>CM075982.1:63531698-63643225 GCA_038087875.1 Malacoraja senta | reverse complement strand
GGTTGGTGGTTACTGAAGTTGGAGGTATAGTATCTTACTTTATCAGCATAAGAACATAAGACTAGAGGAGAAGGAGTAGGTCACTTGGTCCCTCAAGCCTGTCCTGCCATTCAAAACACTTTGGTCAATCTGTCTCAAGTCTCAACTCCCCCAATTTCCTGATCTTTCAAAAATTTAATTACCTCCTCGTTAAATGTCTCCAGAGATCTCACCATCACCACCCTATGCAAGGAGAAATTCAGTGCACACCTCCCTTTAAGTGGCCAGTTCCTTGTCTTGTAACCATCTTATAAATACTGGACATTTCACGGGCTTGCCTTTCTGTTGTACACTTTGCAACTCTTTTGAATCCAAACTTCAACAGACAAAATTTATCACCGAGCTAATTGGAGCCTGAAATTTCCCTACAAAAATTAGCATGCACTCAGTTTGTACAAAAATTAGCATGCACTCAGTTTGTATGGCATTTGTATGTTCTCCCTGTGACTGTGTGGGTTTTCACTGGGTGGTCATGTTCATAAGTGATAGGAGCAGAATTAGGCCATTCAGTCCATCAAGAATACTCTGCCAGTCAATCATGGCTGATCTATCTTTCCCTCCTAACCCATTCTCCTGCCTTCTCCCCATAACCCCTGACACCCGTACTAATCAAGAATCTATCCATCTCTGCCTTAAATTTTCGATTGACTTGGCCTCCGCCACCATCTGTGGCAAAGAATTCCATAGATTCATCATCCTCTGACTAGCGAAATTCCTCCGCATCCTCTTCTTAAAGGAATGTTCTTTAATTCTGAGGCTATGACCTCTAGTCCAAGACTCACCCACGTGGAAATCCTCTCCACATCCACTCTATCCAAGCCTTTCAATAATCGATGTTTCAATGAGGTTTCCCCTCATCCTTCTAAACTCCAGCAAGTACAGGCCCAGTGCCGTCAAATGCTGTTTCTTAGTCATCGGTTTCCTCTCACACTCAAGGATGTACAGGTTTGTAGGTTAATTGGCTTCAGTAAAATTGTAAATTGTCGCTAGTGTGTAGGGTAGTGCTAATGTATAGGGTGATCGCTGGCCAGCATGCACTCGATGGGCCGATGAGGCCTGTCTCTGTACTCTATTGCTAAAGTTTAAAGTCTAATCTTACAGGTGTTTCATGTTCCCGTCAGTGCGGGAAAAGCATGTCCAGCTAAAGGGACTATTCCAAATAAAAATTCAATAAAGTAATAAGCCCTAATGAACGACCTTCGCAGTGAATGGCAGGGCTCTAGGGATTGCTGTCAAGTACAGGGATTTAGAATTGAAGATACGTAGTTCCAGAAAGTGGCATCACGGGATAATAGGGTAATCAAGAAGGCAGCGTTTTTGCACATCTGGTGGTGGGTGTACGAAATGAGCTGCCAGCAGTTAAGACAGATATTCTAACAACATTTAAACAATATTTGGACAGGTACATGCTTGGGAAAGATTTAGAAGGATATGGAGCCATGCAGTCAGGTGGGACAACTGTAGTATGGGGCGTCTTGGTCGGCAATGGGCAAGTTGGGCCGAAGGATGGATACTCTATGACTCAAATTACTAGTGCCAAAAAAAAAATCCTCGGTCCTTAATACAACTCAAAGTCGACTAGTCCATAGTTCATAGTTGAGGTAGGGTTGCGCATTGTAAGGAGGGGAAAATATCAGTCACGATTATCATCAGACAATGAGTAATTGACTGGAGGGTAGACATTGTCTTCATCAGCAAATGAAGAAAGAGGGAAGGAATTGTTGGAATCAGTTTGTTCAAGAGACACAAAAAGAGGAAGTGGTAGATATTTGAGAAATAAACATTAAAGTGTCAGAGTAAAGGGCTTCAAAATGTTGCTATGCTCTATTATTTTTTATTGTTTATTGAATTTAGCATGGCAGACTCCACACCTCGCAAAAAATAGGTGCCAGATTGAAGTACATCTATGCTACCGTGAGAGATCAAGAAATAATTAACAATCTGCTTGAGGGACTCAATGGGTCGGGCAGCATCTATGGAGGGAAATGGACAGTCAATGTTTTGGGTCAAGACCCTTCATCTGGACTGGAAGAGTAGAGGGGAGCTAGGCAGTATAAAGAGGACAGGAGGAGGGCTGGGGCAAGGGTTGGAAAGGAATAGGCGGTTGCAGATGTGAAGGAATGGTAAAAATAGCGATAGAGGCTGGAGGTGATAGGTGAAGCCAACAAACAGCTGCAAATGATGGAATCGTATATGAAAGAAAGTGAAGCATGGTAACAAATAAGACAGGGAAAGATGGTGGGCTGTGGTTGTTGAAAGGAAGGATTGGTTAGATCAACCATAAGGGCTGTGGTTGTTGAAAGTTAGATCAAAAGGAGCAAAAATGTTCTGAGAGGGAGCAGGTCACCTCAAGTTTGAGAATTTAATGTTCATAGCATTGAGGTGTAGTCAACCTGGGAAGAAAAAAAAGGGTGCTGTTCTTCAAGTTTCTGCTTGGCCTCATCCTGGCAATGAAGGAGGAAAAAGCAGATGCCATGTCTGGGCTTGGCTTACTGATACAGAGGAGGCCACATGTGGAGGGAGCTGCTCACTTGAAAACATACAAGATTATTTAAGGGTTTGGACGGAAGGCAGGAAACATGTTCCCGATGTTGGGGGAGTCCAGAACCAGGGGCCACAGTTTAAGAATAAGGGGTAAGCCATTTAGAACGGAGACGAGGAAACACTTTTTCTCACAGTTGTGAGTCTGTGGAATTCTCTGCCTCAGAGGGCGGTGGAGGCCGGTTCTCTGGATACTTTCAAGAGAGAGCTAGATAGGGTTCTTAAAGATAGAGGAGTCAGGGGATATGGGGAGAAGGCGGGAATGGGGTACTGATTGGAAATGATCAGCCATGATCACATCGAATGGCGGTGCTGGCTCGAAGGGCCGAATGGCCATCTCCTGAACCTATTGTCTATTGTCCATTGTCTATTGATTCTGACCCTCCTATGGAGTTTATAATACCCAATTAATTTACAACATGCTTTTTGGGTATGTGGGAGCAATTCAAGCGCCGTGGGGTAATCAATGTTACTATGGTCTGAAGCAGGGTTTTGATCTGAACAGTCACCTATTCCTTTTTTCCAGAGATGCTGCCTGACCTGCTGAGTTACTCCAACATTTTGTGTCTATCTTCGGTGTAAAGCAGCATCTGAAGTTCCTCCCTACTCCTATGAAACTTGCAGGTTTTTCCCGTGACAGCATTGGTTTCCCAAGGTGCTTGAAATTGCTCCCACATACACAAAAATATGAGTTGTAAATTAATTGGGTATTATAAACTACCAGTTGTGCAGGTGTGTGGCAGGAGAATCAGAGAGGTGCTAATGGCATGTGTGTAGTAGAATACAAGGAAATAAATGGAGGAATGGGATTAATGGGTCTGATTTGTGAGGTGGCATAGACCTGATGGGCTGAATGTGCTTCTCCTATGCCATAAGGAAATATGAGTTAATTTGCTTCAATTTCAATAGTATTTACTTGAATCTGAATGCCGGAGATAAGATAAGTCAGCTTTGGATAGAATGCAAAGCTCTGCCACACCTTTGCATAATGTCAAACTCCACAGCATTTTGTGTTGGATTTGCCTGAGGACTATTTGCTGTTGAAGCTTTGCCAGTCAACTGGGGGGGGGGGGGAGGGGGGTAGAGAGCCAGTCAGATCTGCACACTGCACCTGGGGCACTTCAGCTGTGTGGGAATAGGTTTAAAGGGCCTGTACCACTGCAGCGACCTAATTTACAAGTTTAGAAAAGTTTGCGCTCGACTCAAACTCGCAGCATGGTCGACACGTGGTCCAAGGAGGTCCTATGAGGTCGCTGGAACTCTCCTTCATGCTCGAGGGAAGTTACCGAATACTCGTGGCCTCAGCTAGGTCGCGGGAAATGTTTCAGCATGTTGAAAAATTTTCCGCGAGTAATATTTGGTCGGCATGGTTCTTTTGAACTCGTAGTGCAGTGGAGTGTGGTCGCTATTTAGTTACAGGCAGACGAGGGCAGCCGTAGGCAATCTCCTTCGCTGACCGGGCATTTTGATTGGCTCATTGGAGTTTTCAGGATAAAGGAAAACCGACCGGTAGGTAAAATGCCCGCTAAACTTTATTATATTTCTTAAAAGTGTCTTCACTCCTTCTCCCCCATTCCCCCCCCCTTCTCTCCCCTTCTCCCCTCCCCCACACTCTCTAAAGGACTTGCCATTACTGTGCAGCCGTTTTACCCTCCTCTTCATCATGGGTGTGAATTTCAGACAGCGCTCCCCCGCTTTCCCTGGCCCCCGCCTTTGCTGTGTGTGTGTGTGTGTGTGTGTGTGCGTGCGTGCGTGCGTGTTCGATCTAGCTCGCGATTTCATTGCTAATGGTCGATCCAGCTCGAGGTTTTTCAGGCGAGTGACCTCGAGCTTGAAGGTCGAAGACAGTCGCTGAAAAGTCACGTTAGTGGGACAGGCCCTTAACTGCAAGTGGTGACTCCGAACTTGGAATTCCAGTTCCGAAAGGACCACAGCAATTTTTTCATTTTTTTCTACAAGACGACTTGAAGCTAAATAGCAACCAAGAGGGTGGCATGGTGGCGCAGCGGTAGAGTTACTGACTTAAGGCCCTGCCCCACTGTACGAGGTAATTTAAGAGTTCTCCCGAGTTTCCCCTGATTCGAACTCGGAGAATGTACGTAGCGGGTACATAGCGGGCACGTAGGAGCTCGTGGATGTCTCGTAGCAGCTCGTAATGTTAACAGCAGGTACTCGGGAAACGCTGTAATTCGTGAAGTTTTTTCAACACGGTGAAAAATGTCCACGAGTTAAAAAATACTCGTGATGAACTTACCACGAGTTTGATTTTTTTTTAAACTCGGGTGAGCTCTTGAGTAAACTCGCATCGTGGGACAGTGGCTTTATAGCGCCAGAGACTCGGGTTCAATCCTGGCTACGGGTGCTCTGTCCCTGTGACCGCATGGGTTTTCTCCGGTTTCCTCCCACACTCCAGAGACGTACATGTTTGTCATAAGGTCATAAGGAATAGGAGTAGAATTAGGTCATTCGGCCCATCAAGTCTCCTCCGTCATTCAATCACGGCCGATCTATCTATCCCTCCTAACCCCATTCTCCTGCCTTTGTCAGTTAATTGGCATCTGTAAAATTGTCCCTAGTGAGTAGGTTGAACTGGTGTACGGGTGATTGTGGGTCAGTGAGGACTCGATGAGCTGCAGGGCCTGTTTCCCCCCTGTATCTCTAAACTAAACTACACTAAACTAAACTAATCTAGGGCTGAACTGCCAGAAACACAACAGGATAAACAAAGTTTCAGAGGCAAATTTATTGGCAATGTTTTGTGCCAATACACTCAATTTCTCATGGAAAATTCCAGCCATTAATCATCACTCCCTCACAGAATAAGCACAACTAAGGTCAAGCAAAAGTACATTGATGCTTACACAGCATTTCTTTTCTTTTCTCAGTCTACGTATGTTATAATGCAGAATGCTATACCATCTGCAGAACCAACTCATAATATAGATTAAAGATGAAAACAAGACTGGATCTGTGATAACACAACAGAATTTGAAATAAAAGTTATTTGAGTGGTAACAAAAACTTAAACGCAGGACAGATATATTTTACCTCACAATTTTTTTAATTTTTTAATTTTTTTTATTTATTAGAAGTACATTACATTACAACCACATACATTAGTACTCGTCACTTATATCTTCTCACAATTAATGTACTCCATTTGTTTTTTACACTAGTAAAGGGAAAGGATGAGATTGAGAGAAAGAAGAAAGTGAAGGAAAAAGTGAAAGTGTAGAAAATGTGGCAACAAGAAAGAACGAAGACCCTATAAGAACAAAATGAAAAACAAAAGAAAAAGAGTTAAGAAATAGACCCTAGAAAAGAAGGAGAAAGAGAAAGAGGGAAAAGAGAAAAACAAATAGTTTTTATGAGCATTTCGCAAATGGGACATACCAACTCTCCAACTTTCATCCCCCCTCACCTGACCTCAGTTTTTTTTTAAGGTACCTTTGCACCTCAAATTTTATTTTTAGAATCATATAGTCATCCTACATAGAAATATGCTGTTTGCCCCAAATCATCCGTGCCAACCAAAATGACACACCTACTGTAGGTTTTTCCCACTGCCAGGACCTGGCCAATATTTCTCCAAGCCTTTTCTATTCATATACCTGTCCAAATGTTTTTTAAATGCTATTGTACCTGCCTTGACTATTTCATCTGGCAGCTCGTTCCATATATCCACCGCTCTGTGTGTGAAAAAGTGCCCCCTTGGGTTCCTATTATTAAATCTTTCCCTTCTCATCTTAAACCTTTGCCTTCTAGTTCTTGATTCCCCAACCCTGGGAAAAATACTTTGTGCATTCACCCAATTTATTCCACTCATGATTTTATACACCTCTATAAGATCACCCCCTCAGCCTCTTGCGCTCCAAAGAATAAAGTACTAGCCTGTCGAACCTCTCTCTACAGCTTAGGCCTTCAAGTCCTGGCAACATCCTATTAAATATTCTTGACACCTTTTCCAGTTTAATGGCCTCTTTCCTATAGAAAAGTGACCAAACTGAACCTCACTCCCATCAAGCAGAAGATACAGAAGCTTAAAAGTGTGTACCACCAGACTCAGGGACAACTTCTTCCTCTATGCTATCAGGCTTCTGAACAGTCTTTCCATAAGCTAGGGTGTAGTCCGAATCCTTACTACCTCATTGTGGATATTGGACTGACTCCATGAGTATTATGATAAAATACTGAGAAATACATTCTGCATGCTGTATCTTTTCTTTCACTCTACCTACTTGTTTGTATTTGTATATAGTACTAAACTAAGTGGGACCCGTTGGGTCCCATGTTCACACGGGAGGGCTGGTCCCCCAACGCAATATTCCACCTCTCCACCAATTCCAATATTGGTGGCCAGTGGGGGGGGGGGGGCTTTCTGGAGTGCTAGTATGGGTGTTGTGGGCTGAAGGGACTGGTTTCCAGAGGGTTAGTATGGACATTGTGGGCCAAATGGATTCTTGGGGTGGCAGCTCAGTCACTCAAGCCTGTTGTGCTGGCAGCTCACTCACGACTGGTGGGCTGGCAGTTGACTCACGGCTATTCCTTGAAATTCCATTTCAAGCAGGGTGCAAGGCCACCAAATTCAAATGCAGTTTCATACCATTTCAAGTAGGGTGCAAGCCCACAAAATTCAAGTGCAGTTTCATACCATTTCAAGCAGGGTGCAAGGCCACCAAATTCAAGTGCAGTTTTTTACCACTTCAAGCAGGGTGCAAGGCCACCAAATTCAAATGCAGTTTCATACCATTTCATGCAGGGTGTAAGGCCACCACATTCAAATGCAGTTTCATACCATTTCAAGCACGGTGAAACCACCATAAATCCACCATAAAACCACACAAAACACCACAAAACACCACAAAACACCACAAAACACCACAGTCACAGTTCAGTAGACATTCAGTGTGTTCATTTGATTCACAGCTCAGACAGAGTCGTGACCTCTCCCTCCTCCATCTTGCAGAGACTGAGTCACACCCACACTTCCGGGTTTTATAATCCATTCACCCTCCCACCGGAAGGGGCGGGGCCTTCGTGGCGTGATTGACATGAGAGGGATTCTCAACATTTTTCAACACTAATAACACTTTTATTTTTCATTGATGGGAAGAATCCTCTGCACCTGATGAACGGAGGGGGACTGAGTAAGATGGCCAAAAATCACAGCCGTAAGTGGTAGTGTTTTATCTAAAATCAATATACAGTGCAAACAGGAAGTTGTTAAGTTTTGACACCATTTGCAGTGCTTTATTTCGAACCGACCACCACCAACAACCATTTGCAGTGCTTTATTTCAAACCGACCACCACCAACAATCATTTGCAGTGCTTTATTTTGAACCGACCACCACCAACAACCATTTGCTGTGCTTTATTTCGAACCAACCACATTTTCATTTTCAAACCACATTTAGGGCACGCAAGGTCAGTAAAACCACACTCACAGTTTAGTAGACATGTGTTCAGTGTTATTCACAGCTCAGACTGAGAGACCCTCTCGCTTCCCCATCTTGCAGAGGCTGACTGAGGCACACAACACTTCCGGGTTTTATAGTCCCTCCGGAAGGTGCATGGCCTTCAGGAGGGAGAATCTCAACATTTTTTAAACATTAATAACTCTTTTATTTTTCATCGATGGGAAAAATCCTCTCGTCCTGCACAGCGGAGGGGGTCTCATAGTAAGATGGCCAAAAAACCCCAAAAGGGAATTGAGGGTGATACTAAAAGAGTGATACCATCAAGAGCGATAACAACGCTGTATAAATGGGCAATAACGCTTTGTAGAGAATATCAATCTCAGTTAATATTGGTGGTCGTTTTTGATGAAACTCCATTTTGGATTAAGATGACGTAACACAATGGGGGTGAATTTAGTACTGTCCTTTCATTAATGAATACTGAAGCGATTATCCCTGTAAAAACTGACCTGTGTAACTTGCTGATTTTTTTTTTTAAAAGACAAGAAACAAAAGAAAATAGGAAACAACATTGCACAGCTGTTGGAGTTATGAATTGGGCCCAAAGTTACAAATCTCCCAAAGGGTGGCGGATGACAAACTGTCATCAGACCATGTCGTGAGGAGTACTTATAAAATGCTTAAACCAGCATTGTTTGCTTTTCTATCTTAAACGTGCTTTAGATTTTGTTTTGCATGAAAAAGATTTATCAAAAATATGGAACTGTTGCCAAGTATGTTTCAAACAATCAACTGGCCAGTAATGGGTGTAGGAAATAGTGACAAACAAAGTGCAAGAGGCTTCTTTAAATATACAGCTTGCTGTTCACTTTTACCCGAACAACTAATCCAAAAAAAAAGCAAACATCTAAGTCGACGCTTTGCAATGCTTTGTGCACATGCTCCTCCTGAAACTAGAAAGTAATAATTATAGAAAGTCCTTCACATGTTGAGCATCGATTCACTCCAGGACTTCCTCGAGTGGACTGTGGATTATTGGGTAAGAATAATCAAAATGTTCATTCCCTACACAAGTTTAATTTCCCTGCACAATGCTGAAGGTATAAATTGAAGATTAATTTTTGTGTCGGGCACGTGGCTTCATCTAGTTATTTCAATGGTATTTTGCGTTCACTTGTCCTCGCATCAAACCACAAATGTTTAGGTCCAAGGAGACTAAATTTCATCTTTCTATGAGATTGCTGTATAGGAGATGGAGGGAAGAAGAGAAGTGATAGGAGCTCACTTTAGGGAACCAGGAGATTGTCCAGACAAAGGTTGCCACAGACGGCTGTGGATATTTTTATGGCGGAGATTGACAGATTCTTGGTTAGTAAGGGTGTCAGGGGTTATGGGGTGAAGGCAGGAAAATGGGGTTGAGAGAGAAAGATAGATCAGCCATAATTGAATGGCGGAGTAGAATTCATGATCTGAATGGTCTAATTCTGCTCCTAGAACTTATGTAAATATGAACAAATGGCAAGAGCGTGAGGCCAAATTGGTTGGTGCAGTCAATGGAAGAAATTAGCCTGAGGACATGGATGCTGTGTCATTAAAGATTCAATGGCTTCATGTACACAGGCAAAGTCAGCGAAGCCTTGTTCAATGGCATGTGCCACAAAGGACACCATTCCCCTCCAACATTGCTCAATTCTCAGTCTTACATCTACCACCATTCCCCGTTGACCTAATATGTCTTACCATTCATCAGTCACCTTACCATCACTGACTTCGCACTGACACAAGCCACACGGCCAAATGCACACTCTATACTGCGACTTAATAGCAGCATGGTGGTGCAGCAGTAGAGTTGCTTCCTTACAGTGCCATAGTCCCAGGTCCGATCCTGACTACGGGTGCTGTCTGTATGGAGTCTGTATCTCCCTGTGACCTGCATGGGTTTTCTCCGGGTGCTCTGGGTTCCTCCCACACTCCAAAGACCTACAGGTTTGTAGGCTAATTGGTTTGGTAAAATTGTAAATTCTCCCTAGTGTGTGTAGGATGGTGTTAGTGTGTGTGGATTGCTGGCCGCCGTGGACTCAGTGGGCCAAAGGGCCTGTTTCGCACTGTATCTCTAAACTGTATGTGACCAAAATGTTATATGCAACACACACCGATCCATTTTCCTGTCCCCTGCAACTTAAGATGGTATATAAGGAAAGAATAGCCTCCAACTGCATGACCTCAACCATATACAGCAGGTACTGCTCACCATAATTGGAGCTGCTCTCTTCTTAACTGAACACACTTCTCCGCATCTGCATACAAAGGTGTCTGTCTTGTGCTTCTTGTGCTTCTCGTGCGTGGTGGTGGAAAGATTGGTGAACACAGGGCCGTTCTTTCCTTGACCCCGGAGCTGCTTTGTTGAGACCATAATCAGCAGCGTGGGCAAAGCAGTAGAAAATCATGGGATTCTCATTCCTAATCCTGCTCCTCATTTCCTCTTTATCGCACAATTTCCACCAGTTTACAATCTGCAGATGGTGTAAGCATGTGTCTCTTATTTCCCTCCTGAGCTCATCGCAACCCTACCCATATGCTTTCCTTTTCCAGTAAACCAGAATGACAGCCCAAGCAGATGGCGGTAAGATCATGAGCATGCAGAAGATCAACTTCTTCTTGCGCATGGCGTGCACAGCCTAAAGTTGGAGGTCAACTTGTTCTATTTGATCTTATATGATTGTGCACGCCAGGTTTATTGCATTCGTTGAAACAGGGCGGACCACGTTAAGGTTGCAATCTCCCACCCCATGCAGAGGATGAAGATGCGCTGTTACTCAATTTCATTTGCGGAGTTCCAGCTTTGATACAGAAACTCATTATAGGTTAGAGGCCAGTTTAGAGGCAGAATTTACACAAAGTATCACAGGCTGCAAGTAGTGCAGTGGATGACCTCCTTTGTAATCAAGGGAGGCAACTGAGAGGAATATCAATTTAAGTTAACAGTCATGGAGGCGTAGAACCATAGAGAGATACAACACAGAAACAGGCCCTTTGGCTCATTGAGTCTGCACCCACCATGAAGTACCCCTTTACACTATCCCAATTTTTAGTTTAGTTTAGAGATAGAGTGCGGAAACAGGCCATTCAGCCCACTGAGTCCGCGCCGTCCAGCAATTCTCATACACTAGCTCATACACTAGCTGTGCCTGTTAGTCTGTGTGCAAGATGGCGGCCGGAGGGGAGAGTGGACGCTGGCGCGAATTGGTCGCCGCTGCTCTCTCCTCAAATTGTGTTTCTTATTTTCTTTTTGTGCTTTTGAAATTGAATTCTGTCCTTGATTTGTGTACTGTGGTGTTTTTATATTTAATTTATTCCGATTATGTGTTTTGTATTTTTGTGATTCTATGCATTGTAAGGTGTCCTTGGGTTTTAGAAACGCGCCAGTAAATAAAATGAATTATTATTATTATTATTATCCAACACACGAGGGACAATTTACAATTTTGCCAAAGCCAATTAACCTACAAACCTGTACATCTTTGGAATGTGGGAGGAATCTGGAGCTCCCGGAGAAAACCCATGCAGTCATGGGAAGAGGGTACAAACTCCGTTCAGGCAACACCTGTAGTCAGGATCGAACCCGGGTCCCTGGTTCTGTAACTGTACCGCCCCTTAACTAATCCATTTTATTCCCCTCACATCAACTCGCCATAGACTCTGCCATTAATTTACATATCATGAATAATTTACAGAGGCCAATTAACCTCTGGAGGTGGGAGGAAACCAGAGCACCTGGAGGGAACCCATACAGGCACAGGGAGTGTACAAGATCCACATAGATAGCACCAGAGGTCAGAATTGAGCCCGGGGTTCTGGAGCAGTGTGGCAGCCACTGTTGTGCCACCCAACTGGTAGAATTGGATGTGAGGAATGGTATTTTATTCAAAGAGTCAAAGGACTCTGAATGCCAATGTCTAAATGGTGGTGAAGGAAGGTCTCGTTACATTTTAAAAAGTTGAGCACTTAGAGAGGCACAATCTTCATGGGTATCGGCCAAGGTTACCTGAACTACTTTCACCTAGTGTGCACAGAATTGATGGAACCGTCTTTTCTATGCCGAAAATATTTATCATTCTCTGATTGCAGACATCACCAGTCCCTAACAATAAGAACCCAACGCATTAAGCTTTATTCCTGACATTGACCTAACGACCACTTGCAATGGAATTTGTATCCTCCTCTGAAAATGCAGCTGCAGTTATAACAGGTGGCAGACTTGAGTAATCAGATGATCTACAAATGTCTCCAGCACTGCTTCTCAAATGGGAGAACTGTTCTTGAACTCCATAACCTGAATTACGCTCCTACTGAAGGCAATATGGTTAAATTACTGGACTGGTAATGCGGACTTGGACTAAAATATGAAAATGCGTGTTTGAATTCCACATAGCAACTGGGAAATTTATATACAGTTGCTAAGGTACATCTGGTACAAAATGTCAATATTTTGGAGGGCGGCATGGTGGCGTAGCGGTAGAGCTATTGCCTTACAGCGCCAGACAGCCGGGTTCAATCCTGACTACGGGTGCTTGTTTGTACGGAATTTGTATGTTCTCTCTGTGACCGTGTGGGTTTTCACTAGGTGCTCTGGTTTCCTCCCACGTTCCAAAGATGTGCAAGTTTTTAGGTTAATTGGCTTCTGTAAATTGTCCCTAGTGTGTAGGATAGAGCTAGAAGATACTCGGATTGGATATCACTTCTATCATTGGATAGAAGACACTAAATTTAAGGATGGGCAATAAGTGCAAGCCTTACTGCAATCCCAACTCTTCTTCCTTCTTCCCTATAAGTAGATGATCAACTCATCTGCAAGTAGTTGAATATCTCTGGCAAGCAGCGTAATGCTTTCTTCTACAATCGTTCAGCTATGTGAAATTTAGAGAAGGCATTAGCGAGAAGGTTATGCTCCAGAGTAGCAAAACCTGCATGAAATCAAGCTAACTGATATCAGAACCTGTCCACTTTGAATGGGCTTTGTGTCTATCTTACTTGGCCTATTTCCGCACTGTAAACTAAAATGCCTGACAAATAATGTTATCAAATTTGTCCTATCAAGATTCAGAAATGAAGACTCGGTCTATGTATATGACTATTTATTCTTTAATGCACCTCTTTAAATGGGAAGTTCAACTCTCACAAGGCTGTGTGGCAGTCAAATACATCAGACCTCCCATAGCTTCTGCTATAAATTTCAAATACCGAAAGGAACTTGTGCTCAATATTGTGCTAAATATAATTTGCTATAATATGTACATTGTGCAATAATCTGCTAAATATATTATGTTCGCTTTGGCAAATGCACAAGGTACATGCAACATCTGTCCGAAGGAACTGCAGATGTTGGTTTACACCAAAGATAGACAGATAATGCTGGAGTAACTCAGCAGGTCAGGCAGCATCTCTGGAGAAAAGGAACAGGTGATGTTTTGGGTCGAGACCATTCTTCAGAATGCTTTGTCTTCCTACTCCTGCAGTACAGTTTAGGTGACACTTTGCCTGTGATTGTTGGACTTTCAGAACACTTAACACCCAATAAAAGTCCTGCAAAAATTGAGCTGCTGGAGGAACTCAGTGGGTCAAGCAGCATCTGTGGAGAAACTAAAATACATAAAAGGTTTTCATTCAAAATGCCACCTGTTCACATTTTAATCTCAAAGACAAATATCTCCCCGATCCAAAAGTCAGGGACCTAATTGTGTTTTCTCCCTGTCCACCCCCATACGCTGAGCTCCAAAGAATCCCAATGACGATACCCAGGTTGACCCCCTGGGGCCCAAAATGAAGATAGTCTCTTATCTCCAATCCCAAACTAGTCCTTGGTGTTCAAAGCTAAGTTGGTCTCTTGTGCCCATGCCTAGGATAGTTAATTTAGTTTAAAGATTTAGTTTAGAGATACAATGTGGAAACAGGCCCTTCGACAACCGAGTCCGCGCTGACCAGCAATCCCTGTGCACTAACACTATCCTACACACTAGGGACAATTTATAATCTTTACCGAAGCCAATTAACCTACACACCTGCACCCTACCACAACTGCTGGCAGCATGTTCCAGACAGCCACCTCCTTTTATATAAAAAAACATACCTCACACCTTTCCTTTAAACTTCTTCTCCTCTTACATTAAAGCTATGCATCTCGTCTTTGAATTTTCCACCCTGAGAAATTGCTTCTGCCCGTCTGCCCCAGGGGAATTGGGCATTCCAATATTTCCAGCACTTCATCCTTTCTGCTACAGATGCGCTCCAGAATACCAGCATATCCCTCCTTTAACGTTTCACCCCACACATCCTTGTCTCTGATGAATATCGAAGATGTTGCTCATATCCTTTGGGACCACACACCCAAGTCTAGTCCCACATCTAGTCCCATCCACTAGTTCCATCCACTATCCATCTAGACCCCAGGGGGTCTTAGTCCTTTCTTTAATAGCATCTTGCTTTTAATATACATAAAAGATTTGGGTATCTTTTCAATGTGTAGGAGGGAACTGCAGATGTTGGTTTACACCAATGATAGACACAAAATACTGGAGTAACTCAGCGGGTGTGATAGCATCACTGGAGAAAAGAAATAGGTGACGTTTTGGGTCTGAAGAAGGGTCTCAGCCCGAAACGTCACCTATTTCTTTTCTCCAGGGATGCTGCCTGACCCGCTGAGTTACTCCAGCATTTTGTGTCTATCTTGGGTTTCTTCATAATCCTATTTGCCAAGGACATTTCATGGCCCCTTTTTGCCCTCTTAATTTATTTTAAAGTTTTCTCCTTTATCCTCTATAAACCTCAAATGACTCAATTGATAACAGTTTCTTACACCTAACATACATTTCCTTCTTTACCCGAATCAAATCCGCAATAGCCTCCATCAACCAGTGTTCCCTAAATCTTTGCTCCATATCCTTATATGAGTGGCCACATACATGTTCAATGGTTCAATGGTACTTTATTGCCATGTATACCTGAGTGCAGTGAAATCCTTTTTTTTTGCATACGTCAGTAATAATCTTCAATATACATTAGGCACAATCATACCAAGTACAAGAGTGTGAGACACAAGAGTTGCAGCGTTTCAGGCACCATCTTGTATACCCTTTAAGTCCAAAGTTTAAATAAAAATGTTAGTCTTAACTTGACCATAAAGGTCCGTTGTCCTGGAGATGGCACTGGGTCAGAGTTGCAAGGGTCCTCCTGGCCTGCCACTGTGTTGATGTTCTCCATTGCTGCTCCACCGCTCTGTGCCGCTGCAGGCCGCGTCCGATCCGCATGCTCGGCCACTTGGAGTGGAGCCCAATCCAATGGAGTCCCAGCTGCTTCACGGTCTCCTCGACATCTACCCGTGAACGCCCCATCCCACATATGTAGAGCTATTGCCTTACAGCGCCAGACAGCCGGGTTCAATCCTGACTACGGGTGCTTGTTTGTACGGAATTTGTACGTTCTCTCTGTGACCGTGTGGGTTTTCACTAGGTGCTCTGGTTTCCTCCCACGTTCCAAAGATGTGCAAGTTTTTAGGTTAATTGGCTTCTGTAAATTGTCCCTAGTGTGTAGGATAGAGCTAGAAGATACTCGGATTGGATATCACTTCTATCATTGGATAGAAGACACTAAATTTAAGGATGGGCAATAAGTGCAAGCCTTACTGCAATCCCAACTCTTCTTCCTTCTTCCCTATAAGTAGATGATCAACTCATCTGCAAGTAGTTGAATATCTCTGGCAAGCAGCGTAATGCTTTCTTCTACAATCGTTCAGCTATGTGAAATTTAGAGAAGGCATTAGCGAGAAGGTTATGCTCCAGAGTAGCAAAACCTGCATGAAATCAAGCTAACTGATATCAGAACCTGTCCACTTTGAATGGGCTTTGTGTCTATCTTACTTGGCCTATTTCCGCACTGTAAACTAAAATGCCTGACAAATAATGTTATCAAATTTGTCCTATCAAGATTCAGAAATGAAGACTCGGTCTATGTATATGACTATTTATTCTTTAATGCACCTCTTTAAATGGGAAGTTCAACTCTCACAAGGCTGTGTGGCAGTCAAATACATCAGACCTCCCATAGCTTCTGCTATAAATTTCAAATACCGAAAGGAACTTGTGCTCAATATTGTGCTAAATATAATTTGCTATAATATGTACATTGTGCAATAATCTGCTAAATATATTATGTTCGCTTTGGCAAATGCACAAGGTACATGCAACATCTGTCCGAAGGAACTGCAGATGTTGGTTTACACCAAAGATAGACAGATAATGCTGGAGTAACTCAGCAGGTCAGGCAGCATCTCTGGAGAAAAGGAACAGGTGATGTTTTGGGTCGAGACCATTCTTCAGAATGCTTTGTCTTCCTACTCCTGCAGTACAGTTTAGGTGACACTTTGCCTGTGATTGTTGGACTTTCAGAACACTTAACACCCAATAAAAGTCCTGCAAAAATTGAGCTGCTGGAGGAACTCAGTGGGTCAAGCAGCATCTGTGGAGAAACTAAAATACATAAAAGGTTTTCATTCAAAATGCCACCTGTTCACATTTTAATCTCAAAGACAAATATCTCCCCGATCCAAAAGTCAGGGACCTAATTGTGTTTTCTCCCTGTCCACCCCCATACGCTGAGCTCCAAAGAATCCCAATGACGATACCCAGGTTGACCCCCTGGGGCCCAAAATGAAGATAGTCTCTTATCTCCAATCCCAAACTAGTCCTTGGTGTTCAAAGCTAAGTTGGTCTCTTGTGCCCATGCCTAGGATAGTTAATTTAGTTTAAAGATTTAGTTTAGAGATACAATGTGGAAACAGGCCCTTCGACAACCGAGTCCGCGCTGACCAGCAATCCCTGTGCACTAACACTATCCTACACACTAGGGACAATTTATAATCTTTACCGAAGCCAATTAACCTACACACCTGCACCCTACCACAACTGCTGGCAGCATGTTCCAGACAGCCACCTCCTTTTATATAAAAAAACATACCTCACACCTTTCCTTTAAACTTCTTCTCCTCTTACATTAAAGCTATGCATCTCGTCTTTGAATTTTCCACCCTGAGAAATTGCTTCTGCCCGTCTGCCCCAGGGGAATTGGGCATTCCAATATTTCCAGCACTTCATCCTTTCTGCTACAGATGCGCTCCAGAATACCAGCATATCCCTCCTTTAACGTTTCACCCCACACATCCTTGTCTCTGATGAATATCGAAGATGTTGCTCATATCCTTTGGGACCACACACCCAAGTCTAGTCCCACATCTAGTCCCATCCACTAGTTCCATCCACTATCCATCTAGACCCCAGGGGGTCTTAGTCCTTTCTTTAATAGCATCTTGCTTTTAATATACATAAAAGATTTGGGTATCTTTTCAATGTGTAGGAGGGAACTGCAGATGTTGGTTTACACCAATGATAGACACAAAATACTGGAGTAACTCAGCGGGTGTGATAGCATCACTGGAGAAAAGAAATAGGTGACGTTTTGGGTCTGAAGAAGGGTCTCAGCCCGAAACGTCACCTATTTCTTTTCTCCAGGGATGCTGCTTGACCCGCTGAGTTACTCCAGCATTTTGTGTCTATCTTGGGTTTCTTCATAATCCTATTTGCCAAGGACATTTCATGGCCCCTTTTTGCCCTCTTAATTTATTTTAAAGTTTTCTCCTTTATCCTCTATAAACTTCAAATGACTCAATTGATAACAGTTTCTTACACCTAACATACATTTCCTTCTTTACCCGAATCAAATCCGCAATAGCCTCCATCAACCAGTGTTCCCTAAATCTTTGCTCCATATCCTTATATGAGTGGCCACATACATGTTCAATGGTTCAATGGTACTTTATTGCCATGTATACCTGAGTGCAGTGAAATCCTTTTTTTTTGCATACGTCAGTAATAATCTTCAATATACATTAGGCACAATCATACCAAGTACAAGAGTGTGAGACACAAGAGTTGCAGCGTTTCAGGCACCATCTTGTATACCCTTTAAGTCCAAAGTTTAAATAAAAATGTTAGTCTTAACTTGACCTTAAAGGTCCGTTGTCCTGGAGATGGCACTGGGTCAGAGTTGCAAGGGTCCTCCTGGCCTGCCACTGTGTTGATGTTCTCCATTGCTGCTCCACCGCTCTGTGCCGCTGCAGGCCGCGTCCGATCCGCATGCTCGGCCACTTGGAGTGGAGCCCAATCCAATGGAGTCCCAGCTGCTTCACGGTCTCCTCGACATCTACCCGTGAACGCCCCATCCCACATATGTGTGCACGTTACCTCACTACTGGTTTTTCAGGCCAATGTCCCCAGCTCTACATTGTAGCCAGTTTCCAAACCCAGCCACATCCCAGATCCTGTTCTAGATCGCTTGTCCCGCTTGGACAACTAATCATGACAAACACCAACTCCAACCTCACACCAGCCATTCCAGTCCTGACCACACCAGTCTCCAGCTCCAACAGCACAACTAACCTTGACAGTCCTAATCATGCCAGTCCTAACTATACCAGTGCTAACCATGCCAGTCCTAACTATACCAGTTCAATCCATGTTGATCCCATAACACAGCTCCAGTTACACTACTAACCAGCCAGTCCCTGAACAGGAATGGATCAGAAAACTTACAGGTTAAGATGTATTCATTAAGGACCTCAAAAGAAATGCTCTGATAAGATGGAGAAATGTTACAAATGCACACCGAGGTGAGTTCGAATTATCACGGTTCTGGACTTTGTGTGGTCTTGATTTGGTTCCTCAACCCATGAGCTGAAGGAACCTATCCCCTAGTGAGTCAGAAATAGTCTAGTGTGGTTTCTTTGAATGAGTATCTTTATGGGTAAATATTGAGGGGGGAGATGGGGGGGATTATGGGATGGGGGGGAGGGACAATAGTCTCACTGTTGTAGTAAACTTTGGAATGAATTTCAACATCATATGTTATTTATCAGGTAGCCCAGTCAGCAGTCTTGATGTGAGCAAAGCGTTCTTTTACATAGAGGAGAAAGTAAAAAAACTAACACGTAATCCTAGTTGGCCTGAGACTGATCCTTAACAGATGCAGTGTCTCAACTTCAATTTATGTTGTTATAGGCGGAAATGTGAAGAATGTATCATTTAGTGAATACCTGACTGGAAAAATGTAAGGTGTGTTAATGGGAATAGTGTTTCTACTGCTCTGTTCAATTTTGCACCTAATGCAATTTCATCTGGAAATGTCCATGTCACCTGCTCAAATTTCAAGCCAGGTATGCGTTGATCTCACTGCTGAGACTCATGAGCCCCGTTTCATAATGGGTATTGCTGTCAGTGATGTTACTTCCTCCATCAAGTGTGGTAAAGGTTATCCTGTAATCTAGCCTCTTTCTTTAATCCAGTTCTGTTGCATTTTCTTGAGCTGTATTTTATCAAGCATAGCGTTAAACCAGGTTGCAATATTGGGACGGTACACAAAAATGCTGGAGAAACTCAGCGGGTGCAGCAGCATCTATGGAGCGAAGGAAATAGGTAACGTTTCGGGCCGAAACCCTTCTTCAGACTGATAGGGGGTGGGGAGAAGAAAGGAAAAAAGGAAAAAAAAGGAAAAATCTTTATTCAAAACTGCCGCTAAACCACCCCCCCCTCACCCCCACCCCCTGACCACCCACCACCCCCCCACCACACATCGCCTCGTCCCCATTCCACCCACCTGCCTTCCTCCGGCCCCAACCCCCACCCCTGCCGGGTGTTCACCATCCCCCCGACCTCCCCCTCTCCGACATCGAACGGTCTGTCCTCAGCAGAGGTCTTACCATTGTCCCCCTCCGTCCCCATCTCAATGAGTTCCGTGCCCTCCATGACTTGGAACGCTTCTACCGTCGCCTCCGCCTCACAGCTCACTTCCATGGGAAGGAGTCCTCGCTCCCCACTGATGACCCCTTTTACCGTCTCCAACGCACCCCATCCTCATGGAACCCCCCTCGTAGCCTTCCGGCTTTAGAACTCTTTATTCAAAACTGCCGCTAAAAACTCGGGGCTTGCAATATTGGGACAACTGGCTGTTAACATACTCTGGATGGAAATTAAAAAGTGGCTCACAAACAAACACGGGTGGCACGTTAGCGCAGCGGTAGAGTTGCTGCCTTCCAGCGCTTCCAGCATCAGAGTCCCGGGTTCGATCCCGACCTCGGGTGATGTTTGTACGGAGTTTGTATGTTCTCCCTGTGACCACGTGGGTTTTCTCCGAGATCTTTGGTGTCCTCACACGCTCCAAAGACGTATAGGTATATGTATGTGCAAATTGTCCCTAGTATGTGTAGGATAGTGTTAATGTGTGCGGGGATCGCTGGTTGGCTCAGACTCGGTGGGCCAAAGGGCCTGTTTCCGGGCTGTATCTCTAAACTAAACTAAACACTCCATTCTGAGTTTAGTAAAGGGATAACATTACGAGGAGGACCAAAGAACTGATGCAGAGATGTGCTGGAAACCCCGCACTAACTCCTGGGGTTATTTGGCCCAAGACCGTTTAAGATGGTATAAGAGCATCTGAGGTAGCGTTTAGAACGTCAGGGTCTTGCACCTGGAACACAAGAGGCCCTGTATGAGCAGTGAAAAAAATGGACAACTTCACAATCTACCCATTCATCTTCCCCATTGGCTACAACCTACTCAACTGTGTAAGAGTGCAGTTCCCTCGTTGGTCTCATTGGTCACCTCAGAACCCACAAAACCAGGGTGGAAGTAAGTGATCCTCGGTTCCGAGGAACAACCTCAAAAGAAGAAGAAGAAGCAGCTTTTCCACGGGTTTGCTACTGACCTCCATGTATTCTGTCGTGGAGACATTCAAATGGTTGGTGTCTTTCAAGATGTTCCTTCTCCATTTTGAGCAGTTGGAGTTCCCTGGGATTCCCAAGAGTTGGGGAGGATATCATACATCTTCACGGAGGTTTGGAGAACATCCTCAAAACCTCCTGAAAACCTCTTGCTGTGATGGCCCTGAGGATGGTGCACGTACCTCAGTACACGTGAGAAATGAAGTACCATACCATACCAGTACAAGTATCTTTTAAATGCTATTATAGTACCAGCCTCAACTACCTCCTCTGGCAGCTTATTCTATTTACCCGCCACTCTCTGAGTGAAAATGTTGCCCATCAAGTTCCTATTAAATCTTGCCCACTTTAAACCTATCTCTTCTGCCTCTTCATTCCCCTACTCTGGGTAAAAGACTCTCTGCATTCAACCGATCCCCTCATGTTTTTATTCCTTGTGAAAAATCTATTAAATGTTCCAACTTCAAATTCTCTTTTTGCAATTTAACTACAATCTAAATATTTTGCGACTCAAAGGTTCATAAGTGTGATTCAGAATTTCATATTGTCAAAATGCTATCAAGATCTTACACAGAAAATAAGTCTCAGTGTTCTAAAATCACTTAAAATCCCATTCTGTGTAAATATCTGTTATTTCTGTGCACGTCAGTTGCAACTAATATTTTGCGCCACCATTTTAATATATTTTTCAAAAATAAAATACATTTGTGATTTATATGCATATAATGCTCCTCTCCATATTTTTACTGACAAACATATATCATGCTTCACCTGGCTCACTCCTCAATCCTACACCAACTCACAGCCACATTAATCCTTTTTTACCTTGTGTGGCAGATAGGGTCACCTATCTCAAGTTCATAACATATGAGTAGAATTAGGCCATTCGGCCCATCAAGTCTACTCCGCCATTCCATCATAGCTGATCTATATTTTCCTCTCAACTCTATTCGGGGTGATTATGGGGAGAAGGCAGGAGAATGGGGTTAGGAGGGAGAGATAGATCAGCCATGATTGAATCGCGGAGTAGACTTGATGGGCCGAATGGCCTAATTCTACTCCTATCGTGGTGATATTATGATCTTATGATTCTCCTGCCTATTTCCCATAACCCCTGACACCCGTATTAATCAAAAAACTGCAAATCTGTGCCTTAGAAATACCCAATGACTTGGCATTCACAGCTGTCTGATAGCATTCACCACCCTCTGACTAAAGAAATTCCTCCTCATCTCCATTCTAAAAGTACGTCCTTTAATTCTGAGGCTATGGCCTCTGGTGCTAGACTCTCCCATGAGTGGAAACATCCTCTCCACGTCCACTCTATCCAGGCCTTTCACTATTCGGTAAGTTTCAATGAGGTCCCTCCTCATTCTATCATTTGCCAGGTTTTGTCCCGCCCCCACCTCTTATCCAGTGTACTTCCCCTACTGCAACCAGTCCCGACCCAAAACATTGCCTATCCATTCCCTTCACAGATGCTGCCTGGCCCACCGAGTTACTCAATTACTTTGTGTTTTGTTCAGAATTCCAGCATCTGCAGTTCATTGTGTCTCCAAGTTCAAAGGCTTGTTGCTGTGACTGTCTCACAAAGCAGAGTTGCCCTCAAAAGGTATCTAGGCCTCCAGCAAAGGATGCCTAAAGTCCTGACGAGAACACCCATAGTGTCTTTGGACTTTTTACCTGTTAGGTCATAAGGTCACAAGTAATAGGAGCAGAATTAGGCCATTTGGCCCAACAAGTCTACTCTGCCATTCAATCATGGCTGATCTATCTTCCCACCTTACCCCATTCTCCTGCCATCTCCACATAACCCCTGTACCCATGTATTTTAAAATACTGGATCCTTGTTAAAAAAACAGTTGAAGAGGATGTAAATGAAAAATGATCAAAAATAAAACTACTTTTCTTAAAATACGATCCGATATGGTACGATCCGATAGAACTTTATTTATCCCAGGAGAGAAATTGATCTGCCAATAGTCATAAAACACAAGATACATGAAACATGAAATTAAAGTGACGAGTGGAAAGGATTGGGGATGTGCAAAGATTGGGGGGGGGGGGGGGGGGGGAGGAAAGTCAGTCTCAGTCCACCCTACAACAATAACTATTAATGAATATTAATTAATTAAAATCATTCATATTCAGTATCGTAAAGGAAAAGCGAACAAACCATCCAAATGCACTTTTCAATTCAGGTCAGTGACCCGACACCAATGAGCGTGTCTTACTGCAGGCACTATCTATGGAATAAAGTTGAGGGGTCAGATGTGCTCAGCGTGACCGTGCTCTGCCTTGATGTAGTGCTGACTCAAGCGAAGTCAGAGATGCTGGTGTCTGACCTCCAGCCCATTCTTGCCTGCCGTGCTACAGTGCTCAGGGATGTGCTGACTCGTGCATTACTGTGTAGCCGGCAGCTTTGTCAGGTTTTTAACACTGTCGCCGTGCAGCTCAATGAAATCTCGATCTTTCTTGTTCAGTTTCTCATTCTGAACACTGCCCCACAGCAGGACCTGTGTCGTTATCATCTCACTCTGAATAACAATGGGAGAAAATCTTCAGAAGTTTTAAGTTACAAAGAGCAAGATGCCAGTAATATGAACTGAAACCTCTTTGTGTTGCTCTATTATAAATTACTGTAATTTAAAAAAAAACATACTGGCTAATTCTATCCAAGGCTTTTACAGCATGTTAATTAGAAGACATCAATTAAATGCAACGATGTTGGTGTAAACTGTTCCTTAATTATAGATTCAAATGAACATACAGATAGTAGATAGTAAAAGAGGGTCTGAAGAGGGACCTCGACCCGAGACGTCACTCAGTCCTTTTCTCCAGAGAAGCTGCCTGACCCGCTGAGTTACTCCAGCATTTTGTGTCTACTTACAGTAACAAAAATGCTAGCCTTTTTCTTTTACCAGTTCATTAACCTGTCAAAAGGAATCATCTTAGGGTAGAACAGTAGCTGTGCAGAAACAGTCTTCAATTCAACATGAAACTAAGCCTTCTTATTGTGATTCTGGTGGACAAGCTGTCAGGAAGGAAGTACTAAAAATCTTAAAACCCTAGCGGTGTCTGCTGCCTGCATAAACATCAACTCGGACTTTTCTGGGGATTTCCCCTCTTCTGAGGCGGTCTATTCATACTCTTATGAGATTAACACATGACTTTGATTCTTAAGTATACTTACTGTTAATGGTGTCAGGGAGTGTTGAATTGCATCATTCTCTCGCAAGAGTTGAGTGACTTTCCAACTAGCTATCATGGTTTGCACTGTGTCACCTAAGACGGAAGTTTTATTTTCAACAGTTTTGTTTCTTAACACTATTTCCATTGTTTTGGATCATTTGGCTGGGAATTTGGTTGAAGCTGTTCTTGCTCCTCCACCATAAGTTGCCTCACAGCTGTGTAAGGAACCGTAATGGATCCGGGAATTGCATCTAAATTAAACATCCTGGAAGAAGCATGATCCAGAACAAACCATATGCTCCATGCAGTCCAGTCATCTGTACTCGCTCTGTACACTAACACACTATGGATCCCAGGCTGATTTTCAAGTGCATGCATGGATACCAGCACAGTGATTTCTAGCA
Organism: Malacoraja senta; assembly: GCA_038087875.1. NCBI lineage: Eukaryota > Metazoa > Chordata > Chondrichthyes > Rajiformes > Rajidae > Malacoraja > Malacoraja senta. Next base: position 63,618,807 of record CM075982.1, on the reverse strand, counting down.
GCACATGTGGCCCAGAGGTAATTTAGTTTAGAGATTCGGCGTGGAAACACGCCCTTCGGTCCACCGAGTCCACACTGACCATCGATCCCCACACACCAGCACCATCCTACACACACTAGGGGCAAGTTACATTTATACCAAACCAATTAACCTACAAACCTGTACGTCTTTGGAGTGTGGGAGGAAACTGGAGATCTCGGAGAAAATCCACGCGGGTCACAGGGAGAACGTACAAACACCGTACAGACAGCAGCCATAGTCAGGATCAAACCCAGGTCCTTGGTGCTGTAAGGCAGCAACTCTACCATTGTGCCACCGTATCGCCCTAAAGGTGATGCAGACCATTTATATAGAAGCAAGTCTACATTGAGCATGGGGCATCTCTCAAGCCATGCGACCCAGGACTGATAAGTAAAATCTTGCCACTGGATGTCAACAGGAGGCACCTTCTTCTTACTACCTTTCCAGTCCCCAAAGGATGTCTCAGTGATAGATCCCCCAGCAGTATGTCATGATTCAAAGACTACATTATTTTAATACGTTTTTTAACTTACTGAAAGTATCTAAATAAAATAATACACAGAAATAATACCCATAGGAATGTTGTTTAGTTTAGTTTAGTTTAGTTTAGAGATATGGCATAGAAACAGTTCACACCAACTATCGTTCACACTTGTCCCACTTCCTCTTCTACTCCTACACACTTGGTGCAATTTTACAGAGGCCAATTAATCTACAAATCCGCGTATTTTTGTGATGTGGGAGGAAACCAGAGCACCCGGAGGAATCCCACGCAGTCACACGGAGAACGTACAAACCCTGTACAGACAGCACCCGTAGTCAGGATCGAACCCGGGTGTCTGGCACTGTAAGACAGCAATCCCATGAAGTCCATCTTGGGAATTGTTGTATTCTCATTCTCATCTCATTTGAGGTGAGTATACCCTTTTTTTTAGGTAAGGAGATTGACGGCACAGTGGCGCAGTGGTAGAGCTGCTGCCTTACAGCGCCAGAGACCCGGGTTCGATCCTGACTACAGGTGCTATCTGTATGGAGTTTGTATGTTCTCCCTGTGACCATGCGGGTCTACTCCGGGTGCTCCAGTTTCCTTCCACACTCCAAAGACGTACAGATTTGTAGGTTAATCAGTAAATCAGCAAAATTGTAAATAATCCCTAGTGTGTAGGACTGTGTTCGTGTGCAGGGTGACTGCTGGTCGGTGTGGGCTGAAGGGCATGTTTCCACACTATATTTAGTGTCTAAAGTCTAAAGAGACAACAACTGCATACAGCACTTATGAGGTGATCTCATCAAAGCCCTACATAAGCACAACATAATTACAGGCGCAGCGTGAAACTGAGCATGAATTCTTCGAAGCTTTAAAAGTCATTACACATCAGTTAACACACAAACTGGAGAGAGGTGAGGTAGGTCTTGGTTTTTCAGTCAGGGGAGTCACTGGGGACAATGTTCTGCTGCACAGGATTAGCACACAGACTCATACACCCACACAAACACACACACACACACACACACACACACACACACACATATGCACACACACAAACATACACACACACATATGCACACACACACTCGCACACACACACACAAACACACGCACACAAACAAACACACACACACAAACACAAACATACTCACACTCATGCACGCACACACTCGCACACACACACACAAACACACACACACACAACTGCACACACAAACAAGCTTGCATGCAAACATGCACGCAAACACTCGCACACACATGCAAATACAAACACATGCACTCACACATGCACACAAATTTAAACACTCGCGCACACACACACAAGCACGCACGCACGCACGCACACGCACGCACGCACGCACGCACGCACGCACGCACGCACACACACACACACACACACACACACACACACACACACACACACACACACACACACACACACACACACACACACACACACACACAATCTGTAAGTACAGAGAATGAATTCTGGCCATGCCAACATTGACCCAAATATTGACACAACATTGCTCACTTATATGTCCCCTACCCTAATCCCTTCTCTCTATCTAATCTGCCTCCCTCAGTTTCTCCACAACTGTTCATTTCCCTTAAGGGCCTGTGCCACTTGGGCGACCTAATCCGCGAGTTCTGGCGTGTTTGCCCTCGACTCATACTCGCAGCATGGTTGACACGAGGTCGTAGGAGGTCTTCGTAACTCTCCTTCATGCTCGAGAGTGGTCTCCGCGTACTCGAGGCCTCAGCTAGGTCGCGGCGTTTTTTTCAATATGTTAAAAAATGCCCACGAGTGAAAAAAGGTCACCGTGGAAAAAAAACGATACTTTACTTACTCATAGGTTTAGTCGTAGTAGGTTGTAGTAGGTCGGCATGTTAGTCGTAGGTAATCGAGGGTAATCGAAGGTAGTCGAGGGTAGTTGTAGATAGTCTTCATCATAGTCAAAGGGAGGTCGAAGGGAGGTCGAAGGAGGTCGTCTTCACTCTCCACTATTCGGTGTCCAGTTTTCCCGAAGTTAGTCGTAGCTAGTTGTAGCTAGTCGAAGGAGGTTTTCTACATAGTCGAAGGAGGTCTTCAACATGTCATTTTTTCAAACTCTTCTAAACTCGCCAATTAGGTCGCCCAAGTGGGACAGCCCCTTTACAGCTTCACTCATTCTCACCCCATATCTCAGCACAACTCCCGCTCAACTCCCTGTACATTCTGCTCATGTTGAGTGACTCAGCTGACTCACGTTCTGCCATCTTCCCTTCCCATGGCCCTGCTCACCACCATCAACTGCTAACTCTGCCCCCACTAAACTCCTGATCTCTTCGAGAGTTGCCCAGTCACCACCACAGTTTACCCTCTTCAGGAACAATGGTGAATGTCCTTCCCACATCTGCCCAGTCTCAGTCGCCACACTGCCTGGCCAAGTCCACACCCCCCCCCCCCCCCCGACCCATCCCCCGTAATCTCCCAGTGCTGCCCAATGTCAGTAGATGGCGGTAGTAAGTCCTGGTGTGCAGTGTCCTTGGCCTTCATCAGTCACGATATTGAGTATAGAAGTTGGGTTGTTATGTTACAGTTGTACAAGTCATTGCTGAGGCCACATTTGGAGTGGTATGTTCAGTTTTGGTCCCCCTCCTATAGCAAATATGTTATTAAGCTGGATAGAGTGCAGAGAAGATTTACAAGGATGTTGCCAGGATTTAATATGAATCTGAGGGGCAACATTTTCACACAGTTGGTGGATATATGGAACATGCTGCCAGAGGAGATAGTTGAGGCAAGTACAATAACATAAAAAACATTTGGACAGGCATATGGACAGGAAAGATTTATAGGAACATGGGCCAAATGGGGTCAGGTGGGGCAGCTTGATCAACATGGGCAAGTTGGGCCGAAGGTCCTGTTTCCGTGCTGTATCTCTATAACTCTCTATGACTCTATGAGCTGACTATGGAGATTGATCCATCCTGCAGTAGCCCCTCAATAGGTTATCATCATCACTCAACATGTACATGCACCATAAACCCAGACAGTCTCTATCTCCTGCTTTTAAACTCAAGGACCTCTTTCCCCTGAGCTGCCGTTAAATGCACAGGGCCTCTATCCTCCCACAATCATTTTAAACTCTGGAGACCTCTTTAGCTCCAGCTGCCTTTAAATTCTTAGGGTCTTTTTCTGCCATGCATTAACAGTTTGCTGGCAAAATGAGACACCAGTCACCTTTTAACCAACCCTAGACTCAGAGAGACCAGTCACAGCAGTGGACACTTTCTCAGTATCTTGCTCAGCTGACACTTCTGTCAGCCATTACAGTGACAAAGGATAGGTTATTGATTGTGGCGGGATCAATACCAAGTTGATCCTGTCTTAATATAACACAAATGCATTTGCATTTTTCAGTTGGGGTTATCTGACCAAAAGCTAACTTTTTCTTTTATCCCAACCGCTCACCTTTATTCAAGCCAACAGAAGCACATTCTCTCTGTTCTAACTGAGTTGATCCAATTAAACAGAGACCGGGAAAGTGCACACCAGACTCAGGAACAGCTTCTTCTCCTCTGTTATCAGGCTTCTGAACTGTCCTTCCATAAGCTAGGGCACTGTTTGTTTCACCTCTACCCCATTGAGGACATTGGACTTTGTCTAAGGAAACAATGCTCTACAATGCTGAGAACTAGATTCTGTCCTCAGTATCTTCCCCTTTGTTTTATCCGTTGTACCTAAGTTTAAACTGATTGTACCTACATATAGTATATCTGATCTGTTTGAATAGCACACAAAATAAGCTTTCACTGCACCTCAGTACATATAACAATACAAATTAAATCTAAACCCTAATCCCAAACCAAGGCTTTGCCGTAGCTGTTCCAAATTGCATAAACATTTTACGTCAAAGACCATTGGGAAAGTTTTGAATAACCACAATATTATTCTATCTCTCTTTTGAGCTATTTCTCCTGTTTTTATAAAGTCACATTATTGTGAAGAAAATTTCTGACCACACCCACAGGCTGAGGTATATTTTCATCTATAACGCAAGATGAGGAAAACCTCAACTACTAGCAATCAATGTGGAAGATCAATCTAATTCAAGTGATAAGGAAAACATTTCCTAATTTTCTGTTCTGTTCTGTTCTATTCAAGGACCCACATAATATTTTTTCAAGGACACAAGTGTAACTCACTGCAGTTAAACTGTGACCAGCTTCCAATAGCTGTTCCCAGCTATTAGCTTCCAATATCTTCTTCCCAACTATTATCAGGCAACTGAATCATCCTACTACAACTAGAGAGCAGTCCTGAACTACTATCTACCTCATAAGTATGAATTACCTTTGATCGTACTCTAGTGGTGTTACCTTGCTCTAAATGTTAGTCCCGTATCATGTACACTGTAAATGGCTCGATTATAATCATGTACTGTCTTTCTGCACAACAAAAGCTTTCCACTATATCCCGGTGCATGTGACAATAAACTAACCTGAACTGAAACTGAATAATATCAAGTGTTGTATTCTGGAGAGTGGAATTCTTTGAATGGGATATATTCAGGCAACTATCTGTGAGTAAAGGTGGGGAGATTGTAAAAAGAATTACAGTATTAATTACCGATGTGGTAGAACAAACTGAAAATCAATTTAACTTATATTTATTACCGATTAGTGGGAAGAACTTTTCCTGTGTAATGGTCTGTCTGGTAACGTCTAACAATTCTTGCCTGCTGGTAAAAATTGCAAATGTACATGTGACACACAAGGCCAAGATTAACCTGGTGATCCTTATGTGGTCAAGGAATGATTTGATTAGGGTGTCAAAGTTTATGGGAAGAAGGCAAAAGAATGGGGCTCAGTGGGAAAAATAGATCAGCCGTGATCAAATGGTGGAGCAGACTTGGTGGGAATGAATGGCCTAATTCTGCTGCTCTGACTTCTGGTCTTATGGAACCTGAATCTTGGAGGTAGTTGAGGTGAAGTGGGTGAGGGAGGGGAGGGGAGAATTTAACAATGAATTCCATTGACTACACTGGTGAAGTTTAACGAGCCCACTTTCTAATATTGAGATCAAATTCCTTTCTCTTCTCATTTGATTTTCACATTGCTTTCTGCAGAAGGAGATAGGGCTGTAAACTATTGCACTTATTTTTCCCTCTTTAGATTAGGTTAGTTTAGAGATACAGCATGGAAACAGGCCCTTCGGCCCAACAAGTCCTTGCCGACCAGCGATCCCCATACACTAGCACTATCCTACACAGTAGGGACAATTTGCAATCTTTACTGAAGCCAATTAACCTACAAACCTGTACGTCTTTGGAATGTGGGAGGAAACTGGAGCAACTGGATAAAACCCACGCGGTCACAGGAAGAATGTACAAACTCCATGTAGACAGCGCCCATAGTCAGGATCGAACCTGGGCCTCTGGTGCTGTAAGGCGGTAACTCTACCACTGCACCATCATGTCGCCCTCTTTGTAAGACCTTTTAATTTTCACACTAGAAATTACCACCAAAAATGTGCCAGTATATATTAAACTGTTAGTAATGGAATATTGATGCCATATAATTCTTTTTCTCTCTCGTTCACCCATCTGATTAAAATGAAGCTGCCATCATGCAAAGATCCAGACACATATTTTAATCCTTGGCAGAATCCACATTTCCCACCTTTTTGCAACTTGATTTGACATTTTATTTGGTGAACTGATTGACCATTTGATCATCTGTTATTTGTGCTGTTTGCTTTCTTTCATCCTGCAGATACTAATAAAAAAGGTTTGCTTGTAGTTTTTTCCATTTCTCTTAACCGTCTAGAAGAACGGAAAGGGGAACCAGCAAAGTTCAGACTGATGACTTTACTCTGGAAATGTGTAGTATATATCCAGAAGCCTGGGATCACAGCCCAGCCCTAGATGCCTGAAGATTATGCCAACAGCAATTATTCTTGAACGTTCACATTCTTGCACACTAATACGTTTAATTCTAGCTATTACTGCATTAACATTCTTTAGTACCTACATCTAGCGTGCCACATGCTACTTCACATTTTAACTAACATGTACTATGAAGGCCATATGAGGTGGCACAATGGCGCAGTGATAGAGTTGCTGCCCCACAGCGCCAGAGACCCAGGTTCGATCCTGACTATGGGTGCTGTCTGTATGGAGTTTGTACGTTCTCCCCGTGACCGCGTGGGTTTTCCCCGGGAGCACGTTCTCCCTGTGACCACTTGGGTTTTCTCTAGGTGCTAGAGTTTCCTCCCTCATTCCAAGACGTGCAGGTTGGTAGATTAATTGGCTTCTGTAAATTGTCCCTAGTGTGGAGGCTAGAACTAGTGTATGGGTGATTGCTGGCTGGTCAGCGCAGACTCAGTGGGCCAAAGGGCATGCTTACCGTTGTTTCTCTAAACTAAACTAAATTAAGCTGAACTCACATAATCAGGCAAAATCATTGAATGTTGCCAAGAATAATGCCTGCGTTCACAGCTTTAATTACCGATTTCACCAAAACATCAGTAAATGTGTGCTTCTTATCACTGGACTTTCACTTTGCTAGAAGTATTAAAATTTTCTTTCCTAATCTAGTGCTATTCCTATATCTGAATTTTAAGATTAAGATTAAGATTAAAATTTAAGATTAAAATTAAGGTCTGATAAAGAGACCCAATGATACTTTCAATGGTACATATTGTCACATGTACTGAGATAGAGTGACATTCTTTTTTTGCATACAGTTCAGCAAAATAATTACTATACATGTTAAAATCAATACATGTGCATATGAATAGTACACTGAGACAGTATACAAGAATCGCCAGGTCCTTTGTTCCTTGTGTCCACAAGAATTACCGGCCCTTTGTTCCTTGTGTCCACCGCCGCTGTCGCCATCTTGAATTTCTTCACACTCCTCTCCACCCTTTGGGCAGGACTCGGTGGCTTGCTTGGGGATGGCTTTCCCAGCTCCGCGGTGGGCGAGCCAGGCCTTCTGCCGGGGGATAGGCACAGCATTACAGTCTGCCGTGCGACACTACCAAACCAAGACGTCACCTATCCATGTTCTCCAGAGATGCTGCCTGACCCACTGCGTTACTCCAGCACTTTGTGCACTTTTTCCCAAAATTTAAAAAGCATTAAATAAACTTGGTCGAAACAAAACTACTCCAGGAGCTACAATGTAGAACTGTCAGATGTCTGCCCAGACTTTTACACCAGCAGATTTCAAGTTTGCTGTGTCATGCTGAGATGGTACAAATGGCTCTATTGCCTTAGTCTCGAGAGAGGTAAAAAAAAATCACCAGGTAACTGCTATGTAATATTACTTGATATGTGGGCAGTACACCCGGAGAAAACCAACGCGGTCACAGGGAGAAAGTAGAAACTCTGTACAGACAGCACCCGTTGTCATGCTGCCCACACACTACTATGCCACCCACTAATGCTGCTGCCTCACAGCACCAGATACCATGACCACGCTTACTGCCTGTGCCAAGTTTGCACGTTATCCCTTTGACCGAGTGGCTTTCCAGCTGGTGCTCCGGTTTCCTCCCACATCCCAAAGATGTGGGGATCTGTAGGTTAATTAGCCTCTGTAAATTGCCCCTTTGTGTATGAGGAGAGGGAAAGTGGGATAGCATAGCACTAGGGTGAATCAGTAATTGATGGTTGACGTTGACTCGATGAGCTGAAGGGCCTATTTCTGTGCTGTATCTCTAAACTAAATAAGGCAGGTGAAAATCTATTTCAATTTATTTTAACTTTTGTCAGAGGTATAAAATTAGGGATTTTGAGTGGGTTATGCAACTATGTTTGATTTAGTTTATCCTTGTATTAATTTGAATGGAACATTGGACAGGGTTTTTACAATGTAAATCTTTTATGATATTTGAATGGAGTTGGACTAAAAGGTACTTCGCAGTCAAAAAGTAATTACTTCGGTGGAATGGGTACTAGAAGTTACTAAACCTTGTATCATAACCCAGGTTAAATCATAACTTCAGGATAAATAAAAGGCATGGGTTGGAAAGAGAAGAAAGAAGAAAAAAGGAAATTTTGAAATTTTTTTTTTAAATGTGAGATGCAAAAGCTACTATTTGGTTGTGTCCTTGACCACATTCTTTTGTCCTTGTAAATACTGATTTCAACTCTGGGTCCAAGGTCTATATCAATAGCAAAGCAGTCTATAAAACCCATATCTGGGTTCCACCCTCACACCTTGTGGGCAGCACAGTGGCGCAGCGATAGAGTTGCTGCCATACAGCACCAGAGAACCAGGTTCGATCCTGAACACGGGTGGAGTTTGTACGTTCTCCTCGTAACCTTTATGGGTTTTCTCCGGGTGCTCTGGTTTCCTCCCACGCTCCAAAGACATAGAGGTTTGTTTGTAGGTTAATTGGCTTGGTAAAATTGTAAAATTGTCCCTGGTGTGTGTAGGATAGTGTTAGTGTGCAGGGATCACTGGTCGGCGCAGACACGGTGGGCCAAAGAGCCTGTTTCTGTGCTGTATCTTTAAACTAAACTAAATCTGCTGAGTATACTCAATCTGGAAAAATCTCAGTCTTACTATATTTGTCATTGTCACTCCCTAACCATGATTAACATGGAACAGATATGTATTGCTATTAGCACCAATATCTGCAATAGTCCCTGATAAAACCTACGCCCACCAGAATGAGAAATTGAATTGTTCTTATTGTGGGTAGCTGTTCCTAGACTGACTCACACTCACAAGCTGTAAACAGCTCTCAACTATTAACATTGCTGACAACTTCTTGGCAGAGGTTCAAGATTTTCATTTGGTGGGAGATTAGGGGAAACGCAAGTAATTTCTTTCTAAAACCGAAGGATTAAAACTACAACTTTCCCGAATTAGTAGTGGATTTTTAAACAGATTTTTAACTCAGTTAAAGTTTTTCATGAATACATGAGAAGCAGTTCATCCCATGAGTAGAGTGAAGTTCAATCTAAAATGATTTGCATGCAATTTGTTGGGTTGAGTATGCTGGCAAGCTGAATCCCTATTGCCCTACCTTGTCGTAGAGACACAGAGTTATATAAACGTTAGAAACAGGTCCTTTGTGCCACTTTGTCAATGCCGATCATCATGCATTCATTCCATGACCTCCTATGCCCTGCACCTGTTCAGTTGCTTTTTAAATGTTGTTACTGTTTCTGCCTCCACCACCTTCTCTGGCAGCTGATTCAAGATACCAACTACACTTTCTGTGAATAACTTACTTCTCAGATCCCCATCAAACCTCTTTTCTCTTACCTGAACTCTATTCTCTCTTGTTTTAGAGAAGGTGGCGCAGCGGTAGAGTTGCTGCCCATACAATGCCAGAGACCCGGGTTTGATCCTGACTACAGTTTCTGTCTGTATGGAGTTTGTACATTCTCCCCGTGACCTGCGTGGGTTTTCACTGGGTCCGGTTTCATCCCACACTCCCAAAGAAGTAGAGGTTTACCCTTTTCCAGAGTTACGTCCATGCCCGGGTGGGGTTAGAAAGGGAATACGCCCTGTCCACAGGCACCCTGGGGGAGTTCCGGGACCGCTGGGCTCCGCAGGGTGTTGAATGCATCCTCACTAAGGATTGTAACATAGTTGTATAGTAGTTTATTAAGGATATTTGTTTGTATTATGGTGGTGGGTTCTAGTTTGTTTTATTGTAGTGTAAATATTATGTTTTAATAATTGAATAAATTTTTTGATTAAAAAAAAAAAAAAAGTAGAGGTTTGTGGGCTAATTGTCTTGGTAAAATTGTAAATTCCCCCTAGTGCGTGTCAGCTAGTGTGTGGCGATCGCTGGTTGGCATGGATTTAGTGGGCTGCTGGGCCTGTTTCTGCGTTGTATCTTTAAATTAAACTAAACCGGATCCAAATGCCGGATCCAAAATTAATAATACTCGGAACATTAGAATTAAATCAAACATTTACAACAACACAAAGAAACTTTATTGATTATAGTATAATAACGGGAAAAAAATTAATTCTAAAATTTTGGAAAGGCCCTATAACCCCCACAATCAAAATGTGGATTATAGAAATGACGGAGACCTTAAACGTGGAAAGAATCAGATTTTCCCTGTTGGACAAACAGGAATTATTCGTTGGAACATGGTCTCCCTTTATTGATTATTTAAAGGGTCAGAATGGTTCAGCACAGGAACCTGACTACCACTCGGGCTAAAGAATGGATGAAATGTTATACTCTGAAATGTACGAATATATCTCGAACGAAGTTTTTTATCATAATAAATTTTTCCATTCTTCTTTAACTATCTTTTTCTTTTCTGTTTTCTTTTTTTTTTTCTTTTTTTTTTTCTTTCTTTTTTTTTTTCCTTTCTCTCCCTTTTCTTTCTTTACTTCATCTATCTTTTTAGTTCTATCTAGTTTAAAAAAAACAAAAAAAGGCAAAAGGTATTGGAGACAATGTAATAATAATTGACAATATTATCAATTTAAAAATGTAAGACTGGTAATGATGATAATATGTTGTGTACTTATCTCCAATAAAAAATATTTTCAACAAAAAAAATTAAACTAAACCAAACTTCTATCATGGGAAACAAACTCTGACTATCTCATCTATCTTGGCCTCTCATATTTTTCTAAACTTCTATCATGCCAACTCTCAGCTAACATTAACGCAGTGGAAAGGAAGGACATTAGCTTGGAGGATGTGGAATCGGTATGGGTAGAGCTGCGAAACACTAAGGGGCAGAAAACGCTGGTGGGCGTTGTGTACAGGCCACCTAGCAGTAGTAGTGAAGTTGGGGATGGCATCAAACAGGAAATTAGAAATGCGTGCAACAAAGGCAAAACAGTTATAATGGGTGACTTCAATCTACATATAGATTGGGTGAATCAAATTGGCAGGGGTGCTGAGGAAGAGGATTTCTTGGAATGTATGAGGGATAGTTATCTAAACCAACATGTAGAGGAACCAACGAGAGAGCAGGCTATTCTAGACTGGGTATTGAGTAATGAGGAAGGGTTAGTTAGCAGACTTGTTGTGCGTGCCCCCTTGGGCAAGAGTGATCATAATATGGTTGAGTTCTTCATTAGGATGGAGAGTGACATTGTTAATTCAGAAACAACGGTTCTGAACTTAAAGAAAGGTAACTTTGAGGGTATGAGACGTGAATTGGCCAAGATTGACTGGCAATTAGTTCTAAAAGGTTTGATGGTGGATATGCAATGGAAGGCATTTAAAGACTGCATGGATGAACTACAAAAATTGTTCATCCCAGTTTGGCAAAAGAATAAATCAAGGAAGGTAGTGCATCCGTGGATAACAAGGGAAATCAGGGATAGTATCAAAGCAAAAGATGATGCGTACAAATTAGCCAGAAAAAGCAGCATACCAGAGGACTGGGAGAAATTCGGAGACCAGCAGAGGAGGACAAAGGGCTTAATTAGGAAAGGGAAAATAGATTATGAAAGGAAACTGGCAGGGAACATAAAAACTGACTGCAAAAGTTTTTATAGATATGTGAAGAGAAAGAGATTAGTTAAATCAAATGTAGGTCCCTTGCAGTCAGAAACAGGTGAATTGATCATGGGGAACAAGGATATGGCAGACCAATTGAATAACTACTTTGGTTCCGTCTTCACTAAGGAAGACATAAATAATCTGCCGGAAATAGCAGGGGGCCGCGGGTCAAAGGAGATGGAGGAACTGAGTGAAATCCAGGTTAGTCGGGAAGTGGTGTTGGGTAAATTGAATGGATTAAAGGCCGATAAATCACCAGGGCCAGATAGGCTGCATCCCAGAGTACTTAAGGAAGTAGCTCCAGAAATAGTGGATGCATTAGTGATAATTTTTCAAAACTCTTTAGATTCTGGAGTAGTTCCTGAGGATTGGAGGGTAGCAAACGTAACCCCACTTTTTAAGAAGGGAGGGAGAGAGAAAACGGGGAATTACAGACCAGTTAGTCTAACATCGGTAGTGGGGAAACTGCTAGAGTCAGTTATTAAAGATGGGATAGCAGCACATTTGGAAAGTGGTGAAATCATTGGACAAAGTCAGCATGGATTTACGAAAGGTAAATCGTGTCTGACGAATCTTATAGAATTTTTCGAGGATGTAACTAGTAGAGTGGATAGGGGAGAACCAGTGGATGTGTTGTATCTGGACTTTCAGAAGGCTTTCGACAAGGTACCACATAAGAGATTAGGATACAAACTTAAATCACACGGTATTGGGGGTTCAGTATTGATGTGGATAGAGAACTGGCTGGCAAACAGGAAGCAAAGAGTAGGAGTAAACGGGTCCTTTTCACAATGGCAGGCAGTGACTAGTGGGGTACCACAAGGCTCAGTGCTGGGACCCCAGCTATTTACAATTTATATTAATGATCTGGACGAGGGAATTGAAAGCAACATCTCCAAGTTTGCGGATGACACTAAGCTGGGGGGCAGTGTTAGCTGTGAGGAGGATGCTAGGAGACTGCAAGGTGATTTGGATAGGCTGGGTGAGTGGGCAAATGTTTGGCAGATGCAGTATAATGTGGATAAATGTGAGGTTATCCACTTTGGTAGCAAAAACGGGAAGGCAGACTATTATCTAAATGGTGGCCGATTAGGAAATGGGGAGATGCAGCGAGACCTGGGTGTCATGGTACACCAGTCATTGAAAGTAGGCATGCAGGTGCAGCAGGCAGTGAAGAAAGCGAATGGTATGTTGGCCTTCATAGCAAGAGGATTTGAGTATAGGAGCAGTGAGGTTCTACTGCAGTTGTACAGGGTCTTGGTGAGACCACACCTGGAGTATTGCGTACAGTTTTGGTCTCCAAATCTGAGGAAGGACATTATAGCCATAGAGGGAGTGCAGAGAAGGTTCACCAGACTGATTCCTGGGATGTCAGGACTTTCATATGAAGAAAGACTGGATAGACTTGGCTTATACTCGCTAGAATTTAGGAGATTGAGAGGGGATCTTATAGAAACGTACAAGATTCTTATGGGGTTGGACAGGCTAGATGCAGGAAGATTGTTCCCGATGTTGGGGAAGTCCAGGACAAGGGGTCACAGCTTAAGGATAAGGGGGAAATCCTTTAAGACCGAGATGAGGAAAAACTTTTTCACACAGAGAGTGGTGAATCTCTGGAACTCTCTGCCACAGAGGGTAGTTGAGGCCAGTTCATTGGCTATATTTAAGAGGGAATTAGATGTGGCCCTTGTGGCTAAAGGGATCAGGGGGTATGGAGAGAAGGCAGGTACGGGATACTGAGTTGGATGATCAGCCATGATCGTATTGAATGGCGGTGCAGGCTCGAAGGGCCGAATGGCCTACTCCTGCACCTAATTTCTATGTATCTATGTATGTATTACCTCAGAGAACACAGACCCCGCCTATCTAATCTCTCCTTGTAACACAAGCCCTCTATTCCAGGCAACATCCTTGTGAACCTTAAGCCTTCTCCAGCTTAATCACATCTTTCCTGTAGTGTGGTTCACAGAATCACATGCAATTCTCCAAATGTGACCTACCAATATTTTGGATAACCGTAATAGGACAACCCAAATCTTGTGCTCAATACCACAGCTAACGAAGGCAAGCATGCCACATGCCATTTTCATAACACAGTCTACTGGTGTCGCCACTTTAATGGAACTATGTACTAGCGCCCCTAGGTCTCTGTTCAGTAACACTTCTTAGGGCTCCAGCATTCGTGGTCTACATCCTATCATGGTTTAGCAAAATGCTAAATATCTGAGATCAATTCCATCTCCATATCTTTGCCCTGTTGAGCAAAATCCTATTGTAACCGTAGGCAAACTTTTTCATTCTCTACTGTACCACCACTTCTGACGTCATTTGTAAACTTACTTATCATGTCACCTGCGCTCTCATCCAAATCATTGATATTTATGACAAACATCACAGGATACAGAACTGATCTCTTTGGCACACCACCGATCACAGGCCTCCAGTCTGAACATAATATCTCCACTACCTCACTCTGCTTCCTACCGCCAAGCCAGTTTTAGTTTCCAATTCGCCATCTTACTGGATCCCATGTGCTCTAACTTTCCAGACTAGCCTCCCATGCAGGACCTTGGAAAAGGCTTTGCTTAGGTCTATGTATACACCAACTAGCACCCTGCACTCATTAATCCTCTTCAGGATCATGTCTTCAAAAAGCTCAATCAAAGCGGTGGCACAACGGTAGGGTGGCTGCCTTAAGGGGCTGTCCCACTGCGGCGACCTAATTGGTGAGTTTAGAAGAGTTTAGGAGAGTTTGAAAAAGTGTCATGTTGAAGACCTCCTTCGATTATGTTGAAGACTAGCTTTTACTAGCTTCGACTAGTTTTGGGAAAATTGGACACCGAATAGTGGAGAGTGAAGACGACCTCCTTCGATCTCCTTCAATCTCCATTCAACTATGATGAAGACTATCTACGACTACCTTTGACTACCTTTGATTACCTTAGACTATCCTCGATTACCTACGAATAACATGCCGACCTACTACGACCTACTTTGAGTAAACCTACGAGTAAAAAAAATGTCGATTTTTTCCATGGCGACCTTTATCTACTTGCGGGCATTTTTGAGCATGTTGAAAAATACGCCGCGACTTAGCTGAGGCCTCGAGTACGCGGGGACTACTCTCGAGCATGAAGGAGAGTTACAAAGACCTCCTAGGACCTTGTGTCGACAATGCTGCGAGTATGAGTCGAGGGCAAACTCTTCTAAACTCGCTAATTAGGTCGCCGCAGTGGGACAGCCCCTTTATAGCACCAGAGACCCGGGTTTGAACCTGACTACAGATGGTTGTCTGTTTGCAGTTTGCACATTTTCCCCGTGTCCTGCATGGGTTTTCGCCGGGTGCTCCAGTTTCCTCCCATACTCCAAAGACATATATATGTTTGTAGGTCAATTGGCTTGGTATAATTGTAAATTGACCCTAGTTTGTGTGTGATAGTGTTAGTATGCGGGGATCGCTGGTCGGCACAGACTCAGTGGGCCGAAGGGCCTGCTTCCGCACTGTATCTATAAACTAAACTAAACTAAACAAATTCGCGAGACAAGATTTTCCAAGCGCAAAACTGTGCAAACTACCCCTAATCAGTTCTACATAGGTCACAAATCCGATGTAAGAATGGCTGAATCATCATGAACTGTGCAACAGGGCATGACTCCATTTGAAACAAAGCAATGTTAGGTCCGCCTTCTCTCATTTCCTGTTTTCAGTTTTTGTCAATAATTGTTCTACTCCCATTATACTTTTCTCGATTAATTATTTGTTTCTTTACTTTTTTTTATTAACACCCTCTTTTGCCTTACACTGTCACCCACAGCCTTCAGTACTAACATCCAGTTAGGGGCAGCACAGTGGTAGAGCTGCTGCCTTACAGCACCAGAGACCCAGGTTAGATCCAGACTATCCTGACTATTGATCCTCCCCAATCAGCTGAATCACTTCCCCTATCTCATACTAAGTGAGATAAGGTGAGATCTATGTCCCTCAGCAGATTTCTCAAACCCTTGGGGGCTATAGATTTAAAGTAATTAATGGAAGGAGTGAAGGGAAGTTGAGGATTTTTTTCTCACCCAGCAGACAGAAGCGATCTGGTACTTTTGAGAAGTACAGAGGCACAAATTCCCACTATCCTTAGACAGCATTGGATGCGTACTTGCTGAAAATGACCCACAGAACTACAGACTCAGTAGAGAAAGGTTGAAGTGAGCTGGCTATCACAGACACAAGGGGGTTAATGGCTTCCCATCTGTATCATAGATCTGTTTTGTCATTCATGAGTTCATAATTTATAGGAGCAGAATTAGGCCTTTGGGCCCATCAAGTCTACACCATTCAATCATGACTGATCTATAATTCCCTCTTAACCCCATTCTCCTGCCTTCTCCCCATAACCCCTGACACTCGTATTAATCAAGAATATGTTAATCTCCACCCTGAAAATATCCATTGATTTGGCCTCCACACCCATCTGTGGCAATGAATTCCACAGATTCACCACCCTGTCTAAAGAAATTTCTCCTCTATTGCTCTGTTCTCTTCAGTCATTTAAGCTCTCCTGGCTCACTCCCATCATAAATCTTTCCCTTGACTCCCTCCTTCCTTCCTCCCCCACATCTTCTGCATCTGAGACTTTAACATTTCTCCGTACTCCTGAAACATCTGCAATGTGCAACCTCAAATATTAACTCATTTTTTCTTTACCTCTACAGTGGCTGCTTGATCTGCTGAGTATTTTGAGTAATATTTCTTTTTTTATTTTAGATTTCTTGCATTTGAAGTATTTCATTCTTGCGTCCTTTGTTTAAGAATGATTTAGGCCCAAGAGTAAACTGCATTTTGTTGCACATGGAAGATAAGAGAGAAAAGCTTGTGAGGGAGAGAGCAGTCTAACGATGAAGGGAGAAGTTGCGGATCGAACGAGATTGCAGATTCAAAGTTCCGTTGAAGTAAGAGGAAATTTGATCCAGTTGCAAATAGGAAATGTAGAAAGAATGAGGATATGTAGACAAAGAGAGAGTCATCGAGATGGAGAGAAAGAGCAAATGAACCAGATAAAACAATGTGAGTGTAATCTAGAGGGAAAGAGGGCGAAAAGCAAAAACAGTTCAGACAGTGAGATGACAAAGTGAAATCGAACATGCATTTTTGAGCAACATAGAAACAGGAACCTTTGAAGTAAAAACATAACAACAGGTTTAGGATCTTCAGTAGATGCCGAAAATGGTTAGACTCTGAGCCTGAGAATTTGTAAACTGGTCATTTATACCACACTGGTTCTGCTTACTCTGCATCTTGCAGCATTAACTTTTTCCACCTAAAATGTGACAATGAACGGACTGCGGCAGTTGGCAGGAAGCCCATTCGTAGCTTTACAATTCACGCTTACCCTGAAATGTGTTAAGAATGACTGTTCAAGTCCGATTCACAATGGGCATTCTCACAGAAAGAGACTGGCTGCCTCAATGACTGAGCGGGCACATCCACCTATTCAACTTTGAAGCCAGTTTTGGTGGCATGGTGGCGCAACAGTAGAGTGGCTGCCAGAGACCCGGGTTCGATCCTGACTGTGGGTGCTGTCTGTACGGTTTGTGCGTTCTCTCCGTGACCGCGTGGATTTTTCCCAGGTACACCGGTTTCCTCCCACACTCCAAGGACGTACAGGTTTGTAGGTTAATTGGCTTCGGTAAAGATTGTAAATTGGCCCTAGTGTATAGGATAGTGCTCGTGCACGAGGATTGCTGGTCGGCGCACACGGTGGGCTGAAGGGCCAATTTTCGCGCAGTACCTCCAAATTAAACGAAATCAATTGGAAACATTTGTCTTCCTTTCTGGTGGTGAAGCGCAATTTTGGTCAAACATTTTTTAATTACATAAAATATAATCCACTTTTTTTCCTGTTCATGTTCTAATCATGTGTTTGTAGCGGCCTGGACGAGGTCAGGAAAAGGCCAGACGTCAGGCAGGTTCAGAAGTAGTTTTATTCAACAGCGAGAGCACACACACCAGTGAGCAGGACCTGGGAAACCCCGTCGCAGACCCACGTCCCTGTCCCTCAAGAGCCGAGGGGGATGACCCAAGGAGTGGCCTAACCCCCAGGGACCGCCACAGGATCTCCCCCCCTCCCCAAGAACCCGAGGCACGAAACGGACAGGAGGGCGCTCACGGCGGCCAGCCCGGGTGCACGCCATGCCTGGCACAGGAACGGGCAACTGACCAACAGGTGTAGAGGACGGAGTAGCCACTGGAGGAGGTACCTCAGACGGAGGGCGCCCTTCGCTTACGGGGCCGATCACCGGCCGATCAATGTCAATATGCGCCGGCTTCAGCCGCACAACCGAAACAGTCTCATGCTGACCCCCCATGTCCAGGATGAATGTAGATGAGCCATGCTCTAGGACGCAGAAGGGACCCTCGTACGGCCGCTGGAGAAGTGTCCGATGAGCATCCCTACGAAGGACGACGAACTGGCAGTCCTCCAGAGCAGACGGAACATGCGGACGGAAGGAGCCATGACGAGACGTGGGCACAGGCGCCAGCTTGGCCACCATCTACCAAAGACGTTGCAGAGCGTCCGAAGGCTGCTCCACCTGGCCCCGTGCCGGCGGGATGAACTCCCCGGCCACCGTCAACGGGGACCCATACACCAACTCGGCGGAGGAGGAGGCCAAGTCCTCCTTGGGTGCAGTGCAGATCCCGAGCAAAACCCATGGCAGAGGGTCCACCCAGTCCGGATCATTGAGGCGTGCCACACAAATTCCTGTAGGCCCTTAACTGTGGTCAGACGGGGGAACCTGCGGACAGTGTCCACCCTGGCCGGCAGAGGCACCAACCACCTGGCCGAGGAAGTCGATGGTCACCCCAAAACAGCACTTGGACGAGTTGACAACCCATCCAAAATCGCTGAGGCGCTGACACAGCTGACGGAGGTGAATGCAGTGCTCCTGCCGCGAGCGACTGGCCACGAGTATGTCGTCCAAGTACACGAATACAAAGTCCGGGCCACGGCACACACAGTCCATAAGCCGTTGAAAGGCCTGCGCAGCGTTCTTCAAACCAAACGGCATCCGCACAAATTCAAACAGTCCAAATGGTGTTATAATGGCTGTCTTAGGGATATCGTCGGGGTGGACCGGAATCTGATTGTACCCTGGCATGAGGTCCACCTTGGAGATGGGCATTGAAGTCCTGAATGTGCGGAACCGGGTTCTTGGGGGGGTCCTGTGGCGGTCCCTGGGGGTTCATCCCGCCGGCACGGGGCCAGGTGAAGCAGCCTTCGGACGCCCTGCAACGTCTTCGGTAGATGGTGGGCAAGCTGGTGCCGGTGCCCACATCTAGTCATGTGTCCTTCCGTCCGCATGTTCCCTCTGCTCTGGAGGACTGCCAGTTCATCTTCCTTTGTAGCGATGCTCATCGGTCACCTCTCCAGCGGACGTACGAAGGTCCCTTCCGAGCCCTAGAGCATGGCTCATCTACATTCGTCCTGGACATGGGGGGTAGGCATGAGACTGTTTCGGTTGCGCGGCTGAAACCGGCGCATATTGACATTGATCGGCCGGTGCTGGTAGCGCGGCCCCGTAAGCGAGGGCGCCCGCCGTCTAGGGTCCTTCGGCGGCCGGCCATATTCATCACGTTGGGGTCACCAGTTGTAGCGGCCTGGACGAGGTCAGGACAAGGCCAGACGTCAGGCAGGTTCAGAAGTAGTTTTATTCAGCAGCGAGAGCACACACACCAGTGAGCAGGACCTGGGAAACCCCGTCGCAGACCCACGTCCCTGTCCCTCAAGAGCCGAGGGGGATGACCCAAGGAGTGGCCTAACCCCCAGGGACCGCCACATGTTCAAGTTTATCCCATTGGCTCACCCCTCCCTATTTCTATAACTTCCCCCAGCCCATTATATGCAAATCAATTTGTGTTCTTCCAACGTTAACTGTTGTACATCCATGATTCCTTTCACCCCTTCGTGGCCCTACCTTTAGTTCAATGTCTAGAATTTCTTTGCCAGGCTTCTCCTGCTGTATATCTTTCCTTTTAATTTAGTTCTGTTTATTATTGTTAGTGTACCAAGGTACAGTGAAAACCTTTTTTGTTGCTTGCTATCCAGTCAGTGAAAAGACTATACATAGTTGCGTCAAGCCATCCACACTGCACAGATACAAGATAAAGGGTAAAAAAATAGTGCAAGATAATGTCTAGTACAGTCCGATTAAAGATAGTTTCTTTATAATCAATCTTTCAGTTGCCCCTCTCAATGTCTTCTTAGACAGTTTTGTGTCTAATTGGGTCTTGTAGAGATGTTACTATAATAAATGTGCAATGAAAGTTTTCACTCTTTCATTATTGTTTCACCCATGAAATTAAATATCACTAACATTTTCTCTCTTGCCTATAGAATTTGATTTCTAAAGTAGTGTTGCTTTTTAAATATTTTAAATTAAAATGCTTTTGCTTACATTTTTGAATTTCTGTATTGAAATTTCCTTTGTATAATACCAACTAAATTACTTACAGATAGACTGCTTTTGCAGATAGCTGCTAAAGACGTACAGATTTGCAGGTTAATTTCCTTCGCCAAGTTGTAAAATTATCCCCTATATGTAGAATAGTGTCAATGTAAGGGATGGTTGCTGGTTGTTGCGGACTCAGTGGGCCGAAGGGCCTGTTTCTGTGCTGTATCTCTGAAGTTCAAATGTAAAGTGAAGTCTTGTGTTCACTGCACAGTTACGGCACAGAAGCACAGCGGTAAAGGTGCTGCTTTGCAGCGCCAGAGACCCAGGTTCGTTCCTGACTATGGGTGCTGTCTGTGTGGACTTTGTACGTTCTCCCCGTGACTGCATGTTTTTTCTCCGGGTGCTCCAGTTTCCTCCAATATCCCAAAGACATACAGGTTTATAGGTTAATTGGCTTTGGTAAAATTGTAAATTGTCCCTATTGTGTAGGATAGCACTAGTGACTGGGTTTTGATTGTTTACCCAATCTATACCTTTCATAATTTTGTAGATTTCTATCATTTCTCCCCGCAACCTCTGACATTCGAGAGAAAATGATCCAAGTATGTCTAACCTCTCTGGGTGGCATGGTGATGTAGCGGTAGAGTTGCTGCCTTACAGCGCTTGCAGCGTATACTGGCTTGGTATAAATGTAAAATTGTCCCTAGTGTGTAGGATAATGTTAATGTGCGGGGATTGCTGGTCGGTGGGGACTTGGTGGGCCGATGGGCCTGTTTCCGTGCTGTATCTCTAAACTAAACTAAACTCTCCCTGTAGCTAATACCCCTTAATCCAGGCATAATTCTGCTAAAGTAGGTAAGGTACATTTCCTCCTAACTAATTGTTAGGGAAGAACTATCTGCACTTATACCCACCCAACTAGGTAGTCAGACTGAAGCTTGCTATTTAATTGAGGACTCAAGGGAACTCTGCATGGCACAGGTGTGTCAATGTCATCTTGGTTTTTTTTATTGTTATGCTGCAGATCAATAGGATTCAGTGCGTTCAAAGTCCCTGTCACTACATCAGCAGTCTTGGCTGCTTTGTCGGGCAAGAAAATGCTGAGCTATTTTTATAAAGGGGCAATAGAAACGCAAGAATAAATGGCTGGTTCTCTCACGTATCCGCACTGATACAGAGCACTAGAACACTGGTGTCAGGTCACTAAGCTACTTACGCAGCTTGCAACTGTACCTTCTCAGAGCTAAGCAAAGGAAGGCAATTGGCCATTTGACTTCATTAGATAGGATTCATAATCAATTCTTAGTAAATCATTGGCAAACAGCACAGGTTATTTATTTAGTAGGATGTTTTAAAGTGCAATGTTCAAACTTTGTACTCTGGCTGTCAGTAATTCACGTCACGCAGGGCACATTTTGAACAATTGATTTGAATTATTGGAAAGAGGTGCTGTGTGTGTTTATGATCTAGGCTGGTAGCGGGCAAGGCAGTTCACTGGGAGTGTAAAGTAAAATAAATAATCTTGCAAACTGGATTGGAGAACTCATCATTTATTTAATTGATCTCCAGATAAAGTACCTGAGTTGATATTCAAAGTAATAGCACACAACCATCGTAAAAGAAAGAAAATTATATCTAAACCAAAACCTAATCACTGCACTTCAATTTATTTTAATCATTGACCAATTCTTAGCTGGCAGGCTGAATGAGGCATGATATGGTGATAAGGAGCAGTGAAATTGGAAGTATGAAGGATAATAAATATTTTAAAAAGCAATGAAAGTGGTATGCAATTTTCATTTGCTAGCCATGCAGTTGATTCCTTGAACGCCAAAGGCCAGCTATTGAACATTTCAAAATGAGCAGAATTCAGAAGTTAAGGGACTTGCTTAAAATGGCTGATGACACCTCTTCAAACATTGTTCAGCTAATGATTTCCTGCAGTCTCCACACTTAATATGGGATCCACAAAATCTGTCGGAACTCCCCTGTGATGGGGTCCCTTGTAATATCGTTCACAATACAGATGTAGGTACACAAAAATGCTGGAGAAACTCAGCGGGTGCAGCAGCATCTATGGAGTGAAGGAAATAGGCAACGTTTCGGGCCGAAACCCTTCTTCAGACAGATGTAGGTCTTCCCCGGTGCATTTGATTTGCTACCACAGCTGATTAGGTGTGGCGCGGTGGGAGATTTACTGCCTTACAGCACCTGAGACCTGGGTTCAATACTGACTACAGGTGCTGTCTGTATGGAATTTGTACGTTCTCCCTGTGACCGCATGGGTTTTCTCCGGGTGCTCTGGTGTCGGTTAGTAGGTGTAGGTTAATTGGCTTCTGTAAATTGTCCCTAGTGTGTAGGATAGAACTAGTGTATGGCGATTGTCGGTCGACATGGACTAGGAAGGCTCAAGGACATGTTTCAACACTGTTTCACTAAACTAAACTAAACTTTGCTGTGAAGACGGTGTAGGGAGGAACTACAGATGTTGGTTTTTATCGAAGAGAGACCATTGTTTGCATCACTGTGTCCCATCGTTATCCCCAGCCAACAATGGACAATTATGGGCTCCACCCTTCCTTGGTCACCTATTGCGGACCTGATTTGTTCTGGCCTTTTCCTACCACCAGTTACCCCATCCCCTTTACTTTCAGTCTGAAGAAGGGTTCCGACCGGAAATGTCACCCATCCTTTTTCTCAAGAGATGCTGCCTGACCCGCTGAGTAACTCCACCACTTTGGGTCTATCTTTGCTGTGAAGACTACCTAGATACGGTATATCTTTCAGTAAAGTTCAATGTTTATGGTGATCTTTGATTTGTGATTGTCAGTGCTCGATGTTAAATGAATCAGAGAATGTGTGGCAGAAGGATCCACAGGCTAACAAAGATGTCTCTTGTTTGTAAGATGTCTGATTGGCATTAGAAAAATTTAACACAAACTGCTGACAATTCTACTCCAAAATCCCCCACTGTGTGTTTTATGCTTGTCCATCTGCTTCCACGAATTATATCTCAATTGTTGCAGTCATGGCGACACGCAACTGAAATCACTTTAATTTAATTTGTGGGATACAGTGTGTAAACAGGCTATTTGGCCCACTGAGTCCACGCCGACCAGCAATCACCCCATACACTCATTCAATCCTACAAACAAGGGACATGTTTTTCACAGAAGCCAATTAACCCACAAATCTACACGTCTTTGGAATGATTTAAGAAACTGGAGCACACAGAGAAAACCCACGCGGTCACAGGGAGAACGTACAAACTCTGTTCAGACTGCACCCCTAGTCAGGATCGAACCCTGGTCTCTGGCACTGTAAGGCAGCTACTCTACCGCTGCGCCACTGTGCCATCATTTGCATTACTTTTTACTGTACACACAGTTTGGGCAAGTGTCCCTGTGGGCACGGGGCTTACTTGAAGAGCTATGGTCTGATTCTGCGTGACTTCGTGGTGAGGTTCCTGCCATGACTGTGGCCGGGAAAACCAGCAGTGAAGAATCTTTCAAGATGAATCGTTGTTCCTTAAAACTGCTTCCTGTTCTCTCTTAAGAACCTCAGTAATTGACCACACACATCTAATACCAAATTTGGACCCCTATCTCTGTCAATACACTCCACTGCTTCTCTATTCACTCTCTACCATCTTCCAATGCATTTGTTGCTTTCTCCACATCCTTTATCTCGGTCCCTTCTTGCTGCCATTTCTCCTTGTTACCTTTATCATTCTCTATGATCCCCTGATCACCTACCTGTCCCATCCAAGAACTTCTCCTAGGCCTCTTCCTAACTTCTCCCTCCAAATCCTCCAAAACCCCTCCCCAATCCTCTCTCCAAACCCCCCCCCCAACCTCCCATGATTCTTCCCACCATGACCCTCATCCTATCATTTCTCTCTCTTCACATTCTACCTCCAATCTTTTCCCAAGAAGAAAATAGACAAGAGATGCAGCGAGGGAACAGTCCCTTCGGCCCACCGAGTCTGCGACGATCCCGTACACTAGCATTATCCTACACACTAGGGACAATTTGCAACTTACAGAAGCCCAATTAACCTACAAACCTGTATGTCTTTGAAATCTGGGAGGAAACCCATGCGGTCACAGGGAGAACGTACAAACTCCATACTGACAGCACCCGCAGTCAGGGTCTAGCCCGGGTCTCTGGCAGCAACTCTACTGCTACGCCACTGTGCCGCCCAAGTTAATAACTCATTCTTACCCCATCCCTGGAGTATCTATCTCCAAACCCTATCCTTGATTCTCTTCTGCTTTTAGAAACCATTCAAGATTCAGAAGCATGCAACAGCTTAGACCTAATGCAATGTTAATTTCCTAGCATTGGCTTAGGTCTAATGCAATGTTATTTTCCTGAAAAAACATTTGTTGGCCTCCTGACCACAACTCCTCAACAGATTTTTGCAGACGCGATGAGAATCTTAGCTCCAGTGGCCACAAATGAACTTAGTTTAGAGTTGCATGTAGTTTTCTAAAATCAATTTCAGTTATAATTATAAAACTGATAATTACTCACCAATGAACAGGATACCCTTATTAAAATGTTTTGGCAATGTAACCACTTTAGGTGCATTAATAAAAATTACACTAGGTTACAATTCTGGATTAAATCAACTAATATTTTTAGATATGAGGAAAAACTAAAACAAAAATATTTATTTTACGTTGCCTGATTGAACTGGTTCATAGAGAAGTGAAGATAGACAAAAGATGCTAGAGTAACTCAGCGGGTCAGACTGCATCTCTGGAGAAAAGGGATAGGTGATGTTTCAGGTTGAGACCCTTCTCCAGACGGCTAAACTTCAGACTGAAGACCCTTCTTCAGCAGTCTGAAGAAGGGTTCTGACCCGAGACATCACCTATTCCTTTTTTCCAGAGATGCTGTCTGACCTGCTGAGTTACTTCAGCTATTTGTGTCTTACTTCAGTTGAAACCAGCATCTGCAATTCATGCAAAGAAAAGTGCTGTGCCTATAATTATAATGTCTACTAATTTCAATTAGAATTTGGACACAATTTTTCAATTGCATCCACAGCAGGAAGGTCCTGGTGTTGAACTCAAGAACAAATAAAAACAAATTGAAAACTTTGCAAACAAAACTGGAATATGTTGCAGTGCTATAAAGTGCAACAACCTTCTGTTGTCAGACTTGGCGAGCTGTGAAGCTATTTGGGATGAACGGTGCTATATAAATGCAATTTCTTTCTTTCATAATTAGCTCTATGTTTGCATTTTGGCAGCAGAATGCCACCGATTGTCCTAGTGTACTGGGTGTGAATGGTGAGATTAGACAGTTTATAGTAGAAAAGTGGCTTCATTCCAATTACATTTTTCTCTCGTTCAACCGGAGAAAAATCACCTGAATTTAAAAGGTAAATATTCAGCACCAAATGTAAAACATAAGATAAAATCCCACTGCTTCGCATTCTTTTATGGTCATATTTGACAACAAGAGAAAATCAAAACAAAAAATATATATATATATTCGATCAAATGTTTGATTAGAGCTTCAAAGTGCTTCCAAATTGCAGAAGTCAAATACAGTACAAGATGAAATCAAAAACAATTTCATGACAAGAGGAGATGGAGGGCAGCACACAGCAATTGATGCAGTTTAAGACTGGAGTAAACTAATTGCAGGGTATAATGCTGATGATTGATCAGTTTACAAAGTGGACCTAATGTGCAGGAAAGAACTGCAGATGCTGGTTTCAATCGAAGGTAGACACAAAATGCTGGAGTAACTCAGCGGGACAGGCAGCATCTCTGGAGAGAAGGCATGGGTGACGTTTCGGGATGGGTTTCAAGAAGGACCTATTGTTTTCCAGTTGATACCAGTTTATTGTGTAGCTGAGAAATCAGTTCTTTTTTAGCTGCCCAGTGTCACTCAACCGCAATAGGAACAAAGGACATGTGTATGACTCATGATGGAAAATTACATGCTAGTCACAAGCAAAACAAACTGGAGTGAAATACAGGCAGGAAAAGATTTATGCTTTGTTCTCGTCAAAATTGAAATTGGTTTAAGACAAATAATACTCCCTCTGTAACTTGTAAAATTCAGATTACTTCCTCCTTCACCGAGAGACTTTTTTTTACTATGCATTAGATAGAAAGTTCAATTCTCAGGCACCTTTATTCGATATGAAAGAAATTGATAACTAAATCTCACGAGGATTTACTCTGAATGTTATCAATTCACAAGAGGGAAAATAAGCAGCTACGCCATTCAAAGCAAGCTAAAACAAAGAGTTCACCATCAGACAGCATTTACAACTCCATAGGTCTAATTGGATGTGGAGCATAGGTTGGACCATGGCCTCTACACCCTTGCTTCTACAGCCTCCAAATAATTCCAACGAAAAGAAAAGCAACCTGCCACTTGAAAAATGTTAACACATCGTATTTGCAAAATATTAACACATCTTTGAAAAAACGCAAACCCAATTGTAATTTTTATGAGTCTGCCTGGCAACATGGATTTCAGTATTATTCTATCATTAGAGAAGCGCTGAGGTTTTACCATTGCCAAATGGTTAATGGGGACTATGCCTTCCTATATAGTATACTCCGAATCAATACATAGCATTCATCTATATTTTTTGACACAGAATTCCAATTAATTACCGAAGGGATTCAAATGACAAAACCTGAATGTTAAAGTCAGGCCAATTTTTGGGAAATGAGGTTCAAATCACTTCTGACTAAAGTTATTAATTGAATACTCACACCACTACATTATTGCTTTACAGCTGGACCGAGCTCCCTTTGAGTAAAGCAACCGATACAGAATGTGACAATTAGCAAACACACAATAAACGACGTGAAAACATGGCAACTCTTGTGTACTGCCTCAGTGTAATCTACTATTCTTACACTCTTGCTTATGCATAGCAAGATTTTACTGAATTGCATTAAAAAAAGTATTTCACTGTACCTCAATGGTTCAATGGTCCTTTATTGTCACGTGTACCATTTATTCATACAGTGAAATCACCTTGGTACATGTGTCAATAAAGTACCACAGTACCATATAAAATGCTTGCTCCAAAGAATGAAGTGACCTTCTATCTAGCTGTAGAATGAACATACCTTTTAATGGAACCGATCCATGAATTAAATAAAGTTTAAGGTCCTGATAACAAAAAATCTCCATGTGTATTACATTAAAAGAAATTTAATTGAAATTATCTGTTCAATCAGTATCAACGTCAAAAGCTTGTTGATACAATCAGCCCCCAACTCCAAAAACTATACAATTGAATGAAATTCATGAGCAATCACAACAATTATTCTATTAAATATGCCAGATTAAAAATTGATTGTATTTGATTTAGCTATTTGAGTTTGGATGGAGGGTTAAGGAATAGAGTCACAGAGAGATACTGCATGCTGGAAGGCTCTTTGCACATTGAGTCCCTACCGACCATCGCCAACCCATTTTATGTTGATTCTACATTCATCCCTTTTGTTATTCTCCATGTTCCCACCGGCTCCCCTTCTTCATCCAGATTCTCCCATTCACCCACCCACTTGGGGCAATTTACAGAGGCCAATTAACCTACCAACCCATACGTCTTTAGGACGTGGGAGTAAAGTGGAGCAGTCGGGGGAGACCTGCATCCCTGCAGGGAGAGCGTACAAACATCACACAGACAGTATCTGAAGTCATGATTGAATAACAGTCTCTAGCGATGTGAGGCAAGTTCAGAAATAGTACCGCGTGCATGCTAAATGGCAAGGTTCATCAGAATGTCTTGCAGAGATTTTCTCCCCCTACATAATCAGTCTGAAGAAGGATCCCGACCCGAAACATTGGGCACCTTCTTCAGACTAGGACCCATCTTCATTCTGAGAATGGGTCCCGACCCAAAACATCGTCTGCACAGTCCTGCCACAGATGCTGCCTGGCCTGCTGAGTTCCTCCAGCACTTTGTTTGATGCATTGTGATGACTTGCCTGGGACGTGTATGTAAAGTATTTCCATGTGAGAGATAATTCCAAATGAGAGTTGCAAGGGAGAAAAGGGAGATGGAGAGGCAGATGTGTAGAGAAGGAACTCAGATCTCATTGGACAATTGCAAAGGTTAGAGAAATATATAAAAGAAAATTTCATGCCAAATGGCTTTAGTCTAGGTTTTAAGGAGTGCCTTTCAAGGAGAGGGTAGCAAGACAAATAGATTTAGAGAAGTACACAGAAAAATCTTTCCTCCTAATGTGGCCTCAATCATATCTGTAGCAATAATTTGACCAATTATTGAGCCATTCCACAACACTTCCTTTTAATTATAGGATTTCTGTTAAATATGTTTAATCTACATTTAGAACCAATCTCAAGGGGTTTCTAGTCTGCTCCAATATCACAACAGAATTAGTCCTCAAAAGGCCAAATTCTACTTAATGAAACCATGCTGATATAAATGTGAACCAATAAACAGGTAGTGTCTTTTCAAATAGCAAAACCCAAAGTGCTGGAGGAATTCGACGGATCAGGTAGCATCGGTGGGGAATAATTTAGTTTAGATTAGTTTGCAGGTAGTTTAGTTTCGTTTAGATTCCAGCATCTACAGTTTCTTGTGCCAGCTTGGTCATTATTGCTAAATTAACCAATTATCTGTTGATATTTCCTGCAGGACAAAGTCCATATATTGCCATATCTTCCAGTGATCATTTCCACAGACATTTCATGGATTCATTTCATGGATCCACAAGTAAATTATCCGTGGAATATCTCACACATTATTTTAATTGGAAATAGTCAACATTGTTTGAAAATATTCAAGACAGGTAGACTTGCACATTCATTATTTTTTTGATCGAAAGATACATCATGGAAACAGGCCTTTCAGCCCACTGAGCCCATGTTGACCATCAACCACCCATTTACACTATTGGACCCTATCAAATTACTCATGCGATACTTCACATGGAAAGCAATGCAAATTTTGTGTTTACAACAGTTGCACAGAATAACCATGCACAATTGATTGAAAGTAACAGACCCACTGAGTCAATGCTGACCATCGATCACCCTCTCGTACATGTTCTATGTTATCCCACTTTCTGCATCTACACCCTACACACTAGGGGAAACTACAGAGACCAATTAACCTTCAAACCTGCACAGCTTTGTAATGTTGGGGGGGAAACGGGAACACCTGGAGGAGAACACAGGGATAACATGCAAACTCCACATAGCAGCCGAGTCAAGATTGAACCCGGGTCTCTTGCATTGTGATGCAACAACTTTACCAGCTGCACCACTGTGCCACACTATGTGAAATATTCAATCATTTCTTTGACATGATATTAATAAATATATCCTACAACAATTGAAGATTCTATGTAACCTTATTGGTAAATGCTAGCGAATCCAATTGACTACATTCAAAAAGCCATATAATCCTAAGTGTACACGATGCATACGTAATGTGTTTAAGCTGCACTTACATGCGTAAAAGGTGGCTATTAGGTTTTGCTGTGATAAATGATGCTATGTTTGTCCTTGTGCCAATATAAGCAAAATATTATGAAATAGAACATCGTTACTGTAAAAAAGAACTATTGTTGTTTCCCACCTTTAAGAAGTATTTGCAGGTGACCTGTGCCATTGGTTGGCAGCCGCAATGACGTTCAATCACGTACTCATGGGCGATGAGTCATAGGAAGCCCATTGTGGAGATGAAGAAAAATACTGTGGAAAGGTGGTTTGTAGAAATTGTGCAAATGGAGGGAGGGAGTTGAGAGGAGATGACGTGCGTAAGGAGGTTAATGGTACATGGGTGTCTAGATATAGATCCAAACCATTGCAGACAGTGGCAACATCAGGACCAAAGAATGAGGATCTGTGACCAAATGAGATCAAGCACAAAGACTTCAATCTAAGTTTTTTTTAGTTTTAGTTTTAGAGATACAGCACGGAAACGGGCCCTTCGGCCCACCGAGTCTACACTGACCAGCAATCCCCGCACATTAACACTATCTTACACATAATAGGGACAATTTACACTTATACCAAGCCAATTAACCTACAAACCTGTACGTCTTTGGAGTGTGGGAGGAAACCGAAGATCTCGGAAAAACCCACGCGTTCACGAGGAGAACGAACAAACTCCATACAGACAGCACCCGTAGTCGTGATCGAACCAGAGTTGCAAGCGCTGTAAGGCAGCAACACTACTGCTGCGCCAACATGCCGCCCTAAGATTGCTGTCAATGGACATTTTCAGATTTTTTTATGTATGGAGTTTATCATAAATATGATGGCTCATCATGTCTGATTCACTATGTGAGATGTTTCCATTGATGTTACAATGAAAGTTGTAGATCAAGTTGTTTTAATTCATTTTTCTATTGTGATGTAAATAGCGGATGATGGCACATCAATAGTTCAATTATTCTTTACTGTCACGTATGCACTGCACAGTGGAATTCTTGTTGCCTAGCTCATATATGCATGAGTCGTCATATTTTGACGTCATTTACGGAAGTCCAAAGTCCGGTCCACGTGCTCGATGCCCTGGAGCGGCTCCTGATCCAGGCGAGCCCCAGTATGCTGCAGGGCCTCCTCCGGCGCCCTCTACCGGCTCAGCCCGTGAACCAACGTCCCTCTCCTCGCCCGACCACCTCTCTGTCCCGTGGGCACCTCCTGCAGCTGAATTTGAAGGACTGGACAGGCAATACTCCAGTCCTTCCCCTAACCAGCCCACTCCTCACATCCGACATCACCAGAGGATCGCTCCTGCTCGACTCTCCGGTCTTCGAGACCGAGCTCAGCAGCTTCCGAGCTGTCCCCCTGCGGCCGTAGACTGCGGGCCCTTCTTTGGGGTGATGAGCCAGGCCATCAAATATGATGGAGTTTTGACCACCACTTTAGGTTACATCCCACCCAGAAATGCATGTTAAGTGGGTAGAGTTTCAACAGAAACTTGTGCAAATGCTTCAAAACAGAAATGTTTGTTCATGCTTCGATCATAACAAAAACAAAAGGAAATAGTCCAACCTTTCAGGCCATAGTCTGCAATATTTATATTACTAAAAGTGTGATCTTGACCACTTCCTGTTGTTCTGTATATTGATTTTAGAAAAAACGCTGATACTTATGGCTGTGATTTTGGCCATCTTACTCGGAGTCCCCCTCCGCTGCGCAGGACAAGAGGATTTTT
This sequence comes from Malacoraja senta, assembly GCA_038087875.1. Classification (NCBI taxonomy): domain Eukaryota; kingdom Metazoa; phylum Chordata; class Chondrichthyes; order Rajiformes; family Rajidae; genus Malacoraja; species Malacoraja senta. The sequence goes on along the minus strand of CM075982.1, from coordinate 63,587,178 downwards.
CTCATCGATGAAAAATAAAAGAGTTATTCGTGTTTAAAAAATATTGAGATTCTCTCTCCTGAAGGCCACGCCCTTTCCGGAGGGACTATAAAACCCGGAAGTGTTGAGTGCCTCAGTCAGTCTCTGCAAGATGGGGGAGCGAGAGGGTCACGTCCCTCAGTCTGAGCTGTGAATAACACTGAATACATGTCTACTAAACTGTGAGTGGTTTTACTGACCTGTCAGTGCCCTTAATGTGGTTTGAAAATATGGTTTGGAAATGCTAAAGCTGTGTTGTCTTTGGTTTGGAAACGCTAAAGCTGTGTTGCATTTAGTTTGGAAATGCTAAAGCTGTGTTGCCTTTGGTATGGAAATGCTAAAGCTGTGTTGCCTTTGGTTTGGAAATGCTAAAGCTGTGTTGCCTTTGGTTTGGAACTGCTAAAGCTGTGTTGTCTTTGGTTTGGAAATGCTAAAGCTGTGTTGCCTAATTAAAGTTGCCTTGCCTAATTAAAGTTGCATTGCCTTCTATATAATTAAAAGTCTAATCTTGACCACTTCCTGTTTGCATTTATATTGATTTTAGAAAAAATGCTACCACGTACGGCTGTGATTTTTGGCCATCTTACTCAGTCCCCCTCTGCTCATCAGGATTTTTCCCATCGGTGAAAAATAAAAGAGTTATTAGTGTTTAAAAAATGTTGAAATTCTCTCTCCTGTGAATCACGCCATGAAGGCCATGCCCCTTCTGGTGGGAGGGACTAAAACCCAGAAGTGTGGGCGTGGCTCAGTCTCTGCAAGATGGAGGAGGGAGAGGTCACGACTCGCTGTCATTTGTGGCCTTGCACCCTGCTTGAAATGGTATGAAACTGCACTTGAATTTGGTGGCCTTGCACCCTGCTTGAAGTGGTAAGAAACTGCACTTGAATTTGGTGGCCTTGCACCCTGCTTGAAATGGAATTTCAAGGAAAAGCCGTAAGTCAACTGCCAGCCCACCAGCCGTGAGTGAGTGAGCTGCCAGCACAACAGGCTTGAGTGACTGAGCCGCCAGCCCAAGAATCCATTTGGCCCACAATGTCCATACTAGCCCTCTGGAAACCAGTCCCTTCAGCCCACAACACCCATACTAGCGCTCCAGAAAGCCCCCCCCACCACTAGACACCAATATTGGAATTGGTGGAGATGTGGAATATTGCGTTGGGGGACCAGCCCTCCCATGTGATGCTGGGACCCAACAGGTCCCACTTAGTCTAGTCATCATTGTAATCAGTGTACAAATTCTCCCATTGTGAGATCTTGTGTATTACTTTGTCTATTTTCTGTTATGTAGTCCATAACCAGTTACTCGCCCATATAAATAAGCTCTAACTAAACCAGTGCAGTAACTGCAACTTCTAATCAAACATGAAAATACCCATGACATAAATGCAACGGTTTTTACGTTGGTCAGACGGCAGGGTGTCCAGAAACAATGGCACTTCCTATGACTTACTCAGTTGTGCAGTAAGAACACAACTGAAAGAGAGGAGAAAAATATTCCTGCAGGCCTGACGTAACCTTCTGGATCAACAAAATTCAATACTCCCGGCTAAAAATAGCCCACGTTCAGCTACTTATAGCCTGCTTGGCTCTGAAAAGTTTAATTTAAAGGAAGGAATGCAATTAATTTCATTATTTCGTTTTATTTAGTTTTAGAGATACAGCACAGAAACAGGCCCTTTGGCCCACCGAGTCCATTTCGGCCAGCGATCCCCGCACACTAACACTATCCTACACACACTAGGGAAATTTACATTTATACATTTATACCACGCCGATTATTCCACAACCTGTAGGTCTTTGGAGTGAGGGAGGAAACCAAAGATCTCGGAGAAAACCCACGCAGGTCATGGGGAGAACGTTCAAACTCCTTACAGACAGCACCCGTGGTCAGGATCGAACCCGGGTCTCTGGCACTGTAAAGCAGGAGCTCTACCGCTACGCCACTATGCTGCCCCTCATTATTGTTGAAGTAAATACAAACTTCACAATGTATCACCCAGTTAATTACAGGATATAGGAGAGGACAAGGCTCACAGACTTCATGGTTAGTCTTGCTGCATGACGTTGATAGGAACTTCTATGACCCTTTGTTTTTTTCTTAATATAATTGATTACTTTGCAACTGGGCCTGTATAAACAAGGAGAGAATGCATTTATTCACAAAGCCAAGAGACCCATAAAACTTTAGGACCTGTGGCAGTCAACATAATCAAAGAGCAATCAAGACAGTTGCGGACATTTCTTAAATAGGTCAAAAGCTGATGCTGTTCTTTAGTAAAAGTTGTGAGTTCAGTTCCTGGACCCAGCATATTGATGTAATCATAAAGAAAACCCATCATAGAAGATTGCCAAGAATCGGTATGTTAGTCAATACTCTCTTGAACTTCTGTAGGGGTACGGTAGAGAGCATATTGACTGGTTGCATCACGGTCTGGTTCGGCAACTCAAATGCCCAGATTACACTGGGCCCAATCCATCATCAGTACTGACCTCAGTACTGACCACCATCAAAGGGATGCATCGGAGTCATCAAAAAAACAGCCAGCAACATCAAGGATCCACTTCACTCTATGGGCCTCTGTAAACCGTGACCTCCAGGTTCATGAATAGCTTCTTCTCAACAGCCAGAGGAGGTAGTTAATGACATATGCTACGACAAAATTTAAAAGACATTTGGACAGGTATATGGATAGGAAAGATTTAGAGGGAAATGGGCCAAATGCAGGCAGGTGGGACTATTGTAGATTGGACATCTTGGACGTCTTGGACAAGTTGGCCTGAAGGGCCTGTTTCCGTGCTAAATATGATTCTATGACTGCATGCCCACAAACACCAACTAAACTACGAACTATCAACTGTCATGGTTGCACTAGGGAATTTGTGCTTTTGGTTTTTGATTTTGTTTTCTTTGTTTATTATGTAATCTATGAGTATTGTGTTTACAGACCTATTATACTACTGCAAGTAAAAATGTCATTGTTCCTTTTTGGTACGTATGGCAATCAAACACTCCTGGCTCTTGATTTCATTGCATTTGCTGTAATATATTACATTTTAAGATCATTTTAGAAAATGTGGTAAAATCAAATCAAAAGCTTTGTGAAAATAATATTGTATCTCTATTAAAGATAATATTGCAACTTAGGCTAGTTTTAGATGCAAACTTGCATTGCTACAAGTACAGCATTTTAAAATTGTGCGTCCCACTCATATCTTTGTCAGCGAAACATCAGTGGTTGAACAACCAACACTTACTGTCACAAGGCAGTGCAGAGAGTGGCTGGACTTCCTATTTAGCTTCATCATCATTATTGGCTACCACACAACACACTGCTACTTAACTCTTTTGTTCCCATTGTTTTGTACATCTTATTTACATCTTAAACATGTTGTTTTCCTAATTGAAATTAGCATTAAATAAAAACCAACAATTTCATTTGTTCTTTTATTAATTTGTTCTTTGTACCTCTTCATATCTCTGGTTTTCCTTTCCCCTGACTCTCACTCTGAAGTAGGGTCAGGACCAGAAATGTCACCCATTCCCTTTTCTCCAGAGATGCTGTCTCTCCCGCTGAGTTACTCCAGCATTTTGTTCAATGTAAGCCAGCACCTGCAATTCCTTCCTACACAACAATTTATAATTCGAATGATCCAGCCATTGGTGTATTTGATATGCAACTAGGGAAAAAATAAAATGTTTTCATTTATAAAGCATCTTTCACATTCTTTTTTCATGTACCAAGGCACCTTATGGTCATTGAAGTTACTGTTGCAATATTGGAAATCTGACAGCTAATATCAGAATAGATGGATCACAAGGCAATGACAAGACACTATGCCTCAGAAGAACTATTTCTCCAAAACAACATCATGGGATCAAGAATCGCTATTTGAGAGACCAGTCAGAAGGCAGAACGTTAACCAATGCAATACAGTTCTGGAGCTTCCGGTTAAATTCATGGTCAGCTCACTGATGTACATCTTGAACCCACAACATCAAAGTCAGGCCAGCCAAGTTACAGATGATATATTTAACTCGGTGAGTTGATATCAGTGTCCCAGATATGCAAATCAAAACACAGTAAACAAAACCTAACTCTATGTCCAGAAATAATACTTGTACAGTACAAATAATCAACATCTTATGGGGATGGATTTGGGATGGCACAGTGCTGAAGTTGCCGCCTTACAGCGCCAGAGACCCGGGTTCGATCCTGACCATGGCTGCTGTCTGCACGGAGTTTGTACGTTCTCCCTCTGACCTGCGTGGGTTTTCTCCGGGTGCTCCGGTTTCCTCCCACACTCCAAAGATGTACATGTTCATAGGTTAATTTGCTTCTGTAAAATTGTAAATTGTCCCAATTGTGTAGGGTGGTGTTAGTATACTGGTTGGCATGGATTTGTTGGGCCGAAGGACCTGTTTCTGCGCTGTATCTCGAAACTGGAAATTCTAAAGTCTAAATCGTCCTCAAATGAGGATTTAATTAAACAAATCCTGTTCTACAAAAGTTGAAAATTATAGTTTTTTTAATAGTTATTGGTTTAAGTTAATGCCCATCCCGAATTTCCCTTAAGAAAGTGGTAGTGAACCATCTTTCTCGAGGACTGTGTAACTTGCACTTTCTCCACATTTTGCAATTTCTTTCGCACAGATATTCTGTCCTCACTACCTAGGTCTCACTTGCATGAGAAAAGGGATGTGAAATAATCTTCCAACGATAAATAATCAATTATCCGTCCCACTCATAAAGGGCAGAATTGATGATAGACTGTGAATGTGGAAAAACCTGCATCATTGGACTGCAGGTTACGATCAACTAACACCCACAAAAGTTCACTTGTTCTAAATTTGTTTTGTTTTGGTCGGTGCTCTGCTTATCGGGGAGGAGTGTTGGACATTTCAGCGGCCAGCAAACTGTGGGAGGACATATAATGTCATGTGCCTGGACTGACAGCATGTTTACTTCCTGCCTAGTTTCATTACCAGCCAATCATGGTTCTGGAGTGTTTATCATCCAAGTGCAATGTTGGGGAAAGGGACGAAACGGTGGGTGGGGAGAGGTGGAGTTAACTCTTTGGTGAATTGAGTAAAATGGCTTTGTTTACTTAACCAAACACATTTGCTAATTAAGGTGCGTTGACTTTATTGTCTGGGTGAAGAACTCAGTTCCAGCACAGACACCAAATGCTGGAGTAACTCAGCGGGACAGGCAACATCTCTGGAGAGAAGGAATGGGTGATGTTTCGGGTCGAGACCCTTCTTCAGACCAGCGATCACTCATACGCTAGTTCAGTCTTTAGACTTTAGACTTTAGAGATACAGTGGCCCTTCGGCCCACCGAGTCCGCGCCGATTAGCGATCACCTCTTACACTAACACTATCCTGCACACACTAGGGACAATTTACAATTTAACCGAAGCCAATTAACCTACAAACCTGCGCATCTTTGGGATGTGGGAGGAAATCGATGCACCTAGAGAAAACCCATGCAGGTCACAGGGTGAACAAACGCTGTACAGTCAGCACCCATAGTCAGGATCGAACCCGGGTCTCTGATTCTGTAAGGCAGCAACTACCCTACACCTGACTTCCCTTCATTGAGATCTTTGACTCCGCAATGAACAGCAAACACCTATCGAATTTTCCAAAGGTAGGCAGCCAGGTTCCATGCACTTCGTGTTCAGAATAGTGGATGTCATATTAATGACAATTAAAATCACCAGAACCTCATATTATTGAAGGTGAGTACCAAAGCAATGCAAATTGCAGTTCCCCAGAGTAAACAGTGGTGCAGCTTGTAGAGCTGCTGCCTCACAGCGCCAGAGACCAGGTTTCAAGCCTGACCTCGTGTGCTGTCAGTGTGATGCTTGCACAATCTCCTCTTTGACTGCATGGGTTTCCCCCCGATGATCTGGTTTCCTCCCACATCCCAAAGACGTGCGGGTTTGTAGGTTAATTGGCTTCTATAAATTGTCGCTAGTATGTAGAAAGCAGATGAGTAAGTGGGATAACATTGACTCAACGGGTCAGGCAGCAGCTCTGGAGAGCATGCATAGGTGATGTTTCGGGGTGGGACCTTTCTTCAGACTGATTGTAGAAGGGGGAGAGAGGTGGGGGAGAGATAGAGGCAGGACAAGCTCTGGCAGAGTGAGTGGTGGATATAGACCAGGAGATTTTCTGATTGGCAGATGGTTGGACAAAGGCCAGGGATGAAAAAGCACAATGTTTGGGATAAGGAGATAAGAAGAGACGAGAAATGTGGAAGAGATTTAGGTGAAAGGGGGCGGGTGGAAGAGGAAAGGGAGAAATAGGTGCAGGAAGAGAAGTAGGAAAGGGGGTGTGTGTTTGTAGGTTAGTTATCTAAAATTAGAGAATTCTATGCTCATTTCATTTTTGTAATCGACCATGCGGAATATGAGGTGATGTCCCTGTTTGCATGTGGCCTCACTCTGACAATGGAGGAAGCCCAGGCCAGAAAGGTTAATATGGGAATCTACAGCAATATCAGCTGTCCACAGAATATATTGGTATGGTATGGTACTTTATGGAACTTTATTTGTCACATGTACCGAGGTACAGTGAAATTCATTTTTGTATTGGGAATTTTCAATTGGGAATTCAAGTGTGTCCACAACAAGCCTTCCTGATTGGTAAAAGCAGGGAAATTGTTTCCTCTTCAGTTTTCCATATGTTCTCTGCTGACCATGGCATTCCATCGAGGATAGTCGCTGCTATCTCTATCTGGTACCTCTCTTCCTTTACTTGATCTCTCTGTCTCCATCACAGGGGACAGACTATTGACTGATGTTTACTCAAAACGCAATGACTCCTACAGCTATCTGACTACACCTCCTCCCACCCTACCTTTTGCAATGATGCCATCCCCTATTGTCAATTACTCCATCTCCACCGCATCTGATCCCACGATGAGGCTGCTGAGAATGTAGAGAGACACCGCAGGGGGCTGCCGAGAACAACGAGGGTCCCGGTGGGCCAACTGCGGCCACGTGCGGCGGTGGGCCCGGTTCACCGCTGAGAGAAGGTAAGTGTACTAAGAACATTTTGAGACGTTGGCGCCGCCAGAAACGTGGCGACTCTTTGTGTACTGTCTAGGTAAAGTCTGCTGTATGATTTTACCGGATTGTATGCAAAAACAAAAAAAATTGCTGTACCTGTGACAATAAAGTATCATTGAATCTCATTGAAATATGGGTTGACCCAGGTGGCCATTTAGACCTTTAAGTATCTAAGTATAATCCTAGGGTCTTAGTTTGTCACTTTAGATCAGAATAGGTCACAAAATGCCCATAGTATGCAATGGCAAAGAGGACTTTAACTGTGTTACATAGAACATAGAAAAGTACAGCACAGGAACAGGCCATTCAGCCCATAATGTCTGTGCTGAACATGATGCCAAGATAAACTAATCTCATCTGCCTTTACATAATCCACACCCCTTCATTCCCAGCATATCCATGAACCTATCTATAAGCCTCATACATGCCACTATTATATCTGCCTCCACCACCACCTTTGCCAACACATTCCGGGCACCCACCACCCTCTGTGTAAAAAACTCGTCCCACGCATCTCCTTTAAACTTTGCCCCGTTCACCTTAAAGCTATGCCCTCCGATGTTTGATATTTCCACCATGGGGAAAAAAGTTTCTGACTGTCTACCCTATTTATTCCTTTCATAATTTCATATACTTCTATTATGTCTCACCTCAACCTCCAATATTTTAAGGGAAACAAACCAAGTTTGTCCTACCTCTCCTTGTACTAATACCCCCTAATCTAGGCGACATGCTGGTCAACCTCTTCTTCGCCCTCTCCAAAGCAGTTGTCTCCTCACTGAGTACAACAAACTAAAGGACATTTCACCAACTTTCACCCAAAATGCTTGACCTGTGAGAAAACTGACACATCTTGCGCAAAATGTCAGCAGATGTGAGTGTGAACTTTGAAAAATGTACTGGATTAGCACAAAATAAATATTACTAAATTAGAACCATCATTTATTTTATGAACACAGAAAACATCTGTATTCCCTTTGAGATTTAAAAATAAACTTGTATTTTCTTTGTGCTGACCTCTCGACATTCCTCACCACCACTTACCCCCCCCCCACCCCACCCCCCCCCCACCCCTCCACTCCACAATCCACTTACAAAACTTAACATTTGAAGGAATTAAATTTTTTGCCTATACAGCAACTCTGTAAATTGTTGTCAATGATTCCCTTTCTATTTGCATTGAAGATTCAGATGCTCCTCTGTAACGGGTGTACTGTTTACTGAACTTCAATGACCTTTCCTGGAATCAGCTCTGCTTCTCAGAAGTTCCAGTAATACGGCTCAAATTGTACATAGCGTGGAGCATGATACAGCACTCCCTGTGACTGTCTTCCTCTAACGCAGGGCCCCAGAGCTGGCCGGCCAGCGAGCCAACTGAACGTAATGAAGCAACTGGCCGAATGAGGAAGAACAGGAAGCTGGCAACTGACTACAACATGTTGCAATCAGGAGCAAAACTAGTCTAATCCGAGTAGAAGGATTAAGCAGAAACTGACTTCAGTTTTACATTTTTCTACGAAAAAAAATATTTTAAAGTTGGCAGTCTTCTAAAGGGAGACCACGTATAAACTGAAGAAGGGTCTCGACCCTATACGACACCTATTCCTTTTCTCCAGAGATACTGCCTGACTCACTGAGTTACTCCAGCTTTTTGTGTGTCTCTTCAGTTTAAAGCAGCATCTGCAGTTCCTTCATACACTATAAACGGGCACAGGATTAATTTTGTGTCACTGAGAAACTCCACAGGGGTTTACCATACAGGGGTGGCACAGTGGCACAGGTGGTGGAGCTGCTGCCTCACAACAACAGAGACCTGGATTTGAATCTGAGCTAGGGTGCTGTCCGTGTGGAGTTTGCACGTTCTCCCTGTGACCGCATGGGTTTCTTTCGGGTTCTCTGGTTTGCTGCCTCATCCCTAAGACGTGTGGGCTTTCAGGTTAAGTGGTCGGTGTATATAGCCCCTGGGAAATGGGGTAACACAGAACTAGTGTGAATGGGTGATCGATGATCGGTGTGGACTCGGTGGACTGAAGGGCCTGTTTCCATGCTGTATCTCTCAATCGTTCAACCAATCAAATGATTTTATTTAAGTGAAAACTAAATATGCAAAGTTTAGTGCCTATTTGCTAGCCAAAGGATTGGAGCCCAGCCAATATTCCTCCTGTTAAAAAACACCAGGAGTCTCCATTTTGCATGTTTAATTAAATTTCCTTTCTTAATGCAGTGACAGAGCTAGAATGCCAGTACTATTTTTAGCTAAATAGATCAGTCTTGTTCATTGTGAATTGTGACAGTTTGGTTACACTTTTGGCTGTGCACGCCATACGCAAGAAGAAGAAGAAGATTACACTTTTAAGTATTTTTAGAAGCTCTGCTATTAAGGGTCATATTTGGAAATTACAATTTCTGCCTGGAAATCAGGTTTTATCAGCTTTCAGTGTGCCAATTTAGCACTGGTGCCAAACTGGTTCCCATTTCGAAATCAGAAAAGAAAAATTGGTCTAAAGACAATTGATAGGTGGTTTGCTTTGCCCGAAAGTGATAACTGTATGAACTGATTAAACTGTTGACAATAGACAATAGAAAATAGGTGCAGGAGTAGGCCACTCGGCCCTTCGAGCCAGCACCGCCATTCAATGTGATCATGGCTGATCATCTCCTATCAGTACCCCGTTCCTGCCTTCTCCCCATATCCCCTGACTCCGCTATCTTCATTGCAACCTGAATGAATCGTGGTGCTTTTTCCACTTTGCACAAATCAGTTGTGTCCCCCGTTGAGCACCTGCAAATAATCAGTTGGTGAAAAGGCTTAAAATGATTGATTGATTGAATTTTGCTTGAAAGATATGGCATGGAAACAGGCCCTTTGGCCCACCATGTCCATTGCCAACCATCGATCACCCATTCGCACTAGTTCTATCTCATCCCATTTTTGCATCCACTCCCTGCACACCAGGGGTAATTGTTTTCCAGAGGCTATTTAATCGATAAAACCACACATCTTTGGGAAGTGGAAGGAAACCTGCAGGGAGAATGTGCAAACTCCACACAGGCAGCACCCAGAGTCAGGATCGAACCTGGGTCTCTGGCACTGTGAGACAGTAGCTATACCAGCTGTGCCACTGTGTCGCCCCGATTGAGTCTCAAAATGATGTCTGATGAAGGATTTGTCATTGATTCTGGACTTCATTGGTTAGTCCATCAATACATCTCCATGCCAATTGAATGCCACTGATCAATATCAAAATATATGCCACTGATTGGGGAAGACAATGATATTAATCACTTAATCAGAGAATTGGTTATTCATAGTCATAGAGTCATACAACAGAGAAACAGGCCCTTCAGCCCAACTTGTCCATGCCGACCAAGATATCCCTTCTCCACTGGTCCCACCTGCCCGCATTTGGCTCATATTCCTCTAAATCTTTCCTATACATTTGCCAGTCTACATGTCTTTTAAATGTTGCAATATTACTTGCCTCAACTACCTCCTTTGGCAGCTCGTTCCATATACACAACTCCCTCTATCTGAAAAAGTTGACCCTTAGATTCCCATTGAATCTTTCCCATCTCACCTTAAACCTATGTCCCCGGGTTCTTGATTTCCCTACTTGAGGTAAAAGACACTGTACATTTACCCGATCTATTCCCCTCATGATCTGATACACCTCTATAAGATCACCCCTAATTCTCCTAAAAAACTAAGGAATAAAGACCCAGCCTGCCTAGCCTCTCCCTATAGCTCAGGCCCTCAAGTCTTGGCAACATCCGCGCAAAACATTTCTACACTCTTTCCATCTTACCAACATCCAGGGACGGAAATCCCGGGAGGGCCACGTCCCCCCTCTGTTTTGAGAGGTGGGGGACGATCCCCCCCCATTTTTTGTAATCCAGATTTTAAAACACGGTGAAATCTCCGCTTTCCGTGAGACAGTAGGGGTGGGACAGCTGATCGAGGGCGCCGATTGGACGAGAGAGACGTCGGTCAGCAGGCAATGGGGGCGGGACTTGATTATTCAGCACGATCATTGGAGGAGGGAGGAGTGGGGGGGGTGTGGGACTGATGATAGAGCGCAGTGATTGGAGGAGGGAGACGTGCCAAAACACTCTCGGCACAGACCTGCGCCTCATCCGCAGCCAGGATTGATCCCGGCTCTCCGGCGCTGTCCCATCCCCACTCGAGTGCCGGGTGGCCAGAGACGTCGGGAGTCAGACGGGTGCGGTGCCCCCAGGCAGCGCAGAGAAGCAGCGCTAAACCCAGCTCAACTCTGCCTGTCCCGCCAGGTTAACCTATGGAGAAGCAGCGCTGGTGTCCCGTCAGTCCAGGCAGGGCTGTAGGTTAACCCGGCGAGACAGGCAGAGTTGAGCTGCATTTAGCGCTGAATTGAGCTTCCGAAGGGGGGGAAATATTTTTTTTCCTTTTTTTTTGTGTGTGTGTGTGTGTGTGTGTGTGTGTGTGTGTGTGTGTGGTGTGTGTGTGTGTGTGTGTGTGTGTGTGTGTGTGTGTGTGTGTGTGTGTGTGTGTGTGTGTGTGTGTGTGTGTGTGTGTGTGTGTGTGTGTGTGTGTGTGTGTGTGTGTGTGTGTGTGTGTGTGTGTGTGTGTGTGTGTGGTGTGTGTGTGTGTGTGTGTGTGTGTGTGTGTGTGTGTGTGTGTGTGTGTGTGTGTGTGTGTGTGTGTGTGTGTGTGTGTGTGTGTGTGTGTGTGTGTGTGTGTGTGTGTGTGTGTGTGTGTGTGTGTGTGTGTGTGTGTGTGTGTGTGTGTGTGTGTGTGTGTGTGTGTGTGTGTGTGTGTGTGTTGTGTGTGTGTGTGTGTGTGTGTGTGTGTGTGTGTGTTGTGTGTGTGTGTGTGTGTGTGTGTGTGTGTGTGTGTGTGTGTGTGTGTGTGTGTGTGTGTGTGTGTGTGTGTGTGTGTGTGTGTGTGTGTGTGTGTGTGTGTGGTGTGTGTGTGTGTGTGTGTGTGTGTGTGTGTGTGTGTGTGTGTGTGTGTGTGTGTGTGTGTGTGTGTGTGTGTGTGTGTGTGTGTGTGTGTGTGTGTGTGTGTGTGTGTGTGTGTGTGTGTGTGTGGTGTGTGTGTGTGTGTGTGTGTGTGGTGTGTGTGTGTGTGTGTGTGTGTGTGTGTGTGTGTGTGTGTGTGTGTGTGTGTGTGGTGTGTGTGTGTGTGTGTGTGTGTGTGGTGTGTGTGTGTGTGTGTGTGTGTGTGTGTGTGTGTGTGTGTGTGTGTGTGTGTGTGTGTGTGTGTGTGTGTGTGTGTGTGTGTGTGTGTGTGTGGTGTGTGTGTGTGTGTGTGTGTGTGTGTTGTGTGTGTGTGTGTGTGTGTGTGTGTGTGTGTGTGTGTGGTGTGTGTGTGTGTGTGTGTGTGTGTGTGTGTGTGTGTGTGTGTGTGTGTGTTGTGTGTGTGTGTGTGTGTGTGTGTGTGTGTGTGTGTGTGGTGTGTGTGTGTGTGTGTGTGTGTGTGTGTGTGTGTGTGTGTGTGTGTGTGTGTGTGTGTGTGTGTGTGTGTGTGTGTGTGTGTGTGTGTGTGTGTGTGTGTGTGTGTGGTGTGTGTGTGTGTGTGTGTGTGTGTGTGTGTGTGTGTGTGTGTGTGTGTGTGTGTGTGTTGTGTGTGTGTGTGTGTGTGTGTGTGTGTGTGTGTGTGTTGTGTGTGTGTGTGTGTGTGTGTGCGGCGCGTGTGTGTGTGTGTGTGTGTGTGTGTGTGTGTGTGCGCGTGCGTGTGTGTGTGCGCGTGCGTGTGTGTGTGTGCGTGCGTGCGTGCGTCTGCGCGGCGCGCGTGTCCGCCAAGAAAATTGTGTCCCCCCCTGCCCCGGACCCCTCCATATTCTGCTAGCGATTTCTGTGCCTGCCAACATCTTGCTATAGCTGTATGACTAAAACTGAACACATACTCCGAATACAGCCTCACCAATATCTTGTACAACTGTAGCATGACCTACCAACTTCACTATTTAATACACTGACTGATGAAGGACAATGTACCAAAAGCCTTCTTGACCACCCTATCTACCTGTGACACCACTTTCAAGGACTATTCACTGTGTAGGTTCTGCCTTGGTTTGACTTTCCAAAATGCAACACCTTGCACTTATCTGCATTGAACACCATTAATCATTCCTCAGCTCACTTGCACAACTGATCAAGATCCCATTGTAATTTTTGAGAACCATCTTTGCTACCTACAATTCCACCCATTTTAGTGTAATCGGCAAACTTAGTAATGATACCTTTTACATTCTCATCCAACTCATTGATATGAACCACAAACTGCAATGGACCCGCCACCGATCCCTGAGGGACTCCATTGTCACAGGCCTGCAGTCCAAAAAGCAACATAGAAACATAGAAAATATGTGCAGGAGTAGGCCATTCGGCCCCTAGAGCCAGCATCGCCATTCAATATAATCATGGCTGATCTTCCAAAATCAGTACCCCGTTCCTGCTTTTTCCCCATATCCCTTGAAACCCCTAGCCCTAAGAGCTAAATCTAACTCTCTTGAAGACATCCAGTGAATTGGCCTCCACTGCCTTCTGTGACAGAGAATTCCACAGATTCACAACTCTCTGGGTGAAAACGTTTTTCCTCATCGCGGTCCCAAATGGCCTACTCCTTATTCTTAAACTGTAACACCTGGTTCTGGACTCGCCCAACATGGGGAATATTTTTCCCGCTCTAGCCTGTCCAATCCCTTAAGCATTTTATATGTTTTCTATAAGATTCCTTCTCATCCTTCTAAATTCCAGTACAAGCCCCAGTCGACCCATTCTTCCATCATATGTCAGTCCTGCCATCCCGGGAATTAACCTGGTGAACCTACGCTGCACTCCCTCAATAGCAAGAATGTTCTTCCTCAAATAAGGAGACCAAAACTGCACACAATACTCCAGGTGTGGTCTCACCAGGGCCCTGTACAACTGCAATTGGACGTCCTTGCTACTAAAGTCAAATACTCTTGCAATGAAGGCCAACAAGCCATTTTCTTTCTTCACTGCCTGCTGTACCTGCATGCTTACTTTCAGCGACTGATATACAAGGACACCCTGGTTCCGTTGCACCTCCCTATTTTCCTAATCTGACACCGTTCAGATAATAATCTGCCTTCCTGTTCTTGCCACCAAAGTGGATAGCCTCACATTTATCCTTCTACCATCATCGCCTGCTTTCTTCCAGGAAGCCAATTCTATATCCAGTCCCCTGGCTCTCCCTGGACCCCGTGAGATCTAACCTTCCAGAGCAGTCTACCATGCGGAACCTCATTAAATGCCTTGCTGAAGTCCATATAGACAATGTCTACAGCTTTGCCCTCATCAACCTTTTTTGCTTACTTCATCAGAAACCTCAATCAGATTCATAAGACACGTTCTCCCATGGACAAGAACATACTGACTACCCCTAATGAGCCCCTATCTATCCAAATGCATAAATACTGTATCGTATCCCTCAGAATACTCTCCAGTAACTTGTCTGCCACAGATGTTAGACTCAATGACCTATAGTTCCCAGGCTTTTCTTTGGAGCTCTTCTTAGATAGAGTCAAAACATTAGCCACCTTCCAGGTTTCCGGCACCTCACCCGTGTCTAATGATGCTTCATATATCTCAGTCAGTCCAGCTGTAATTTCTTCCCTAGTCACCCTGGATATATCTGATCAGGTCTGGGAGATTTATCTACCTTCATACAGGTTAGGACGCTCAGTACCTACTTGACTGTAATACGGAGGAATTGGCTGTTGATTTAATATTTTCAATATAGGTGAACTATCAGGTCAGGGTGTGTTGAGATTTTATCCATTACCTGGGCTTTCCTGGCATGGTTCCAGTGTTCTATGTTGGTGCTAATGATCGAAATGAAGAAAGGGTCTCCTATCTTGCTTTGGCAATTGTTTTGGCAGGCTCCTTATGAAATACTTTGCTCTTTGGGAGTATAATCCATGCAGAAACTGCCTCCCTCCTCTGCTCAAGTGGAAAATGAGGCTGTGGGTGATGGGCAGAAACATCTCGCTTGGAGCACCTTCTTTCTGTTTTCTTCCTTCTCCTGCAGCTGTTCAGGCAGTGCCTCTCGTCCAATGACTCCATGGACATGATGGGCCGAAGGGCCTGTTGTGCTGTAATGTCCTTATCAAAAATGTGAAATATCACAGTGATGAGAGTCTTAGAAAACCTGAACCTGCAAAAAATAACATGAGAAAATGCCTCATTGGTCTGAAACTGTCTACTGTCAATGGTATTACAAACAGTGAAAGTTACGTTCATTGAAGATAGATTAACAGACAGGGTGCTTATTATGGCTTCTAAAATCTGGATCTGAATTAAAATCCAGACAGACGATTGTCAGGTTGATAAATGGTTTGTGATTAACTGATCCCAACTCCTATTGGGTTATGTGATTCGAGTATAAAACAATCTAGCAAATCAGAACTAATCGGTGATTCTAGTCCGAAGTACAATAAGGAAGGTTGCTGCGAGAGGTGGAAATATCAAGTGAAGCTGAACGTAAACTGAACCTTAACAGCTCGGTAAAGGGTTGGTCGAGTCTGAACAAACCAGAGAACCGATTTGATGCTCACACATGCAATTCTAACTCGTCCAGGCGTTCTCAACAAAAACCATCCATCAAACAGTGTAGGACTGCCAAGATGCATAAATCAACATAATATTCTGTAAATTACTTGCGTGGATTGTTTGATTAATTGCCAAAATGGGGTTTGGTTCTTGAAGGTGCAATATAAATTAAGATTTATAGGCATCGCTTTCTATCTGTACCTGTTCCCTGCCCTTGCTTGTACATATCTTGAAGATCCAACATTTTCTTAAAACTGATGATGCTCAAAATTTGAAATTTAGAACAGAAAATCGTGGGGGAAAAAAACTCAACAGGTTAGGCAGCATCTGTGGGAAGAGAACAGTTATGGTTTCAGGTCAGAACTGAGAAAAAGACAATAGGCAGAAAGAATGTGGTCATTTATTTGCCTAACTTAACCTAACTTAACTTAACTTAATCATATCGCTTCTTAAACTCCAGGAAAAACAGACCCAGTTTCTCCAGTCTAGTACTTCTTCTTATCGAGTCCACACACAAGATTAGTTGTTCAGCCAGAGCTGAACACACTTCTCGGCATCTACCTACACTGGTGTCTATCTTGCGCTTCTTGTGTTTCTTGTGCGTGGTGGTGGTGGAAAGATTGGTGAAAACAGGGCCACGACGTGAACGCTCTTTCCTTGACCCCTCCAGTCAAGTTTAGTTTAGTGTATTGTCACTTGTACCAAGGTACAGTGAAACGTTTTATGTTACGTGCTAACCCGTCAGCGGAAAGACTATACGTGATTATAATTGAGCCGTCCAAAGTGTAGAGAGAGGTTTAAAAGAGTGGAGCGATTGTAATAAGTGATTACAGATCCACTTCTGGGACCAGCACACAGAGAGTCACCTGGCTTGGGTGCCTTCTTGGAAAGCACCCCTCATAACTCCAAATATTCCATCCCAGTTACCCAGGCACGGAAATCGCTATCAAAATATGGGGAGGGACTGGGGGACAGGGGGGACACAATTTCTTGGCGGCCGCGCGCGCATGCGCACACTCACACACACACACGAGGCTTCTGGGGGCTCAATCCAGCGCTAAATGCAGCTCAACTCTGCCTGTCTCGCCAGGTTAACCTACAGCCCTGCATGGACTGACGGGACACCAGCGCTGCTTCTCCGCGCTGGCTGTACACCTGGGCCATATTTCCCGCAAGTCCAGGCAGGGCTGTAGGTTGACCTGGCGGGACAGGCAGAGTTGAGCTGGGTTTAGCTCTGCTTCTCTGCGCTGGCTGTGGGCCTGGGGGCACCGCGCCCGTCTGATTCCCGACGTCTCTGGCCACCCCCGGGCGTGGGGGCACTCGAGTGGGGACGGGACAGCGCCGGAGACCCGGGATCAATACTGGCTGCGGATGAGGCGCAGGTCTGTGTCGAGAATGTTTTGGCACGTCTCCCTCCTCCAATCACCGCGCTGCATTATCATGTCCTGCCCCCATTGCCTGCTGACCGACGTCTCTCTCGTCCAATTTCCGCACTCGATCAGAAGTCCCACCCCCACTATCTCACGGAAAGCGGAGATTTCACCGGGTTTTAAAATACGGAGTACAAAAAATCGGGGGGGACTGTCCCCCACCTCTCAAAACAGGGGGGGTGGGGGCGTGTCCCACCTGTGGCCCCCGTGATTTCCGCCACTGCAGTTACCATCCTTAAGGGCCTGTCCCACGAGCATGCGACTGGATGCGGCGAGCGCGACCAAACCGGAAGCGTGGGCCGCGCGGAGGTCGAGTGATCCCGTGCGAGTTGACGTGAAGTTCGAGCGAAGTCCGCGGGAAGTTCGCGCGTAATGTACGCCGTCAAGACGCTGCGTACGGCGTCAAGATGCTGCTTAAGGCGTCGAGACGCTGCGCACGCCCGTCGAGGCGGTGCGTAGGCCTCTATGCGGCTGCGGGCCGGCAGGCCATTGCCACGCGGAATTTTTGAACAGTGTCAGTTTTTCGGAGCCCCGCACGATGTCGGGACCAGCCGCACAACTCCATACGGCTCCGGCAATCGAAGTGGGACCGGCGCCGCAAGGCCGTACGGCTCAAGCGACCACATTAGGTCGCGCTTGCCACATGCAGTCGCATGCTCGTGGGACAGGCCCTTTATGAACCTCATCTACACCCTCCACAGCACCTTCCTAATGTGGTGGGTCTGAAGAAGGGTTCCGATCCAAAACGTCATCTATCCATGTTCTTCAGAAATGCTGCCTGAGTTACTCCAGCACTTGGTGTCCTTTTGTGTAAACCAGTATTAGCAGTTCCGTGTTGCTATTAGCAGAACCTCATGCACTACTCAAGTTGCAGTCTGACTAAGTTGGCGCATAAACTCCCTGTCCTTGTAGTCAAGGCCCAAATAATGAAGACCTTTACCCCATACCTTCTCTCTTCCTCAATTCGGATGAAGCATCTTCAATCTGAAATGTGAACTGTTTTTCTTTCCACACAATGCTACCTGACCTCTTGAGTTTTTCCAAAATTACCTCCTTTCATTTCTTGAACAATAAAATTTGTTTTTGATGAAAAGGTCGTATTAATTGGGCGTCACAGTGGTGTAGTGGTAGAGCTGCTGCCTTATAGCACCAGAGACTTGGGTTCAATCCTGACTTCTGGGGGCTTGTCTGTATGGAGTTTGTACGTTTGTGCTCCTGTTTCCTCCCACACTTAAAAGATGTGCAGGTTTGTAGGTTAATTGCCTTTGATAAAAATTGTAAATTGTTCCGAGGGTGTAGGACAGAGTTAGTGTAGGGGTTAATTGCTGGTCGACGTGAACTCGGTGGGCACAAGGACCTCTTTCTGTTCTGTATCTCTAAAGTCTAAAGTCTAAAGTGATCTTCCTGGATTAGTCCAGGTTTAGGTGATCCCTTCCAAAACTGTAGAGTGGATAACAAGCTTTTTATCTGCTGCTTATATTTTTCTTTCCTTTACGCTCAGTTTATTTTAGTTCGGAGAAACAGCATGGAAACAGCATGGAAACAAGCCCTTCGGCCCCACTATCCACTCTGACCACCGATTACCCTTTCACACTAGTTCTATGTTGTCCCGCTTTGGCATCCACTCCCAACACCTGGGGCAATTTACATGAGGCCAATTAATCTACAAACCTACATGCCTTTTGGATGTGGGAGGCAACAGGAGCGCCCGAACAAAACAGGGAGAACAGGCAAAACACACACATGTAGCACCTGAGGTCAGCATCAGACCCGTGCTTCTGGCTCCGTTAGGGCGGTTAGGCTGGGTGATTATAGTCTGTCATGACAGCAAGTTTCACATTCTGCATTGCCATTAAATAATAAACCAGTGGACTTCAACCATAGCCAGAACACGCAGACTTTGATCAGAGCACCAGAACGTAATGATATCATTATGCCTGAAATCAATATACTGTAACTGTTCACTGGTACAAATGTGCACATGCCTTGGTGAATAGTCCAAACAGGTTTGCCATTAGTTCTGAATTAAATGAACCGCGCCATGTGAACAGGGCTCAGGTGAACTCACACAAGATTATAAAGTGCTGGAGTAACTCAGCGGGGCAGGCAGCGTCTCCGGAGAACATGGAGAAGGTGTAGTTTCGGATCGGGATGAGCCTAGCCTGTGTTTCTGAAGAAGGTCCTGACCCAAAACATCACTATCCATGTTCTCCAATGATGTTGCCTGACCACAGAGATACACCAGCACTTTGTGTCTTTTATTTGTAAAGTGGCATCTGCTGTTCCTCATTTCTTCACACAAGATTATCCTCTATGAAAGCAACAGCAACAATTTTCACTGACATCGTGCCTGCAAAGAGTTAAAAATCTCCAAAAGCATTGTCTCTGCATGTTATTCCTGAAAAACTCCTGACGAGACAAATCCTTCGCAAAATAACCAAGTGAGGAATTTCGAGTCTTTTTCACAACTATGTAACATGGGACTATTCTATTCCTATATGTATAATCTAATTTTATATGTACGTACTGGACTGAAATGTGATGCTTTGAAAGTGACTGGTGGAAATGGAATGATGGCTCTAAAGGCATTTTAATTAGATGATTCCCAGTAGGTTAGTTGCTGGGAATTCATCAAACTCACAAGGCCTACGGTACCAGTGGAGGCTAATCAATGGAAAACCAAGTAATGTGGGGACAAAACTTGGGTTCAGGGATAACTGATGGACAGAGGGGTTGTGGTGAAAGTCCGGTGCTCAGGAACTCGATGTATGGAGTGGAGGTGTGTGCTAGAATCAGCACTCAACAGCGGTGGAGTGGAGGTGAGCATTAGACTTTACTTTAGACTTTAGAGATACAGCGTGGAAACAGGCCCCACAGCCCACCGAGTCCGCGCCGACCAGCGATCACCCCATACCCCAACACTATCCTACACATTAGGGCCAATTTTACAATTTTTTTATCAATTAACCTACAAACCTGTACATCTTTGGAGTGTGAGAGGAAACTGGAGGACCCGGAGAAAACCCACCCGGTCACAGGGAGAACATACAAACTCAATACAGACAGCACCCGTAGTCAGGATCAAACCCGGGTCTCTGGCGCTGCACCACTGTGCTGCCCATTAGGATCCGTTGTTCGTAGAGAATGAGAATCAGTAGTTGGGCTGACAAAATTTGTGGTCAAAAGGTGTGTTTGATCATTGGAGGGACCATTAGACATTTGTACGTTTAAAGGAGACAATAGATGAGGTTCTCTCACATGAAGCTGATCTTTATGTCACCCAGAAGAAGGCCAGAAGGGTTCAGGTGTGGCTCCCAGAGAGGGTTTTGCATTGAAATTAGATCAAACAGCAGCTATATGTTACAAAAGTAACATCTTATTTGTGGTACTTTTGATTCCTCTGTTTTCCGTCAACAAATCCAAAGAAAATATCGTACTTTTCAGTATTCCTGAGCAATCCCAGATGTTGAAAAGGATATCTGTGCCAAAAAACCCACTTGTGTCTGAACACAGACCAAGTTTCAAACACTGGTCTGAACAATCTCTCCAACATATTTAGTAACAAAACTGCAGCAGTGGGATGGAGTGGGTGGAAAGGCAAGTCACGTAGTGCCTGCTGTTCTTGTTAACCTTTTCTCTATTAATTACCTCAACTCTATCTTTTATCAAATTAAATTAGACATAGGATTATATGTAATAATTCTGGATTGAAAAATATAACGGGTGATTCTTCAGTAAGTGTCTACTTTTAAGTTTCTGGAAACCCCAAAATAAAACTTACATTTTTGCAACTTTGAATTTTGTTTCACATAAATGAACAACTCTACCGTAGTTCTACAATGACAATCTGCACATGCAATGCATTTCCCAGGAGAACTAAAGTAAGGTTAACATATGATGAGCATTTGACAGCACTGGGCCTCTACTCGCTGGAATTTGAAAGGATGAGGTGGGACCTTATTGAAACTTACTGAACAGTGAAAGGCCTGGATAGAGTGGATGTGGAGAGGATGTTTCCACAAGTGGGAGAGTCTAGGACCACAGATCATAGTCTCAGAATTAAAAGGACGTTCCTTTGGGAAGGAAGTGAAGAGGAATTTCTGTACTCAGTGGGTGGTGAATCTGTGGAATTCGTTGCCACAGATGGCTGTGGAGGCCAAGTCAATGGGTATTTTTAAGGCAGAGATCGATAGATTCATGATTAATACAGGTGTCAAGGGGCTATGGGGAGAAGGCAGGAGAATGGGGTTAGGAGAGAGAGATAGATCAGCCATGCTTGAATGGAGGAATAGATTTGATTGGCTGAATGGCATAATTCTGCACCTATCACTTATGAACTGATGAACTTATGAACTTACTAAGTCCTAATAACTAAATGCAAAATATACCTGTCAAACAAAAAAAATGTTTCTCAAATTGGAAGTCTAATCTAAATTCAGTGTTGGGTTACTCCAGCATTTTGTGTCTGTCTTGTCCAGTAATTAATGAATTCTTCCATTGAAACATCCATGATTGGAATTCAGTTCAAAACCTTGTGCTGATTGTTCAGTTCTACATTACCTACAATAGTTTGTCAGGATTACTATCTTTTAACTATTTTTTTTTTAAAGAATTATATTTTTGGATATTCTGAACAGTGGAATGATCAATTCAACTAATGTTTGCAAGCAAATTTTCGATGTTCCAACTAATAGTTTTTACTTTTTACATTATCACACTGAGTGGGGTTTTTTGTGATGATTTTGAATATCACTTATAATTTCAGAGATATTTAAATGTTTTCAGCACCTTGAGAGGTTTGACAGTATGCGTAGGAAGGAACTCCAGATGCTGGTTTACACCGAAGATAGCATCTCTGGAGTAAAAGAATAGGTGATGTTTCGGGTTGAGACACTTCTTCAGACTGAGAGGGAAACCAGAGATAAGAAAAGGTACAAAGAACAAATGAATAAAAGGTATGCAAAAGGACAAATCCAAGCCAGCAACAATGATCAAGGAAAGATGGAGCCTACAATGGTCCATTGTTAGCTGTGGAGAAGGTGATAATGAGTAATACAAACAGTGAAACCAAGCAGGATGGCAGTGAAACTAGTAGGGTGGGGGAAGGATGGAGAGAGAGGGGATGCAAGGTTTAATTGAAGTTAGAGAAATCAATATTTACTGTGTTGTAAGCTGCCCAAGACAGGAAGCTAAGCCAACATTTGATTTAGGCAGGTGCCCAAAGATTTCTGGACAGGGCCTCACCATTTTGGATCGAGATGTCTTTGGGCAGAAAATTAAGCCTAGTGGATCCAGATGCAGACCTACAGATAAGGTCATTTGTCACTGGCAGCAAGTCATGGCCTCTTATGATATTCCAAGTGATTTGATACATTTGACTAACTTGCTGGGCCATATCACAGGGCAGTTGAAAGGCATCATCATTGTCTGGGAGTGGGGTCACAAACCAGTCACACCAGGTAAGGACAGTAAATATCCTTTCTTAAATTATATTAACAAAGCTGCTAGGTTGTTTCTGGGTCAACCTTACTGATGGAATGTTGATCTAGAAATTACCCCAAAAGGACACAAAGTTTCCTGCTGGAGTAACTCAGCAGGTCAGGCAGCATCTCTGGAGAACATGGAGAGGTGACATTACGGGTCGAGACCCTTCTTCGAACTAATCGTATGAGGAGAGGTTTCTCCCCTCTTCTAGCTTTCATCCCTCCTCCCTCCCCCCGCCCCCCCCAACACAATCAGTCTGAAGAAGGGTCTCGTCCCATAATGTCACCTATCCATGTTCTCCAGAAATGCTGCCTGACCTGTTGACTTCCAGCATTTTGTGAATAAACCAGCATCTGCAGTTCCTTGCTTTTACACTATGGAAATGAGCCCTTTGGCCATCCATATTGACCATCAACCATCCATTTACACTAATCTATTCAAACTTTATTCCCTCTACATTGTCATCAATTATCTCCAGATTCCACCACTCACCTACACACAAGGGCAATTTACAGCTGCCAATTAACCTACCAACCCACATGACTTTGGGATGTGGGGGGAAGCCGGAGCACCCAGAGGAAACACACGTGGTCACAGGGAGATCGTGCAAACTCCACACATACAGCAGCCAATGTCAGGATTGAACCAGGTCTCCGGTGCTGTGAGTCAGAGGTTCCACAAGCAGTGCTATTGTGCCATCCTTTGCCAAATTTGATATCTCACTTAATTGTAGTCCCTGCAGGTAATGGGGTACTGAGGTTGCTGACTGTCTCCTGCCAGTTCTTCATCTGTACCTCCTCCTCCTCCTCAACATGTACTTCAACGCCAGTCCGTTCACACCCTGCAGACATCTGCAATCCAAAAATCATGTTGAGTTCACGTTAATAACCAAAATAAGCTACTCAAGCATCAGTCAGAGTATTGACTAGGGAGGCTGGGAGACCATGCTACAGTTGTACAAGACATTGGTGAGGCCACATATAAAAGGGTGACCAACACTACATGTATTGTGTTCAGTTTTGGTCATCCTTTTATAGGAAAGATGTTGTAAAGCTGGAAAGGGTGCAGGAAAGATTCACGAGATGTAGCCAGGCCTTGAGAGCCTGGGCTATAAGGAGATGTTGAGCAAGCTAGGACTTTATTCCTAGGAGTGCAGGAAGATGAGGGGTGGTCTTGGAGATGTGTATAAATATCATGAGAGGAATAGATAGGGTCAACGCACTGAGTCGTTTACCTAGGCTTGGTGAATGGTGAACCAGCGGACATAGGTTTAAGGTGAAGGGAAAATATTTAAATGGGGATCTCATTGAAACATATAAGATTGTTAAGGGCTTGGACACGCTAGAGGCAGGAAACATGTTCCCGATGTTGGGGGAGTCCAGAACCAGGGGCCACAGTTTAAGAATAAGGAGGAAGCCATTTAGAACGGAGACGAGGAAACACTTCTGTGGAATTCTCTGCCTCAGAGGGCGGTGGAGGCAGGTTCTCTGGATGCTTTCAAGAGAGAGCTAGATAGGGCTCTTAAAAATAGTGGAGTCAGGGGATATGGGGAGAAGGCAGGGACGGGGTACTGATTGGGGATGATCAGCCATGATCACATTGAATGGCGGTGCTGGCTCGAAGGGCCAAATGGCCTACTCCCGCACCTATTGTCTATTGTCTATTGTCTATTGGGACATGAGGGGCAACTTTTTACACAAAGGGTGGTAGGTATATGGAACGAGCTGCTGGAAGAGGTAGTTGAGGCAGATACTATCACAATGTTTAAGATACATTTAGAAAGGTACATGATAGGATAGGTTCAGAGGGATATGGGCCAAACAGAAGCAGGTGGGACTAGTCTTGATGGGGCATGTTGGTTGGCGTGGGCAGGTTTGGCCGAAGGGCCTGTTTCCACGCTGTATGAATCTATAGGTCTATGACTCTATCTGACTCCATCTCCCTTTAACGAGCATTGGGGCTGGGTTTGGGGTTTGCGTGGCTGTGCAGTGGGAATATGTGGAGATGGAGGAGGAGGTGAGGAGTGCTGACAGTCGGTTAATGCATGTTCAAGCCTGTAAACAAGACCTGCCCTGCCTAAAGCACCAAAAAGGCAGGGCTGACATTAAGTTAACATTACACGCAGGTTGACGTCATAGCCTGCTGCCTTGGCTACTTTCAACGGTTGTTAACTATTCATGACCCAACCTCGTTATTGAAGTGAAAATCACCATTCTTGACTCTTAACTGCCAACATCTTTCTGTTCAGAAGTTTTCATGTTTTGGAAGCAGATACAATAGTGGTGTTTAAGAGGCTTTCAGATAGGCTTATGGATATGCAGGGATTGGAGAGATATGGATTGTGTGATTAGTTGAAGGTACACAAAAGTGCTGGAGAAACTCAGCGGGTGCAGCAGCATCTATGGAGCGAAGGAAATAGGTAACGTTTCGGGCTGAAACCCTTCTTCAGCATACACATTGTGGGCTGAAAGGGCTGTTCCTGTGCTGTACCGTTCTATGTTTTATATTCTATGGAAAGCATTCAGGAATCACAAAAATAATTGTCGCTCAAAAAAAAATCTGAGACTAATTTTTTGCCGTAATTTCAGTTTAAAGATTTTGAAGGCAATTTGACCTTGTATTTATACACATGTTTCCATGGAATTATAGAGAATTGCAGCAAAGATGATCACTTTGGCTTTGCTTTCTTTAGGCTAACTTCCATCATTTGCAGTTGTAGTTCTAGTGAGGAAAGAAGACTTCTTTCAGTTGTCAGAATTCAGCTTCACATGACTGATGTTTGGCTTGGACATGATTTGGGTCGTCAGTCCCAAAGCTACATTTGAGAAGTGAAATTAGATATCTTGATTATTTCTGTAAATGGAAGAAATAACCCAAAATCATTTACAGCAAGACTTCTTGTTTGGGGTCAGTGTTTCAGGGCGAGGAATAAAATAGAGTTGGTGTTGTATATCACTTTTTTATGTCTTAATGTTTACGTTGAGGGATATGATGGCAAAGTGGTTAAGTTGCTGAGTTAGCCATTGTATTTCTGGACCATTGTTCAGGATAACCTTGTTAAAATTGAACCATGGCAGCTAGAGAATTTCCATGCTCGGAACATTAAATAAATCTGGAGGAAATCCTTAAGGGCCTGTCCCACTTTCACAACCTAATTCACGACCTTTTTTACTCGTGGACATTTTTCATCATGTTGAAAAAACGCCCCGACCTACTTAATGCCACGAGTACCTACAACTAGCATCACGACCGACCTACGACATACCCTACGACCTCCTACGACCTCGTGACGACCATGCTGCGAGTATGAGTCAAGGGCAAACTCGGTGGTGAATTAGGGTGTGAAAGTGGGACAGGCCCTTTACCCGATAACCACAGACCAAGCATTGTAGTTATCTCTGAATTGCCTGTTCAGTTTTTTTCGCTTTGGTTGTCGAGATACATAGATACATAGAAAATAGGTGCAGGAGTAGGCCATTCGGCCCTTCGAGCCTGCACCGCCATTCAATATGATCATGGCTGATCATCCAACTCAGTATCCCGTACCTGCCTTCTCTCCATACCCCCTGATCCCCTTAGCCACAAGGGCCACATCTAACTCCCTCTTAAATATAGCCAATGAACTGGCCTCAACTACCCTCTGTGGCAGAGAGTTCCAGAGATTCACCACTCTCTGTGTGAAAAAGTTTTTCCTCATCTCGGTCTTAAAGGATTTCCCCCTTATCCTTAAGCTGTGACCCCTTGTCCTGGACTTCCCCAACATCGGGAACAATCTTCCTGCATCTAGCCTGTCCAACCCCATAAGAATTTTGTACGTTTCTATAAGTTCCCCTCTCAATCTCCTAAATTCTAGCGAGTATAAGCCAAGTCTATCCAGTCTTTCTTCATATGAAAGTCCTGACATCCCAGGAATCAGTCTGGTGAACCTTCTCTGCACTCCCTCTATGGCTATAATGTCCTTCCTCAGATTTGGAGACCAAAACTGTACGCAATACTCCAGGTGTGGTCTCACCAAGACCCTGTACAACTGCAGTAGAACCTCCCTGCTCCTATACTCAAATCCTCTTGCTATGAAAGCCAACATACCATTCGCTTTCTTCACTGCCTGCTGCACCTGCATGCCTACTTTCAATGACTGGTGTACCATGACACCCAGGTCTCGCTGCATCTCCCCATTTCCTAATCGGCCACCATTTAGATAATAGTCTGCCTTCCCGTTTTTGCCACCAAAGTGGATAACCTCACATTTATCCACATTACACTGCATCTGCCAAACATTTGCCCACTCACCCAGCCTATCCAAGTCACCTTGCAGTCTCCTAGCATCCTCCTCACAGCTAACACTGCCCCCCAGCTTAGTGTCATCCGCAAACTTGGAGATGTTGCTTTCAATTCCCTCATCCAGCTCATTAATATAAATTGTAAATAGCTGGGGTCCCAGCACTGAGCCTTGCGGTACCCCACTAGTCACTGCCTACCATTGTGAAAAGGACCCGTTTACTCCTACTCTTTGCTTCCTGTTTGCCAGCCAGTTCTCTATCCACATCAATACTGAACCCCCAATACCGTGTGATTTAAGTTTGTATCCTAATCTCTTATGTGGTACATTGTCGAAAGCCTTCTGAATCCAGATACAACACATCCACTGGTTCTCCCCTATCCACTCTACTCGTTACATCCTCGAAAAATTCTATAAGATTCGTCAGACACGATTTACCTTTCGTAAATCCATGCTGACTTTGTCCAATGATTTCACCACTTTCCAAATGTGCTGCTATCCCATCTTTAATAACTGACTCTAGCAGTTTCCCCACTACCGATGTTAGACTAACTGGTCTGTAATTCCCTGTTTTCTCTCTCCCTCCCTTCTTAAAAAGTGGGGTTACGTTTGCTACCCTCCAATCCTCAGGAACTACTCCAGAATC
Organism: Malacoraja senta; assembly: GCA_038087875.1. NCBI lineage: Eukaryota > Metazoa > Chordata > Chondrichthyes > Rajiformes > Rajidae > Malacoraja > Malacoraja senta. The sequence continues at coordinate 63,559,688 of CM075982.1, read as the reverse complement.
TAAAGAGTTTTGAAAAATTATCACTAATGCATCCACTATTTCTGGAGCTACTTCCTTAAGTACTCTGGGATGCAGCCTATCTGGCCCTGGTGATTTATCGGCCTTTAATCCATTCAATTTACCCAACACCACTTCCCGACTAACCTGGATTTCACTCAGTTCCTCCATCTCCTTTGACCCTCGGCCCCCTGCTATTTCCGGCAGATTATTTATGTCTTCCTTAGTGAAGACGGAACCAAAGTAGTTATTCAATTGGTCCGCCATATCCTTGTTCCCCATGATCAATTCACCTGCTTCTGACTGCAAGGGACCTACATTTGTTTCAACTAATCTCTTTCTCTTCACATATCTATAAAAACTTTTGCAGTCAGTTTTTATGTTCCCTGCCAGTTTCCTTTCATAATCTATTTTCCCTTTCCTAATTAAGCCCTTTGTCCTCCTCTGTTGGTCTCTGAATTTCTCCCAGTCCTCTGGTATGCTGCTTTTTCTGGCTAATTTGTACGCATCATCTTTTGCTTTGATACTATCCCTGATTTCCCTTGTTATCCACGGATGAACTACCTTCCCTGATTTATTCTTTTGCCAAACTGGGATGAACAATTTTTGTAGTTCATCCATGCAGTCTTTAAATGCCTTCCATTGCATATCTACCGTCAACCCTTTTAGAACTCATTGCCAGTCAATCTTGGCCAATTCACGTCCCATACCCTCAAAGTTACCTTTCTTTAAGTTCAGAACCATTGTTTCTGAATTAACAATGTCACTCTCCATCCTAATGTAGAACTCAACCATATTATGGTCACTCTTGCCCAAGGGGGCACGCACAACAAGACTGCTAACTAACCCTTCCTCATTACTCAATACCCAGTCTAGAATAGCCTGCTCTCTCGTTGGTTCCTCTACATGTTGGTTTAGATAACTATCCCGCATACATTCCAAGAAATCCTCTTCCTCAGCACCCCTGCCAATTTGATTCACCCAATCTATATGTAGATTGAAGTCACCCATTATAACTGTTTTGCCTTTGTTGCACGCTTTTCTAATTTCCTGTTTGATGCCATCCCCAACTTCACTACTACTGCTAGGTGGCCTGTACACAACACCCACCAGCGTTTTCTGCCCCTTAGTGTTTCGCAGCTCTACCCATACCGATTCCACATCCTCCAAGCTAATGTCCTTCCTTTCCACTGCGTTAATCTCCTCTCTAACCAGCAACGCTACCCCACCTCCTTTTCCTTTCTCACTATCCCTCCTGAATATTGAATATCCCTGGATGTTCAGCTCCCAGCCTTGGTCACCCTGGAGCCATGTCTCCGTGATCCCAATTATATCATAATCATTAATTGCTATCTGCACGTTCAACTCATCCACCTTATTACGAATGCTCCTTGCATTGAGACACAAAGCCTTCAGGCTTGTTTTTACAACGCTCTTACCCCTTATACAATTATGTTGAAAAGTGGCCCTTTTTGATTTTTGCCCTGGATTTGTCTGCCTGCCACTTTTACTTTTCACCTTGCTACCTATTGCTTCCGCCCGCATTTTACACCCCTCTGTTTCTCTGCTCACCCATTTAAGAAACCCACCACCTCTTATTCTCTGTTTATTATTGTTTTCTTCTTTCCCCCCTACATGTTGGGTCTGAGTGCTTTCCTTCTCTGCCTCCTGCCTCACACACTGTCTAATAGCATTCTCTATTTGAGTCCCTCCCCCCAACCATTCTAGTTTAAAGTCTCCCCAGTAGCCTTTGCAGATCTCCCCGCCAGGATATCGGTCCCCCTCAGGTTCAAGTGCAACCCATCCTTTTTGTACAGGTCGAACCTTCCACAAATGAGGTCCCAATGATCCAGAAATTTGAATCCCTGCCTTCTGCACCAGTCCTTCAGCCATGCATTTATCCTCCACCTCGCTCCATTCCTACTCTCACTGTCGCGTGGCACAAGCAGTAATCCCGAGATTGTTACCTTTGCTGTCCTTCTCTTTAACTCCCCTCCTAACTCCCTAAATTCTCCTTTCAGGACCTCTTCTCTTTTTTTACCTATGTCATTGGTACCTATATGTACCACGACCTCGGGCTCCTCTCCCTGCCCTTTCAGGATATCTTGGACACGTTGAGACACATCACAGACCCTGGCACCAGGGAGGCAAACTACCATCCGGGTTTCCCGACTGCGTCCACAGAATCGCCTGTCTGACCCCCTAACTATAGAGTCCCCTATTAGTATTGCCCTCCTCTTCTTTTCCTTACCCTTCTGAGCAACAGGGCCGGTCTCTATACCGGAGGCCCGGCCGCTGTCGCTACCCCCAGGTAGGCTGTCCCCCCGAACAGTGCTCAAACAGGAGTACTTATTGTCAAGGTGTACAGCCACCGGGGTACTCTCTAGTCCCTGCCTGTGCCCCTTGCCTCTCCCAACCGTGATCCACTTGCCTGCCTCCTGTGGTCTTGGAGTGGCCACCTCCCTGTAACTCCTCTCAATGACTTCCTCGCTCTCCCTGACCAGACGGAGGTCATCGAGCTGCTGCTCCAGGTTCCTAATACGGTCCATTAGGAGCCCCATCTCGATACACCTGGCGCAGATGTGGACGTCTGGAGGGCTATCAGACTCCATGACTTCCCACATCTGACATCCAGAACAGTAAACTGCCCTGGCCCTCATACTCCCCTTACCCTGGATACAATACAAAACAAACTGCTACAATACAGTACAATCAGCAGGGATCTGACTCCCAATCAGCTGCTCCCTCTTGTCTGCTTCCACCAATCAGCGGCTTCCTCAAACCCACTTGTTTTTGAAGTGGAACTTGGAACGTTGCAGATTTCGGTTCCTCCTCCCTCTGCGACCTCTCCAACGGCTCTCGGGCCTCTGTAGAAGCAAGCCCCGCGCTCCTCTTTAACTCCTACCGCTCGGGTGTAGCTCCTCCCTTTGCGACATCTCCAACGGCTCTCGGGCCTCTGTAGAAGCCTCTGTAGAAGCAAGCCCCGCGCTCCTCTTTAACTCCTACCGCTCAGGTGTAGCTCCTCCCTCTGCGACCTCTCCAACGGCTCTCGGGCCTACAGCATAGAAAAAGGCCCTTCAGCCCATTAGGTGCACACCGACCATCAATCACCCGTTCACACTATTTCTATGGTGTCCCACGTTCTCATCCACTCCCAACATAGTCAGGGCAATTTACAGAGGCTGATTAACACACAAACCAGCACATCTTTGCGATGTGGGAAGAAACAGGAGCACCTGGAGGAAATTTATGCAGTCACAGGGATGTACGTGCAAAGTCCACACAGACAGCATCCAGGGTCGGGATCGAACCCGGGTCTCTGGTGTTATGAGGCAGCAACTCTACCAGATGTGCCGATGTAGTACCCAAAATAGGACAAAATAGTTCTGTGACAATTAGGCACAGGGCGTTAGGGATGCATAATCAATGTTGACTTTATGCATATTCCAAACTTCAACAATCACAATCTTCAAACCATACCCTGATACACATTTATGCCAATTGATTCTGTCTTGCCATTTCAATTGACATTGTCTCCCACTTTCAGGCAGGGGTAGTGTAGGATGCTGTGCTGCTGAACATTGACTCTCAGAATTTACAGGCATTGTGACTACTGCTACCATTGACCAGTGAAGGCAGGGCTAGAACAAAGAGGAGATTAAAGGGTTGATTTGGACTCTCGAGCATAAAACTATTAATTCTTGGGACTCAAAATGCTGGAGTAATTCTGCGGGTCAGGCAGTACCTCTGGAGAAAAAGAATAGCTGGCAATTTGGGTCAAGACCCTTTCTCAGACAGAGTCAGGCGAAGGAACTTCCTGAACCTCCCTAACCTCAGAATTCAGGGCATTGTATGACTTTGTTTGACTATCTGAATACCGTGGGATTCTACATGTAATGATAAAAGGACTGCTATACAGGCAAAGGATCAGGGGGGGGGGGGGTGGGGAGGGGGAAGCACAGCACCTACTGTAATATCGTTTACTTTATATACTGCAATCAATTATGGGGTCTGAGAAGGCACAGCCCTCTGTCTTCAGCCTTTGACATTGCGCCAAGAATACCCCATGTAAAATTGAGGAAGAGCACCTCATCTTTCATCTGAGTCCACTATAGCCTTCTGCATTAAATTGAATTTAACAATCTCATGTTACCATTGAGTTTCTCTCTCTCTTTCTCTCACCCTTTCTCTCCCCCTCTCTCCACCTCTTTCCTCCTCTCTCCCTATTTCTCTCCCCCTCTCCCCTTTCCCCCCACTCCTCATAACCCCACGCACCCTTCCAAAAATTAAAGTCCTCGCCAACCTCGCACCCCAACATTGCAGGGCATAGCTAGAAGTTTGATCATATAGCGACATTTACTTCAGGGCAATGTGATTGATAGCGACTCTTCCAGAGTGACCGATGATGATGGCCATTTCTGAGCCCCGTCACATCACAACACAATTTCATTCAGTCGGATAAATGGTCCTGACCCAGAACGTCGCCTATCTACGTATTCCAGAGATGTTGCCTGACCAGCTGAGCTTGTGTCCTTTGTAAACTAGCATCTCCAATTCCTTTCACTGGAATTTAGAAGGATGAGAGGGCATCTTATAGAAACATGTAACATTCTTAAGGGATTGGACAGGCTAAATGCAGGAAAAATGTTCCCCATGTTGGGGGAGTCTAGAACCAGGGGTCACAGTTTAAGAATAAGGGGTAGGCCATTTAGGACTGAGATGAGGAAACAGTTTTTCAGCCAGAGAGTTGTGAATCTGTGGAATTCTCTGCCACAGAAGGCAGTGCGGGCCAGTGTGGATGTATTCAAGAGAGAGTTTGATATAGTTCTTAGGGCTAACGGAATCAAGGGATATGGAGAGGAAGCAGGAACAGGGTACTGATTCTGGATGATCAGCCATGATCATCTTGAATGGTGGTGCTGGCTCAAATGGACTACTCCTGCACCTATTTTCTCTGTTTCTCTGTTTCTGTTTACTTATTTCTTCTTCAGTCAAATGTTTCCCGTTGCATTTGCACAAGCACGTGTATCACTTTGTCCACAAGTTTCTAATGACTTCATATCTTGATCCCTTTGTAACGTCCTTGGGACTGCCCAACAATTATCCACATGCACATCCCATATTTTGGCACTCCTCAGGACAATTAGGTTTGCATTAACGCTCCTTCTGTCCGAGATTCCACGAAGGTAACATCATTACTTAACTCATCAATACTTCTACCTTCACCCATCCCCTATCATTACAATATGGCCTGTCCACCCTACCCATCCAGTTCACACCTGGCCCTGACACCTCTCCTAGATTTACAGCTTGCAACCCTGTCAACAGATCAATCCCCTGGAAAAGCTCTGAAGTCCACCACTGCTGCCACCCTCTGGCCAACTGAACTCACCTTTAAAAGACCCCAATCTGACCATCAATATCCTCAAGCCCACCCACAGCTTCTGATCTGTCCTTTGGTGATAAATCTGTTCTCTGTCCCTTACTGCTCCCCAGATTACATTTGACTGATTAATTTTTCATTTCCAGTTTCAATAATGCAGTGCTTTGAACGTAGTAAAGTATCAAAGGTGCTTTTCAAACGTAATAAATGAAATGGAGTCTTTGTCAACGTGGGTATTAGAATGGTTGATCAAAAATTTGTTGCTCAGATTTAAGGAGGATCTTAATATAGAAGAGGATAAGTAAATATTTTGCTCCAATCATTTAAAAATCTTATTGAGGAATCTCAAATGAAAAGTTTTCAATGCCAGCAATAAATTGGCCAGAATCAAGAAAGGTACAATTAGTTTACTTTAGTTTAGAGATACAGCGTGGAAACAGGCCCTTCGGCCCACTGAGTCTATGCCGACCACGATCCCTGTACACTAGCACTATCCTACACACTAAGGACAATTTACAATCTTTACCAAAGCCAATCAACCTACAAACCCAACAAATTCGGAGTGTGGGAGAAAACCGGAGCACCTGGGGAAAACCCACGTGGTCACGGGGAGAACGTACAAACTCCGTACGGGCAGCAACTACCGCTGCGCCATCGCGCCACCCCATCAACTGCAGAGTTCTTGAAACAAGGTTTGAAATGAGAAAACACCATCATTTACAACAGAAAGCAAAGAAAAGAAAGAATTGAGAATGCCTTATGCAGCTCGCGGCTAGTGCTAGGTTGTCTGGGACAAATCTTCAATTTATATGTTAATAATGTCCAGCCAAGACTGCTGTTAATTGAGGAATTTATTTGTGTAAACAACTCCTACATTCTCTGAAGAGGCCCATCACGCAAGATTCTCAAGCAGAGTTTAATATCTTCCAATAAATGTTAAAATGGATTTTTTCTTCTTTGGCATGTATTAGTCATGCCATTATAATAATAATAATAATGATGGATTGGATTTATATAGCGCCTTTCTAATACTCAAGGCGCTTTACATCACATTATTCATTCACTCCTCAGTTACACTCGGTGGTGGTGAGCTACTTCTGTAGCCACAGCTGCCCTGGGGCAGACTGACGGAAGCGTGGCTGCTAATCTGCGCCTACGGCCCCTCCGACCACCACCAATCACTCACACACATTCACACACATTCACATGCAGGCAAAGGTGGGTGAAGTGTCTTGCCCAAGGACACAACGACAGTATGCACTCCAAGCGGGATTCGAACCGGCTACCTTCCGGTTGCCAGCCGAACATGAACTTTTATATGCTACATGAACTTTTATATGCTACATCCGTTGTAAAATATCTTGACTGCATTCAAGGAAACTGGCCAAGATTTTCCAATGAAAATTAGATGGAACTGTAAGAATGCAATTCCTAAACCATCTATAAAGTTCCTAGAATTATTAGTTGCATACATTTATTTAATTAGCGTCAGTTATTGCACAGATGGCCAAAAAAGCATTCCAATACCTCAACTTCTTCAGAAGGGTAAGGAAATTCAGCATGTCTCCAATGACTCATCAATTTTTATAGATGCTTCACAGCTTGGTAGGGCGACCATCCTGCCCAAGGCCACAAGAAAATGCAGAGAGTCATTAACGTAACACAGTTCATCATGCAAACTGTCTCACCCCCTCTCCCCCCCCCCCCCCCACCATCTCTACCAGGCTGCCTCATGAAAGCAGACAATATATTGAGGACCACTCACATCCTGGTCACTCTCTTCTTCCTTCTCCCATCAAGCAAAAGATGTAAACCTTGACAGCATGTAGCACAAGATTCTTCCATACTGTTCTTAGAATCTTGAATGGACCTCTCCTATGTTTGGGATGAATTCCTGATCTTCCTATCTACCTCGTTCCTGCCCCAGCACCTTTTTATCTGCGTTTTCTCTGAAGTCGTAACGCAATATTCAGCAATCTGTTTATTTTCTCTATGAGGTTAATTCTCACTTTTTTCTTTAAAAGCAGATTAAAATGGTGTCAGCACAGTGGCACAGCAGCAGAGTGGCTCCCTTACAGTGCCAGAGACATGGATTCGATCCTGACTATGGTTGCTGTCTGTACGGAGTTTGTACATTCTCTTTGCCTTTGTGGGTTTTCTCCAGGTCCTCCCACATTCCAAAGATATACAGGTCTGTAGGTTAATTGTAAGTTGGCTTATGTAAGTTGGAAATTGTCCCTAGCATGTAGGATAGTGTTAGTGTACGGAGTGATTGCTGGTCGGCACAAACTCGTTGACGCTGTATCCCTAAACTAAACTAAAAGTTTTACCTTTTATATCAATTGAAAATCATAATTTGCAACACCTGAAGAACCCCAGCAAACTTAAATTCTTAGTGCCACAAAACTGAATTAAGAAAAAGATCCTGGAATTTGCACCAAATAAAAGACACAGAGTGCTGGAGTAACCAGCTGGTCAGGCAGCATCTCTGGAGAACATGGATAGGCGATGTTTTGGGTTGGGAGCCTTCTTCAGACCTATCCATGTTCTCCACAGATGCTGCCTGACATGTTAAGTTACCCCCAGCACTTTGTCTTTTTGTAAACTAGCATCTGCAGTTCTTTGTTTCAAATATTGTGTATGGAGGTAAGAGAAATCGATGAAAATCAGGGAATGATGAAAAGACACCTTTTATGGAAACAATGCTGCTGGTTATTTGTTTTTAAAGTAAGCTCAACAACACTATTGTATCAATGTTTTATGCCTTCCATATCTTCAGTCTTTACCACCCAGAATGTTTTACACTTCAACCAGGCCTGACTTTCCAAATTTCTGTAAAAGTGACCATGCAATAGAAAATTATATTAAATTCACCAATTATACAAATAAAAGAGAACATATGAAATAGGAATCTGAATTGAATTCACACATCCGGGCTAAACTATATCACATCTTTTAACTATTTTACCTAAAGACGGCTTCTCAATTTACTAGTCCAGAATTAAGGGATATCAGTTGATATAAAGCAACGCAGTTTAACCATTTAGTTTTCTTTAATTCGACTTCCTAAGCGTCAATATTTAACATTTGCAGGAACATTGCAAGTATTATGAAGTTGAATGGAATCACAATATATATTTAAGCAATATTGAAAAACTAAAGCCACCATCAGACACCTGCGTCCATTATTTTTGTGGCGTTAATCAGTGTAAATCTTGATGAATCTTACGTTACAAGGAATGAATCATCAATTTGTCTCCTGAGATCAGATTCAACTTTACTTCCTGTTCAGCAGCAGTCTCAAAGTCTCTCACACCCCACCCTTTTCGGGTGTGTAAGCGTCTGTGTTTGTTAAACTTCAGGCGCCATTTCACGCTGTGCCAAAAGGCAAACAAGTTGCTGCACATTCACCTCTTCAATTTGTAGCTGATGTTACAGTACACGGTGTCTTTTAACAACACAAAATAAAACGCACAATAATTAAAAATAAAAGGCAGTTAATATGTAATTGCCAATTGAAATATTTAGTGTCATTACATGATACAATTGAATTAATGGAAGGGATTGTGATTGGATTAAATGTTATTTTAAAATGCACACTTACAGTGCATTCATTTCACTTTCTGGTAGCTGAAGCTTGAAGCAAGTTTTTACTGTCAAAATATTTTTTGACTCACATACAGTCATGCTATTGTCCCTATGATTATACATGCCTGCAACCCAATAAACTTGCCTGCAACTCCCTCCTACACACACTCTCACAATGGGCTGGAAAGCATCGGGATAGAGAATCGTGAAAGGCTTGGATAGAGTGGATGTGAAGAGAATGTTTCCACTAGTGGGAGAGTCTAGTACTAGAGGTCATAGCCTTGGAATTAAAGGACGATCTTTTAGGAAGAAGTGGAGGAGACATTTCTTTAGTCAGAGGCTGGTGAATCTGTGGAATTGCCACAGAAGGCTGTGGAGGCCAAGTCAGTGGATATTTTTAAGGCATAGATAGATAGATTCTTAATTAGTACAGGTATCAGAAGTTATGAGGAGAAGGCAGGAGAATGGGGTTAGGAGGGAGAGATAGATCAGCCATGATTAACATAGAAACATAGAAACATAGAAAGTAGGTGCGAGAGTAGACCACCAGGCCCATCGAGCCCGCACCGCCATTCGCTCATGGCTGAACACTAAACAGACACCCTTACCCACAAACAGTAGACACAAGACACAGAACACAAGACACTACCCTCCCCTTTATACCGCTATCACCCCTCTCCACCCCAAGAACCGCGTGATCTCCTGGGGAGGCAAAAAAACGGATAAAAACCCAGGTCCAATTCGGGAAAAAAATCCGGGAAATTCCTCTCCGACCCCAATCCAGGCGATCGACACTTGTCCAGGAGATCACTTAGGTCTTACTATACTAACCATACCTAGGTCCATATCCCTGCCCTCTCCCCGTAGCCCCTTATCCCCTTGGCAGCTAAAAAACCATCTATTTTAGACTTAAATATATTTAATGTTTCTGCTTCCACTGCTCCCTGGGGCAGTGAATTCCATAAATTAACCACCCTCTGGGTGAAGAAGTTCTTCCTCATCTCAGTTTTAAAAGAGCCCCCCCTTATTCTTATTTTTTTTTATTTTTTATTTTTTTTATTAAATGGCGGAGTGATGGGCCAAATGGCCTAATTCTACTCCTATTCTTTATGATTTAAAAGACAATATTCACACAACACAACCCAACAACTCACACATGAGTAAACGTGCAATTTATTCTCATATCATCTGGTGGTGCAATGGCATAGTGGTAGATCTGCTGCCGTGCAGCTTCAGAGACCCGTGTTCGATCCTGTCTGTACGGAGTTTGTCCGTTCTCACCGTGACTGCGTGGGTTTTTTCCGGATGCTCCGGTTTCCCCCCACACTCCAAAGACAGTGGTTAACTGGCTTGAGTAAAGATTGTAAATTGTCCCTAGTTTGTAGGATAGTGCTAATGCATGGGTATCGCTGGTCGGCACGGACTCAGTGGGCCGAAGGGCCTGTTTCCACATTATATCCCTAAACTAAACCAAACTAAACAAAACAAAAAAATTTAAATCTAAAAAAGATAAATTCTCTGTGGAATTATGTGGAATTCTCTGCCACAGAAGGCAGTGGAGGCCAATTCACTGGAGGTTTTCAAGAGAGAGTTAGATTTAGCTCTTAGGGTTAATGGAATCAAGGGAAACGGTGAAAAAGCAGGAACGGGGTACTGATTTTGGATGATCAGCCATATTGAATGGCGGTGCTGGCTCGAAGGGCCGAATGGCCTACTCCCGCTATTTTCTAGGTTTCTAAAATCAACCAATCCATTGAAGGAGAATTATTGTTAACGTTTAAATTAACATACATAGTCCATGGATTCCTGCAGAACATGAATCTAAGCAATGACAGAAAGATTGACTGATTGAAGGATACAGCACGAAAACATGCCCATCGGCCCACTGAATCCATGCTGACCATTGATCACCCACTCATATTGATCACTAGTTCTAAGTTCCACTTTCTCATCCACACTCTGCAATTTACAGAAGCCAATTAACTTAGAAACCCGCACATCTTTGGGATGTGGGACTAAACTGAAGCACCGCGAGGAAACCCGTGTGGTCACAGGGAGAACATGTAAACTCCTCAGCCGCAACACCCAAGGTCGGGATCGAAGATCACAAAATGCTGGAGTAACTCAGCGGGCCAGGAGAGAAGGAATGGGTGACATTTTGGGTCAAGACCCTTCTTCAGTCTGAGAGACAGGGAAAAGGGAAACGTGAGATATATAGACGGCGATATATAGAGATATGCAATTTTATTTTGATGATCAAGGAAACGGTCTACGTGAAAATGTGTTATACAATGAAGCTCACCAGGACGCCAGTGAAACAAGTACAACGACTAGGGTGGGGAGGGGCGGGGAGAGAGAGTGGATGTAGAGAGTGATACAGTGTGGAAACAGGCCCTTCGGCCCAACTTGCCCACACCAGCCAACATGTCCCAGATACACTAGTCTCACCTGCCAGCATTTGGTCCATATCCCTTCAAACCTGTCCTTTGCATGTGCCTGTCTAATTGCTTCTTAAATGTCCCTGCCTCAACTACCTCCTCTGGCAGCTTGTTCCATACATCCATCACCCTTTGTGTGAAAAGGTTATCCCTCAGATTCCTATTAAATCTTTTCCACTTCACCTTAAATCCAGTGGCGGACTGGCCAGGGTGCCAGCTTGCCCGATGGCAAGTGGGCCCCTGATGAAGTGGGCCCCCTATATCAAGTGGGCCCCTGATGAAGTGGGCCCCCTTTGTCTCCTGGCAACCAATGTTTTTAGACCCAGTCCGCCACTGCTTAAATCTATGTCCTCTGGTCCTCGATTCACCTTCTCTGGGCAAGAGACTCTGTGCCATCTACCCGATCTATTCCTCTCATGATCTTATACATCTCTATATGATCACCCCTCATCCTCCTGTGCTCCAAGGAATAGAGTCCCAGCCTACTCAACCCCTCCCTATAGCTCACACCCTCTAGTCCTGGCAACATCCTTGAAAATCTTCTCTGTACCCTTTCCAGCTTGACAACATCTTTCCTATAACAAAGGTGTTGTTACTTGAAGTTACTTGAAATTATTATTCATGTCGCTGTGTTGTAAGCGGCCCAAGCGAAATATGAGGTGCTGTTCCTCCAATTTGCATTTGGATGGACCCCGGGTCTCTGGCACTGTGAGGCAGCAGCACTACCAGCTGCTCCACTGCCACTTTAACACAGATGAGAGCTGATGGCACCACAGGAGCATTTGCTCACTGTGCTGGGTGAAGTAGAAACATAGAAACATAGAAAATAGGTGCAAGCGTAGGCCATTCAGCCCTTCGAGTCAGCACCGCCTTTCAATATGATCATGGCTGATCATCCACAATCAGTACCCCGTTCTTGCTTTCACTCCACATCCCTTGATTCCTTTAGCCCTAAGTGGTATATCCAACTCTCTTTTGAATACATCCACTGCCTTTTGTGGCAGAGAATTCCACAGATTCACAACTCTCTGGGTGAAAACGTTTTTCCTCATCTCAGTCCTAAATGGCCTACCCCCTATTCTTAAACTGTGACCCCTGGTTCTGGACTCCCCCAACATCGGGAACATTCTTCCTGCATCTAGCCTGTCCAATCCCTTAATAATTTGATATGTTTCTATAAGATCCCCTCTCATGCTTCTAAATTCTAGTGAATATAAGCCCAGTTGATCCATTCTTTCATTATATGTCAGTCCCGCCATCCCGGGAATTAACCTGGTGAACCTACGCTGCACTCTCTCATTACTTCCCCAGTACTATTTTCAGCACTGATTTTCATAATGGTCTCTGGCCTAAGTTACCAGAATTAAGCTGTTTCAAACACAGCGTCACTGAGGGAAAGGACATCAAGTCCCACACCAGGGCACGTCATCTGGCTGAGACATATTTCTTCATTTTTTCCTTTCCCCTGCATCATAATTTTGCAACTCTCTAATAAGTATCATCATGGCGGAAGCACTTTCACCCTTGTCCCTGTCACTAATATCTTAATAAAAAGAAAATAGATTCATCTTCATTCATTTCAGCAAAAATGAACGTACAAATAGGAATCTGAGGGGTAACTTTTTCACACAAAGGATGGTGGGTGTATGGAACAAACTGCCAGAGGAGGTAGTTGTGGCAGGGACAATCCAAACATTTAAGAAACAGTTAGACAGGTACATGGATAGGACAGGTTTGGAGGGATATGGGCCAAAGGCAGGCAGGTGGGACTAGTGTAGCTGGGACATGTTGGCCGGTGTGGGCAGGTTGGGCCGAAGGGCCTGTTTCTACACTGCATAGCTCCATGACTATGATTCTAAATAACAACAAATATATTTTAACGTTAATCATCTAAAATGATCAGGTTTTTAATAATTTGCTTATTACAGTAGTAAGCTTGACTCTAGCTAAGGAAACACCGTTTTTTACTGACGTCAAACTTCTTAGCTAAAATTAGGAAGATAGAATTATCAGACCCATTCTCTCCCTGCCACCCAGCCCCGGAAGCAAAACTTTCCAGTTCCTTCTGACTCATTAAAGATTCCAATTACGGTCAGCATTTCTATCCTCCCATCACTCGATCGTCTTTTGTTCATTTATCATTTGAATTGGTTACCAAAAATGGCAATATATTCTGAATTAATCTTCTCATTGAGTATTATTAATACTCTATTCATTGCAGTCCTGCTAGCAAGTCGAACTGATATATCAGATGGTTTACAGATAGTTTAAAGATAGAGTGTGGAAATAGGCCATTCGGCCCACCGAGTCCTCAATGACCAGCGATCCACGCACATTAACACTATGTATTAATGAGGATGTTTCCATTAGTGGGAGAGTCTAGAACTGGAGGTGATAGGCTCGGAATTAAAGGACATTCTTTTAGGAAGGAGATGATGAGAAATGTCTTTAGTCAGAGGGTGGTGAATCTGAGGAATTCTTTGCCACAGAAGGCTGTAGAAGCCAATTCAGTGGATATTTTTAAGGCAGAGATAGACAGATTCTTGATTAGTATGGGTGTCAGAGGTTATAGGGAGAAGGCAGGAGAATGGGGTTGGGAGGGAGAGATAGATCAGCCATGATTGAATGGTGGAGTAGAGTTGATGGGGCGAATGGCCTAATTCTACTCCTATTCCTTATGACTTATGACCTTATGACTATCCTACACACTTTAGGGACAATTTAACATAACATTTACACCAAGCCAATTAAGCTACAAACTTGTATGTCTTTGGAGTGTGGGAGGAAACTGAAGATCTCGAAGAACACCTACACAGGCCACGGGGAGACCGTACAAACTCCGTACAGACACCTCCCATAGTCAGGATCGAACCAGGGTTGTTAGGCAGTAGCCCCACCACTACACCACTGCAACGGGTCCCACTGTTATCATATAAAGCATTTAACAAACAGAGTAAACTTACTTTCGATCTCCCAATAGGAATGAAATCTAATGGTCTAAAGAAGTGTCTCGACTTGAAACGTCACCTATTCCTTTTCACCAGAGATGCTGCCTGACCCATTGATTTACTCCAGCATTTTGTGTCTAACTTCGGTGTAAACCAGCATCTGCAGTTCCTTCCTACGCATCTTGTGTGTGTTATGGATGTATAAAAACTAATTAATAATGCTGTACCTAGTGTGATTTTGGTAATAGACATAAAATGCTGGAGTAACTCAACGGGTCAGGTTGCATTTCTGGAGAAAAGGAATAAGTGATGTTTCTGGTTGAGAACCTTCTTCAGACTGAGAGTCGAGGGGGAGCAAAACTACAGGTATGGAAAGGTTCAGTACAAGTCAGAGCCGACACCGACGACTAAGGAAAGGTGGAGCCCACAATGGTCCATTGTCGGTTTTGGAAGAGATGATAAGGAAGGGATATATGGATGTAAACAGTGGAACTGGCAGGTCGACTAGGGTGGGGGAGTGGCGCAGAGATAGAGGGAATGCACGGGTTCCTTAGTCTTTTTTTTCAATGGCCAGAACAAGTGTTTCTAGCCAAAATATTCATAGATTCCTCTCCTCAGACCTGTCTCCCCTCCATTTCAAAGCTGTCAACATAATTCCTTTTCTCTAACAACTTACTTTTGGCCTGTCTACCTCATGTCCAATCTCTTCCCTGCTCCACATTTCTTGACCATGTTGCCACCATCCACAGCCGTGCCAGTCTCTCTTTGAATCCCTCCACCTCAGCCTTGATACTTCCCACAGAATTGAAGTGTTTTGGGCTAATTTCATGAGCAATGTAGTTTAGTTTAGTTTAGAGATGCATCGCAGAAACAGGCCCTAGAGCACGTCAAGTCCCCACCGACCAGCGATCCCCGTAACACTAGCACACATTACACACTAGGGACAATTTACAATTTTCACCGAAGCCAATCAACTTACAAACCTGTACGCCTTTGGAGTGTGGGAGGAAACCGTAACACCATGGGAAAACCCACGTGGTCAGAAAGTAGGGACAGCACGCATAGTCAGGATGGAACCCGGGTCTCCGGCGCCGTAAGCCACAGTGCCGCCCCGCCATCTACTCCATGCTCTACTGCATGAATTCTCTGCCATCTTTGGTGTAGTGCGTTTATGAAAAGCGTAAGAAAACAGGAGCAAGTGTGGGCAAATCAGCCCCATCAGCCTGCTCTGCCACTCAGTAAGATCATGAAAGATAGAATCTTGGACTCAACACCAATTTTCCATTCAATTCCCATTTTCCGTGACTTCCTTGATTCCATCAATTCACCTTGAACATTCATGGTTGAGAAGGCCGAAGCGTCATAAGCCTCCAAGAAAATAAATTCCTCCTCATCTCTTTATTAAATGGGTGGCCCGTTGTGGGGATGTCTATGCTAATGTCAATGGTTAGCTATCAAAGCATAACAAGATTGAGTCTATCTTTACTTCCCCCAACCATGATCTTGACATCCTCAGCCTCTTCTTTATCCTCATCTACGTGCCACATTTTGATGATGTCACCCAAAGACCACAGCCATGTTCTACTTGTGTGGCAACTCCTTACTCTCATCACCTCCCTCACTGCTTCAACTGCCTCTAAATGTTGTTTGGCTGAATCTAATCTTGGATAAACTACCATTTCTGGATGGGCAAACACCTTAATATGTGGGTCCCATCAAAAGCTCCTACCCTTAGCTCCAAGTCTTCCCAGTCACTCTCACTGATTGAATCAAACCACTTGCATCCTCTGCCTTTTACTTGACTCTTCACTGAACTTCTGACTTCAGTCTTCTCCAAGGGCCACCACCTTGTTATAGCGGAGATGCTTGCGTGTCAGAATCATCCTCTTCAGTCATCCCAAGACCCACAGAAAGGACCCACCAGGGGGACAATCATGCTTGACGCACACCACCAGATTCAGGGACAGTTTCTTCCCAGCTCTTATCAGGCAATTGAATCATCCTACCACAACCTGCGAGCAGTGCTGGACTACAGTACTATCAACCTCTTTGAAGACCCTTGGACTATCCTTGATCAGACTTTACTGGCTTTACCTTGCACCAAACGTTATTCCCTTATCATGAAATGGCTCGATTGTAGTCGTGTGTTGTTTTTCTGCTGACCGGTTAGCAAGCAACAAAAGCTTTTCACAGTACCTTGGTACACGTGACAATAAACTAAACTGAACTCACTTTGAGTGATCGTTGATGGTAACTCAGATGGCCACTACTATCTCAGTGACATTACCTGCATTGGCCTCCACTTCAGTCCTTGTGCCATTGAAACCATCACCCATGCACTTCTCACATCCTGTTCAACAATTGTAATATTCCACTGGGCACCTCCCACCTAAACCATGTAATTTCATTGATCTCTTGGTATAATGTATCACCACCCATCATGCTTATCCCTGCCGTCCCTGAATTATCTCCCAGTTTTTCTTCATTCCTTACACTTTTAATTTTTAAATCCCTTTATGGGCTCACTAATTCATATATCTCCAATGCTACAAATCTCCATCACCTGCACAACGTATTCTTATGACATTGATTCATGAGCACTCCCCTCGTTCTCCAATTGTCCCCCTTCCAGCTCGGTGTCATCAGCCATCAGTGGTCTGGTCTCGAACCTTTCTGCTGTAATAGCCCTCCCAACTATCATGGTTTAAGGCCAGAGTGAGGACCACGGTAAATTGGAGGAGCAGCACCTCATATTTCGCTTGGGCAGTTTGCACCCCAGCGGTATGAACATTGACTTCTCTAATTCCAGGTAGTCCTTGCTTTCTCCTCCCCTTCTCATCTCCCCCTCCGCCCACTGTCTCCGCCTCTTCCTTTCTTCTTCCCGCCCCCCCCCCCCCCCACCCTCACATCTGTCTGAAGAAGGGTCTCGACCCGAAACGTTGCCTATTTCCTTCGCTCCATAGATGCTGCCTCATCCGCTGAGTTTCTTCAGCATTTTTGTCTACCATGGTATAAGGTAGGAGGTGACTTTTAGCTGTCATGGCCTCTGGAGCACCAGCATTTAGGCATGATATTGTATCCATTATTTAAATATACATACAACTTCTACATAAAAAAGGCCTTAGTTTATTAACATCAAACCCTGTATTCTAATCCTACAATAAGGCAATCAATTGTACCATGTTACATGACTATTTTTTAATAAGTATATATGTTGTGGTAGCACTTGAATAATATTTGTAGCCTCCTGGCTATCACTATTTAACACATCTACCTCTGTCCTAACATACAGCAAGCCTCGTTCCCCCATTATCCCTGCACTCTATGGGGGACATTGGTTTCCTGGTTCAACAAGGCCCCAGTTTTAATATTCTCAATTATTGTGTTCAACTTCCACAAACTTTTCCTTCGCTGCATCTGTAATCTTTTCCAACCCTAAATTCCTGTAAGAGCTCTGAATCTATACATGTATCCCCTACTTGTGTAGGGAGGAACTGCCGATGCTGGTTTGCCAAAGATAGACACAAAATGCCGGAGTAAATCTGTGGGTCAGGCAGCGTCTCTGGAGAAAAGGATTATGTGACGTTTAGGGCTGGAACCCCTCTTTAGACCCCCCTATTCCCTACTTCCCCAACTTCCTTTACTCTACCATTAGAAACTGTTTCTTCAGCTACCTAAGTCCTAAGCTTTAAATTCCCTCCCCAGACTTACCCATTTCCATCATCTCCTTTAAGATGCTCAATGATAGCCAATCCCTTGTTGAAGACTTTTGCAAGTCTAAAGAAGGGTGCTGACATGAAACATCACCTATCCATGTTACATAGATACATAGATAGATACATAGAAAATAGGTGCAGGAGTAGGCCATTCGGCCCTTCGAGCCTGCACCGCCATTCAATATGATCATGGCTGATCATCCAACTCAGTATCCCGTACCTGCCTTCTCTCCATACCCCCTGATCCCCTTAGCCACAAGGGCCACATCTAACTCCCTCTTAAATATAGCCAATGAACTGGCCTCAACTACCCTCTGTGGCAGAGAGTTCCAGAGATTCACCACTCTCTGTGTGAAAAAGTTTTTCCTCATCTCGGTCTTAAAGGATTTCCCCCTTATCCTTAAGCTGTGACCCCTTGTCCTGGACTTCCCCAACATCGAGAACAATCTTCCTGCATCTAGCCTGTCCAACCCCATAAGAATTTTGTACGTTTCTATAAGATCCCCTCTCAATCTCCTAAATTCTAGCGAGTATAAGCCAAGTCTATCCAGTCTTTCTTCATATGAAAGTCCTGACATCCCAGGAATCAGTCTGGTGAACCTTCTCTGCACTCCCTCTATGGCTATAATGTCCTTCCTCAGATTTGGAGACCAAAACTGTACGCAATACTCCAGGTGTGGTCTCATCAAGACCCTGTACAACTGCAGTAGAACCTCCCTGCTCCTATACTCAAATCCTCTTGCTATGAAGGCCAACATACCATTCACCTGCATACTGCATGTTCTCCAGAGATGCAGCCTGACCTGCTGAGTTACTCCAGCACTTTGTGTTCCTTTCTTTAGTTTGGCATCAATTTCAGTCTGAGACATTTCACAATGCTAAAGGTTATATACAAATGAAAATTTGTATTGTTCTTTTATGTTTTAATGTTTAGTATAAAGTACTCCTGGGCGACACAGTGGTGCAGCTGGAGAAGCTGCTGCCTCACAGCGCCAGAGACCCCGGTTCGACCCTGACCTTCGATGCTGTCTGTGTAGAGTTTACATGCTCTCTATGTGATCACGAGTGTTTCCACCAGGCGCACCAGTTCCCTCTCATATCCCAAAAATGTGCGAGTTTGTTGTTTAATTGGTATCAGTAAATTGCTCCGAGTGTGTAGGGAGTGGAAGTCAGAATGGGATAACACAAAACTAGTGTGAACGGGTGATCAATAGCCAGCATGGACTCAGTGGGCCAAAGAGCCCGTTTCTATGCTGTATCTCTAAATTAAACCACTCCAAGACCAAAATGGGAATTCTGCCATCTTGCTACTGAAACACCCAAGCGCCCAAGCTTAAACGCCCAAATTACTAATTCTCGATTCCCTTTTTTGCTTTTGTTTCTGGAATCTGAACAGTCATTGCTGTAGGAAGCACTGAGCAAGGAAGGCCCCAGCAATACTACAGACTGCATTTTGGAGGCGCCACCCTGGCTGTGGTAAAGTCATGTCGAGCTCTGAACTACAAAATGAAAATGACACCATTTCAGCTCCTCCCCACTTCCCATTTGAGGTTTGCCATACTTTGTAATGTGATTGTTTATCTGCTGCAAATCTACCTACACCTTGAAGGCAAAAATAGATCTTTTGTTAAATAATTTGATTAGCTGTCATGTTATCAATGCAATGAATACAATGATGTTAATTTTTCTGTCACAAACTATGTATTCTCAAACATATTTATAATTCACCTCCCTCCAAAATGAAATGTTATTTAAGATAAAATAAATGGAACCTACATCCAGGATGGGAGTAAATGCCCTTTACATTTGCTGGTAGCATTTTGAGGCGGTAGTGGTGAAGTGGTAGAGTTGCTGCCTTAAGGGCCTGTCCCACTTACGTGTCCTTGGCACGCAAATTACGCGATCTCATGGTCGCGTTGAGCCGAGACAGTCGAGCGAAGGTCGGGCGCGATTACATGCATACGCACAGCCGTCTGGAGCGCGTGACGTCATTTGAAGATGGACACAAAGCTGGAGTAATTCAGCGGGACCAGCAGCATCTCTGGAGAGAAGGAATGGGTGACGGTTCGTGTCGAGACTTCTTCAGTCTGAAAAGAAGGGTCTTGACCCGAAACGTGTCTATCTTCAATTTTCTTGGCCCCGCTCTGGGAGTAGAAGTGGGGGCGGATCCGGACCGCAACGGCCGTGAGCCCCAGGCCGAGTTTGCGTCGACCCAGGATCTTGGGCCTGTCCCACTTTGGCGGTCAGTTCCGCGACAGGCCGTTGGCGCACAAAGATTTCGTTCACTGCAAGAATTTTGGAGCCCCGCGCGATGTCAGGACCAGCCCCGCACAACTCCATACCCCTCCGCGCTTCTAAGTGGGACTGGCCCCGTGCGGCCATACGGTGCCCGTACGCCTCAAGCGACCACGAGGTCACGTAATTTGCGAGCCAAGGACGCGTAAGTGGGACAGGCCCTTTACAGCGCTTGAGACCAGGGCTTGACACTGACTACGGGTGCTGTCTGTACAGAGCTTGCACATTCTCCCTGTGACCGCATGGGTTTTCTCCGGGTGTTCCGGTTTCTTTCCTCACTCCAAGCACGTACAGGTTTGTAGGTTAATTGGCTTCGGTAAAATTGTAAATTGTCCCAAGTGTGTTGGATAGTGCTAGTAGTGTATGGGGTGATCGGACCCGGTGGGCTGAAGGGCCTGTTTCCGCACAGTATCTCGAGAGTCTAAAGTCTAAAAGCATGTCACTGAAATGACAATTCCTGGGAAAGGCAAGCCATTTAATTCTATCAATTGCCTCCATTTCAGTTCTGAGCTCTAATATTTCACTTTTTGCTTTGGGTGCCCTTTAGTATAATATGGCCAGATAATTTTTTTGTGTAATTAGGGTCAAGTTCTCCCACATCTTTCCATGTCTTGCAACGTCAAGGCCTTATTTAGTTCAATACATTTTAATCATTGATGAAATGATTTTAGTCATTTAATCCTCATAACTCTTCAATCTTTGGCAATCCCTTGAAATTCTGCTGTTCTGAGGTAGCTGGTGAGATAAATATGAGATATAGGGACTGCCGTGAGTAGGGTAAAGGGTACTCGATTGATGTGGTGGGTGGTGGGAAATGGTGCTTATCTTCACCATTTACGCTGGGCTGCTTAGTGTTTCGTGTTGTTAAGATGGAAAGTGTGCAGAGGATTTACAAGGATATTACCAGGATTCAAGGGCCTGAGCTGTAGGGAGAGGGAGAGGTTGGGGAGGTGAGGACTTTATTCCTTGGAGCGTTGGAGGATGAGGGTGATCCTATAGAGATGTACAAGATCATGGGAGGAAACAGTAGAGTCAAAGTTCAATAGGAAAATGTTTTTGTTGTTAACAGCAAGAGTAAGATGTTAGTAAGAAATGTACCTTGTGCCATGAATCTGTATGTTTACCGATGCAAGTTAAGTTTTAAGATAAAAAAAAGTATTTCCTCATTAACCTGTGAGTATTCTCAACTGCATTTTCACAACAGTCTGTGGAGAAGAATGGAGATTCACAAAAATAAAGAGAAATTGCAGAATATTTAGCATTGCCTATAGAAACTATTCTATATCTTTCTTGTCAATATAGCGACCCCACACACAGACACTACAGTTACTCAGGTTTTGTGTTCAATACTATCAATCTTATTCCCATAGAACACACATTTCAAATCATTGGCCTATTTTTGGTTTTGCACAAAATAATACTGTGATTTATATTTTGAATATTTATTCAGTATAATTTATGTAAGGTTAATGTTAATCCCCCCCCCCCCCTCCCCTCCTCCCCCCCCCCTCCATGTGACTGACTGGAGAATGGTTAGATGAACAAATGGGAGACCAGAATGGACCTTAAGTGTCACTTTAATTCCTCATTTTACTCCGACTTTGAGTTTTCATAAGTTCATAGGTTATAGGAGCAGATATAGGCTATTCGGCCTATCAAGCCTACTCTGCTGTTCATACATGGCTGATCTATCTTTCCCTCTCAACCCCATTCTCCTGCCTTCGCTCCATAACCCCTGACTCCTGAGCTATCAGTTGTGGCCTCCTATAGTTTAACAGATACCCCATGGAAACAGTCTTTCGGCCCACCAAGTCCAAGCGAACCAGCGATCACCCATACACAAATTCTATCCTACACACTACGGACAATTTACAGAAACCAATTAACCTACAAACCTGCACATCTTTAGAATGTGGGAGGAAACTGGAGCACCCGGAGAAAACCCGGTCAAAGGGAGAACGTACAAACTTCGTACAAACAGCACCCGTAGTCAGGATCGAACCCAGGTCTCTGGCGCTGTGAGGCACCAACTCTACCCCTGCGCCCCGTGCTGCTATTGTACTGTCACAGTAAGCACCTTATTTTCCATCTGGGCATATTGTAGTCTTCTGGACTCAAATTCTACTACATCAGGTAACATGTAATATTAGCTCAGCCTGTACTTTATGCCTTTATTACCTCCCTTTTTTCTCTCTCTGGAAGTGGAGGACTGACTTGCTAGGCTTGACCTCCTGCTCTTCATTTCCCAACTGTCAAAGATTTTATCTAGGATCTTTTATCTATGTACTCTCTATCTCTCTAAATGCTCCCCTTCACTCATTGACTAGATAATCTGCTAACAGCTTAATCCCCAAGGCCGCCCAAAGTTTTACCCCTATCTTTGGCACCCTGAAGGCTTTAGAGAGGGTGCTGAAGAGGTTGATGATTCCACTGGTGGGAGAGTCTAGAACCAGAGGTCATTGCCTTCGAATTAAAGGGCACCATTTTAGAAAGGAGGTGAGGAGGAACTTCTTTAGTCAGAGGGTAGTTAATTTGTGGAACCGAGGGTTGTGGAGGCCAAGTCATTGGATATTTTTAAGGCAGAGATAGACAAATTCTTGATTAGAACGGGTGTCAAGAGTTATAGGGAGAAGGCGGGAAAATGGGATTAGGAGGCAGAGATAAGGCATGATTGAATGGCGGGGTAGACTCGATGGGCCGCATGGCTTAATTCTACTCCTCTAACTTGTGAACGTGAACTTGCCTTGACCAGAAAGCTGCCTGGATTAACTGTAGGTAAAGGTTGGACAAACTTGGATTGTTTTCCCTGAACATCAAAGGTTCAAAAGAGACCTGATAAAAATATATAAAATCTTGAGAGACCTAGATAGGATAGATTGCCAGACCCTTTTTCCCCAGAGTGGAAATGTTAAAGGTTAGAGGGCATTGATTTAGGGTGAGAGCAGCAAAGTTTAAAGGAGATGAGTGGGGTAAAATTTATTCCACAGAGAGAGGTGGGTGGAACATGCTACCACTGGTGATTGTGAAAACAGATACGATAATGGCATTTAAGAGGCTTTTAAAATCATATCATGGATCTGCAATGGAAGGATATGGATCACAAGCAGGCAGAGATTAGTTTAACTTAGTTTAACTTGCATGCATTGGTTTAACATTAACATGTTTAACTTGACGGGTGTCAGGAGTTATGGGGAGAAGGCAGGAGAATGGGTTAGGAGGGAGAGATAGATCAGCCATGATTGAATGGTGAAGTAGACTTGATGGGCCTACTTCTGCTCCTATCACTTATGGTCTTATGATCTTATGATCATGTTCAGCACAGACATTATGGCTGAAGGGCCTGATCTGCTGCCGTCCTGCCCTATGTTCTATTCTAGACATCCCCCTCCCCCACCCTCCCTGCAGCTTCATGTCTGCTTTTCAGTTCTGATGAAGGGTCTCTGAACTAAAACGCCAACTCTGTTTCTGTTCCCACAGATGCCGCCTGACCCCCGCTGAGAATTTACAGAAATTTCTGCTTTTCTTTAGGAGACCTTAGAGGGCATGGCAACTAACTCAATTAAATCTGTGACCAAATGTTTCACAGCACCTTTCACTAACTTTGAAATCAGATGCAAAAATTGAGCCTCCTTCTCTCCCACACTTCTTATGCTGGGTGTGTCTTTAACACAGTAATGACGCAAACCGGAAATGCCAGAGTTCAGCTCTGGTCAAGTAGAGTGCACTTTATGTACACTTCGCCTGATTTATACCTGGGCGGAAGGTGGGGAGGTAAAGGAACAGTCAGAAACAATATGGAATATTTATGCTTCATTTCACATTACATTCACATACCTAACCGTGGATAACATCTCCATTACACTAACATTTATCTACCTCAGATTAAGCTGATAAGTTTTGGTTTCTGCACAGAGCCGCCTTGTCTTCATAATTCTTTTCCAATCTGTTGTAATTGGGGGTGTTTGAGTCAAATGGAACTAAACTGACAAATGCCTGCAGGTTAATATGTAATTAGTCCTCTGTATCTCAAGTGCTGAAGGCCGTAGGCAAAATGACTCACCACAATTGAAGGGAAATTGAAAAGGGGCTCACACGGAAGGATAGCACACAGCTTGACTAAACATGTTTCTCTCACTTTTACGTAGTTTGTCAAAACACACCCCTACTTAAGTTGTTCATAGCTAATCTGATCTCTTGCTAAGTAGTGATGCGTAACATAATGCATTGGCCTTTATATATACTGATTTCAAGAATGAGAAAGATTTTTAAATAGATAAGATAAACCAACTGGAAGCAATGAATATAATGCATTAACACATACTGATTATACTTTTATATGTAAATTCAATAACTTCACCATTATTATTACATTATACCTGAATGATGTGAAATACAGTCACCACACATTAATATTCATATATTGAAATACAGGTTTGGTTTTCATTGCTTTTGTGTGAATTTAAAAGGGCAACTGACAAATATCATGAACTATATTCTAAGTTTACCATTTCCTTAGCAGGCATTGAGATAAGAGATGGAGACACCTTGTCTCGTGTGAACATTGCATTCCAGATAGAGACGAGGGTATGGAAGTGGGTGAGATGATTATACAAAGGAGCAGAACTATTGAACTTGGGAGAATTAAGCTCTTCAAGGTATTATTCAGCATGTGAAGAACAAAGACGAGAACTTGTACTTACATAGTGCCTTCATTCCAACAAAATGTACCACTTCCCAAGGTCATTGTCAAAAAACATTTAACAATGAGGCATACTGTATAAGCTTAATTATATATGTAGCTTTTAAGAAAAGAGGGGAAGGCAGGTGTAGAGTTATAAGGGCCTGTCCCACTTAGACGATTTTTTAGGCGACTGCCGGTGAGTGCAACAATGAAATTCACCGAAGTCAGCACCGGCGACAACCTACGTCACCTGGCGACAACCTTCGCCATCCTGGCGACAACCTACAACAGCACCTAAGTCAGGAGAAGACACGCTACGACAAGCCCACGGTCACCGACTGGCACCGAAAAGTTTGAACATTTCAAATCCAGCGGCGACCAGAAAAACGCTACAACTCTTTGGGCGACTGAGGAGACGACTCACGAACATGTGGTGACAGCCTAGTCGCCAGCAGTCGCCTGAAAAATCGCCTAAGTGGGACAGGGCCCTTTAGGATAGGAATGGACAAAATAGGGTGGCACAGTGGCACAGCGGTGGAGTTGCTGCCCTATAGCGTCAGAGATCTAGGTTCAATCCTGACTACAGGTGCTGTCTGTACAGAATTTACACATTCTCCATGTGACCTCATCGTCCCACACTCTAAAGACGTACAAGTTTGTAGGTTAATTGACTTCGGTAAACCTGTAAATTGTCCCTAATGTGTAGGATAGTGCTAGTGTAAAGTGCTGGTTGGAACGGACTCGGTGGACCAAAGAGCCAATCTCAACTGAAATGCTTTGAATAATTTTTGAAAAACTTTCTATTTATATTTTTGAACATGCTGATTGCACAACAAATTAAGAATTTTATGGCTGTAAAATATTTGAAATTCTCATATTTAATACTTTCTAGTTAATATAACCTCAATACCTTTTAACAGTTTTAGCCATCATGCCTGCAGCCAGCATTCTACCATTTGATGGGAACCACCAATGCATCCATGCATGTAAAGCCTAGGATGCAATGGTGCTTCCTGCAAGTGGTAGATTGATAGCTCCAGGCATGTTGCATAAACCTGTGAAAGATATTGAGCCTAGGAGGCAACAGTTTGTACGTAAAAAAAAAAAATTGCTTCCATATAATTAATTGTCACAGAAGGCTGTGGAGGCCGTCAATGGATATTTGTAAGGCAGAGATAGATAGATAGATTCTTGATTAGTACAGGTGTCAGGGGCTATGGGGAGAAACCAGGAGAATGGGGTTGAGAGGGAAAAATAGATCAGCCATGATTGAATGGTGGAGTAGACTTGATGTGCCGACTGGTGTAATTGTGATCCAATCACTTATATCAATTCAGAGAACCTTAAACATATAAATCTTGATTCTTGTGGCAGTCTCCTAAAATATTGTTTGACTGTTGTTTACTTCAAAGTACCAGATGGTACAGAGAAAGAACATGAGGACAGACAAAACATGTTTTAGACCGTCTCTGCTTTTAGTTTATACTTGACTAAGTGGGACCCATTGTGTCCCAGTCACACGGGAGGCCTGGTCCCCCAACGGAACCCATTCTCCCAATGCAATATTCCACCACTCACCCATAGCCCCTAACTGTACAGGCGCGGCTCATTTCCCCTCATACCCCAGCACTCCCTCCCCCTCCTCTTCATGTGTGGAAGGTGGTGTGGGGTGGGAGGGGAGGAGGGCAGTGGGGGTGTGTGTGAACAGGGGGGTGTAGGAGGGGGGGAGAGTGTGGTGTGGGGGGAGGGAGGGTGTGGGGGAGGGTGGTGTGTGGCGAGGGATGTGGGGTGGGAGGGGAGGTGTGTATCTGTTGCGTCTCTTGTTGCGTTCTGCAGCCGGTGAGGGGTACAGCTTCAGGCAGGAGTTGTTGGGGGCCGGTGGGGGAGGGGGAAGCGTCCTGCACCCGGGTGAGGGGGACAGCTTCAGACGGGGCCTGTCGGGGGCCGGTGGGGAGGGGGGAGCGCTGCCGTGGCCTACCGCTGTAGGACGCTCCACCCCCCAGCCCCCGACAGCTCCCGACAGCCCCCTCCTGAAGCCGTCCCCCTCCCCCGCTGCAGAACGTTCCCCCCCACCGGCCCTCGCCTGAAGCCGTCCCATTCCGTCCCCAGCTGCAGGATGCTCCCCCCCACCGTCCCCGCCTGAAGCCGTCCCCAGCTGCAAGATGCTTCCCACCGGTCCCCACCAGCTTCAAGCCTGGACCGGTGGGGAGCATCCTGAAGCTGGGGTTGGGACGGCTTCAGGAGGTGGCTGGTCGGGGGTCAGTGGGGGGTGGGGGGAGAGCGTCCTGCAGCCGGGGCTGTCGGGGGCCGGTGGGGCGGGAGAGCGTCCTGCAGCAGGGGAGGAGGACGGCTTCAGGCGGCGGCTGTATGGGGCCGATGGGGGGGGGGGAATAGCGTCCTGCAGCCGACGGAGGGGGACAGCTTCAGGTGGGGGCTGTATGGGGCCGATGGGGGGGGGGGGGAATAGCGTCCTGCAGCCGACGGAGGGGGACGGCTTCAGGTGGGGGCTGTCGGTGGTTGGTGGGGGGGGGAGCGTCCTGCAGCCGGGGAGGGGGGAGGCGTTCAGGTGGTGGCTGTGGGGGGGGGGGGCTTTCTGGAGGGCTAGTACGGGTGTTGTGTTCCCAAAGCGACTGGTTTCCAGAGGGCTGGTATGGAAATTATGGGCCGAAGGGACTTTTCTTGGGCTAGTACAGGTGTTGAGAGTCGGAGGGACTGGTTTCCACATTGTGGGCAGAATAGACTGCAGCTGGGGACAAGGACGGCTTCAGGCGGGGAGCGTTCTGTAGCCAGGGGAGGGGGACGGCATCAGGCGGGGGCCGGCGGGGAGTGTCCTGCAGCCGGGGGGATGGGGTCAGCTTTAGGTGGGGGCCGGTGGAGGGGGGGGGGAGCGTTCCTGCAGCTGGGGACGGGGACGGCTTCAGTTAAGGGGCCGGCGGGAGCATTT
>CM075982.1:63525609-63531498 GCA_038087875.1 Malacoraja senta | reverse complement strand
TGTCAGCTGAATTCATCCAGTGAAGTAGAGGATATTTATTACACTTAGAAACATGGAAAATAGGTGCAGGAGTAGGCCATTCGGCCCTTCGAGCCAGCACCACCATTCAATATGATCACGGCTGATCATCCAAAATCAGTACCCCGTTTCTGCTTTCTCCCTGTATCCCTTGATTCCTTTAGCCCTAAGAGCTAAATCTAACTCTCTCTTGAATACATACAACTTCTTACTTGTACCTTATGGATTTCTTTTAGAGTTTAGAGATACAGCGTGGAGAAAGGCGCTTGGCTCCATGCCGAACATCGATCACTTGTTCCCACTAGTGCTAGGTTGTAGATACTTTCTCTTCCACTCCCTACCCAATAGGGGCATTGTGCCGAGGGGGTATCAGACGATGGATCACTCATTGCAGAATACCAGCCTCTGATGTGATCCTTCATCCAAAATATTTACGTGGCCGGTTCTATTGAGTTTCTGTTGAATGTTGATGTTGGGATACTGGTGATAATGCTTTTGAATATCAAGGGTAAAGGGGTAAATTCCTTCTTGTTGGAGATGCTATATGCCTGCAGTTCTGTGGTATAAAATTTAACTCACCATTCACCAGTCCATGGTAGACAAAAATGCTGGAGAAACTCAGCGGGTGAGGCAGCATCTCTGGAGCAAAGGAAATAGGCAACGTTTTGGGTCGAAACCTTTTCCAGCATCTGCAGTTCCTTCTCAAACATTTACCAGTCCATGCCTGAATGTTGTCTAGGATTTACTGAATAACATTTTGTTTTATTAAGCAGTTATGTTTAAAACATTTAACATTGTACAATCATTAGCAATTATCCCCACATCTGACCTTATGATGGACGAATGTCATTGATAAAGATGGTTTAGTTTAGTTTAGTTTAGTGATATAGCGCGGAAACAGGCCCTGTACGTTTTTGGAGTGTGGGAGGAAACTGATTATCTCAGAGAAAACCCATGCAAGTAATGAGGGGAATGTACAAACTCCGTACAGCCAGCACACGTAGTCAGGATCGAACCTGGGTCTCCAGCACTGTAAGGCAGCAACTCTACCGCTGCGCCCCGCCACCGTGCTGCCCACGGTGTGTTTGGCCTGGGACATTGCATTGAGGAACTCTGCAACAATTCTGGGGCTGAGATCATTGATTTCCAATAACCACAACCTTTTTCCTTTGTCCAAAATAATACTATAATCAATGGAGAATGTATCTGTGCTGAGTTTGTCCCATTCAGCATAGAAAGGCTCAACATAATTGAGAGTGATCTTGGTGTGAAGTTTAGTTTAGTTTATTGTCATGTGTACTGGGGTACAGTGAAAATCATTTATTGCGTGCTATCCAGTCAGCAGAAAGACTATATATCATTATAATTGAGCCATCCACAGAATACAGAAACATAATAAAGGGAATAACATTTAGTGCAAGATAAAGTCCAGCAAAGGCCGATTACCGGTAGTCCAAGAGTCTCTAATGAGGTACTTGTCAGGACTACTCTCTTAAGGGCCTGTCCCATTTGCCGATTTTTTCGGCATCATATCAGTGTCGCCAAAAGATCTTGAATATTTCAAAATCCAGCGGCCACAAAAAAAACGTTGCGACATTCGAAAAAACACTGCGCGTCATACGTCATCATGCTGCGTCATTGTGCGTCACCGGCGCGTCACACTGCAACGTTTCGGTGACCTGATACGGCAGTCAATGATGCCGGCAGACGCCGAAAAAATCGCCAAGTGGAACAGACCCTTTATTTTTGATAGGACGGTTCAGTTGTCTGATAATAGCTGGGAAGAAACTGTCCCTGAACCTGAAGGTGTGGGTTTTCACACTTCTGTACCTCTGTAGGCGAGAAGAGGGAGTGACCGGGGTGAGACTCATCCTTGATTATGTTGGTGGCCTTGGCGAGGCAGAGTGAAGTGTTGATGGAGTCAATGGAATGGAGGTTGGTTTGTGTGATGGTCTGGGCTGCGTCCACATGAAGGAACTTTAGAAGCAGAAGGACTCTGTGGGCACTTCAATTGAGGAAAGATGGGTCTGAAACAGTAGATTTACCAAGATTGAGGTCAAGTAGGTTTAGCCCTGTATACTGGTTTGTTCAGTACACAGACTCAGCCAGCTTCATAAGTGGTGGTGCTACCAAACCACTCTTGGCTCCAATCCATGTCACACTGAGTAAGGAATTATTCCCACAGTGTTTGTTTCATGCTCTGCATTACTGTTCCCAACAGAGCGTGTGAAATAATAAACTGATTGAAAGACATAGTAAAATTAATAAATATGTTAATCCAATAAATCAACAGTCCTGATGCAAATAACTATTATAGAAGGCAGGCAAAAAAGACAAAAATTGCTTTGTCCTGCCTCTCCCCTCTTCTAGCTTTCTTCTCCCTCTTACAATCAGTCTGAAGAAGGGTCCCGACCTAAACATCACGTATTCATTCATGTAACTTTGTGTTATTTTGTGCATTAATCTTGTTTCTATAAAAATGATTCCTGTGCTTATTATTTAATTCATAGAAGTATCGCACAGGAAAAGGCCTTCTTGATATTCATATCTGTCGAAAATGACACCAAATGAAACAACTGCATGGTGCACGGCGGCGCAGCGGTAGAGCTGCTGTATTACAGCGCTTGCAGCGACGGAGACCCGGGTTCGATCCCGACTGCCGGTGCTGTCTGTATCGTTCTTTTGTGATCGCGTGGCTTTTCTCCGAGATCTTCGGTTTCCTCCCACACTCCAAAGACGTACGGGTTTCGAGTGTGGCTTGGTAAAATTGGCTTGGTATAAGTGTAAATTGTCCCTAGTGGGTGTAGAATAGTGTTAATATGCAGGGATCGCTGGTTGGTGCGGACTCGGTGGGCCAAAGGGCCTGTTTCCGCACTGTATCTCTAAACTAAACTAAACTAAATCCCTTCTGCCTGCAGGTACTCCTTCCATTCCCTGCTTATTCTTGTGCTGATCTAAAAGCCTCTTAAACTGATACTGTTGTCCTATTGTATCAGTTTCCATCAGCAACCCTGACAGTGCATTCCAGGCACCCAACTACTCCCTATGTAAAAACCTTGCTCCACACATCTCCTTTAAACTTCCCGCCTCTGATATTAATGTTATGCTCTCTGGGTTTTGACATTTCCACCCTGAGAAAAAGGTTCTGAATCTCTCCCCTATCTATGCCTATCATTAGTTGATAAACCTCTATCTGATCACCCCTCAACCTCTGATGCTCCAGAGAAAACAATCCAAATGTATCCAACCTCCCCTTCTTGCTAATGCCATCAAATCCAGATATTCAATGATATCCCATCAAATCCAGAATTCATCTATATTTATTCTCTAATGGTTGTACTAAAGGTCTAATATAGTAACATGTTCATTGAACTCTCATTCTGAGGCTTGGTATGGGAACAGCCCCATCCAAGACCGCATAAAATTGCAGCAAATTGTGAACGCAGCGCAGACCATCACACAAACCAACCACCCTTCAATTGACTCCATTTATAACTCACGCTGCCTCGACAAGGCCAGCAACATACTCAAGGATGAATCACACCCTGGCCACTCCCTCTTCTCCCCTCTCCCATCAGGCAAAAGGTACAGAAGTGTGAAACCGCACACCTCCAGATTCAGGGACAGTTCTTCCCAGGTGTTGTCAGGCAACTGAATCGTCCTAGCACAACCAGAGAGCAGTGCTGACCTACTACAGTATCTACCTCATTGGTGACCCTCAGACTTTCCTAGATCGGACTTTGCTGGCTTTACCTGGCACTAAACGTTATTCGCTTATCTTGTATCTACACAATGATTGTAATCATGTATTGTCTTTCTGCACACTGGTTAGAACGCAATACAATCTTTTCACTGGACTTCGGTACATGTGACAATGAACTAAATGAAACTGAAACTGAAACTGAGGATTTGTTCTCGTCTAGATGTGACCAGATGCCATTAGACTTCATGGAGTCTGGACTCATGTGTAACATTTACAACGAGAACCATCAGTAGATAAACATTACGTTTTTTTAAATATCTGCGTAAGGCTCTGAATTAAGTATTGTCTGTTTTGCCTGTCTTCTTCTGTGGTTCTTTGCACCAGGAATGTCGATTTCGAAGATAATCATGCTTATTAATCCACTACGTCTTTTGGTTTATTATTTCACACTGTCTATTACAAACATTAATAAAGTGCATGAAGCAAACACTGTGGGAATAATTCAACACTTGGAGGGACATGGATTTGATTTCCCACCCATCCCTCGCAGGCAGAGTCATGAATTCCACCCAATTCCATTCAGTGCTGCCTTATTTAGTTAAAAATGTAAAATAAATACTTTGTTGACACAGTATACACCTTCTCTAAATTGGCTCATTGCATGTTTACCCCTCCTGCATTTTTGCTGCCAGATGAAAGTTGTCCTGCTGTCCAGACCTCTGTTCATAGTCATAGGAGTCATAGAGTGATACAGCATTGAAACAGGACTTAAGTCCAACTTGCCCACACCGGCCAGCATGTTCCAGCCATACTAGTCCCACCTGCCTGGGTTTGGTTCATATCCCTCCAAACCTGTCCTATCCCATGTACCTGTCTAACTGTTCTTAAACGTTGGGATCGTCCCAGCCTCAACTACCTCCTCTGGCAGCTTGTTCCATACACCCACCGCGCTTTGTGTGAAAAAGTTATCCCCTCAGATTCCTATTAAATCTTTTCCCCTTTGTGGTGACACAGTGGCAGAGTTGCTGACTTACAGCGCCAGAGACCCTAGTTCGATCCTGACTACGGTTACTGTCTGCACGGAGTTTGTACCTTCTCACGTGAGCTGTGTGGGTTTTCTCTGTGAGCTCTGATGTCCTCCCACACTCCAAAGGTTGTACAGGTTTGTAGGTTAATTGGATAGGTAAAATTGTCTCTAGTGTGGTAATATAGTGCTAGTGTAGCTCACTAGGCGGCGCAGACTTGGTAGGCCAAAGGGCCTGTTTCCGCGCTGTATCTCTAAAGTAAACTAAACTTTTAAATACGTCCCGCCGTATTTAAGCTGTCAATAACGTTTCCTAAAAAAAAGATATCCTTCACATGAAATTCCCAAATTCAATTCAATTCAATTCAATTCCTTTATTGTCATCTTGCAAGCAACAGTTGTGCAGTGCAAAACGAGAAGACGTTTCCCAGGGAATACCGGAGCATCGCACATGAAGTTTAAAACATTTCACACCTAATAACACTAAAAACAATCCAGTCCCTGATGGAACAGTATAAAGTTTAAATAGATAAAAACAACGTTAAAATACAGTAAGACCAATCATAAACATGTCCGGGGTGGCTGATTTGAGTGGCCAGTGCCAGTTATTGAAGTGGCCAGTGCCAGTTATTATAGTGTCCGTGCCAAGCCGCAGAATCAGGTGACTGTGAGTACAGAGTGGCTGTTTAGCAGCCTCACAGCATATGGCAGGAAGCTGTTTAGCAGTCTTGTAGTCCGGGCTTTGATGCTGCGATATCTCTTGCCTGATGGCAGGAGATGCAGGTGCATGTGGAGGGGGTGCAGTTTGTCCTTAGCAATTCTCTGAGCTTTTTTCCGACAGCGGCTCAGGAACAGTTCTTGTACCGAGGGTAGGGAGACGCCAATGATCTTCTCTGCTCCCCTCACTACCCTCTGCAGAGCCTTCCTGTCCGAGCAGTTGCAGGTGGAGTACCACGTATTTAACAGTACGTGAGTACAGACTCCACCGTACCCCTGTAGAAAGTCCTGAGGATGTTGGTGGGGAGTGAGGCCTATTTTAGTTTCCTCAGGAAGTGCAGTCGCTGATGGGCCCTTTTGACGGTCCCAGTGGTGTTTCTGGACCAGGTGAGGCTGTCTGTAATTTGCACCCCGAGGAATTTTATGC
>CM075982.1:63495609-63520609 GCA_038087875.1 Malacoraja senta | reverse complement strand
AGAAATAATGAAGAACTTACCAAGTGCCTGTTTGTTTTTGACAATTTCTCCATTATTAATTGCAATGTACCCCTGCTGCTATCCTTTCAGCCTATTGTAGGTTTTATGCAATAGCACTTGAGTCATGCAAACTTTTGACATTGATTCTAAATAAAGAATTGATTATGTCAGCTCTGAACTATTCACGAATGTTTCATCTTACTTCCCAAATTATGAAAGTATAGCTTCCACAAACACATTTAGTTCATCAAGGCATAACTATCATGTATATCATGAGAGTCATCTGCCCTCCCCTCCCCTCCCAATGCCTTCTGGTTTTTAATCTCAATTATTTCACTTGGCAAATAATTCAAAGTTTCATATCCTATGTTCATTCGTTCTTTTTCTTTCCATGTTGTAGAGTTTGGTTTCAAATGATTTAAATACTGCAATAGTTTAGTTTAGTTTAGGTTAGAGATACAGTGTTTTTATATCAAACAGTAGATCCAAATACAATAGATATATTGATCTGTGTAAGAAAGAACTGCAGATGCTGATTTAAATCGAAGGTAGACACAAAATGTTGGAGTAACTCAGTGGGTGAGGCAGCATCTCTGGAGAGAAGGAATGGGCGACGTTTCGGGTCGAGACCCATCTTCAGACTGATGTCAGGGGAGGGGCGGGACAAAGATAGAATGTCGTCGGAGACAGTAAGACTAGTGGGAGAGCTGGGAAGGGGAAGGAGATGGAGAGAGAAAGCAAGGGCGATCTGAAGTTAGAGAAGTCAATGTTCATACCGCTGGGGTGTAAACTACCCAAGCGAAATATGAGGTACTGTTCCTCCAATTTGTGCTGGGCCTCACTCTGACTATGGAGGAGGCCCAGGACAGAAAGGTCAGATTGGGAATGGGAAGGGGAGTTGAAGTGCTGAGCCACCGGGAGATCAGGTAGGTTAAGACGGGCTGAGCGGAGGTGTTCAGTGAAACGATCGCCGAGCCTGCGCTTGGTCTCGCCGATGTAGAGAAGTTGACACCTGGAACAGTGGATTGGTGAGATTGGTGGAGGTGCAAGTGAACCACCTCCTCACCTGGAAAGACTACTTGGGTCCTTGGATGGAGTCGAGGGGGGAGGTAAAGGGACAGGTGTTGCATCTCCTGCGGTTGCAAGGGAAAAGTACCTGGGTGGTTTGGGTGGGAAGGGATGAGTTGACCAGGGAGTTTCGGAGGGAACGGTCTCTGTGGAAAGCAGAAAGGGGTGGAGTTGGGAAGATGTGACCAGTAGTGGGATCCCGTTGAAGGTGGCGAAAATGTTGGAGGATTATATGCTGTATGCGACAGCTGAATGGGTGTAAGGTGAGGACAAGGGGGACTCTGTCCTTGTTACGAATGAGGGGTGGGGGAGTAGGAGCGGAGCTGCAGGGTATCGAGGAGATCCCTAGTGAGAGCCTCATCTATAATGGAAGAGGGGAACCCTTGTTTCCTAAAAAATGAGGATATCTCCGATGCCCTGGTATGGAACACCTCATCCTGGGTGCAGATGCGGCATAGACGGAGGAATTGGGAGTAGGGGATAGAGTCTTTACAGGAAGCAGGGTGGGAAGAAGTGTAGTCAAAATAGCTATGGGAGTCAGTAGGTTTGTAGTAGATGTCGGTCAATAGTCTGTTTCCTGTGGTGGAGTATTGGGAGTATTTATCTATCTACTATTGTATCAAATAGAAGACTGTATAGAAGAGATGTAGTAAATAGAGGACTGGTTCATCGATACTGGGGATCAACATTGAAATTGAAAAGTTACTGAGAAAGTGAATCAAGATCTTGCAGCATTAAGAAAAGATTTGTGTCCAGTAGTGTTCTGAGGGAGGCCCCAATGTCAAAGAGCACTAAGAAGATTGGTCTGAAGATTCTTGGAAGTGTAAACATATAGAATCTGGTAAAAAATAATGCAATTCATAGAATTCAGCATCACAGAGAAACGAATGTCTAAGACTCTGGGTGCAACATTTGGCCCTTAGGTGTACTCTGAGCCGTGATATGGCGATATGGGCAAGATCCTTTTCAATGGTAAAATAAATGAACTTAAAGATGATAACTTTCATTTTGGATGCAGCTGTAAAGGAGTTGGATGTAAAGCCACTTCCCATTATTTACTTCATCCTATTTACCCCCTAATTAGCTTCAGTGGATAAAAATAGGGCATGTTATATAACAAGAAATCAAAATCCAATACTAACGTTCAAAATTACAAAAACTGACATTTATCTCTTACTGGTTTACTTATGAGTAGTTGTACCTCAAAGGTCCTCACTCTGATATGAACCTATTGAACCAGCCAGAAGAAAAAGAATGTAATTTGATGTCTATGGATTGCCAGAAGTTGGATTGTGTGTGGTTAACCTGGGTCCTATTCAGCTGTTATCAGTCAACTGAACAAACCTACCAACAACTAAAGAGCATTCCTGAACTACTATCTACCTCATGGGAGACCCTCAGACTATCTTTGATCGGACTTTACTAGCTTTATCTTGCACTGAACATTATTCATGTTATTCCCTTTATCATGTATCTGTACACCGTGGATGGCTCGATTGTAATCATGTATTGTCTTTCTGCTGACTGGTGAGCAGTCAACAAAAGCTTTTCACGGTACCTCTGTACACGTGATAATAAACTAAACTCAACTAAACTCAATTCTCCTTGCCCAAACTCAAATAGTTTCCTGACAAGCCAATTGCAGTTCATACAGGACTAATTTGGTATGAATATTCAAGGCTGGAAAGAGGGTGCATTTTTTCTCCATTAACAAGGGGAGAAAGATGAGCAAACTAATTGAGTTGCACAGAGGGGGAAATGGCTGTAATTTAATATTTCAAACAACAAATACACAAGAGGGAATTAACAGCAGAATTTCATGGAAACACTCAGCAGGCCAGACAGCATGTAGAACATTGAACAGTACAGCACAGGAATACATCCTTCTAGCCATGATGTCTGTGCTGACCATGATGCCATATTGAGTTAATCCCATCTGCTGGGATATGGTCTGTATCCCTCCATCCTTTACCTGTGCACTTGTCTGTCTAAATGCCTCTAAACTGATGCTATTGTATATATGCTTCCACATTCCACTGAATCAAGGGAAATGGGGGAAAAAACAGGAATGGGGTACTGATTTTGGATGATCAGCCATGATCGTATTGAATGACTGTGCTAATTTCAAGGGCCGAATAGCCTACTCCTGCACCTATTTAAAAAAATTAAAATTAATAAAATTCTCCCCTGCCAGCGCATTCCAGGCACCTGCTACTCTCTGTGTAAACAAATGTCCTGCAAATCTGCTTTAAACCTTCTCCCCTCACAATGAATCTATGCTCTTTAGCATTTGATGTTTCTACCCCGGGAAAAGAGGTTCTAGCTATCTGTCCTATCTGTGCCTTTCATGACTTTATACATTTCCATCAGGTTACTCCTCAACCTCCAATGCTCCAGAGAAAACAATCCTTTCCTTACAGCTAATACTCTCTAATCCAGGTGACATCCTGAGCCTTGTATGCACCCTTTCCAACTCCTTCACATCCTTTCTGCAGTGTGGCAGCCAGAACTGCACACGGTACTCCAATTGTGGACTAACAAAGGTTTTATACACCTGCAACTTGACTTCCCAACCTTTTGCATTAGTGCCCCAACTAGAGAGAGATGCCGCATGGCTTCTTTACCAACCTAATCTTCTTGTGTTTCCACTTTCAGGGCGCGATGGACTCGCACCCCAAAATCCCTCTTTACATCAATGATCCGTAGAATACTGCCATTTA
Organism: Malacoraja senta; assembly: GCA_038087875.1. Classification (NCBI taxonomy): domain Eukaryota; kingdom Metazoa; phylum Chordata; class Chondrichthyes; order Rajiformes; family Rajidae; genus Malacoraja; species Malacoraja senta. The sequence goes on along the minus strand of CM075982.1, from coordinate 63,516,821 downwards.
GTTTAGTTTAATTTAGTTTAGTTTAGTTTATAGTCACATGTACCAAGGTACAATGAAACGTTTTTTATTGTGTGCTATCCAGTCAGCGTAAAGACCACACATGATTACATTTGATCTCCCAAAGTGCAACATTTTGCACTTATCTGAATTTGCGCCATCTGCCAATACTCCAGCTATACTTCCAACTGATCTATTTCCAGCTGCATCCTTTGACAACTTACCCCACTATCCACAGTCCCACCAATTTTGTTGACTACAGTGAGTGAAGACATCTTCAGTCCAGACTTACCTATGATCTGATTCCAGACCAAAGAACAGTAACACTATGATTTTAGATAATATCGAATACTACATGAAATATGGAAGGCAATTGATGATAAAAAATATGAAAATATACATAATTGGAAGGAAACTCGCATTTCAGAAAATTTGCACAAAAGCTGAAAAGATATTTTAAATGTTTATACGTTATGCAAATTATGAAACCATGGTGAAGAGTGATAAGCTAATGAAAAGAATGGTGATGTCCAAGGCACTGCTTTGAAATATAATGGTGTTCAGCAGGAACAGGTTTTTTTTTAGGAAGAATCATATTTTACATCATTGGTCATCAATCAATAGCTGTCTGTTTCACAAAAAATGACCTTGACGATATGGGTCTGTTCTGTTTGAATTGCAATTTCTGTTGCACCATAAAGGGAAAGCAATCTATATTATTTGTCTGTGTGTTGATTCAATGAAATGTGCTGTAAAAGGTTGTGGAGAGCAAACGCTGATTCGGGAATTACAAATGTGCTCATTTTACACTGTTTGTGAAAATTTAAAGTATGAATCTTGCTTAATTCAGAAATCATAAGAATAAATCAGTTTTAGTTAGAAATTGTGCAGAGCAATTATCCTTTTACTAGATCAACAGGTCCAATTTGTCATGGCATACACATTTGTTCAAGAAAAATAGGCCATAAGAATGTAATGTATTTTTACACCAAGTAGTTATCAACAGCATTTTATTGTCACCTGTCCCGAAATTGAACAATGACATTCTTACTTCTATCAATCAGTATAATTAACATTTGAAAGAATGGCTTTTCCTTCTATATTTTTTTATTTGCCAATGCAAATCTGTCATGATTATTCCCCTCCTTTTCCTTCCACACCTACTCTGGCCACCAGATTTCAGCAGAGTATTTTATATAATCTAATAGGCCCGCAGATCAATAGATAGGAAAAATGTGGAAAAATGATGATGTCTTATGACCGAGTTTGCGGAAACAAAATGCTTCTCAGGTAGTTGAATTAGCTGCAACCTACATATGAGGATGAGAATGGTTATCATTCAGACTAAATAGTAGGGCAAAGGATGCCTCCAAGTGTTTCTATTCCTGCACTGACCGTTTGTATTATCTTCAACACTAATACCTCCAGGATCTCCACAATTTCCCAACCAAACCTCCCACTTTCACCCATTTTTGTTGTTGCCTCTCAGAATTACAGCAGTCACAGCTCATCTAATCATTAGGCTGGAGAGATGAATGTCTGGCCCAGTAATGTATCCCTCTACCCAGGTTACTCTCCATTCTTCTGCCGACACCAAATTATACAAGGATGTGAGGCACAACAGGACTATAGCAGTTGGAGCCAGATCAATCAAGAGTAAGAACCATTGACAGTTTGGCAGAGAGGGTGACTATTCAGCTCAGAATGCATGTGCTGATTCTTTGCAAAGAACTATATACAGTAACTGTCTGGTTTTCCTATCTTATGATCACAGCACAAAAGTCAATATAAGCTTCACTGCTGTCTCAACTAAGTTCAGCAGAGACCTAAGCTCTAAACTGATAAACAACTGAGTGCCACCTTACGTTAGACATTAAAGGAGTTACTTAGCCTCAACTTAAACCATGAAAAACATATGATAGCCGACTTGTTTGTTAAAATCAAATTTCAGATATCTAAATCTGAAATGGGGAAGTATATCACTGTGTTGACCCTAATTTGGCAGACTCAGTTAAATTGCTTTTCCTCTCAAGTTCGAAGAGCAGTTACTGTTAATCTTGCTTAACCGAACATAAACCGTTGCTTAAATAAAAGGAACAAAGAAAATGCCAATCATTTCCGCCCCAACTTTGTGGGTTGATGTGTTTTTATCTAGAATCTTGAAGGGTGGGTGGGGGGGGGGGGGGGGTGGGGGGGGATGGGAGCAAGTGACATAGTGACCCCAGCAAATCTATTATGCAAATTCCAGGCCAAGGAACGTTGTACAGGATGTACTGTTGAGAAGTCAGCTGATGAGTAGAGATGAGTTGATGGGAAACCCAATCTTTTTTTATAACTATGGGAATGGTGTCAGCAAATTGTAATGAGAATTAAGTTTGAACCTTTGGATGTGACCAATTGGACATTGTTTCCTGCCCAACAATCACATTTACTGTAACTGGAAGTAATTCTGAAACATTCACCAAATGAAACACAATTAAAATCGGATGTTTGGTTTTGCCACATCTTGATGTTCTGTAGCGAAAAAAGTGAAGTTAAAGTTTTAATAAATCTGAAACAAGATTGATGTTTCTCTGTATGTGTAGAAAGGAACTGCAGATGCTGGTATATGCCGAAGATAGGCACAGATCGCTGGAGTAACTCAGCGGGTCATACAGCATCTCTGGAGTAAAAGGATGGGTGACATTTCGGGGTCGGGACCCTTCCTGTTTCCCTCATTATATAATAATGACATTCTCTCAAGTACGAATCGCACCCTGGCCGCTCCCTCTTCTTCCCTCTCCCGTCGGGCTAAAGGTATAAAAGTGTGAAAACGCACACCACCAGATTCAGGGACAGTCTCTTCCCATTTGTTATCAGGCAACTGAATCATCCTACCACAATCAGAGAGCAGAGCTGAACTACTATTTACCTATTTGATAACCCTCGGACTATACTTGATTGAACTTTGCTGGCTTTACCTTGCACTAAACATTATTCCCTTATCATGTATCTATACACTGTAAATGAATCGACTGTAATCATGTATTGTCTTTCTGCTGACTGGTTAGCACGCAACAAAAGCTTTTCACTGTACCTCAGTACACGTGACAATAAATTAAACTGAACTGAGCTGAACTGAAGTAGCCATATCATTTGTAGTTGAATTACCACACATTGGGGATACATTAACCAAACAGTAAGGCTGTAAGTCCATTGGCATCAGTCCAGCCTTCAGACAGATGACACAACCAGAGAATCATTAATGCATTTGTTATTATGAAATGTTTTCTTTAAGGAAGAAACAAAAATCAGAGGTTATATTGCATTGTCTGCAGTGATATCACACAAGGCCCTTGTTTTGTTGCAATTATAATCTCAAGATTAAAGACCGAGGAATTGTCTGGTGCAATTTATAAACCAATGGCATCTGGAATCAGACGAGCCCAAATTGCAGGATGAACATTTGCTGTTTCTTGCCTGCAGGAGTCCCTCGTGAAAGTGTGTAGGTTGTGTTCACTCAACTCTGAGCATAGAACTGGCTTGAATGGCATGGTACAGTGCCACCGCGGTTCACAGTCCAAGGGTCTGGCTTTGATCCAGAAGAAACAGAATTGATGAAAAGTCCTAAAGCACAACATTTATATCAACTTACCACATATAAATAATTTTGTGGAACCAGAACTCTCATTAAACTGTTGGAATTGTGATGCTTTGGGTCAGGTTTTGCTGGGTTTTGGGTTGACATAAATATAATTATCACGATATGTCAGCTAATAAAATTTACTGGATTTACAATTCTAGGGCCTGAGGTAATCTAGTTACGTTTTTAGCAGCAACAATATCAGTCAGTCTGAATTCCTGCCTGCATATTTCTCAACCTCATCCTTTCCCCCCTCTGCCTTTTAAACATACTTTTGGGATTGTCATGAATTTATGCCAGGATATCACACATCGGGGAAAAACAAAGAAAGAGAAAAAACAACAAATTAAAAAAATAAATACAAACATTCGCCATCTAAATGGTGTAGAACCTGTAAAATATTGTCTAGAGTTTCAACATTCAGTTTGCTTTTCAGAATTTTAGTTAGGTTTCAATATTACTATTTCAAACATGTAATCCACTTTGTCTGAGATAATTAAGAGCAATATATAACTTCACATTTTTCAAAAGGGTTTGTAATCTGTATCATTCCTAGTAGCCCTAACTCTCAAAGTCAACAATGCAATCTTTGTACCACTGTGTGTGCTTGCAGGGCAGAGACAATTTCAGTTTGTTTGACATGCAATTGCAACACGGCTGACCTAGGAATGAAGGGGCAGATTACCTGAGGCCAAAACCTCACCCGTTCTGCTGATTACACGGAAAGTGAAGAGACGGAGTAATATCTACAATAGGTTTATACGAGCACCGTCACCTCAGAATAAAATGGCTTCAGAATCATTTCAAGCAACAATGCTGCAATTTCAACAGGTACCAAAGGACATGGGTTTAAGGTGAGAGTGGAGAGAATAAATAGAAACCCGCAGGTCCCAATCTTCACACAGAGGATGGTGGGTATATGGAACGAGCTGCCAGATGAGGTAGTTGAGGCAGGTACTAGAACAGCATATGAAAAGGCATGTGGACAGGTACATGGATAGGAAAGCTTTAGGAGGATATGGACCAATCACGGGCAAGTGGGACTAGTGTAGAGGGGGCATCTTGGTCGGCATAGATACGTTGGGTCGAAGGGCCTGCTTTCATGCTGTATGACTCTATGACTTTACAATAGTCACCCGGCAGGGGAACGACAGGGGGACCCGGTGGGGTCAGGTGTGTGTGTGTGTGTGTGTGTGTGTGTGTGTGTGTGTGTGTGTGTGTGTGTGTGTGTGTGTGGGGGCTGCTGTAAATTGCGGTGGCCAGCAGAAGATAGTAATGTTCGGTGATTTTTTGTAAATGTCTCGGTGCCACAAACATAGCGACACTTGGGTACTGCCTAGGTGAGTCTGCTGTATGAGTTGTACGCAAAACAAAGCGTTTCGCTGTACCTAGGTATATGTGACAATAAAGTTTCAATGACTCCTTGTATTGGGAGTCTCAGTACCCAGAAGTGCAAGGTGCAAACGTCTGATGAGCAGCTACAAGGTTGGCATCAATGCTGCATTGAAGTGCCATTATTCCCGACATTTATTTACGGTGGGGGAATCTGATTGATAAAATACATCTCTTGAAGCTCCTGAATGCATCATCAGTCGTGTAACCCGGGGTCATTGGGCGTTTCGGGTCTTTCGACATCAGACACCCTCACCCAGGCGACCCAGCTGTGGTTGATCAGACCACGACTTGTGTTCAGGTGGCATTCGCTCCTCCCCATGGACCTCCTCTCCTGATCCAGAGCCATCTCGAGGCTTTCGACGCTGCCTCTGTGGTGTTCTTGACGGCTCTTCTCCTCTACATTACGTTGATGCCCAGTGCACTCAAGGCTTTGTAGAGTGATTTCCCTGCAAAACCTCTATAGCCAACCTCGATGGGCATACACCTTGCCTTCCAGCCCTGTTTACGGCAGTCTATGACCAGCTCTTCGTACTTGGTCTTCTTCCTCTCGTGGGCCTCCTCCAGACAGTCCTTCCACGGCACTGTCAGTCCCAACAAGAACAATCCGAACACATAATCTATGGTTTAGCTGAGAATCACAAGGGCACCACAGTAGCAAAGCTAATAGAGCTACTGCCACACAGTTCCAGTGACAAAGTTCAATCCAACCTCTGGTGCTGTTTGTGTGGAGTTTGCACATGCTCCCTGCGATTGCTTTGGTTTCCTCACAGCGATCTGGTTTTGTTCCATATCCCAGAGATGTGGGAGTTAGTGGGCTAATTAGCCATGTAATTGGGTGTAGGTGAGTGGCAGAATCTGGCGAAAATAAAATGATGTAAAGGTAGGTTTAATGCAGATGCAAGGAACTGCAGATGCTGGAACATTGAGCAAGAAACACAAAGTGCTGGAGTATTTCAGCGACATTTCTTGAGGACATGGACAGGCGACATCTTGGGTCGGGACCCTTCCTCAGACTTGAGAAGGGTCCTGACCTAAAACATCACCTATCTGTATCCTCCAGAGATGCTGCCTTACTGGCTGCTCCTCCAGCACTTTGTGTTTTTTTTTTGTGTAGGATTAGTGTAAATATGTGCATGGTGGCCAACTTGAACTTGGTGGACCAAAGGACCTCTTGCCATGCTCATGGTTCTATAAGTCTCTAACTCACCAAAGGAACCTTGTAAATTGCAAATTAAGACAATGTATCCCATCATGGTTTGGGAACAGCTTCATCCAAGAAATTGCAGAGAGTTGTGGGCGTAGCTCAGACCATCACGCAAACCAACCTCCTTTCCATTGACTCCATCTACATTTCACACTTGCTCAGTAAGGCCTCCAGCGTAATCAAGGACCAGTCTCACCCCGGTCACTCCTTCTTCTCCCCTCTCCCATCAGGCAAGAGGTACAGAAGTTTAAAAACACATGCCTCCAGATTCAGGGACAGTTTCTTCCCAACTGTTATCAGGCGACTGAACCGTCCTCTGACCAACTAGAGACCAGTCCTGACCTCCCATCTACTTCTTTGGAGATCTTCAAACTATCTGTAATCAGACTTTACTGGACTTTATCTTGCACTAAACGTTATAACTTTGATCCTGTATCTGTACATTGTGGACGGTTTGATTGTAATCGTGCATAGTCTTACCGCTGACTGGATAACATGCAACAACCTTTTCACTGTTCCTCAGTACACATGACAATAATAAACTAAACTAAACAGATAGATATATTGAATTATATTTTCATATATTCTTTTTCTAGGAGTGCTCTTTACAAAATGTTATGACCATCAGAAAATGTGAAAAAGAATTAGAAGGATCTGGAATATGATTAGTTGCACTGGCTGGCCCATGAATCACTAAGACAAGTCCAACATTTCAAATTCATTGATCTTTCACCAGCAACAAGAAAACATGTGGCCTGGTAGCACCTGTATTCATTGCCCAGTCCTAATTGTCTTTAGAATGGGGGCTTTGTTAGGCTTGGACAGTAGGAGTGAATGGTCGACATCTGCACTCACATACAGTCATGACTAAGATACATCAGCAGACTTAGTTCTCCCTATGATCAGTATGAATCAACTGGGTTTAGTTAGGAGGAACAGCACCTCATATTTTACTTGGGCAGCTTACAACCCAGCTGAGATAGACACAAAATGCTGGAGTAACTCAGTGGGACAGGCAGCATCTCTGGAGAGAAGGAATGGGTGACGTTTCGGGTCGAGACCCTTCTTCAGACTAGACAACCCAGAGGTATGAATATTGTATTGTCTAACTTCAAGCTGCTCTTGCATCCCCTCTCTCTGCGTCCCTCCCCCACCTGAGCAGTCGTGCTAGTTTCACTGTCGTCCTTTTGTGTTTCACTGTCTGTATAACACATTATCACCTACCCCACAGCCAACATTGGACCAATGTGGGCTCCACCATTCCTAGATTGTTGCTTTTTGCATAACGTTCATTCATTCATTCTATTTACCTTGTATATCTCTCATTTCCCTTTCTCCTGACTTAGTCTGAAGAAGGCTTTGGACCCGAAATGTTACCCATTCCTTTTCTCTAGAGATGCTGCCTGACCCACTGAGTTATTCCAGTTTTTTGAGTCTATCTTTAGTTTAGTTTAGTTTAGAGATACAGTGTGGAAACAGGCCCTTTGGCCCATGAGTCCATGCCTATCATCTACCACCCATACACTAGTTCTATGTTGTCCCACTTTCCCATCCTACATACTAGTGACAATTTACAGAAGCCAATTAACCTACAAACCCCCATGTCTTTGGAATGTGACAATCAACTGACCATGAAACCTTGAAACCAGAGCACCCGGAAAAAACCCACGCAGTCATAGGGAGAACATGCAGACTCCACACTGACAGCACCCATAGTGAGAATCGAGCCCAGGTCTTTGGCGCTGTAAGGCATGCTGTGCCACCACATCGCCCTGGGTATATTTACATAAACACAGTGGGCTTTGTGTTTATCATTATTGATACTAGCTTCTAAATTTCAGATTTATTTAATCAATTGCATTATAGTTTTCCTAGATAACAGGCTGAGATTAGAACTCGCATCACGAGATTATTACATTGATGGGCCGAATGGCCTAATTCTGCCCTGAGAATTTGTTACCCAAAGCTTCTTGATAACTTAATCACTCTGCCACCATAAGACAATATATTAATGTAAATTTAGTTTGTACCATGAATATAATTTAAAAAAGAGTACACAGGGATTAAAACATATATTTGTTGAGTTGAAAATGTTAGGGTTTCAGAATTCACTAGAGTTTTACCTGCAAGATTCCAGTGCTAGTATTTTACTCATCTGAGGAATGATTAACTTAATTTGTCCAAAGAATCTGGAAGAAAGCTTTTGATGACTCTGAAAAATTTCCAGTCCTGATTCAGTGAGGACAAATGTTTATTACAATTACTCTGACCTTGTTGATAAAGGCTTGCTGTCAAGGACAGTGAAGAGCCTTTGTCAGTAGCAGCCATCTAGCCCTAGATCGAAGGGGCAAACTCCAGAATTTCATCACCGTCCAAATTCCAGCTACTATTTGCTCACGTAACTCCCTCAGCTGGAATATTTCACCAATGGGATACATCATGTATTTTAACAAAATCATTATTTTCTTTTGATTTCGTTGGCAGTGTCACGTAGGGAATGAAAGGCCAAAAAATTGGAACAAATCAACCTGAAACAAATCACACTTGGCATCAGGCACAATGATCTACAGCGAACCCTGCCTTATTTTCTGGGTAATGAAATGTTTAGTTTAGTTTAGAGATACAGTGCGGTAACAGGCCCTTCAGTCCACGCCGACCCACGATCCTCGCACATTAACACTATCCCACACAAGCTCAGGAGAATTTACAATTTTACCAAGCCAATTAACCTACAAACCTATATGTCTTTGGAGTGTGGGAGGAAACTGGAGATCCCGGAGAAAAACCGACACAGGTCACGGGGAGAAAGTACAAACTTTGTACAGACAGCTCTTGTAGTCAGGATCGAACCCAGGTCTCTGGTGCTATAAGGCAGCAAATCTACTGCTGTGCCATCGTGCCGCTCTGTTAAAATGTGCCAAGCAACATTTAACAGATGATAGCTAATGTGGAGAATTCTTTATATTGACATAGCTTCCCCCGAGTTCATAGTGTTAGTACCACTTTCTAAAGTCAGTGGTACCAGATCATTATTACTGATGCTAAATTCTATATTCCACTGTTTTGCCCAACTGACTAATATCTACAGTATGTGCAGAAACAATGAACTGCAGATGTTGGTTAATACGCAAAAGTACTGAAGTACAAAGTGCTAAAGTAACTCAGCAGGTCAGTCTGCATTTCTGGAGAACATGGATAGGTGATGTTTTGGGTCAAGACCCTTCTTCAGACTATCTATGTGCAGCTTTAATTTATTAGAATTATACCTGGAATGCATGTAACATGAACAAATTTAGATTTTGTACTCTCCACTCTAATGGGCAGTCGAACTGAGGCAGTCCTAGGATTTACTCCCTCCCATTCTAAGAAGCTAGCTGCAATTTAATGGGAATAGGCTTTGTACTTAATTGAGGCTGTTATCGTATGCAACATCAATAAAAGAATCAACTAGAAAAGAAAAACGTCTTACGGTGATTTTGAAAATGCCCATGATTTTGTTCAGAGGATGGAGAAACGTGGACATGAAGGGCAGTATCCATTGCAAGAAGCATTCTGGTTTAGACTGAGACATCCATGTGGGCAGCACGGTGGCGCAGCAGTAGAGTTGCTGCCTTACAGAGCCAGAGACCCGGGTTCGATCCTGACTCTGTACAGAGTGTGAATGTTCTCCCTATGACCACGGGGTTTTCTCCGGGTGCTCCGGTTTCCTTCCACACAGCCAAAGACATACAAGCTTGTACGTTAATTGCCTTCGGAAAAACAAAATTGTAGTGTGTAGGAAGATAGTGCTAGTGTATTGGGTCATCGCTTGTTGGTATGGACTCGGTGGGCTGAAGGGCCTGTTTCTCTAAAGTCACACATTGTATCTCTAGAGTCTAAAGTCTAATCAATGGCAAGAATGATCCACTCATGCAGAGGCGGGCCTTCACAAGGTATGAGGTCTGCTTCATCATCAATTGAAAGGATGTTTATGATCAATGACTTGGTGCTGGTAATGCCATTGACAGTCAGGAAGAGGTAGTTAGATTCTATTTTCCTAGCATATTTGTGGCAAGAATATTCACTGACGTGTCTCAGCTCATGCATGATTGTTGTTGCTTTGTTGAGCACCAATGCTCAGACTGAAGACATGAGCTGGCGCTTCCAATTGCCTGCCATTTCCCACTCCCACTTGTTGGCCTCCTGCTCAGCTAAAATGAGACTCTCTGCAAGTTCAAGGAACAATGCCATATGGGCACATGGACTTCACAGTGAATGATCTATCTTGAAATAACACACTCCTTCATCCTGTCTATTTCAGAATCATTCCTACCTGCTCTCCTTTTTTTCCTCACTGTGTATGATCTGGCCTGTTGAACATGTCTGTGTATGATGTATGATGTATGTATGATTGATGTATGATCGATGATGTACGTTGTCTATGTATGATGTCTATGTCTATAAATGTATAAACATGTCTGTGTATGATCTGGCCCGTTGAACATGTCGGTGTATGATGTATGTATGATATGGTGTATAATGTGTAATGTCCATGTATGATGTTTATGTCTATATATGTATGTATGGATTTGTATGTTAGTTAGTTTGTTAGTGAGTGAGTGAGTGAGTAAGTGATTGAGTTAGTTAGTTAGTTAGTTAGTTAGTTAGTTAGTTAGTTAGTTAGTTAGTTAGTTAATTAGTTAGTTTGTTTATTGTCACGTGTGCCGAGGTGAAAAGCTTTTGTGCGTGCTAACCATCCAGCAGAAATACATGATTACAATCAAGCCATTCACAGTGTACAGATACATGATAAGGGAATATGCAAGATAAAGCCAGTAAAGTCCGATCAAAGATCATCGGTGTCTCCAATGTATGATCTAACCTGCTGAACAGATCCCACTATGCCGATATTGCACCAACAATGAACTACACAACCATTACCCATTATCCCATCTGCCATATGCATTCACTCTATCTTAGAAATTCCCTTGATTTCACCCCACATTTCACTGTTAGGCAAATTAACATATTTCTCTCTTTCATTTGAAACATTTACTGTTTCACTTTCCGCATATGCTGCCTGACCTGCTTAGTTATTCCAGCATTTTCCATTTTCTGTTTTTTTCTTTCTCTTCCTACATACATAAATCAAGTCTGCTGTGCAAGTCCCACCACTGTATCATTTACAATTCATTACACGTCCAATAGCTTAATCTGCTGAGAACTGTCCACATTAAGGCTTTTTAACTCATCCTGTCACAAAATTCTCCCCCTTTTTGCTCCACAAATCTCCACCCACTTTCCCACCTACTGAAAACTACTTGCATCTCTCATTTCCAATTCTGATGAAGGGTTGCAGAGAAAATGTTGGCTGTTTCCCTTTCCACCGATATTGCCTGACTTGGCTGAGTCTTTCCAGCATTCTCTGTTTTTGTTTCAGAATTCCAGCGTCTGCAAGATTATGTTTATTTTGTCTCAGTCTCACTGTCAAATAGATGGCCTTTTTCTGTTTCTTCCTGAGATCCCCACTATCACAAACGCCACCCATGGGCATTGTTAAGCAGTTATGAATGGAATTGAACATTGTGCTACTATCAGCGAACATTTGTACTTATGAAGGAAGGAAAGTTTAGTTTAGTTTAGTGATACAGCATGGAAACAGGCCCTTCGGCCCACCGACCAGCACATTAACACTACTCTACACACACTAGGGACATTTTTAAAAAACATTTTTACATTTATACCAACCAAATAACCTACAAACCTGTACGGCTTTGGAGCGTGGGAGGAATCCGAAGATCTCGGAGAAAACCCACGCAGGTCACGGGGAGAATGTACAAACTCCGTACAGACAGCACCCATAGTCAGGATCGAACCCGCGTCTCTGGCGCTGTAAGGCAGCAACTCTACCAATGGGCCACCGTACACCCTAAAGTAATTGATGCAGCAACTAAAGATGTTGGCTCAGAAGAATTCCGGCAGAGGTGTCCTAGAGCTGCAATATTTGACCTCCAAAAACAACAACTATCTTCTTTTGTGTATGGCATGACACCAGTCACTGTGCATTTTCCCCACTGATGCCCATTGATAGCCCTGTCCCACGGTACGAGTTCATTCCAAGAGCTCTCCGAGTTTTAAAAAATAAAACTCGTGGTAAGCATGGAGAATTAACGTAGCGGGTACGTCGGAGCTCAGGGACGTCTCTTTGCGGCTCGTAACTCTAGCGGCAGGTACTCGGTAAGACTCGTTAACGGCAGGTAAGCACGGGAAGACTCGTGAAGATTTTTCAACATGTTGAAAAATGTCCAGTACCGACGAGTGGCCATTACCGTAAATCTCCGAGTTCGAATCAGGGCAAACTCGGGAGAACTCTTGGAATGAACTCGCACAGTAGGACAGGGCTTTAACTTTAGTTTTACCAGGGCACCTTCACATCGCACTTGACCAAAATACAGCCTTGATGAGATGAGCAATCGCTCTCACTACACTAAGCAAAGTAAATCTAAACCAAACTAAACTAAACTAAACAACCCAATTAAACTGAACTATACTAAACTACGACACTAAACTGAACACTGAAAACTGAGTATTTCACAATTAATGTTATCCAATCAGACAAGTGTTAATCTCAGGAGCACAGCAGAAAACCCCCCAGCTATTTGATTTGGTAGCATGCAAAGGCTTTAAAAATATTGCCCAGATAATAAAATGACCTCTAATAAGCACATTGTAGCCATGGTATATCAAAATGTGTGGACTTTATTAAATTAATGTAATCCTGCATCAGAATATTAAATTGCAGCAACCTCATTTGTTCTCTCACCAGACCATACAACTTGAAATCTATGCCTTGGTTTTACATTTAGTTTGCTGTGTCATTTTCTTCTTACAAATATTTTGTTTGGCTTAATTTAGTTATTGGAAAATAAAAAGCTAAAGATGCCTCGATGGCCAATATCAGTGGGAGTCAAAGTATTTAAACATTTCAGGGGGAGATACGCACTGTAATTTTTACTGTAAGTGAAACCATAATATTACTTTAATTGAAACCAAAATCCCATGAGACCATCTGACATGTGAAAATAATATTCTCTATTTGCAGACTCTTTGAAATGTTCAACATCTGTTTTTCATTTTATGTGCAGATTATGTTCAGTGTACTGAGTGTGGAAGGGAGGGGCTAGATTATGTTGGATTTACACGCTGCCTTTTTGCTTCTGCGTCCAATATTTGAATCATTTCCCGACTGATGCAAGCCTTGACTTTCTGCCAACTGGAATAACTGAAAGTAGAGGCCTTTCATAAAATGTGCTCAGACTCCACATGCTGAATGACCTGCAGGGCAAAACTTTCCCAGAAATTTCAATCTTGTTCCAAAAAGAAAATTCTTCTTGAGGTTACAGAGATGATAATCTAAGAATAGAGGCAGCCAATGCATTCATACATTAATCTCAGGCCACACCTTGCAGGTCAAATTCAATCCCTGTGTTCATGAGATACAGTCCATAAAACTTATTTTGGGTTTATTTCTCCTTTGCAATTGAGCACAAAGTCAACCAAGACATTTTGACGTCATATAGACAATTAACAATAGACAATAGACAATAGGTGCAGGCGTAGGCCATTTGGCCCTTCGAGCCAGCACCGCCATTCAATGTGATCATGGCTGATCATCCCCAATCAGTACCCTGTTCCTGCCTTCTCCCCATATCCCCTGACTTTACTATCTTCAAGAGCCCTATCTAGCCCTCTCTTGAAAGTATCCAGAGAATCGGCCTCCACCGCCCTCTGAGGCAGAGAATTCCACAGACTTACAACTCTCTGTGAGAAAAAGTGTTTCCTCGTCTCCGTTCTAAATGGCTTACCCCTTATTCTTTAACTGTGGCCCCTGGTTCTGCACTCCCTCAACATCGGGAACACGTTTCCTGCCTCTAGCATGTCCAGACCCTTAATAATCTTATATGTTTCAATAAGATTCCCTCTCATCTTTATAAACTCCAGAGTATATAAGCCCAGCCTCTCCATTCTCTCAGCATATGACAGTCCCGCCATCCCGGGAATTAACCTTGAAGACCTACGCTGCACTCCTTCAATAGCAAGAATGTCCTTCCTCAAATTAGGGGAGTAAAACTGCACACAATACTCCAGGTGTGGTCTCACTAGGACCCTAAACAACTGCAGGAAGGACCTATTTGCTCCTATACTCAACTCATCTTGTTATAAAGGCCAACATGCCATTCGCTTTCTTCACTGCCTGCTGTACCTGCATGCTTACTTTCATAGACTGATGAACAAAGACCCCCAGATCCCGTTGTACTTCCCCTTTTCCCAACTTGACACCATTTAGATAGTAATCTGCCTTCCTGTTTTTGCTACCAAAGTGGATAACCTCACATTTATCCACATTAAACAGCATCTGCCATGCATCTGCCCACTCACCCAACCTGACCAAATCACCCTGCATTCTCAAAGCATCCTCATCACAGTTCACACTGCCACCCAGCTTTGTGTCATCTGCAAATTTACTAATGTTACTTTGAATCCCTTCATCTAAATCATTGATGTATATTGTAAATAGCTGAGGTCCCAGCACCGAGCCTTGCGGTACCCCACTAGTCACTGCCTGCCATTCTGAAAGGAACCCGTTAATCCCTATTTTTTGTTTCCTGCCTGCCAACCAATTTTCTATCCATGTCAGCACTCTACCCCCAATACCATGTGCCCTAATTTTGCCCACTAATTTCCTATGTGGGACCTTATCAAATGGTTTCTGAAAGTCCAGGTATACTACATCCACTGGGTCTCCCTTGTCCATTTTCCTAATTACATCCTCAAAAAATTCCAGAAGATTACTCTTCTGGAAGAATTATTCTAGAACACAGAACAGTGCAGCACAAAAACAGTCCCTTTGGCCCACAATGTCTGTGCCAAACATAATGCCAATTTTTATCTGCCGCACATAATCCATATCCCTCCATTCCCGACATATTCATATGCCTATTTCAAAAGTCCCTTAAATTCCACTATTGTATCTGCCTCAACCACCAGCCCTGGCAGTACATTCCAGGCACGCACCACCCCCTGGGTAAAAAAACTTGTCCTGCACATCTCCTTTAAACTTTGCTCCTCTCACCTTATACCTATGCCCTCTTGTATTTGATGTTCCCATGCTGGAAAAAAGGTTCTGATTGTGGAAAATGTTCTGACGTCATAAGGTCAGAAGTGATAGGAGCAGAATTAGCACATTCGGCACCTCAAGTCTACTCCGCCATTCAATCATGGCTGATCTATCTCTCCCGTCTAACCCCATTCTCCTGCCTTCTCCCAATAATCCCTGACACCAATACTAATCAAGAATCTATCTATCTCTGCCTTAAAAATAGACATTAACATGGCCTCCAAAGCCTTCTGTGGCAAAGAATTCCACAGATTCACCACCCTCTGACTAATGAAATTCCTTCTCATCTCCTTCCTAAAGGACCATCCTTTAATTCAGAGGCTATGATCTCTAGTCCTAGACTCTCCCACTAGTGGAAACATCCTCTCCACTTCTACTCTATCCAAGCCTTTTACTATTTGGTACGTTTCTAAACTCCAGCGAGTACAGGCCCAGTGCCATCAAACGCTCATCATATGTTAACCCACTCATTCCTGAAATCATTCTTGTAAACCTCCTCTAGATCCCCTCCAGAGCCAGCACATCCTTCCTCAGACATGGTGCTCACAATACTCCAAATGACATAGAGCCTCAGCATGACATTTTTGTACTATAGCCCTCTGGAAATAAATGCTCATTAAAGCTTCTAGACCTGGAGGACTTTAAAAATCTTTCCTTCATTGGTTGTTCTTGACTAATCAAGGAGCAAGTTCTACTTGTCACCAGTAGCATATTGTTCAAAGAGCCAGTGCTTTCAATCTTTCAAGGGTCCGAAGGAGGGAGATACAGGGAACCAAAAAGATGCAACAAATGCAATTCTAAATGGGGCATTATGTGGATATAGAACTGCAACACTATTTGGCACATTCATTGTGTATCCGGGCCTGGCTCCAATATGATTTGGTTATCTTAGGTTGCCCATGGTACATCTGGACTACGAGTTCTTAATGCAAACTAGGAATGATAAATTGATTCCCATTCTAATAATCCATAGAATAATCCATAGAATCCATAGAGCTCTTAAAGATAGCAGAGTCAAGGGATATAGGGAGAAGGCAAGGTACTGATTGTGGATGATCGGCCATGATCACATTGAATGGTAGTGCTGGCTCGAAGGACCAAATGGCCTACTCCTGCACCTATTGTCTATTGTCTCGTATGTTGCAAAACATACTTGGCGAATAAAGTGTGATTCTGATTCTATTGTCTATTGTCTATTGTAAATTAATATAAAACAGGAAATTAGTTGGAAGGCATTTCCAACTCCTTTGTACTTAGTGTCATAATTCCAGCGCACCCTTGTCAATTTGAGTTATTTAATATTAATGTATTAAAAAAATTGACAATTAACGTCACTGAATACAGTTCCCACAGGGATACAATTGTCCTTCCCCACAGAAAAGATTCCCAAAAGTTATTTTATTTTATTTTATTTTATTGTTATTGTTATGTGTACTGAAGGACAGTTAAAAGCTTTTTGTTGCGTGCTATCCAGTCAGAGAAGAGACAATGCATGATTACAATCAAGCTGTCCACAGTGTACAGATACAGGGTCCAATATAAGCAATGACAAGAAAGTTTTTAATATGGCAAATTATGTCAGATCTGTAAGTAATCATTTCTAAGAATATCGACATCTACTACAAACCCACTGACTCCCATGGCTATCTATACTACACTTCTTCCCACCCTGCTTCCTGTAAGGACTCTATCCCCTACCCCCAATTCCTCCGTCTACGCCGAATCTGCACCCAGGATGAGGTGTTCCAAACCAGGGCTTCGGAGATATCCTCATTCTTTAGGGAAAGGGGGTTCCCCTCTTCAACTATAAATGAGGCTCTCACCAGGGTCTCGTCTATATCCCGTAGCTCTGCTCTCACTCCCCATCCCCCCACTCGTAACAAGGACATAATCCCCCTCACCTTCCACCCTACCAGCCGTCACATACAGCAGATAATCCTCCAACATTTTTGCCACCTCCAACGGGTTCCCACCACTGGCCACATCTTCACATCTCCTCCCCTTTCGGCTTTCCACAGAGACCGCTCCCGCCGTAACTCCTTGGTCAATTCGTCCCTTCCCACCCAAACCACCCCCTCCTCTGGTACTTTCCCTTGCAACCACAGGAAATGCTACACTTTTCGCTTTACTTGCCCCCTCGACTCCATCGAAGGACCTAAGCAGTCTTTCCAGATGAGGCAGAGGTTCACCTGCACCTCCTCCAACCTCATCTATTACATCTGCTGTTCTAGGTGTCAACTGCTCTACTTCGGTGAGACCAAGCGCAGGCTTGGCGATCGGTTCGCCCAACACCCCCGCTCAGTTTGCATTAACCAACCTGATCTCTCGGTGGCTCAGCACTTCAACTCCCCCTCCCATTCCAAATCCGACCTTTCTGTCCTGGGCCTCCTCCATGGCCAGAGTGAGTCCCACTGCAAATTGGAGGAGCAGCACCTCATATTTCGCTTGGGTAGTTTGCACCCCAGCGGTATGAACATTGACTTTTCCAATTTCAGGTAGTCCTTGCTTTCTCCCTCCTTCCCCTCCCCTTCCCAGCTCTCCCACAGCCTTCTGTCTCCACCTGTTCCTTTCTTCTTCCCACCCCCCACCCCACCCCCACCCCGACATCAGTCTGAAGAAGGGTCTCGACCCGAAACGTCACCCATTCTGTTGCTCCATAGATGCTGCCTCACCCGCTGAGTTTCTCCAGCTTTTTGTCTACCTTCGATTTTTCCAGCAGTTCTTTCTTATACATTTCTAAGAATATGTCATTTTATTTTAGTGATGGGAAATACAGTATGTGTTTTTTGTTGGTTCTAAAATGACCCTGATATTTGTTAACATAAAAGTGCCTTTTCGCTCCCAGTATCGGTTCTCTTATCAAGTATGACCCTTGTATACCTTTTATCCTTTGCATCTTGCCCAGGCACTGCATTGACATCCCACCCTCACAGTCTCTATCCAGAATCTCCCCTGTCCTACATTTTGGCACTGTGCCCCCAAAGGTCTGAACTTAAGCCCCTAAAGGTCTGATAAGGTCCCACATAGGAAATTAGTGGGCAAAATTAGGGCACATGGTATTGGGGGTAGAGTGCTGACATGGATAGAAAATTGGTTGGCAGGCAGGAAACAACGAGTAGGGATTAACGGGTCCCTTTCAGAATGGCAGGCAGTGACTAGTGGGGTACCGCGAGGCTCGGTGCTGGGACCGCAGCTATTTACAATATACATCAATGATTTGGATGAAGGGATTCAAAGTAACATTAGCAAATTTGCAGATGACACAAAGCTGGGTGGCAGTGTGAACTGTGAGGAGGATGCTATGAGAATGCAGGGTGACTTGGACAGGTTGGGGGAGTGGGCAGATGCATGGCAGATGAAGTTTAATGTGGATAAATGTGAGGTTATCCACTTTGGTATCAAAAACAGGAAGGCAGATTACTATCTAAATGGTGTCAAGTTGGGAAAAGGGGAAGTACAACGGGATCTGGGGGTCCTTGTTCATCAGTCTATGAATAAGTATGCAGGTACAGCAGGCAGTGAAGAAAGCGAATGGCATGTTGGCCTTTATAACAAGAGGAGTCGAGTATAGGAGCAAAGAGGTCCTTCTGCAGTTGTACTAGGGCCCTAGTGAGACCACACCTGGAGTATTCTGTGCAGTTTTGGTCCCCTAATTTCAGGAAGGACATTCTTGCTATTGAGGGAGTGCAGCGTAGGTTAATTCCCGGGATGGCGGGACTGTCATCTGCTGAGAGAATGGAGCGGCTGGGCTTGTACACTCTGGAGTTTAGAAGGATGAGAGGGGATTTTATTGAAACATATAAGATTGTTAAGGGTTTGAACACGCTAGAGGCAGGAAACATGTTCCCGATGTTGGGGGAGTCCAGAACCAGGGACCACAGTTTAAGAATAAGGGGTAAGCCATTTAGAACGGAGACGAGGAAACACATTTTGAGTCTGTGGAATTCTCTGCCTCAGAGGGTGGTGGAGGCTGGTTCTCTTTCAAGAGAGAGCTAGATTGGGCTCTTAAAGATAGCGGAGTCAGGGGATATGGGGAGAAGGCAGGAACGGGGTACTGATTGGGGATGATCATCCATGATCACATTGAATGGCGGTGCTGGCTCGAAGGGCCGAATGGCCTACTCCTGCACCTATTGTCTATTGTCTATTCTGAAGTCAATGTAACATAGGTGCCACGTGTAACAATGGTTTCAACGATCAACGGGCTTCTAAGCTGAACCACTTTTGAAAATTGTATCACGTGATCAACTGCTCTCTCTGTTTTTGCAACATTGCTTAGTGTGGAAAGTCTCTGTTCTTGTGGAGCAAGATAAACTAAAGAAATGCTGTCCTGACCCTCCAAGCCCTCGTTTTATTTGTTAGTGCGATCACCAACTGCTTTCCTGTTTCTTTCAGAGATACTGAGATAGTAAGTTAGAAGTGCTGCTGATGTTAGAAGATATTCACAATTTTGCAATTTCGAAGGACGTGCTCATCAAAGATCAGATTATTTGTGGAAGCTCCAATGGGAGGGAACAGTTCATATATCAGACAGAATTAACTCTAAAGATAAGAACAAATATTACTTTAATCTGTGGAGCCATCCAAAGGCAAGTTAGCAATGCTGGATGGACAACAGCAGGAAGTGCATGTGGTGAGGTGTCTGATAAGCTGCAGAAAAGAGGAAGTACTGCCAAGCTGGCTGGGGTTTAGATGTTGCAAGTATTGTGGAAAACAACAGAAGAGCTGAAAAAGACATGAACTGTTCATGGGAAAAAGTGTGCGCGATGTGCAAATCATCTCCACAACCAGGGTATGATGAAAAGGACATCTAAGGTGGCTGAAATGAGCTGTGAAGAGATAGAGGGGAGGTCAGATTCAGATAGAGGGAAGGGAAGGTCAGATTCATAATGCTAGTAGAACACAATGTATCTCATAAGTTCTAGGAGCAGAATGAGGCCATGAGGCCCATCAATTCTACTCTGCCAAGTCTCTGGTGCCACAAAAGTCAATTGTGTAGAAGAAACACTCATTCGATGTATCTATGACCAGACATTGAGGAACAGACACAGGACATGTCAGTTTAGCACCGCAACGCAATGCAATGTCTTCCCATCACAAATTATTAATCCCAAGGCTCAGCAGTTAAAACCGACAAGTAATGTGCTGCTGATATGGAACAATGTTACACTTCTGAGAGTTGCTCTCTAAAGGTGAAGAATCCAAAAATCAAGAGAGAGATGCAGAGGATTTCATTGCAGCAGTAAACCAGAGGTGGTCACATACACTTGATTTTTGGTCTGCACAGTGGTGCAGCTGCTAATGCTGCTGCCTCACAGTGCCGGAGTCCTGGGTTCGATCCTGACAATGGATGCTGTCTGTGTGAAAATTGCATGTTCTCCCTGTGACCATACAGGTTTCATCCGGGTGCACCGGTTTCCTCCCACATCCCAAAGATGCCGGTTTGCAGGTTCCCTGGCCTCTGTAAATTGCCCTTTGTGTGTAGGGAGTGGATGCGAAAGTGGGATAACATAGAACTAGTGCAAATGGGTGATCAGTGGTCGGCATGGACATGGTGGGCCGAAGGGCCTGTTTGCAAGCTGTATCACTAAACTAAACTGCTATACGATACAGCAGGTTGGACCATTGAGGTATTCCATGGTGAGACTGCGAATATTGTTTCAATAGAAGCAGTCACTTCTGCAACAAACCTCGCAGATGAAAAATGCAAATGTCTTTCATAAGACAGGAACAGGAACATTAGAAAGCAAGGGCTTGGGGTAGCACAGTGGCCCAGAGGAGGAGGTGTTGGTTTACGGCCGCCAGAGACCTGGGTTCGATCCTGACTAGGGGTGCTG
>CM075982.1:63240621-63495409 GCA_038087875.1 Malacoraja senta | reverse complement strand
TGGCTTTGATTAAAATTAAATTGTCCCTTGTATGTAGGATAATGCGCGTGTACGGGGTGATCGCTGTCAGTGCGGACTCTGTGGGCCGAAGGGCCTGTATCTCTAAAGTCTAAAGGATAACTGGAAGCATCCAAACAATGGACTAACGTTATGACAAGATGCACCAAAAAACTGTCTCGCTTACGAATGGAGAGAAAGTGAGGATGATGCCACATCAAAGCAACACCAAATGCGACAGGATAGACACCACACTAAAGATCACACAAGGTCATGATGGAGGAAGGTTTCCCTTATTAAAGGAAAAGGCACTACCTAACACCACTGAATTTAATATTTTTAGCTGTTGTCTCCCTTTATATCGAGACTATTTGTGGTTGATTCTAGTCAGTCCTGCAGTATTTTTGGAGCAAATGTATCATTATATCTGTGAGCTGAGCCACTGGGTTTCTATAGAAAATGAAGAGTACCGTGGGAAAGTTCGATGTTGTCTTCACATGAAATCTGCACAGATTGCATGGGTCCATTGGGGAGGGGGGGGGGGGGGTGGGGGTGCAAACAGGAATTAATTCTGGCTACAAGTAACCAAGGGTTATGAAGCCAATTGTTCTTCCCAGTGTTATCAGCCCACTTAACAATTAATCAAATCTGGAAGTTTATCAGTGAAATTTTAAGTTTCATTGTGTTTTACATATCCCCCAAAAATGCTAGAGAAGCAGAACATTTTTAGGTGATAATGATTATTAATAGCATTTAACATATCTGCAGCTTTTCTAAGAGTTGGTTTCGATTATACCACACATCGCACTGAAAAATATGACCCATTCTGATCTATTTAAATCATGGTAACCATCAATTAACCCCAGAAATACATCCTTAAATCAGGCTCGAAGACAAACATCTTTTAGAATTTCACGTCTGAGAAATCTAGCACTAATTTTAAAACTGTGGTATTTTCCGAGGAGATAAATGCAGACACCAAGTAGATGATGTATTAATATACCAAGCTGGTCTTCGAGGCTAATTTAAGGATAGAGTTCTGAAGCTACTTGATAGTTACCGTGATTTAAATGGACCAGAATGGATTAAATTGAATGCCACATCGAGAGCTCAACAAGACTGAAAAAAACCTCTGTGATGCATTATATGTAGCTTGCACGCATCATTCAGATGAAGGTGTGGAGCGCACCATGTGACAATATCATGAAGGATTGCTCAGGAAGTGAGGAAGGAGTCTTAAGGGCCTGTCCTACTTGGGCGTCATTAGCGCGTCACTTACGAGACATCATTTATGTGTCACGACGCATGTGATGCGGCGTGGCGTGCATTACGCGCGCAGTAGTGGGGGCCTGGAACACATTGCCAGAGGTGGTGGTGGAGGTAGATACGATAGTGGCGTTTAAGAGACATGAAAGTGCAGGGAATAGAGAGATATGGATCATGTACAGGCAGGTGAGATCAATTTAAAGTGGCATCATGTTCAGAACAAACATTGTGGGCCAAAGGGCCTGTTCCTGTGCTGTACTGTTCTATGTTCTAATGGAAACAGTATCTCCAAACAATTACCTTTAGGAATACTTCCAATGCTTCAAAATAATCACAACTTGACACAGATAAATTCACCAACAATAGCTTTACACCCCTGCCTTTCTCACCATTATTTTGCATTAAAATTCACGGTTTCCATATTATTGTATCTTTCAAGCCAATATTAATGTGCCAGATATTTCCCAGTTGTTCAACTGAATGATTTGCCTCCTGATTCACCGCATGCTATTCAATGAACTGCTTATACAGCTACAATATTAATTCAGCAGATAGACAAAAATGCTGGAGAAACTCAGCGGGTGAGGCAGCATCTATGGAGCGAAGGAAATAGGCAATGTTTCGGGTCGAGGCCGGTCTGAAGCTGACCCCACCACTCGCCACATCTTCCCATCTCCCCCCCCCCCCCCCCCGTCTGCTTTCCGCAAAGACCGCTCCCTCCGTAACACCCTGGTCAATTCTTCCCTTCCAACCCGCACCACCCCCTCCCCTGGCACTTTCCCTTGCAACCGCAAGAGATGCTACACTTGTCGCTTTACCTCCCCCCTTGACTCCATTCAAGGACCCAAGCAATCGTTCCAGGTGCGACAGAGGTTCACCTGCACCTCCTCCAACCTCATCTATTGCATTTACTGCTCTAGCTGTCAGCTGATCTACATCAGTGAGACCAAGCGTAGGCTTGGCGATCGTTTCGCCGAACACCTCCACTCGGTCCACAATAACCAATCTGATCTCCCAGTGGCTCAGCACTTCAACTCCACCTCCCATTCCGAATCCGACCTTTCTGTCCTGGGCCTCCTTCATGGCCAGAGTGAGCACCACCGGAAAGTGGAGGGGCAGCACCTCATATTCCGCTTGGGCAGTTTGCACCCCAGCGGCATGAACATTTACATCTCCAATTTCCAGTAGCCCTTGCTGTCTCCTCCTCCCCTTCTCAGCTCTCCCTCAGCCCTCTGGCTCCTCCTCTTCCTTTCTTCTTCCCGCCC
This sequence comes from Malacoraja senta, assembly GCA_038087875.1. Taxonomy (NCBI): domain Eukaryota; kingdom Metazoa; phylum Chordata; class Chondrichthyes; order Rajiformes; family Rajidae; genus Malacoraja; species Malacoraja senta. The sequence goes on along the minus strand of CM075982.1, from coordinate 63,492,881 downwards.
CCCCCCCATCCCACATCAGTCTGAAGAAGGGTTTCGGCCCGAAACGTGGCCTATTTCCTTCGCTCCATAGATGCTGCCTCATCTGCTGAGTTTCTCCAGCACTTTTGTCTAACTTCGAGTTTCTCCAGCATTTTTGTCTAACCGATTTTCCAGCATCTGCAGTTCCTTCTTAAACATATTCTTTCAGCAGGTCCTTTTCAATAACTTGAAATGCCTAACAGCATTCCAAATAAAGCATCCATTGTTGCAGCACATTGGACAGGAATAAAACAATTCATCATAAAATACGGTATGAAGAAAATAATTATAGAAAGGACCATGCAAGGTGGAAAAGTATCAGATGGTATAAATTTCCTTCGAATTAACCAGTGAGGAATTTCCTTATGAAGTTTTCCTCGGGCAATATCTAGAGGACGCCATATGGGAGAGGGCAACATGGGTCTTATAGAAACATAAAATTCTTAAGGGATTGGACAGGCTGTATGCAGAATTTTTTTTCACGATGTTGGAGGAGTCCAGAACCAGGGGTCACAGTTTAAGAATAAGGGGTAAGCCATTTAGGACTGAGATGAGGAAAAACATTTTCACCCAGAGAGTTGTGAATCTGTGGAATTCTCTGCCACAGAAGGCTGTGGAGGCCAATTGGTAAAGAGAGAGTTAGATATACAGTAGCTCTTAGGGCTAATGGAATCACGGGATATGGGGGAAAAGCAGGAACAGGGAACTAATTTTGGATGATCAGCCATGATCATATTGAATGGCGGTGCTGGCTTGAAGGGGCAAATGGCCTACTCCTGCATCTATTTTGTATGTTTCTATGTAATACTTGTTCTAGTCTTGGGAAACTGGGAATGGAAAGTGGATGAAGCATTTGTGGATGAGCCTTTTGGAACCAGCAACCACTGTTCTGTTAGATTTAAGATAGTTATGGATAAAGAAAGATTCAGTCTGAAGAAGGATCTCAACTTGAAACGTCACCAATTCCTTCTTTCCAGAGATACTGCCTGTTACTCCAACATTTTTTGTCTATCTTCAGTTAAAATTCTAAATTGTGGTGGGGCCATCTTTGAGGGTATTAGACAGAAACTCACTCAAGTTGATTGGGGCAGGTTGTTTGAAGGAAAAGGAACGTTGGGAAAGTGGGATGTATTTAAAAGAAAAGAATAGGTTCTATTGCAACTCTTAAGAAACATTTAGACAGGTACGAGGATAGAATAGGTTAGAGGGATATGGGCCAAATGCTAACAGGTGGGACATGTAGATAGGGTATGTTGGTTGTCGCGGGCAAGTTGGGCCGATGGGCCTGTTTCCATGCTGTACGACTCTATGATTCCAAGTTACTGCATGAGGGTCACCCGCACCATATTTTAAAAATGGGAGACTAAATTGTACACTGGGTTTTGTTGCCATTACTTATACTGAGAAATTCTGAAACAAGGAAGCTGCTCAACTAACCATAATGTACTGGAAAGCATCACCACACAAAGCAAAACCAGCTATTTTTTTCTTGTTACTGGCAGTGGGGTGTGATTATAGAGACATTTTCAGGATATCACTTCCTAATATTGCTTTTATTTTCAATAATGAACTCATCACTGTTTCGGTTTTAATGTGCAAAATGCACAATTTTCTTTGAAGCACATTTGATTGCGAATGCATTAAGTATATTCAACTTCAAGCAATGTAAAACATCCTCAAACCAATGCACACAGCTTCCCATTTCTTTAGTCACATTTCAGCACAATGTGAAATGTGACTAAATGTGAGTGTAATAAAAAGTAAGTAAGTTACCAAGAAGAGAACGATCTATTTTTTTCAGCACATTTGAGAAGTACTAAATAATTAATCAGAACATATTGTATGAAGATATGAATTTGGTAAAGAATGATTTCACATTTTTTAGCCCTTACTCTGTCAAGTTATTATGCTTTCAGATGACAATTTAAGCAGGAATTATAGTTAGATCGTTTAGTTTTGTTCATTGTCATGTGTACTGAGGTACAATAAAAGTTTTTATTGGTGCGTGCTCTCCAGTCAGCGAAAAGACTTATACATGACTATAATCAGGCCGTCCATAGTGTACAGATGCAGGATAAAGGAAATAAGGTTTAGTGCAAGATAAAGTCCAGTAAAGTCCAATTAAAGATGGACCGAAGGCCTCCAATGAGTTAGATGATAGGTCAGGACCACTCTCTAGTTGGTGATAGGATGGTTCAGTTGCCTGATAACAGATGGGAAGGAACTGTCCCTGAATCTGGAGGTGTGAGTTTTTAAACCTCTGTACCTCTTGCCTGATTGTTCAGTTTTTAAAACTTGAGCTAAATAATTGAGTTGATTTGAGACATACATGGATATTCTATCTTGCCATATCGTATTTTAATTCATTCAGATTCAGTGTGTAAGGATCAGACCCTGGCAGGAAATTTCAATAAGTCTGGAAATGGTTCGTAAAATGATCCTGTTGCTCATAAATTGTACTATGGTGGGTTAAATGTGCACGACACATGGTGGAGGGCTAATCCGGATCACACCAGAAAGAGTTCCCAAAATTGGGATACCTTTGCTTTAAGAAATCATTATCTCAGTTTGCTCCTTTTAAGATAATTAAAACCCAACCCACTAATTACACAGCTGGACCACTGAGGAAGCAACATTCGTGATCAGGAGTGGATCACTGTAACAGATACATTAATGGATGTAATACAATTATGCCAAAGTGTTTAATCCTCTACACCAGATCAGCAGTTTAGCATCTCCACTGCCCACTAGTCAAATACTCAATGCAACCTACAAGTTGAATTTAAAGTCTGAATCACGGAATGACTCGTTTTTCCAGCCTTTGTTGCATTTTTAGACGGTTAAATTTGCGGATTCTTGTAAATTAAGTAAAAAATTGCATCCAAATTCAATTACAACCTGATCTAAATTCAATTACTTTATCTATACTCAGTTTAGAACTAATTGTCGCCCCTTCTCTCTATCAGGAGAGATTTCATGTCTGTGACCGGGCACAGTTAAAGACAGAATATTAGGGATTATGTGAAGAAAATAAATTGCACACAAAGTTCAAAGGGAATGAGGAAAAAAACAATTACAGCAGTAAGGCAGTAAGCCATGGTAGACAAAAATGCTGGAGAACCTCAGCGGGTGAAGCAGCATCTATGCAGCGAAGGTTGGGTAGGAAGGAACTGCAGAAGCTGGTATATATCAAAGATAGACACAAAATGCTGGAGTAACTCAGCGGGTCAGGCAACATGTCTTGAGAAAAGGAAAGGTGACGTTTCGGGTCAAAACCCTTCTTCAAACCCTAGTTTGCTTTGCTTTTAATTGCAAGTTGGTACCTTTTAAGAACTGTAAGACTTTCTGTATTGTGATGAACCACAGTTGGAAAGTTAGACTACTTCAATAAAATTTTATGTGGGAATTAAATCAGATCAAAAAAATGTTTTACTTAATTCAGCCCAATTTTAGGATACTCATGAGTGTGTATTACATTTCTGGCTGCACCAGTGCCAACCTGCATTTAAATATAACTTAGTAAGGCAAAGTGTAACAGACCAAAAATGAACAATAGGATTTCTAGATAGTCTGTTGGTGTTAAATGGCTTTTCCTTTTTAAAAAAAAATATATGTTTATTCTTTGTTTGAAAGATCTGCATGAAACCAGATCAAAAGAAATTCAGTTATGTCTGTTTAATCTATTGATGAATGAGTTGAAAGTGTTTGTAATTGCTACCTAACATGTTTCTGTTGCTGCTTCTGTATATATCTCCATCTCCAAATAAACCTCTTTGTAATTTATACTTCTGCAGGTGGCGGGTTTAGCAGATATTGATTCATTTTCTTAGGTATCATGGTTGAGTGGGTGAAAATCTTATTTAGTCTTCAGGCTATAGAGATCTATTGTTTGCTAAGACAGGCTGCAACATAGTTAAAAGAAATACAAAAGCTGACTTTTACATGTGGTACAAAAGAAATATCTGGAGGAACCAGTATCATCCACAGGTTCATTTCACAGTGCACAAACTAGAAAAACAGGATAGGGAAGGATTCAGTCAAAAAGGCAGAGGTTGACATGTGAATGTTTCCATTTAAAGAAGGTTCTTGGAATGAAGGGACACTGGGCCAAAGACCCAGTCGTACTTATTTCCCAGTCCTAATTAATTCAATTTACAAATAAATGGCTTCCAAAACTTGGTGTGATTTGGACTCGACATTTGTTTTGCTGCCTAGTGCTTTAACCACCATAATGTCGGAATATTACCATAAATAATCAGCAAATGGACATTGTGTAGAAGTGAGGTGATTTAGGTAAATAAATTAGAGCCTCATTTCAAATGTGCGCCTGTGAAACATTTGCAAGGACATTTGGCAGATAACTCCTATATATTTTAGATGAGGGATTAAAAGACAATTGCACAGTTTTATCATAACACCTCTTGCATCATTTTCCTGTCCTTCTGCCTGTTGGACACAGAGAGGATAAAAAAAATGTCACCAGAGGAAGTGAGCGTTAGAACTTGTGGCTAGCCCCATTAGATTACAGAATCTGTAAATAGGTTTCTGTCAACCGCTTCAAGATTGCAGCAAGGTACGCTTGACATTCGTTTAAGCCAAGAAGCTGCAAACAAAATGGCTGCTGTTTCTGACATAATATGTGCCCCACTGTAATGCTCATGTTGAACAGAAGCACACTTGCACGTCCACTACTAGAGGGGTTACCGCACCATTGAAAAACTGGAATACGGAAGTGAATCAAGACTGATAAATTCATGCGTCTCCATCTGTACAATGTGGATGGCCCGATTGTAATCATGTATTGTCTTTTTGCTGACTGGTTAGCACGCAACAAAAGCTTCTCACGATACACATGACAATAAATTAAACTCAAACTCTACCCGAACGCCAGCAAGCAATCAAGTCAAGTCAAGTCACATTTATTTATATAGCACATTTAAAAAACAGCTCTCGTTGGCCAAAGTGCTTTACATTAGGTATAAGAATAGTATAACAAACAAGCTACATACATATATACATGTAGCCCTCACTCAGAGGACGTCAGGAAAGGCTTGGGAGTACAGATAAGTTTTTAGTTTCGACTAAAAGGAGTCGATAGAGGGGGCAGTTCTGATGGGAAGAGGGATACTGTTCCACAGTCTAGGAACTGCAACCGCAAAGGCACGGTCGCCCCTGAGCTTATGCCTAGACCGCGGGATATTCAGTAACCCCAAGTCGGCCGATCTGAGGGACCTGGAGGTGGTGTGGTGGGTGAGCAGACTTTTAATGTAGGTGGGGGCAAGCCCATTGAGGGCTTTGTAGGTGGGACCTAAAAAAAAAATCGAATTAGACATAGGCATGTCTCAAGTAAATAGATTATTGAAATTTTCACAAACTTTACTCAAGATCGCAGAATCTGCAGTTCTATTAACTGCAAACATCACGTCACCAAAACATGATAGAACAGATCAAGTATTCTGTGATGTAACTGAATTTAAATGGTAAATTGACCTCAATTAACACAAGTCCGTGCATTATACCAAACAATGATATTTAATGGATCTAGTACTGAATTGGGTGTTTATATACAGTAATCTTTCACTTTTACTATCTTAGTACATATCTACTGTGGATCTTATTGAAACATATAAGATTATTAAGGGATTGGACACGCTGAAGGCAGGAAACATGTTCCCGATGCTGGGGGAGTCCAGAACCAGGGGCAACAGTTTAAGAATAAGGGGTAGGCCATTTAGAACGGAGATGAGGAAAACCCTTTTTACCCAGAAAGTTGTGAATCTGTGGAATTCTCTGCCTCAGAAGGCAAGGGAGGCCAATTCTCTGGATGCTTTCAAGAGAGAGTTCGATAGAGCTCTTAAAGATAGCGGAGTCAGGAGATATGGTGGGAAGGCAGGAACGGGGTACTGAACGTGAATGATCAGCCATGATCACAGTGAATGGCGGTGCTGGCTCGAAGCGCCGAATGACCTACTCATGCACCTACTGTCTATTGTTTATTGTCAAACAAGAATGCATTACCCAACGAGTTAGTCTGCAGGAAAAGAATACTATTGCTGCTGGCTTCAAGAAGTAAAAAGTACAATAAGTTAAAGAAGTAAATCAAGAAGTCTATAAGTTTATTTTTAATTAAAACAACAAAGCAAACATACCAGTCCTAGACCAAAGGACACAAAGTGCTGGAATAACTCAGCAGATCAGGTAGCATCGCTGGAGAACAAGGATAGGTCATGTTTCAGGTTGAGACCTTTCTTCAGACTGATAGATGATGTTTCTGGTCGAGACCCTTCCTCAGACCAGTCTTAGAGATACTCCGAGCACAATAAATAATATCTATCACTCCAAGTACGTTTATGCACATTTTATTGCTAGACGTAAACGGTCAGTAGGTGAGTAGGAGACAGATGAGACTACAGTTGCTGGAACCTAGAGCAATCAGCAAAATGCTAGTTGAAACACAAGGAACTGCTGTTTCTGGAATCTTATGTAAAACACAAAATGCTGGAGTAACTCAGCGGGTCAGGCTACATCTCTGGAGGAAAAGGATGGGTGACGTTTTTGAACCTTTATTCAGCCTTCGATTTCTCCAGAGTCACATCCATGGAGGCAAAGGATTCTGATTCAGGGACTCGACCCAAATCATCCATCATCCCCATACCTCCACAGATACTGCTTGACCAGCTGAGTTCCTCCAGTAGTTTATTTTTTGCTGCAAGAAATCATTAGGTTTAGTGGACATATTTGGATTTCTCCTGTTTTATCGTCATAGGTTTAAACATTAACAAAAATGGCAACAGCTTATAGTTGGGACATTTCCAAAACTAAAGCATGTTTTAAATTATTTAATGAGATGGCTGCCAGCATTTACTGTCCCATACTAATCACCCTTGACAATGATGGTGAGACTGACCCTTAAATCACTGCAGCCTGTCTCATGAGGGGATCCTCAGAGTTAAAAGTCAAGAGAGTAAAGAGTATTTATTGTCATATGGCACGAAACAGAATAATGACGTTTTTAAAGGATACCAAGTGCTGAAGTAGCCAATTAACCAAAAACCTGTACTTCTTTGGAGTGTGGGTGGAAACCGGAGCTCCTGGAGAAAATGCACGCAGGTCTAAACTTATATCCCTCCATTCCTTGTATATCATATAACCATATAACCATATAACATATAACCATAACAGCACGAAAACAGGCCATCTCGGCCCTTCAAGTCCGTGCCGAACACTTTTTTTTTTACTTGCATCCTAGATTTTTACTAGATATCCACGTGCCGACCTAAAAGCCTCTTGAATCTCACTATTGTATCTACCACCACCACATCCCCTGGCAACACATTACAGGAACTGGTTCATCTCCTACCTCAAAGGTAGGAGTTTCTCGACTAACAGAGGCAACTCTTTCTCCTCCCCAGCTAATCTCTGCTGTGGGGTTCCACAAGGTTCCATCCTTGGCCCCATTCTCTTCTCCCTGTATATGCTCCCCTTAGGCCAAGTCATTGAAAGGCACGGCATTTCCTTCCATTGCTACGCAGACGATACACAACTCTATCTCCCCCTGAAGCCCAAAAACCAATCAAATCTGCTTAATCTTACCCACTGCCTCGAGGATATAAAGTGTTGGATGGCCCAGAACTTCCTCCAACTAAACGAGAGTAAGTCTGAGGTCATCCTTCTCGGCCCCTCAGACTCAATCAAAATGATAGCAGGCAGCCTTGGAAGCCTTACCCCACTACTCAAACCTCACGTCAAAAACCTTGGCGTGATATTTGACTCAGCACTGAAATTTGACAAACAAGTCAATGCCATGGTAAAAGCTAGCTTCTTTCAGCTTCGGACGATAGCTAAAATAAAACAATTCCTCCACTTTGATGACCTCGAAAAGATCATCCACTCATTTATCTCCTCCCGCCTAGATTACTGCAACTCTCTTTACACTGGCATCAGCCAATCTTTCCTGTCCCGCCTGCAACTGGTCCAAAACGCCGCAGCAAGACTCCTGACGGGCACCCGAAAAAGGGACCACATCATCCCGATCCTGGCCTCTCCCTACTGGCTCCCTGTGCGGTTCCGTATACATTTCAAGATCCTCCTCTATGTCTACAAAGCCCTCAATGAGCTTGCCCCCACCTACATTAAAAGTCTTCTTACCCACCACTCCACCTCCAGGTCCCTCAGATCGTCCGACTTGGGGTTGCTGAATATCCCGCGGTCTAGGCATAAGCTCAGGGGCGGCCACGCCTTTGCGGTTGCAGCTCCTAGACTGTGGAACAGCATCCCCCTTCCCACCTGAACTGCCCCCTCCATTGTCTCCTTTAAGTCAAGACTTAAAACTTATCTATACTCCCAAGCCTTTCTTGATGTCCTCTGAGCAAGGGCTATATGTATATATATATGTAGTTTGTTTGTTTATACTATTCTGATAACAAATGTAAAGTACTTTCTCCAACGAGAGTTGTTTTTTAAATGTGCTATATAAATAAATGTGACTTGACTTGACTTGAGGAATGTACCACTTTCTGTGTAAAAAGACTTGCTCCTGTTATCTTAAAATTGTGCCCTCTAGTCTTTGATATTTCGAAATTGTGCCCTCTTGTAAAGCTGCATCATGACTTCCTGACTCTTATGCTCAATGTCCTAAGCACTGAAGGTAAGCATATCAAATGCCATCTTAACTATTCTATCTACTTATGTTGCCACTTTCAGGGAGCTATGGCCTTGGACATCAAGATCTGTACATCAATGGCAATGCTGTTAACTCTATACTTTCCACTTACATTTGACCACCCAAAATGCAACGTCTCATATTTGTTCAGATTATATTTCATCTGCTATTTCTCTGCCCATTTCTGCAGCTAATCTACATTCCACTGTATACTTTGATCTTCAGGATCAGCCGACCATTAGGGACTTTATCAAATGCCAAACAACAGCCTTGTAGTCACCTCGTTAAAAGCTCATAAGACATGACCTGCCATGGACAAACCATGCTGACTGTCCTTGGTTAGCCTATTCTTTTCCAAATGGGAATAAATCCTGTCCTGAAAAATTCTCACCAAAAGTTTTCCTACCTCTGATGTGAGGCTCACAATTCTGTAATTTCTGGGATTATCGCTACTTCCCTTCTTAGATAAAGGAACAACATTAGCTACTCTCCAATCCTCCGGGACCTCGCCTGTGGCTAGAGAATATACAAAGGTCTGTGTTAAGGCCCTGGCAACCTCCTTTCTTGCCTCTCATAATAACCTGGAATGGATCCAGGCCCTGGTGATTTATCCACCTAATTGCTCTTCATGAAGCACAACACCGCCTCTTTCTTGATCTCAAGCTGCTCTAGCATATTAATATTCCCCACGCTGATCTCTGTCTTCCATGTCCTTTTCCTTGGTGAAAACAGATGTAGACTTGTTTAATACTTTGCCCACGTCCCTTGAATCCAAGCACAAATTCCCTCCTCGATCCCTTAGCGATTCTACCTTCTCCCTGGTTACCCTCTTGTTTGTAATGTGTTTATTAAAAAACGCCTTGGGATTTTCAATAATCCTTGCCAATGACATTCCAAGACCCCCTTTGGCCCTTCTAATTGTCCTCTTCTTTCCTGCTTGCTTTATATTCCTCAAAAGCCCAGTATGATTTCATCTCTAACTTTATATATAGTTCCGTTTTCATTTTGACCAAATTTTACAACCTCAATTGATTATCCTAGGATCCCTTACCTTCTCATCCTTATCCTTTCTGCTTTTTTTTATTTTTATGCAAGTGATTCTGAAAAATAGTAATAAAAAGGAACTGCAGATGCTGGTTCATGCCAAAGTTGGACACAAAATGCTGGAGTAACTCAACGGGTCAGGCAGCGTCTCTGGAGAAAATAGATAGGTGACGTTTCGGGACGCGACCCTTCTTCAGTGAAAAAAATAGTAGCTGTAACTTAGTGAATATTTTTTTCAAACCGCAATCCCACTAAAGAAATCTAAAGTACTCACAGAGATGAATGGGCCCCTCATGTTCTGTCTCTGATGTTATAGCACCACCACAGGTGAAGAGATTTTGATGCAATAGCTTCACTGCTGGCAACAAAAATTCACATTCGATAATTTACCAAAGATTCATTCAGGCTTCACTGAGAATATGCTTTAAAGAATCATTCACAGCATTTCTCATTTTGTGAATGTGGGAACAAAATTCAAAACAATATCTTGCTGCACTCACATTGAAAACAAGACATTTGGATATAATTTTAGTTCATCCTGTTCATCATCACACTCTTTTCTATTTTATTGGCGAGGAAGGTGGGGTTAGAAATTAGTTTTTGATCCCCAACGTAATAGTAGTGGTTTCCCTTCTATTCCCCTCTGAATACTCCCACTCCAAAAACGTACAGGTTTGTAGGTTAATTGGCTTGGTATAAATGTATAGATGTAAAAAAAATGTCCCTAGTGTGTGTAGAGTAGTGTTAATGTGCGGACTCGGTGGGCCGAAGGGCCTGTTTCTGTGCTGTATCACTAAACTAAACTAAACTTTCCTTCCTTCATAAGTACAAATGTTCGCTGATGGTTGCACAATGTTCAATTCCATTTATAACTGCTTAACAATGCCCATGGTTAATTGGCTTGGTATAAATGTAAAATTGTCCTTAGTGTGTGTGGGATAGTGTAAGTGTGGGGGATTGGTGGTCAATGTTGACTTGGTGGGCTGAAGGGCCTGTTTCCGCAATGTATCTCTAAACTAAACTGAACTAAATATTCAGTTCCAAACATTCCAATGAAATGAAAAACAGGAGGGAATATAACTGTTGCCCAACATTATCTTCCCTTTTCATCCTTACAACTAGACATGTATTTTTCACCTCTGAATTTTAAATTTATGAAATAAGTAAATTGTGTTATTTTAACTCCATGCCTTTTTTTCCTGTAGAGTGTACTGCCCTCTCATTATGAATTGTATCCAATAGGACAAAGTACTGTTTGCTTTCTTGGAATGTTTTACGATGTTGGCCGCATCTATAATTTGAGATTATTTACTCTGATTAAACATGGTTCCACTTATGAAATAATTAGCAATTAGCATTCAATTTGCATTCACTTTCTAATGTTACCGTTCACTATGGCCTTAAAACATTGTTTATCTCTAATCTATATTGCATAATAGTAATTTATTGCAACCAGCTAAGTTGCATATAAATATAGCATAATTTAAAAAATAATAATTAACCTTCTTTGGAACTAGCAGTCAGTTTCTGCATTGCTGCAGCTATATTAAGGAATAATTCAAGATGCATAAATTAGTAAGACTGTGGTTAGCTAACTATTATTTTGAAACAGTGATTTCAAAGGTAATATTTGCACAACCTTGTTAGTCGTAGTGCTTAGTTAATGATTTGTTCCTGTAACCTGATGTAATTGGGAATATTCAGCAACAACAATTTTCTACTTTTATTTAAGCTTTTGCAAGTAGCACATTTTAGGTTTGCTGCATAATCTTTGGTTGGAGTACATATTTAAGTACAGTTAAATATAGATTGCTCTTACATCTGACCTCACCCTCACTCCCTCATGACTCGAGTCAGCCTGTTGTATCTTTAATAGTGCACGTTTGGTCCAGAATCTCTTGCACTGTCAGATCACATTTGTTGTTTGGTAAATACTATGATCTTTCCCCTATTAAATGGGATATATAACAGATTTACCACTTTCTTCGCACCACTTAAATTAAATCAGACCCATCATGTTACGTAACCCTTTAGTCATTCCCCCCGACTATGACTGATTGTACAAACCATGTTACTTTTTCCATGCAATCATTGAAATATTATAGTTTTGATTAGTTTATTATCGTCAACGTGTACCGAGGTACTGTGAAAAGCTTTATGTTGTGGCTATCCAGTCAGCAAAAAGACTATACATGATTACAATCAAGCCGTTCACAGTGTACAGATACAGGATAAAGGGGATAACATTTTGTGCCTGATAAAGTCCAATGAAGTCCGAGTAAAGATAGTTCAAAGGTCTCCAATATTGAGACAAGGCAAATAATAGCTTCTAATTTCCAAACTGTGGATTTCAGAAGTTATGGGGCGAAAACTGTACAACTCCTCCCCCTTCTGTCGTGGGGTAGACGGAGACTGACTCCCCCTCCACTCTTTGCACATCCCCAATCCTTTCCACTTATCACTTTAATTTCATGCTTCATGTATTTTGTGTTTTTATGACTTAGCAGATAAATTTCCACCCTGGGATGAATAAAGCTCTATCGTGTCGTATAGTATCGTAAGCAGGAGAATGGGGTTAAGAGAAAAAGATAGATCAACCATGATTGAATGGCAGAATAGCCTTGATGGGTCGAATGGCCCGATCCTGTTCCTATCACTTATGAACTAATAAAGTCACAGACTGGCATTTAGCCATGGTCTCAGTTTATAGCTACCCTCATAGCTTCTCTATCACATCAAAGATTCCCGGATTTAGGACACAGTTTCTCACTTTTAAAGTTCCCGGCGTTAGTTTTTGAATTCTCCAAGGGCTCAGCAGATGGACACCATACGTCACCTGACCTGCTCAACATGTGATGCTTTCCTAATGTTCACAAGACCACAAAACAATTAATCATCCAACTGTTGGCACTTCTGATCTAACAACCACATCCTTGAATCATCAACAACCAATTCCAGCTCCCATAACATTAAATAACTTGTGAACAATTATTTTATTTCCAACTAACCATAATTTTCTTTTAATATTCCCCCAACACTCTCCACTAAGGAAAATCTATTTTCATCCCCACACAATCATTTCAGCATGTTGCTGTCCTCTGCTGGTAATTAATGCTTAGCAGAAGGATTATGATTTCATGCACTGCACAGTTCAATGTACAGATTAAAAGGTTACCAAGTTTTGCGCAAACCCCTCACCCCAAATGTTTGCACATTTTCACTCTAATTCGACGGAGAATACGGCAGTTGCTCTTTGAAAGCTTAGAAGAGAGTTTAATTTAGTGCTCCTACTGCTAATTTACTCAGAGATTTTGGGCGGCACAGTGGTGCAGTGGTAGAGTTGCTGCCTTAAGGGCCTGTCCCAATGACGTGACTTTTCAGCAACTGTCGTCGACCTTCAAGCTCGGGGGCACTCGGCTGAACAACCGCGAGCTGGATCGACCGTCAGCGATGAAACCGCGAGCTGGATCGACCGTCAGCGCGCGCGCACACACACACACACACACACACACACACACACACACACACACACACACACACACACACACACACATCGCAAAGGCAGGGGCCAGGGAAAGCAGGGGAGCGCTGTTTGAAATTCACATGGTGCAAAGTCAAGGTGATACCCGCAGCAGCCTTTTGCTTCATCAGCCTTTCAAGAAGTAAATGTACTTTTAGTAACATCCACCCAACTTGTTCCTTCCCTGCTCTCATGGTTCAGATGGATTTTTAAAAAAACCTGAGAGGCTTTTATTGTAAGAAAAGAAAACTTTTCTCTGCTAAAAGAACTCTGCAACTATGATTGAGCACGCCCAGGAGTGACAGAGGTCACATGCTTATGTTAATATTAACCTTTTTTTAACCCAGTTTTATTCCACCTGGGAGGTCTTACCTTCCACTACCTGCAACCTCCGGTAACCACTTTCAACTAGCATCACAACCGGCTTCGACTAAAAAATTACTGATTTTTAAAACGGCAACCTATTTTTAGTCGAGGCTGGTTTTGAATTTTTTGAAATAATCGCCGGAACATAGAAGAAGCGGAAACCACTTTCGACCATTAGGGAGACTGACAAAAACCTCCGGGAACCTCATGGAAACCTTGGGTGGGGCGCAAAGTCTCCAGAGGTTTTCGTTCAGGTTTCCTAAGTGGGACAGGGGCATTACAGTGACCTCCTAGGACCACGTGTCAACCATGCTGCGAGTTTGTGGCAAGCACAAACTCTTCTAAACGTGCAAATTAGGTCGCCATCATGAGACAGTCCCTTTACAGCTCCAGAGCCTTACAGTTCAATCCTGACTACGGGTGCTGTCTGTACGGAGTTTGTACGTTCCACCTGTGACCACATGGGTTTTCTATGGGAGCTCCGGTTTCTTCCCACATTCCATAGATGTACAGGCTTGTCGGTGAATTGACATCGGTAAAACAATTTATAACGAGCCGGCAGTACTCTCTACAGGAAATTGTCCCGGTCGTGTAGGATCGTGCTAGTGTACAGGGTACTAATGCTCGTGTACGAGGGATCACTGGTTGGCGCAGACTCGGTGGGCTGCAGGGCATGTTTCCGTGCTGTATCTCTAAACTTTAAAGTCCAAAGATAATTCCAGGCTGATTATAAAACATCGAGATGCAATATCTTTCTCCAAATGCAGATGACAGAGCTCTATCATTGCAAGATATGAGCTTCTTGGACTTATTTTTGCTTCTGCGAGTCATCAAGGAGGAGCTGAGAGATTTACAGTCATCACATGCATATGGCCATCAGCAAGCCTGGCTTCTCCAGGAACTACAGAGGGTTTCAGTTCCTTAATGTCCAGCTGGTCTTTGACCACTGGCAACAGTTCAGGCAGATGATGTTTCCGAGCAAATCCCATGATGTCTGTAACCTGTGGCTGTCTAGCAGTCATTTTCTCTCTCTGACAAAAATCAATAGATCCCAGGCTAGCTACAAGGAGACAAAATATTCTTACAGACTTGGCAGATTGCCCTGGTTCAAAATCCAAAGATGCCAGCAAAAATCAACAACAGCAGTTACAGCTCAAACAGAACAGTCCATAAAAAACAACAACAGCTCCTTGCTTCAATCAGAAGAGTATTGCAGTGGTGTCATTGTAGTTTAGAGATCCATGGAAACATGCCCTTCAGCCCATAGAGTTCACACGAGGCAATTTACAGAGGCCAATTAATCTACATACCCGGATGACTTTGGGAGGTGGGAGGTGGGGGCACATGGAAGAAATCTAGGTGCTCACAGTGAGAATGTGTCAAACTCCACATAAAAACAGCGCCCGAGGTCAGGATCGAACCCGGGTCTCTGGCGCTGTGAGGCAGTGGTGGTGTTCCATCTCTTGTACAATTTTCTCCTACGTTGGAAAGAATTATTGTTGGTTTCAAGTGAATCATGTAGAGGAAACTAATGTTGTGGAGGGTGCACTAATGGCTAAGAGGTATAGAACATCCTCCTGCAACTGGAGTGGCTTTGTCCAGTCTGTTTCTGCATTTCCCCAACCCTCACTGCCATCTCAAGCCTAATATCCGTCACTGCACATCATCCACATTGGTCCTTCCTCCCTTCAACATAAGAAGCAACATCTACCTAACCATAGACTGACACAAAAAGCTGGAGTAACTCAGCGGGTCAGACAGCATCTCTGGAGAAAAGGAGGAGGTGATGTTTTGGGTCGAGATCCTTCTTCAGACTCTGATGCTGAAGCTGAGTTACTCCAGCTTTTTATGTCTGTTTTTGGTTTAAACCAGCATCTGTAGTTCCTCCTTACAATCTAGGCATAATTCATTTATATACCTCAGCTTTGAACAGTATCACCCACTGAAAACATAATCAAATGGATAGGCAGTTCATTGTTTTAGAATTATAAAAGATACACTTAGAAGTCAGCCGTTAGCCCACAGTCCCAATTTATGAGTGATGGTGTTGAAATATTTCCACTACCACCACCACCTCCCTCCACCCACACTTGTTCTTAGAGTATTAAATGCCCTTTGACAAGGGTTGGAGTGAGCTGTTGCATAACAGCGGACTCTGTCATACAGGGACATTTATTGAAACAGGGTGGCATGGAGGCGCAGTGGTAGAGTTGCTGCCTTACAGCGCCAGAGACCCGGCTTCAATCCCGACTACGGGTACTGTCTTTACGGAGTTTGTACGTTCTCCCCGTGACCGCGTGGGTTTTCTACGAGATCTTTGGTTTCCTCCCACACTCCAAAGATGTACAGGTTTGTAGGTTACATACAGACAAGAACCCGTAGCCAGGATCGAACCCAGGTCTCTGGCGCTGTAAGGCAGTAGCTCTACGGCTAAGCCACCGTGCTGCCCTTCTGTAATAGTTCTATATTGGTTCTCCAATATGATGTGTAGGAAAGAACTGCAGATGCTGGTTTAAATCGAAGATAGACACAAAATGCTGGAGTAACTCAGCGGGTCAGGCAGCATCTCTGGAGAGAAGGAATGGGTGACGTTTCGGGTCGAGACCCTTCTATGGGTCAGACCGAAGAAGGGTCTCGACCCGAAACCTCACCCAATCCTTCTCTTCAGAGATGCTGCCTGTCCTGCTGAGTTACTCCAGCATTTTGTGTCTACCTTCTCCAATATGATATTCATTATAACACAAACAAATCCTGAGACTAGTGGTCTTCGTTATCATTTGCTCTTGTACTATTGATAAACAAGGTTAGATCATAATCATGTTACGTTATGTTATATATGTAGCCACGTTGAAGTTGACAGATTTCCCTAAGGCAATACAAGGAGTATTGTACCATGGTAATTTTGAGCTTAAGTTTCAGTTTCAGAGCTCACAAGTTTGATTAAATTCAAAAGAAAAGGTAATTTATGCTAGCAGGCATGGCAAAAGTTCTGGCCCACTAATACAACAGCTAGAATCCTGAGAACAAGTCTACTACAAGAAGCACATCACATTCATGTATGATCTTTAACAACAAAAGACATTCCAATATATGCCAATGGAAGCCTAGTTAAGGATGCAAGTGAAAATGAGGAAAAAAATAGCAGATGCTGGAAATCTGAATAGAAAATGCTGGAAACACTCAGCAGGTCAGGCAGCATCTGTGGAAAGACAGATGATGTCCAAGACCTTTGAACAGAAAGGAAATAAGAAGGGTCCCAACTCGAAACGTCACTTATCCAAGTCCTCCAGAGGTGCTGCCTGACCTTTAGAGTTAGTACAACACTTTGTATTTGAAGAGCGAAAACAAAATGCTGGAGTAATTCAAGGTGTTCACCATTGGCCAGAACTATTGCTGATGTTGGGAAAGAATGAGTGATAATGGTGTTCCATAGCAACCATCTGAGGTAGATCAAACCAACCACAGATTGCTGGATCTTAAATCAGGGTTCTTAAATATACTTACTGTGCACATTGAAGTGGGTACAGGGTCATGCAATCGTTCCGAGCTATTAACCATAGTAACAATGAGAACAGAACATCCAGAACTAATTGGCTGAGGAAGGAAGCAAATCATTTTCATTAACAATATTAACAACATTAAGGTGGCAATGTGGTGCAGCAGTAGAGTTGCTGCCTTCCAGCAACAGAGACCCGGGTTCAATCCTGACTAAAGGTGTTGTCTGTACGGAGCATGCACATTTTCCCTGTGACCATGTGGGTTTTCTCCTGGTGCGCCGGTTTCCTCCCACACTCCAAAGAGGTGCAGGTTTGTAGATTAATTGACTTCGGTAAATTGTCCCGAGTGTGTAGGATAGTGTTAGTGTACGGGGATCGCTGGTTGGCACGGACTCGGTGGGCCAAAGGGCCTGTATCCACATTGTATCTCTAAACTAAACTAAACTAAACTAAACTGAATTCAGCGTTTTGTGACAAACACTGCAGATGTAAGCCCCATCGTGAATACCTTCTCTGGCACAGTGTTTTACCTGTAAATGGAATATGGAATTTTGTACTGCTCACAAAGTAGTGTAGAGCTAATCCTTAGTCTCTCCGAGAAACAGTGACTAACAAGCCTTGGTCAGAAATGCCAATATCACCTGCATTGTATCAGGTGGAAATGAATATCATAATGGACTAACATGAATAACTTAACATAATAACTAACATAATAACCAATTATATTACTTTGGTGACAAAGTTCAACAATTTAGAAGACGTTATCAAATCAGGTCTTTCCTCAGAATTACTTTTTTCGAGTTGACAATCTTAAGATCAGATGCTCAAATAAAATTTAATTTCATAAGCTACCCAATGAGTTGCGGTATAACCACAGGTTAGCATTATCTGTATTTGAATGCAATGAAATTCATGATGCAATTTAAGAAAATAAATCCTGTGAAATTTCCATCCCATATTGAAGCATCAGTGCCAATTGTTTCCTTCTAAGAAACAATTAATTTTAAACTAAAAAATGACAGCAGTCCACACATTCGATTCATGGATTAGATTCATTATTTGGATTGGATTAATTATTTGGCAAATACAACAGGTTAAATTAGGACGGATGGATGGAGAGAACACAGATAGATTCTTGATAAGTACAGGTGTCAGAGGTTATGGGGAGAATGGGCTTTGGGGGGAGAGATAAATCAGCCACAATTGAATGCTGGAGTAGTCTTGATGGGCCGAATGGCCTAATTTTGCTCCTATCACTTATGACCTTGTGATCTTTTGAGCCTTCTTTTTGTCAGCCTCCACCTAAAAAAAAGGTTAGAAAGTAAAAAAAACTTTTAAAAAAACTTCTAGAAAGTAAAAGGAAACAGGTGTGAAACAATTAGTGTGAAAGGGCTGTTAATTTGACTTCGGAGTCACGTGAGTGACTACGTGAAGAAGACCCCGTCAGGCTGCATGCGCGTCATTACGTCAGACGCATGGCGCAGCGACCGGTGGGAGGAGTAGCGCTCCTCCAGCGGTAAGTTTAAAAACCTCAAGGTAAGTGCTCAGCTTAGTCGGAGGTCGCTTTCTTGTTGGAGTAAGGCTTGTTTTTCAGATCAAGTTCAACCATGGAGAAAGCGTCAAAGGTGAAGGCGAGGCGAGCCGCTGGTAAAACCATGGAAGACCGCGGGAGTGCGGGTAGCGGGCGCCCGCCCAGTTCACCTATTTAGTCGGTGGCAGGGAGGCCAGCGACTGCAGACTCGTTGCCTTTGAGCACCGTCGCTGCGCCGTTGGGGCGTAAGGCCATTAGAAAGTCTGCACGGCCCATAGACTCGGGTGAGTCGGGCCAGGAGGGTTCCCCTCCGGAAATGGATACCTTTCTTGCACGGTTATCTAAAATGGAGCTCCTAATGGAGAGGATGCTCCATCAGGATACACTCCGGGAGGAGGAGTGGTGTCCATTCCGGCCTACGGGAGAGCCCACGCCTGCAGCGCCTGAAATAGGGCTGCTCAATCACTCCCTCTTGGAGGAGGAGAGCTTGACGGGTCAGTTGTATTCTGACGCCGAATCTGTGGGTGAGCAGAGCTCAAGGGATGAAGGGCATGAGCCCGAAATACCATGTTTGGCAGCAAGATTTGCCATCCCCAGAGAGTCATGGGAGCCGTTGGGAGAGGAATTGGCAACAACCATAAATTATTTACTCTCCCATCAGCTGCAAGAGCTGACCATGGACGATACAGCAAAAAAATATGAAACCCTAGTTAATTGTGTACTACTGAAAGTACCGGCGGTTAATCATGTAATATGGGGCCATATGGGCATTGGTATTCGGGCACAAGAAATGAAGCTCCAGCGGGTGCTGAAGTTGCTCGCCTTGGGCATTACTGCGTTCGCCAGATCGGTGGACGAGGGGCATCTGTCTGAATCACAGCAGGATGCCTTAGCCCTCATGTGCAGTGCACATTTTGAAATTAACTGTTTGCGAAAAAGTGCCATACGCCCTACTATTTGCGGCGCTGTGTAAGCCCAGCAATATTCAGCCGCCAAATCTGCTGTTTGGGGAGGACCTCGCAAAGAGAGTGAAGGAGCTCGACGACGAGGCAAAAACGGTGGGGTTAATTAAAGCACCGATGGTCAGCAGAATGGTTCGGCAGCAGTACCCCTACTGACGGGTTGCAGAGACCGGGGCCGGTCAAGGAACGAGCCGGTCATTAACGAATGTGCGCAGCTGGCACACTGCTACCGGGACACGAGTAAACGTGCATTTTCCCACCAGGAACCGGGGGTAACAAATTCCACCGGTAACCATGGAGGTAGGTGGGTCTGGTCCTGATAGGAACATATTAAGCGAAAAACACCTACAAGTTGGGGGGAGATTACACTTGTTCCTAAAAGAATGGTATGAGATAACATCAGATCCATTTATACTGTGCAGTATACAAGGTTTTCGAATTGAATTCTATCCCAATTTGTGTCCACCCACTCAGCATGTTCCAAGCCGGACACTCATTTTCTCACAGAAAGGGAATATGGAGATACAGGCAGAACTTGAAAAATTATGCAAAAAAGGAGTAATTGAGAAGTCGGTTCGCCAACTCCACCAATTTGTCAAATATTTTTCCTAGGTCAAAAAAGGATGGAGGATGTAGAATCATCCTCGACCTGACGAGCCTTAACCCGTTTGTGCAGTATAAACATTTCAAAATGCAAACTTTTGCTACTGCTAAACAACTGCTTTCCAGAAGAAGTTATATGGCAAGCATAGACCTTAAAGATGCATATTACTCAGTGTCTGTTCATTGCGATGATAGGAGATATTTGAAATTTAGCTGGATGAGTCAATTATGGCAATTCAAAGCACTGCCTAATGGATTAACCTCAGCTCCTAGATTGTTTACCAAATTGTTAAAACCAGTACTGGGGCTACTTCGAGCTCAGGGTCATATTGTAATGGCCTATTTGGACGATATTTTAATTGTAGGAAAGACTCGGGACACAGCTGAATCATCCATTTCAGTTGTTAAGCTCACTTTTTTGGAAATTGGGGTTTATCATTCATCCAGATAAGTCAAAATTAACACCAGTCAGAGTTATTGATTATTTGGGTTTCACTATTAACTCAGATCACATGTCAGTGACTCTGCCCAAAGGGACAAAAGGTTGGTTAATTGAAGGCTGTATCAAGCTCATTGAAGAGCAACGACCTTTAATTAGACAGGTGGCCAGCTTGATTGGCACATTAGTGGCTTCTTTTCCAGCTGTGTAGTTTGGACCTCTGCATTACCAACAATTACAATGAGCAAAGGAACAGGCACTGAGGATACATTCAGGTCATTATGACAGGCCCATGCAATTACCAGCTGCAGCCATTGCTGAAGTGCAATGGTGGATCATGAATGTCTCAAGTTGTTCCAGCAAAATTCTGGTTGAACCACCTTCCATTGTCTTACAGACTGATGTCAGTGCTCTAGGTTATGGCGCTACTGATACTATTTCCAGCTGTGGAGGCAGATGGAATATGCATGAGGCACCTCTTCTGCAATCACGAGGGATTAATTATTTAGAGCTTTTGGGAACATTTTATGGGCTTAAAGCTTATTGCTCTACTAAGTGTCACTTGCATGTTCAGGTTCAGATTGACAACGCTACGGCAGTGGCGTATGTTAATCATATGGGTGGAATCAAGTCGGAATCTTGTGATAGATTGGCAAATCTGATTTGGAGCTGGTGTATTACCAGAGACTATTTAGCTTTCAGCTATCTACCTACCAGGTAGATTCAACATAGTGGCAGACACAAGGTCACGCAAATTCAATGACAACACAGAATGGATGTTGAATCATGAGATATTTAACGATGTTGTTGCTCGGTATGGGATGCCAGATATCGATTTGTTTGCATCCAGACTAAACTACCAGTTACCTAAATATGTTTCATGGGAACCATATCCTGGGGCAGTAGTGGTAGATGCATTCTCGCTGCATTGGAGTGTAATGTTTTTGTATGCATTTACTCCATTTTGCCTCATCAGTCGGTGTCTGCAAAAAATCAAGCAGGACTCCGCCTCAGGAGTATTGGTGGTACCCGACTGGCCTACTCAGCCATGGTTCCCTCTCGTTTTGCAGATAATCACACAGCCCCTTATGACTGTTCCCAAACATAGAAACCTACTGGTGCACCCTGTAACTGCCGATCAACACCCTTTACATGATCGTATTGATCTATTAATTTGCAGATTCTAAGAAGGCCATACCTGGGGAGAGGACTATCCGATCGCACCGTGGATGTTATTATTGCGGCCTGGAGGGATAGTACCCAAAAGCAGTACATCTCATATAAGGAAATGGGAGGTGTTCTGCTTATGGCAGAATATTTCATATCACACGGCAGGCATCTCAGATGTGCTAGAGTTCCTGTCAACTCTCTATTTCGATCAAAGATTAAGCTATAGTGCGATCAATACAGCCAGAAGTGCCCTGTCTTCATACTTATGGATGGGATCAGAACAATATTCTGTGGAGTCACACCCTCTAATCTCTAGATTTATAAAGGGAATTTTTTATTCCAATCCTCCAGGCCCAGGTATTCGGTAATCTGGGATGTAAGCCTAAGAGGTGCGGAATCAGCATTATTTATTAGCCACAAAAAAACACATAGTAAGGTGTCGGTTCAGACTATTTCAAGGTGGCTGCAGCAGGTTCTGGTTTATGCAGGTATTGACACTGACAATTTTAAATCTCATTCCACCAGGACGGCATCAACATCAGCGTCCAGGGCAAAGGACGTCCCCATAGACCATATCCTCGCGGCCGCAGGATGGTCAAGTGAATTGATTTTTCAAAAATATCATCATAAACCGATTGCTGAACCAGGTGTATTTGCCCATTCTGTTTTGAGTTCAGTTTTATAGCTTCCCCCTGGGACACAGGGGATGCTATTGTTTTCTTTATAAAAATAAACCGTTAATACGTTTAAATCAATGTCATGGTTTAATGCATTGTTGATTATTTACTCATTCTGAGTCAATCGATGCAGTGAGACGCCTGGATTTGAATCTACGGCATGAAATCACAGAGCTTTGAAATCTTCACGTAGTCACTCACGTGACTCCGAAGTAAAATAGTAAGATTAAATGAGAACTTACCAGTTTGAAGTTTGATCTTTATTTTATGAGGAGTTACGTTGGTGAGTACGTGCCCTCCACTCCCAACCCTCTCTCACAAAGGTCATCTGGTAGTTCTAGGTTTCTGGTCTTACTATTATACTTCAATTACTGTTACCTGTGATTTCACACCGCTGCTTTGAAGATTGACGCGCATGCGGCCTGACGGGGCCTTCTTCACGTACTCACCAACGTAACTCCTCATAAAATAAAGATCAAACTTCAAACTGGTAAGTTCTCATTTAATCTTAGTATTCATTGTGTTAGCTAAACATTAAAACAACCAATTAATTTTTGTGTTCTCTGTTTTAACATTAAGTATGCATCATAGTTTATGCACCATTAGCTTCAGAGATCTTGCTATCAGACACATCTTTCCCTTTCTCTCCCCACATACCCCCCCCATGTTATTATATTATGTTTTTGCCTATCAACTATCAGCCTTTGTCTCAACTCCATAAAGAAAGTGCAATTCCTCAGTCTGACATCTATTTAACAAAAACATTGCTGATAGTAAAATGTCAATGTGACATTTCCCAATTAGTCAGCTAAACAGGTCATGAACATGTCCATGCACAGAGAACTATAACAGCGATTTGAAAATTATCACTTGCTTCAACTACTCTTACTGATATCTTTGTTAATGTATTTTATTAATTACTTATATCAGGAAAAGATACCTTTTGCCAGAGGTAGTATTTGAGGCAGGTACAAAACATTTAAAAGACATTTGGATAGGTGCATGGAGACAAAGGTTTAGAGGGCTATGCGTCAAATGGTAGCATAGGGGTCTAGTTTAAATGGGGCATCTTGGTCGGCATGGACAACTTGGACCAAAGTGCCTGTTTCCATGCAGTGTTACTCTATGAATGTAAAGAAGAGAACTCAAAAGAAAAATTAAGTGGATGAAACTTGTTGTGATAGAGAGATCAAGGGTCTGCAATAATCTTTTTAGGCTATCTTTTATCTCGACACTAGTCTCTTCATATATAATTAAGCGGCAAATGTACGTAAGCTGTCAAAGTAGAATAAACTGATTGTACCTAGAACAAACCAGTTCTCTGGCAGTAACCAAAGTCCATCTTAGCTTTTCATTGTATTACATGGATGGTGAAGCATTGGTGACAGTGCAGAGATTTAGAAGAACATTAAAATGTTTGAAAATAAATTGTTATGAAAACAAATTGAGCATTGAGAATTCCAAGATGGCGGCTGATGGAGGAGAGCAATGGTGCCGCCAGAACAACGGGCCTTTAAGGCCAATGGAAGACTGCAATCTTGGGAACTTTGAAACATTGTGGGTGCCAGAAACAGGGCGACTCTCTGTGTACTGCCTCGGTGAAGTCTACTACTACACTACAACCATTGCATTTTGGTACTTATCTATGATCGTGCTTATCTATAGTATGATTTTACTGGATTGTATGCAAAATAAAGAATTTCACAGTACCTAGGTACATAAATACATGTGACAATAAAATATCATCATCAATATAGTATCATCATGCCTCTGGTAAAATGACTAAATACAAACTTAATAGAAGTCTTTAAACTTATGAAGGAATGTGCATCATTGGAAATAAGTATTGATAAATTTTGGTTGGACAAGGAAATTAAAAACTCACAAAACCAATGTGGAATTTACAAGACTCACACCCTAAATAAGAAACGTAAGATAAGCAGAAGCGAGAAATTACTATAAGGATAATAACATTGTGCTGCACTACCTCTTAGTTTAGGAAATCCACTTTAGGATTGCAGATGGGGAAAAAAATGTCAAGGGTTAAACGGCAAGTGATATAACAACTGAAGTAAGACAACGGTGCAAAGAGAATTGTGTTAAAGAAGGAACTGCAGATGCTGGAAAATCGAAGGTACACAAAAATGCTGGAGAAACTCAGCGGGTGCAGCAGCATCTATGGAGCGAAGGAAATAGGTAACGTTTCGGGCCGAAACCCTTCTTCAGACTGATAGGGGGTGGGGAGAAGAAAGGAAAAAAGGAAAAGGCGGAGGAGGAGCCCGAGGGCTGGGGGAGGGGAGGAGACAACCAGATGGCTGATGAAGGGGAGGGGACAGCCAGGGCTAGCTGAATTGGGAGAATTCAACGTTCAGGCCACCAGGATGTAGACTGCCCAAGCGGAATATGAGGTGCATTTCCTCCAATTTACGGTGTTGCTCGCTGTGGCCATGGAGGAGACCCAGGACAGAGAGGTCAGATACGGAATGGGAGGGGGAGTTGAAGTGCTGAGCCACCGGGAGTTCAGGTTGGTTATTGCGGACCGACCGGAGGTGTTCGGCGAAACGATCGCCAAGCCTCCGCTTGGTCTCACCGATGTAGATCAGCTGGCATCTAGAGCAGCGAATGCAATAGATGAGGTTGGAGGAGATGCAGGTGAACCTCTGTCGCACCTGGAACGACTGCTTGGGTCTTTGAATGGAGTGGAGGGGGGAAGTGAAGGGACAAGTGTTGCATCTCTTGCGGTTGCAAGGGAAAGTACCAGGGGAGGGGGTGGTATGGGAGGGAAGGGAAGAATTGACAAGGGAGTTACGGAGGGAGCGGTCTTTGCGGAAGGCAGACATGGGGGGAGATGGGAAGATGTGGCGAGTGGTGGGGTCACGTTGGAGGTGGCGAAACTGACGGAGGATCACTTGTTGTATGTGACGGCTGGTGGGGTGAAAGGTGAGGACTAGGGGGACTGTTGACTGTTGCAAAGAGAATTGTTGAGCGGCACAGTGGCGCAGCGGTAGATTTGCTGCCTTACAGTGCCAGAGTCCCGGGTTCGATCATGACTATGGGTACTGTCTGTACAGTGTTTGTACATTCTCTGTGGGCCTTGTTTTCCTCCCACACTCCTAAGACTTACAGGTTGGTAGGTTTATTGGCTTAGGTAAAATTGTAAAAATCCTAGTGTGTAGGATAGTGCTAGTGTACAGGGATCACGGGTCGGCCTGGGACTCGGTGAGCCAAAGGGCGCTGCATTTTTTCTAAACTCTAAAAGTCTAAAGAAATTGCAATGATTTTAGGGCAAAATTTTCCCGCCATCATTTAATATCACATTTATACCTCATCCTGATATGTGTGATATTATATATTTGCATTATATTCTGTTATGCATTGTGTGAATCAGGTTCCTTGGAAGTGAGGGCATGATTTAGCCCTCCTCTCACCAGTTACCATAGCCAATATTTTTTTTTCACCACCTTCTCGGCAAGGGAGAGAGGGGAGTGATAATGAATGTACTCAAAAGCGTTTGTATGTAATTACTGAAAAGCTGTCAGTGTGTAGGTGCATAAAATCTGGGATGTATAAGGTAAGTATTCAATTATGGTATATGGTATATTTCACAGCTACAGAAATGTATGTCTGCACTCTCTGCAATTTTTATCCACCATCACTGGACCGGTATATGGATAGGATAGGTTTGGAGGGATATGGGCCAAACTCAGGCCGGTGGGACTAGTGTAGATGGGACATGTTGGTCAGTGTGGGCAAGTTGGGCCGAAGGGCCTGTTTCCATGCTCGGTGACTGTGTTTCTATGACACTATTCTCCAGGTCTATTTCCCAATAGCAAAGCCAATTACAGCGGCACAAACCTGGCTTTTGTTGTGTTTCCTTGAGTGGGCATCCCTCCAAAAATCTGTTTGAAAAGTGCTTGGCCACAAGATGCTCTGCACTATTTAGAATCATACAGCATGGAATCATACAGCCCTTCAGCCCAACTTGCCCATAACAACCAACATGTCCCATCTGCCTGTGTTTGGCCCATGTCCCTCCAAACCATTCCTACCTTTGTATCTGTCCAATTATTTCTTAAACATTGCAATAGTCCCTGCCTCAACAACCTCCTCTGGCAGCACGTTCCATACACCCACCATCCTTTGCATGAAAAAGTTACCCCTTAGATTCCTATTAAGTCTTTCCCCTTCACCTTAAACCTATGCCCTCTGTTTCTCGATTCCCCTACTCTGGGCAAAAGAGTCTGTACATCTACCCAATCTATTCCTCTCATGATTTTATACACCTTTATATGATCACCCCTCATCCTCCTGCACTCCAAGGAATAGAGTCCCAGCCTGCTCAACCTCTCCCTATAGCTCAGACCCTCCAGTCTTGGCAACATCCTCATAAAAATGTCTACTATTTATCCAAGTGTGGTTGAGATGAAAAAAATACTCTGTGGAGAACAAGATGTAACATTTCTCTTTAATCTTTCAGCAATCACTTTAAGTCGGTGTCTTCTGGTTCTCTATCCTCCCATCACTGTGAATCAATGTTGCCTCTGAAATTAATCTGACATAATCCATGGCAGACTCTCTGCAGATCTTCACTTGTTGACATAATTATTGTGGCAGATTTTCTGGTTGGCACCAAAGTAACTGCATTTTGTAGAAACCCACCCACGTAAAGATTAAGTCGGCTCTAAGGCATGGATTTCCCCTTTACAATTAGTTTGTTTTGTTTTACAGGATTTGAGACAAAGCGAGATGTCATTCTGAACTTCCACATTTAACTTGCGTACAGACGACGCTGCAGTCAGTTTTACTGGTGTTTAGCACTAATGATTCCTCTTGACAGTACAACTGCAAATTGTGGACCGTTGATCTTGAAGCTAATAAGACCGTTGAAGCTAATAAGACAAACTGATTCAAATTGCCCATGAGTAGCTGTGACCAATGTATCCAGTTCATGCGATATATAGCTTGCAGGCCAGTAAGCAGTCCCGTCCAATTGGGAGAATTAAATTAGTATCAGCTCAATGTTGGAATTGTATTATGAGGGTATAAAAAAAGGCAGGCAGAGCAGTGCAGAGAAGTAATGAAAGGCCAAGCATTAGGAATTAAGCGAGCATATGAGGGAGACAAGCTTAGTTTTGTTTCCCCCAATTTTTCACAAGTCAGCATTTATACTCCAACCTCAACCTCAGACACCCAGCTCCAGTTTCAGTTCAGCCAAGGATTCCACAGCAGGGTTGGCTGAAAACTTCTCAACAGCCCCAAATACAGCAACCCACAATTACAAAGCAATTTCAAACGGGCATGCTGGCAGTGTTTGTAAAAAAATGTTACAGAGAGAATTTTTCAGTGTCGCTGAGGAATTTTGTTCCATAAATGCTTTTTTTTTAATTGTAAGGAGACTCTTGTAACCACAATAGAGTTAACAAATTGAAACTTCTGCCATGAGTTCAGAACATATCAATAAATTGATGCTGACTCCCTAATTAAAATACAAATACTTCAGGTCTGTTTAGTGCCCAATACTATTTTTTTTCACTGCACAAATCCACTGGAATATGTTTTATGTTTTATGAAATCAAGAACAAATGAGAAGCAATATCAATTTTAGTAATTATAACATATAGAACACTGCTGTGACCATATTCATCTACAGTGTTGCTTATTAATATTGCATTTTGATCGCTCATTTACTGTAAAGATGTTCCAACTTCATCAACTAGCTTAGATTTATTCCACCACAACATGTTATTGAGTAAAATTGACTACACCAATAATTACACCTTGTCCTAAGTCTGTAGGGAAATGTTGAGAGTTGTACTGACTTTGCTCTGGGTCATTTGAGGTTAAAATGGATGCACAGAGTATAGAAAGGCAATTCTATCCAATCTAGTTCTTTCCCAAAATAAGCCCTGCTGTGGATTTTGTTTCTATTATTAATTTTTCCTGAAATTTCCTACATAAATATTCCTCAACCTTAAAATCATAATTCACTGAACCCTGGAGAATGTTTTCGATCATTATTCAATATTCACCAGCTGCCCACTCTTGATGACAGCTCTCGAACACGAATAACACATATCAATAATTTCCACCGATATTAATTCTGTAACCCGAGACTCATGTTCTGATATTATTTCCAACTTTCGAATTTATCTTGGGATTTATTCCAAATGAATCATTGGCATGTGGGAGAAGAGGGGGTTGTTTGAGGTAAAATTGTCTTGGTTCTGAAATTCCAAGACACCTAGCCAATTTTCTAAATTTAAGGTGTTTAGTTTTAGTTTAAAGATACAGCGTGGAAACAGGCCCCTCAGCTCAATGAGTTCATGCCAATCGTCGATCACCTGTACACTATATCTATGTCCTACACACTAGGGGCAATTTACAGAAGCTAATTAACCTACAAACCTGCATGTCTTTGAATATGGAAGGAAGCCAGAGCAGCCGGAGAAAACCCACACAGCCACAGGGAGAACATGCAAACTCTGCACAGAATTGAACCTGAGTCTCGGGCACTAAGTCAGCAATTCTACCAGCTGTGCCACTGTGCCACCCTAGTGGACTATTTCATTTAAAATGTAGGGCAAAAAAATTTGCATTGTGCCCTCAAAAGTGCAGCAAGGTGGTGCTGTGCAGCGGTGCTGTGAGTAGGTGGTGTGATGGAAGGGGGTTTTAGGCACTGTTTTGTGCAAGGTTTGCAGGCAGCGTTACACTTTCAGGCACAAGGTACAAGCTGACATATGTAAAAGAATAGCCCGTGAATGAGGAGACTTGCACAAAACCCAAACGCCTGCATTCTCCCAGGGAAGGATGAGCGTAGCAGGTAGAGATAGGAATTTTAAAAAAAAGCATTTTCATGACTTTGAATGAGTTCCCCAGGCGCAGTCCAGAAAATGTCAGGTCTCATTTACATACTGCTAAAGTTAGCCCCAACTCTCCAGCTGAGGCATACTTCACTGTGTATCGTGTGAGTTTTGTAGACCTCATTCCCACAGTGAAAGATTGCATTGTAAAAGCGTGCACTTTACACTGGTAGAGTCAACAACGTGGAAGCGTATGCATGCAGTTAATGGGAAAGAGAGTGTAGGAAATCACGTTTAAACTAACAGGGGAGGTGGATGGGAACCAATGCAAGCAGACAGAGGGACATAAAAGGAGGACAGAAGCAAAAGGTAGAAGGGAGATAAGAAAAGCAAACCTGAAAGCTTTGTGTCTTAATGTCAGGACCATATGTAATAAGGTGGATGAATTGAATGTGCAGTTAGTAGTTAAGGAATATGATATAGTTGGAATTACAGAGACATGGCTCCAGGGTGACTGAGGCTGGGAATTAAACATGCAGGGGTATTTGATATTCAGGAAGGATAGACAGAAGGGAAGAGGAGGTGGGGTGGCATTGCCGGTTAAAGAGTAGATTAATGCAATAGTCCTTTCACCTCTGTTTTAAGGACTGGATAGGAAAGGTTTAGAGGGATATGGGCCAAATGCAGGCAGGTGGAACTCCTATAGATGGGGCACCTTGGTCGGCGTCGGTAAGTTGGGCTGAAGGACCTGTATCCCTGCTGTATGACCCTATGAGCTGGAACATGCCTCTCAAATCTTTTACATCAGAAATAGGCAACTTTGTATTCTTCTGGAAGGACACACTAATGGCCCTGTCCCACGGGCAGGCGGTTACTGGCGGTGAAGCGCGGCATCGCCGGAAGCGGGGACCGCGCGGCCACCGCGAGAGCGCCGCGCGTATGCCGCGGGAGCGCCGCACGGATGCCGCGCGGGGGCCGAGTGATCTCCGTACGGCCGGTCCCACGAGCTTGCGGTAAGTAAAAAAAAATTAAACCTTACCGGAAGCTGTTGCCGCGCGTATGCTGGCTGAACACCGCACGGCCTGTCCCACGAGCGCGGCGTCGGGTGATGACGACATCGCGCAACGCAACGCGCTACGCGATGACGTCAATTTGGCTCGCGGCGCTGTGGCGGTGCTAGTGGTGCTCACGGCGCACTGGCGGAGGCTGTGGCGGTGCTCGTGCCGCACTGGCGGCGGCTGTGCGGTAGGACAACATTTATGAACGTTGTCGACTTTTTGTGAGCACCGTGCGGTGTTGGGACCAACACCGCACGGTCCCGGCGGTGTGCGTGGGACTGAGCCCGCGGGCCATGCGCGGTCTCTGGCGGTCCACGAGCGGTCCCAACTTCCTGCTTCACCGCCAGTAACCGCCAGTAATCGCATACCTGTGAGACAGGCCTTTAAATTGGAGACGCATGGGAGTTTAGTGGAGTTTAGTTTAGTTTAATTTAGTTTAGAGATACACTGCAGTCAGGATTGAACCCGGGTCTCTGGCGCTGTAAGGCAACAACTCTACCGCTGCGCCACCATGCTGCCTATTGTTGCAGACAGTTTGTTGGAAACTGGATTCCACTGCCAATAGCTGTACTTCTTCTTCTTTCGTGTGGCGTGCACAGCCTAAAGTTGTTGGACAACTTGTTCTATTTGATCTTATGTTTGTGCACGTCGAGTTGATTGCATTAGTCGAAACAGGGCGGACCATGTGAAGGTTGCAATCTTCCACCCCCCAATAGCTGTACTGACCAAGCTGCGGTCACTGTGGCCTGGATTTTGTGGGGAAATCTCAACTAATCTGCTAGCCTTTGCCAGCATTATCCCATGCAACCAAAAACAGCTTCTGTGCTCCCATCTGTGAAGTGTCAGATTGCACGCAACTGTTCATGGGTTATTTTCCAAGCTGTGCTGGAAAGCTGGAGTCATGTCCAGTGAGAGAGCACAAAGTTGCAGCTGTACCATAAAACATAAAACAGTACAGCACTGGAACGTGCCCTTTGGTCCACTATGTCGGTGCCGAACATGATCCATATCCCTCTATTCCCTGCATTTAGTGCTAATCTAAAATACTCTTAAACGCCACTATCATATCTGCCACCACTACCACTCCTAGCAGTGCGTTCCAAGCCCTCACCAGTCTCTGTGTAAAAATCTTGCCACGCACATCTCCATTAAACTTACCCCCTCACCTTGTAGCTATGCCCCCTAGTGTTGGACATTTCCGTCCTGCGAGAAAGGTTCTGACTGTCTACCCTATCTATGCTTCTCATCATTTTATACCCTCGTCTTACAGGGGGGAAATCTGCATAAATACCCCCAAATCAATCTGAATCAGAATTTGGAAACTTCTCTGTTGATTTCAATAGAAAGAAACAGAGGCAAGTAAATAAAGTAAGTGATAGTTCATTTGCACTTATAAATTATTTATATTTAAATAGTTTTAACTCTAAACAAACATAATATAGAACATAGAACAGGACAGCACAGTGGCCCTTTGGCCCATAATGTCCCTGCCAAACACGACACCATGTTAAACTAACCAGCATGTGATTCATATACGTCCATTCCCCGCATATCCATGCACCCAAGAGCCCCTTAAATGCTACTATTGTATAGGCCTCCAGCAAAACAGGGCCCTAATACAAAACATCGCCTATCCATTCCCTCCACAGACCATCTCCGAACATTGTGTTTTGTTCAAGATTTCAGCACCTACAGTTCCTTGTGCCTGCCTCCACCACCATCCCCAGCAGCGTGCTCCAAGCACCCACCACTCTCTGCATATGCGCATCTTCTTTTCATTTTGCCCCTTTCACCTTAAAGAAATGCCCACTAGTCTTTGACATTTCCATCCATTGACTGTCTAGCCTATCCATGCCCTTCATAATTTTATATACTTCTATCAGTTCTAACTTCTAAACTTCTAAATGTCTTTATATGTTTTATTTTGTTTGCTTTGCTCTAAAACAGTTTTTGATAGTCCTTGATTTTTTAAATATAAGAACCATTTAGAAACATTCTGTGTCTCGACACCGTTGGCAGGTGGCTGAGCTAGAAGAGTTGTTAGCTATCGTAGTTTTTCAGTTTTATGGCCTTATTTTGCTCAGGCTGGTTTTACAAAACTGGAAAGCAGTGACAGGATCGGTCAGTCAGCATGGATTTATGAAGGGGAAATCATGCTAATTTTCTGGAATTTTTCAGGATGTAACAAGTAGAATGGATAAGGGAGAGCCAGTGGATGTGGTGTATTTGGACTTTCAAAGGTAGATAAAAATGCTGGAGAAACTCAGCGGGTGAGGCAGCATCTATGGAGCGAAGGAATAGGTGACGTTTCGGGTCGAGACCCTTCTTCAGACTTTCAAAAAGCCTTTGACAAGGTCGCACACAAGAGATTAGTGTGCAAAATTAGAGCAAACCACTGGCAGCGCTTTCCAGTCATTCGTCACCCAAATTTTAATTTAGTTTAGAGAATCAGCATGTAAACAGGCTTTTCGGCCCACCGAATCCGCGCTGACCAGCGATCACCTGTACACTGGTTCTATCCTGCACACTAGAGACAATTTACAGAAATCAATTAACATACAAACCTGCGCGCCTTTGGAGTGTGGGAGGAAACTGGAGCACGAGGTCAAAACCCACGTGGTCACAGGGAGAAGGCATAAACTCTGTACAGACAGTACCAGTAGTCAGGATTGAACCCAGGTCTCTGACACAATGAGTCAGCAGCTCTACCTGCTGTGCCACTGTGTATTGTGCAATGTCTACTTATTAAGTTGTGAGGTAGCATATGTCAGGACTCTATGTTCTCCAACCCACAATCTAGGTTGAAGATAAGAGTTGCCTTGACGGAGATTCTTTCTGCCAAATGAGATATTAAACCATTAATCTGATATTAATCTGAGGTAAATGTAAAAGGGCCCAAAATGCTATGTAGTGATATTGTTCAGTATTGTGGCAGATATAAATCCCTCAGCAACAATGAGAACAGATGAATCTTTTTATTTATTACAGTCTCTGTTCCCCGATGGAATGCCAATTACACTTGGCTCATGTTAACAAAATAGCATTCTAATGGAGAAATAGTTAGTTAATGACTCTCATCTGCCCAATGGAGATTAAGTGACAAGGACCCACTGATGAAAAGACTACACACATGATGTAAACCGTGCATGAATACCAGTAAGTACAGAAACAGTTTGAACAATAGTTACTGTAATACATTACTCACCAAAACCACAAGCAATAATATTTAACAAGCACTTAGAGGCAGCAACTGTCAATGACGCCATTGTTTGTTTTCCCAAGGAGTATCTATGGAAAAGAAACAGAGATTTTACACCACACTAAAGTGCTTGATGGGGCATATCTGTGTCTTATACTTCAAAATGATACAGCTGTGATAGCAGTCTGAAGAAGGGACTCGACCTGAAACGTCACCCATTCCTTCTCTCCAGAGATGCTGCCAGTCCCGCTGAGTTACTTCAGCATTTTGTGTCGATCAGCTGTGATAGCATTTCCACAGTGAGAATGAAAAGTGAATATTTCAAATAAAAAACTATCACAGACTTAAAGAAAAATGCCCATTTGCAGATTTTGATTTTTAGGAGATTCTTTTAGAACCACATGTTAGGTCAGCACAGTGGTGCAGTGGTAGAGCTGCTGCCTCACAGCACTAGAGACCCAGATTCGATCATGACTATGGGTGCTGCCCATGCGGAGTTTGTACGTTCTCCCTACGACTGCATGGTTTTCCACCGGGTGCTCTGGTTTTCTCCCACATCCCAAATACGTACGGGTTTGTAGGTTGATTGGCTTCTGTGATTTCCCCCGAGTGTGGAAGTTGCGAAACTGGGGTTATATAGAACTAGTGTGAACGAGTGATCAATGGTCGGTGTGGAGTCGGTGAGCCGAAAGGCCTATTTCCACACTGTATCTCTCAACTAAACTAAATTAAAACTATATTCCTTGTTATGTAGCGTGTTTGCCTCTGTGTTTAGTTTAGTTTCCCCCCTCCACCTACCTCCTACTTTCGGTCTAAAGAAGGGTCCCGACCCGAAACGTCACCCATCCTTTTTTCTCCTGAGATGCTGCCCGACCCGCTGAGTTACTCCAGCATTTTGTGTCTATCTATGATCCAGACATGGTCGTTATTATTTTGCGCCATCTTATGTATGGTTGCAATCACAGGGCGCTGAAATAAACAACATCTCATCTCTAGGCACATTTGTCTACCAACTGATGAAAGAAAATGAAGATATTATTTTAGGATTCTACCCAGATAATTGCTATAATGAAACATATTGTTACAGTATCCTATTACCAGGTGGCACCAGCAATGGCTGCCTCGC
Source organism: Malacoraja senta (assembly GCA_038087875.1). Taxonomy (NCBI): domain Eukaryota; kingdom Metazoa; phylum Chordata; class Chondrichthyes; order Rajiformes; family Rajidae; genus Malacoraja; species Malacoraja senta. The sequence goes on along the minus strand of CM075982.1, from coordinate 63,458,209 downwards.
CAACAGTCTGTCTGTCCCTTCCTTCTTTGTTGTTTGTTTGTATGTGTTAAATGTATGTTTTTAGAGTTCTTTAGCTTGTTTTAAGTTGGGGGAAACTTTTTCTAATCTCTTACCTCAACGGAGATGCGATTTCTTTCCCTATCGTATCTCCGTCCGCACTGCGGCCTAACATCCGAGAGTTGGCGGCCTTTGCTGGAGATCGACTTTGAGAGTTCCACCGCGGGAGCCCGCGGACTTAACATTACGGAGCTCTCGATCCCTGTCGAAGATTGACTTTGAGGTTCCAACTGCGGATGCCTGCGGACTTTAACATCGCGGAGCTCGCGGTCTCTGGTTAGAGACCGACTTCGGGAACTCCAAGGCGCAGGACCTTCGACTACAGGTTGCGGGAGCTTTGATCGCCCCGACTGCGGATGGTTCGACTGCCCCCACCCCGGGAGAATAAAAGAGGAAGATTGGGCTTTATTGCCTTCCATCACAGTGAGGAACATGGGGAATCCGCTGTGGTGGATGTTAATGTTAACTTTTATGTAGTTGTGTGTCTTGTTGCTTTTGTTTTAGCATGGCTGTATGGTAATTCGAATTTCACTGTACCTTAATTGGTACATGTGATAATAAACTGACCTTGACCTATAGTTGCCATCTAATTCGACCGTTCCAATCAGCTGCCAAAGTCAGCTCGATGCAATCTATTTAAAAGCTTTTTCTGATGATGCATGACAGGATTGACTGGAGGGCTTGCACGGAGTTACTTGTGCTAATTTCGAATATATTGAATAAACAGATAATTTTTACAAAACAGGTTCTCGTCACTATTGTAGATAGACACAAAATGCTGGAGGAACTCAGCAGGTCGGGCAACATTTCTGGAGAAAATGGATAGGTAACGTTTCGGGTTGGGACCCTTCTTCAGACTAAAGAAGTCTTCAGTTTGAAGAAGGGTCCCAATCCGAAATGTCACCTATCCATTTTCTCCAGAGATGCTGCCTGACTCACTGAGTTAAGGGCCTGTCCCACGAGCATGAGACTGCATGCGGCAAGCGCGACCAAACCGGAAGCGGGGGCCGCACGGGCTCCGCGCGGAGGTCGAGTGATCCCCGTACAGGGCCGGTCCCACCAGCATGCGACTGCATGCGGCGAGCACAACCAAACTGGAAGCGGGGGCCGCGCGGAGGTCGAGTGAGTGACGTGAAGTTCGAGCGAAGTCCGCGGGAAGTTCGCGCATGACGTACGACGTCAAGACGCTGTGTACGGCGTTGAGACGCTGCGCACACCTGTCGAGGCGGTGTGTACGGTGTCGAGGAGGCTGCGGGCCGGCAGGCAGTTGCCGCGCGGAATTTTTGAACAGTGTCAGTTTTTCGCGATGTCGGGACCAGCTCCGCACAACTCCATACGGCTCCGGCGATCGAAGTGGGACCGGCCCCGCGAGGCCGTACGGCTCAAGCGACCACGTTAGGTCGCGCTTGCCGCATGCAGTCGCATGCTCGTGGGACAGGCCCTTTACTCCAGCATTTTGCGTCTGTCATTAGTTCTGCATTATCTCACTTTCGCATCCAATTCCTAGTGTGTAAGGTGTTGATGAGAAATCGGGATAATGTAGAACAAGTGTAAACCGATGATCAATGGTCAGTGTGAACACAATATGCCGAAGGGCCTGTTTTCATGCTGTATCTCTAAGCTAAACTAAACACCAGGGGTAATTTACAGGGACCAATTAACATTTTTGTCTGAAGAAGGGTTTCGGCCCGAAACGTTGCCTATTTCCTTCGCTCCCTAGATGCTGCTGCACCCGCTGAGTTTCTCCAGCATTTTTGTGTACCTAACGTTTTTGTTAATGTTTTGTATGCAATTAATATACAAAACTGCATGCTGGAGGAACCCAGAGCACACGAGAGAAGCCCACATGGTCACAGGGAGAGTGTGCAAACTCTATCCAGTCAGCACCTTAACTCCCCGAATCAGACTACTCCCTGTGCAGGCTCATTCATTCCAGGAATCTTCTCTGCACTTGTATATTTACCCTATAGGCACCAAGTTATTAAAATGTACATGATGGCTCGATCAAATATGTATTTGAACATATGTGATAGCATCTTAAAATATTTGTGAATGTACACCTGAATATGCAATGGCTGCAGGAAATATGTATGTCAATATATTTTTTCTGAGAAGTCAATAAAAATACCGCAGAGTATTCTTTATTCAGTTTGAACTTTTGCCAAAGCACAGATGTGTGGGTAGAAGTTGCACTTTGCACCACGAGATACAAGCATGATGAAATCTGAATTGATACTCATCTCAACTGGCAACTTCCTGTTTAAGATTATCCAAATAGCCTTATCCTAAACCAAGAATTAACTCTGAAAGTCTTGTACCAGCCAGTCCACATGGACACGGACCAAATGGTGATCAACAAGTCAAATGATATCTTCAGGTAATCAATAGAGCCTCTCTCTGCTGAAAGTAAGTGAGAATGGAGAATGCCCAGTGAAAGAGAGCAACTTCAAACTCTGAAAGTGTGAAAAAGGGACTATTAGTCACAGTCATACAGCGTAGAAATAGGCCCTTCGGCCCAGCTTGCCCACGCCGACCAACATGTCCCATCTACACTAGTCCCATCTGCCTGCATTTAGCCCATATCCCTCTAAACCTATCCTATCCAAGTACCTGTTTAAATGCTTGTTAAATGTTGTGATAGTACTTGCCTTCACTACCTCCTCCGGCAGCTCATTACATACACCCAGCATCCTTTGTGTAAAATGTTACCCTTCAGGTTCACCTTACCCCCCTCACCTTAAACCTATGTCCTCTGGTTCTCGTTTCCCCTATTCTGGTCTGGGCAAGAGATTGTGTGTTTACCCAATCTAATCCTCTCACAAAAGATGAACACTATACTCTCCAGCTTATTGTGTCTATCTTTGGTTTAAACCAGCATCTGCAGTTCCTTCCTATTCACTATACTCTAAATGTGGCTTCACCAGTGTCTTATATAACTGCAACATGACCTCCCAACCTCTATACTCAATACTCTGACTGATGAAGGCCAGTGTGCCAAAAGCCTTTTTGACCACCCTATCTACCTGTAACGCCACTTTTAAGGGACTATTTTCATATTTGCTTCTCATTTCAGTTTTTGTCAAGTAACAATTGGACCCAATTAAATAAAGAATCTGCACCTTCATAAGATTCTGTCATCAGATCTGCTAGATAAATAATGGATGCAATCCATAACGCTGTTACTGGGCTGATACAAAAGGTCTGGACCATGGTTCCAGAGACACAAGTTTGATTTCCATCACGACACTGGAGAATTTATTCTCAAGTATTTACCGGTAACTTAATCTGAAATATTGAACATAAATAGTCTCAGCAACAGTAATTTTTAACTCCCAGACTTGTGAAAACCCATCTGATAATAATCTAATCTAGTGTGGTATCATCTTTTCAGAAAGCAGAAATGGGTGAGGATGGGAAGATGTGAGTAGTGGTGGGATCATTTTGAAGATGCAAGAAATGTCGAAAAATGAATCATTTCTGAACCAAAACGTCATCTGTCTATTCACTCCACAGATGCTGCCTGATCGCTGAGTTCCTCCAGCACATTGTTTTTTTGCACCGTTATTTTTATTCTTTGGCTCCTGCCAAAAGACGTGCAGGTTTGTAGATGAATTGTGCTCTGCAAGTTGCCCCTAGAGTGTAGGGAGTGGATGCAAAAGTGGGATAACATGGAGCTGGCAAGAACACGGTAATGAATGGTCACCAGGGACTAAGTGGGATGAAGGCTCTGTTTCCATGCTGTATTTTAAGAAATAAATTAATAATAAAAATAAAAATATTACTCCCTGTGGGGCCTTATCAAAACCTTTCTGAAAATCAGCACAGGGGCGCAGCTGATAGAGTTGCTGCATCATAGTTCAGGTCTGGCCTTAGGTGCTGTCTGTGCAGAGTTTCCATGTTCTCACTGTGACTGCATGGATTTTCTCCGGATGCTCCGGTTTCCTCCCACATCCCAGATATGTGCAGACTGTAGGTTAATTGGCCTCTCTAAAATTGCCACTGGTGTGTGGGAGATCGATAAGAAAGTGGGACAATATAGAACTATGTGAATGGGTTATCTGTGGACAGCGTGGAATCTGTGGGCCGAATAGCATGTTTCCATACTAGATCTCTAAAATTAAAACTAAAATCCAAATATACATCACATTCACTTTAATCAGTCTGAAGAAGGGTCTCAACCCAAAACGTCACCCATTCCTTCTCCCCAGAGATCCTGCCTATCCCACTGAGTTACTCCAGCATTTTGAGTCCATCTTCAGTGTAAATCAGCATTTGCAGTTCCTTCCTATACATCACCTTACCCATGTTCTCCAGGAAAGCTGCCTGACCCGCTGAGTTACTCCAGCATTTTGTGTCTGTTTAGTTTGATTGGGTGTCATAAATGCAGGGAGTTAAGGGTCATCTGTGTTAAGGTGCATGGGTCTAGTGAGGTGAAACTCTATCCTTGCAATATCACTTTTAGATCAAATGCACAGATAAAAAAAATGATAACTGTATTTTTCTTATGAAGTGGAATTTTACCCAGTTTTTAATTAAACGAAGGCTAGCTGCCCATATTCTGATATACGTCATTTGGAGCCCATAAATATGTCTGTAGGGGAAATTAAAATGTCACAAATATACAGTCATTCAAATTGTGGCTCAAGCACATTATTGTGGCATATTTCTCTTCTCCAGCTGGCCTGTTCTTTGCCAAAACTGCTGATATGAGGTTGGAAGATACATAAAGTCTTCACTTCAATGCCGGTGAGATGCGTTATTTTCATCTGCACACCAAACGGTAATTTAGAAAAAATCTTCGCGCTTCCGACGTGAAAACATTTTGTTTAGCTAATTTTAATTAAGGATATTGTTCAGTTTTTGCTCCAAGTCAATCTGAATTCTATTCCGCTACATCAAAAGGTCAGTGAGAATACAATGCTACAGCTCAAAATTTAGTTTAGTTTTGAGATACAGCACGGAAAAAGGGCCCTTCTGCCGTCCCAGAATAAATTCTGTGTTTAGAGTTGACATTGAGGCACATTCTTCAAAGAAGATTGCAGAAATCTTAATAAAGCCACAATAAAAATCTCAATAAAACAGCACACAAAACTGCAATGCCTCAACTAATGTGATATTTCAGAGTAGAAAGTGGTTGTTTCAGTCAAACCTAAACACGAAAAGCAGCTGAATGATGTCAAAAGGTAATCATGTTTCAACAGGAAATAGCCCAAAAAAGGATAGCGTCAAGCCAAGTAAAATGTTTATCAAAGGCTGATAAATAACTTTAAAATGTGCCATTTATTTCGAGGGTCAGTGCAAGCCACAATGACGTCCTACACAGCACAACATTTGAAAAATATACCACAGAAAAGGAAATTATGTTTTCACTAGATGCAACTTTTGGCACAAAGTCTGACAGGGAAAATGAGAAGAGGAAACAGTAAAGTTTAAAAACGTTATAAATATTTGGCAGAGGAGGATTGACTTTTGAAGAATGCTTTTCCCACTCAGTCATGTCAAACAATGTTAGGGAAAGTAAACGTTTTTTCAACACATAAAATTGAATATTCGGGATATATTTGGCAATGCCTTTTATCTTCAAAAGACTTTTGCAGCATAGGGTTTAGTTTTTTCCCAGCTTAGTAGAGAATCTGGGATAAAATAAAGTAAATTCAAAAATCGGTGTCAATCCATTCAGGCCTTTTCAACCCAATGATGATAGATGCATGAAAGTCTCATTCAGAAAAGGCATTTCATTTGATCAACATTAATGTGGCCAGACAGGATTTGAATCAAGGCTCGTGAATGAGGTTACAGATCAACCATAAACACATTGAATCATGGGCTGATTAGATTTTGATGTATCTATTGCAATTCATAGTGGTTCACCATGTTAGGTATGCAAATAGTCGCCACATAAAGGGCGCTAACAAAGTTACAAAGTAACTGCGCCAGGTCCCCCTTATTCTTCCTTCCTCCCGCTCTGTTCTCCACCCCCTTCTCACAGCAGTCCCCCCATGCCAGGTCCCCATTGTTCTTTCCCTCTACTCATGGCGGCCCCCCCATGCCGGGTCCTCTTTTGTCCCTCCCCCTGGCAGCAGCGTCCTCACTCTCACTTGGTCCGTCCTCGTCCGTCGGTCGGCACCCTCGTCGACCACCACACCGACCTCTCCACTATCGCCAACCGGACGCCTCCGTGGCACAGACCCAGGCCCCAGCAGGCTCCGTCGACCCAGAGGCCGGCCGCGAGCTCCGCCGACCCAGGTGCTATCTGCCGCGGGCTCCGTCGATTCGTGGGAGACTCCGACCTGCGAGGTTCCACCGACCTGCGGGGCTCCCCCTAAAACCCGCGAGGCTCCCCCTACAACCCGCAGGGCTCCCCCTACAACCTGCGAGGCTCCGGCCTCGGCTCCGCCACAGCCTTCAAGGAGGCATCTGAAGTGCAACATAGCTGTTGTATTGTTACACAACTATTTGTAACACAGCTATTGTAACATAGCTGCCATGAAAACATTAAGTCCAGAAATCAAACCTATCAGGTTTTTTAGACTATGCGCTGCTCCACATACAGGCAATATTACACAGGTTAGATTTTGTCCATGATTATTTCTGGGCAAAACAATGTTCCTTGGGAAATGTGTTCCGATTTAAGCCCCTGTCCCACTTTCACGACCTAATTGGCGACCTCTGCCGAGTTTGCCCTTGACATACTCGCAGCATGGTCGCCACAAGGTCGTAGGAGGTCGTAAGAGGTCTTCATAACTTTTTCTCGTGCTCGTGAGCGGTCTCCGCGTACTCGTGGCCTCAAGTAGGTCGCGGCATTTTTACCAGCCTGATAAAAAAATGTCCACGAGTAAAAAAAAGGTTGGCATGGAAAAAAATGACACTTTTTACTCATAGGTAGGTCTTAGGTAGGTCATAGTAGGTCGTGATGATAGTCGTAGGTAGTCGTAGGTCGGTAACTGGCCCGAGAAAAAAAATGCAAACATGACGTAATTTTATCATGTGATCATTTTCCACTCGTAGCGAGTCGCAGTTGGTCTTCGGTGTGGTCGAGGGGGGTCATAAGAGGTCGTAGACATAGTCGTAGGAGGTCGTAGGCATAGTCGTAGGAGGTCGTAGGAGGTCTTTTACTTCGGCGAGTCAACACAACCATGACATTTTTTTCAACTCGTCTAGGGTCTTCTAAACTCGTGGATTAGGTTGTCCAAGTGGGACAGGCCCTTTATTCCTTCACAATTCACCTTAGTGCTGGTGACATTTTCCTGGACTCAGATGAAGTCGTACTGATGTCAAAACTCACATATTGCACACTTCCTTCATTGCAACCTATGACCTTTATTGAACATTCAGTGTACAATTAACAAGTATTGCATTTTACTACTTTTTTAACTTGTTGTCTTTTTAAAGAGGCATCACTGACTTCAGGGAGTATAACTTGGTAGCTTCAACACTGATTTTTGGCTACTCATTCTTTTCTGTTGAGCGCCAGAGGTTGATAGAAGTATATAAAGTTATGCGAGGCATAGACAGCGTAGACAGTCAGAACATTTTTCCTCGGGGTGGAAATGTCAAGGACCAGAGAACATAGTTTAAGGTGGGCGTGGCAAAATTTAAAGGTGGTGAGGGTCAAGGTATTTTTAACAGAGGGTGGGGGGTGCCTGGAACGTTTTACCAGGGTTGGTAGTGGAGGCAGATATGATAGAGGTGTTTAAGAGGCTTTTAGAGAAGCACATAGATATACAGAGAATGGAGAGATATGGATCATGTGCAGGCAGATGTGATCAGGTTTTCTTGGCATCAGGTTCGGCATAGACTTTGTGGGCTGAAGGACGTGTTTTTGTGCTATACTGTTCTATGTATTCAAGCACCATCCAATGCTGGTGCTGAAACCACCATGAAATGCTTCTTTTGGTATTCGGCTGTTAAGTTACTTAATGACTGTTGCTAGAGCTCCATTGACTGAGTCCATCACATCAGCAGCATTAGGGGTGGCACAGAAGTATAGCGGTAGAGTTGCTGCCTTACAGTACCAGAGTCCTAGGTTCAATCCTGACTACGGTGCCATCTGTACGAGGTTTGAACGTCCTCCCTGTGTCCGCATCGGTTTACTCCGGATATTCCGTTTTCTTCCCACATGCCAAAGACATGCAGGTTTGTAGGTTAATTGGCTTCTGTAAATTGTCCGTAGTGGGTGTAGGATAGAACTTGTGCACAGGTGATTGCTGGTTGGCACGGACTTGGTGGGCCGAAGGGCCTGTTTCCATGCTGCATCTCTAAAACGAAACTAAAAACTGCAATGATGCCAACAGTTGCTAAAGTAATGTTATTGCATTCTACACGATGAAGGGTGTTATTTGTCCTGAGTGAGGTTACATTTCTTCAGTGGCATTATCTTCAGATTCATTTATAAGACAAAAAATACCCCAGAACTAACCCTAAATCACAACATTGATCAGTGAAATTAAACATCCTCGGGCCTTTCCAATTTCACTACCTCGTTTGTGGGTTTTGACTTCCTGTTCTAGGTAATAGTAGGGCACATTTGGCTACAAATGAAAGACCCCTCCTTTCCCTTTAGGTTCATACAGATGTCCTTGATTACCCACGAGAAGCTCCTACTGTAGAAGAAATTGGCTTCAGACTGCTGCTTGAGGCCTGTTGAAAGAATGGTCTGGAATGGTTGGCTGTTGATCATAGGCACTGCTTGAGAGGTTTTGGTGGAATTATCTTCAGAGGGAGAATCTGAACTTGCTGATCTTGCTCAGCGGGGGAGCACTCAAGGGACCGAGTAGACATTGGTGTCATTACTTTCTGGAACTGGTAGGAGGAAGTGTGGGGCGGAAGGGGCAGGGTGGAGAAAAATTGGGTGCGTACTAACAAACCCGAGGATGAGAGGCATGTTCCTGCATACAAGAGCATAAACAAGCTGCTGGAGGAACTCAGCGGGTCAAGCAGCATCTGTGGAGGGAAATGGACAGACGACATTTCGGGTAGGGAAACAAAGGAACTCCAAATGCTGGTTTACAAAAGAAAAACTCAAAGTGTTGGTGTAACTCAGTGGGTCAGGCAGCATTTCTGGAGAAAATGGATGTGGCAATGTGGGTCAGGACCCTTCTTCAGATTGATTGTGGTGGGTGGAGAGGGGGTGAAAGCTGGAAAAGAATGGGAAGAATGGGGGCAGGACAAAGCCTGGCAAGTGCTAGGTGGATGCAGGTGAGAGGGGGGGGGGGGGATCACAATCACTGGAAAGCTAAAAGTCTAAGCACACAAAATGTAAAACCAAATCATGTTTCCTCCAGAACATAGCTTAAACAAATAGACAGTATCTGTGACAGTGCATATTGGATCAATAATCAATTGGATCTGTGACTTTCTGTATATGAAACCATTTATTTTACTGTAATTCGCAAACTTGCCGTAATTCTCATCCAAATCATTGATATAGATCACAAACAGCAATGGCCAGCATGGATCCTTGACGCACACCACTAGTCACAAGCCTCCAGTCCTTCCAGCACCACCCTCTGTTTCCTACCATTAAACAAATTCCACATCCGGTAGGCTATCTCTCCCTAGATCCCATGCAATCTACCCTTCCAGAGCAATCTTATCAAAGGTCTTGCTGAGGTCTATGTAGACTACATTTATGGCCCTATCCTCATCAACCTTCTTGGCTACTTCTTCAAAAAGCTCCATTAAATTCGTGAGACACAATCCCTGACGTACAAAACCACCCTAACTATTTATAATCAACCCCTGTCTTTCCAAATGCAAATAAATGTTATCCCTCAGAATCCTCTCCAGTAACATCCCTAACATAGAGGTTAGGCTTACTAGTCCAAAGTTCCCATGTTTTATTTTGCAGCCCTTCTTAAATAGAGGCACAACATTAGCCACCCTCCAGTTTTCTGGAACATCATCCACGTCTGATGATCATTCATACATCTCACCCAGGATCCCTGTAATTTCCTCTCTAGCTTCCCACAATGTCCATGAATATACTGATCAGGCCTGGGATATTTATATGTTTTAGGCGATCCAGCACCTCCTTGAATATAATACAGACTGCTCTCAATACATCGCCATTTTCTTTCCCATTCCCTGGGAACCAGGAGAATTAGGCCTAGGAGATTTGTCGTGAAAAACAGTCAGCCTTTAGTCCCATTGACTTATGAAGTACTTACACTTCAGCGATAATGCCTGTTTCTTGATTTATTTTATCCTCTGACCTTTTTACTATTATTGGACTATTCTTGGTGTTCTTTTCTGAAGGCTAATATCAAAGATTTGTTTAACGACTCTCCTTTTCCTTAATTCCCATTGTCACCTGCTACAGGAGTAACGTTTTCTACTCTATGAGGCCATATATCAAGAACGCAACGAATCCCTGTATAAGTGGCAATAGGAGTGAACCTCCTCATGAACTACTACTATCTGCCCCAGCAGGCACTTCCTGCCCCATGTGTGGAAGACTATTTTGTTCCAACATTGACCTCATTAGCTGCCTTGGACTGGCAAACGATGGTATATAGTACTGGTATACTACTATACTGGAGTGATTGTATATCATGCTCAATCCCAAAGGAATGCCTAAAGATATATTTTCCTTTTTATTTGCTGTAACCACTCTTGCCATTTATTTTTATATGCATTTTAATTTACTTCCCTTATCTCAGAATGTCTCAGTCATTCCTTGCTGTTTTAAAAATGTTTCCAATTTTCTGGCCTACCATGGATCTTTCCAATATGTTCTTCTATTTCTTTCAACTTGATACTTTCCCTAACTTGTTTCCTCAGTTACACATGGACCATCTTTCTTACGGTGTCATTGTTTTCCAATGAATTATAAATTTGTTGAGAATTATGAAGAAGTCCTTGAATGTACAATACTGCATAACTACCATCCTATATTTTAAAGTGTAGGAAGGAATTGCAGATTGAATTGAATTGAATTGAATAGGTTTATTGGCCAAGTATGTACCAAAGATAGACACAAAATGCTGGGGTAACTCAGTGGGTCAGGCAGCATCTCTGGAGAAAAGAAATCGGTGATGTTTCGGGTCAGTTCAGTCTGAAGAAAGGTTCCGATCCAAAACGTCACCTATTCCTTTTCTCGAGAGATGCTGCCTGACCCGCTGAGTTACTCCCAGCTTTTATGTGTCTATCTTATATTTTAATCTATTTTCCCAGTTTGCTTTTGCATTCAGTGTCATTACATCTTTGTAATTGTAAGCTTATATTACACTTTGCAGGCTTAAGACTTTAGTTTCAGACCAAAGATTCCCACTTTCAGATTGAATAACGTGGCCAGGTGAGGCATATTGGATGGCATGGGTAAGTTGGGCCGAAGGGCCTGTTTCCACGCTGTATGAATCTATCGTTTACAGGAAAATTTCAACGATAAAAATGCTAACAAATTTTCAACAATAAAAATACTAAGGTGTGCAAACAGTTCATTTGAAACTTCTTGACATGCCATCGTTATTTGATATATCGCACCTCAGACAGAATCCTTGTCAATATGTAGTCTAAAGGTGGACAAAGTGAAGAACATGCTTGCATCTTGTACACAAAAAATGAAAACAACTAGAAATTATGGACTTTTGCCAACAGAGTTTCTGTTTCACAGGGGTTGGTAATCTAATTTCAAAACAAAAATTGGTTTAAATGGCCTAAATCAGAGATTCCACTCTTTTTCTATTTTAGTTCTTCCACACACTACAACAACTGCCATCTGGTAAAAAATACGACAGATTTCAGCACCTTTTTGCTGCAGCATATGGGAATTTAATTTCCTCGGTGCAGTGAGGAAATGTCCTTTTCCAAAGCATTAATATCTGGACCACTATAATCCAAAACACATTGCAAAATGCTTGGGTTGCAATATAATAAACCCAATTTTCATTAATTTTCAATCTAAAATTGAATTGTATATAATATTTTCTCCATGCAGTTGGTGGGTAAAATATTTCCCCAAACCAATGAATGGTATAAAATCTATTAGCATTAAAGAAGGAATGCGAGCACCAAAATCCAGCTGTTTGTCTGTATCTCTTAAATGTCACATTCTAAACAGGACCAGAGAAGAGCAGAAAGACCTCACATTTCTTATAACGAGTGAAAGTAACCGATTCTACCAGGAATCTATACTCCTTTCCCCAAATAACAAACTGAATTTTACCCCCAAATTTAGCAAAATGCAACAAAATACAACAATGCTGTTTATCTAGAATAAGAACAAATTATGTTCAGAATTTGCTGGCTTTTTCAATGGAGAAAGAAACAATATTAGTTTCAGGCTGATGATATTTTGCTAGTTCCAAAGACAGATCATCAACATCAAATATTAAATATGTTTTTCTGTCCTAAAAAAAACCCACTAGACCCGCCAAGTGAGTGAGTATTTTCCAGTTTCTTACGTTGGACATTATACTGCTTACTAGGCAGATTTTCTGGTATTTAATGCCTAAAAATAGTGGTGTTACCCCCTTATTTTACTTGTAAATTGTGCATGTTTAACACATTTGCATTCATTTTCTGTGGAAGTTTTGCCCATTGGAAAACTGTGCTGATATTTCCAGCCGATAAAAGAGCCTAGCGCAGGTTTCTGTCATCTTTTCCAGCATCACTCATGCATATGATAACATCATTAACGTGCTCATATCAAATAAATTGGACCTAAAAGTCACAATCATAAACTTGCATTTTCAACTGTCCAATAAGGAACAATTCCAGCAATAAGTCAATATTCATTCACAAACTAAAGTAACCACATTAAAAGTTGTGGCCATAGACTCAGTCACAATCATTTCCATGATCAGATCCTTCTTCCCAGATATCTAGTAGATTACAAGATCTGTGTTATGTACTTCAGTACAAGATGCTATGACGATTGCCTCTTTAAACTTTAGAGATACAGTGCGGAAACACGAAGTCCACGCCGACCTGCGATCACCCCGTACACTAACACTATCCTTAACACTGCAGACAAGTTACAATTTTACCGAGGCCAATTAACCTACAAATGTGTATGTTTTGGAGTGTGGGAGGAAAGTGGAGCAGCCAGAGAAAAGCCCTGTGGGTTTTCTTAAACTTGGTGGCATTGAGCTAACATAGAACAAAGAACTGACTGTAGAACTGATTACTTAAGACCTGGACTGAAGCCAAGAAGAAATATTGTTTATCAAACTCCTCATTAAAGGGTAAATTATCAATAAACCAAAGAGAACAATGACAACAAAAATGAATTAGAACGGGTGTCAAGGGTAATGGGAAGAAGGCAGGAAAATGGGATTAGGAGGCGGAGATCAGCCATGATTGAATGGCGGAGTAGACTCGATGAGCCGCATGGCCTAATTCTACTCCTATAACTTGTGAACTTGTATAATTTATATATAACTTATTTTTTATGTATAGTCTGAGTCCATGTGCCTGTGATGCTGCTGCAAAAAAAGATTTTCATTGTACCTGTACCTCACTGTACTTGTGCACATGGCAATAAACTCAACATGACTTGAATTAAGGGGAGAGAAAAGAAAACAAATGAAAATTTGGGACATACTCAGCCAGTTTGGATAATTCTGTGAAGAAAGCAACAAAGTTAATATTTCATTTATACAACAGCTTTCATGTTCCTTCCTGATGCCGTAAAGCTAATGAAGTACTTTTGAAGTGCAATTGTATTTGAAATATCATAAATTTGATAGGCAAGTTGCCCAAAGCAAACGCTCAAAATAGCAATCCGATGATTAGATTATTTGTGTTAAACATGTTAAATATTGGCCTTTTCACCAGGTGATAAAGCCCCTGTGTTTAGTTTAGTTTGGAGATACAGTGTGGAAACAGGCCCTTCGGCCCACCAAGTCCACACTGACCTGCGATCCCCGTACATTAGCACTACTCTACACACCAGGGACAATTTACGTTTATACAAAGCCAATTAACCTATAAACATGTATGTCTTTGGACTGTGGGAGGAAACCGAAGATCTCGGAGAAAACCCACAGAGTCATGGGGAGAACGTACAAACTCTGTACATCCAGCACCCATAGACGAGATCGAACCTGGGTCCGTGGCACTACCACTGCAACAACTCTACCACTGCACCACCATGCCGCCCCTTTATTTCTTTAAAATTAAGCAGTAGAATCTTTGACATCCACCCAAGAGAATGTACAGAGTCCCAATGTGTAGGAAGGAACTGCAGATGCTAGTTTATACTGAAGATATACACAAAGTGCTGGTGTAACTCTGTGGGTCAGGCAACATCTTGGGAGAAAAAGGATGGGCGATGTTTTGCGTCGGAATCTTTCTTCAGACAGAAAGTAGAGGGGGGAGGAGGGGGGTGATTGAAGGTATGAAAAGGCCAGAACAAATCGGGGCAGGCAACAGATGGCCAAGGAAGGGTGAAGCCCATAATGGCCCATTGTTGGCTGTGTTAAAGGTGATAACAAGAGGGATGCGAACAGTGGAACTGGTAGGAGGCTTAGGGTGGGGGAGGGGTATGCAGGGGTTACTTGAAATTGGAGAAATCAACATTCATACCTTTCGGTTGTTAGCTGCCCAAGCAAAATATGAGGTGCTGTCTCAGTTTCATATTCCAACCAATAAACAGCTCTCCCCCGGCAATGTTAATCAAATGTATATATGTTCAAGTCTCTGGTGTGAGAATTGAACTCTGAGTGTTTTGACCTAGAGGTAAGGGAGCAGCCAAGTAAATGACAACTGACATACTAAAAAGTCACAAAAAGTAGCTGGACACAAGAAACTGCAGGTGCTGGGTTACAAAAAAAGACTCAACATGCTGGAGTAACTCAACAGGCCAGGCATCATCTTTAGAGATCATGGATAAGTGACATTTCAGGTCAGGACACTACTTCAGACCAGGAACTTTGCTTTTCCAAGGTGGCTGACCTAAAACATTGCCTATCCATGTTCTCCAAAGATACTGCCTTCTTAATTAAAGAATGGTACAGCACAAAAAACCTTCCCTGCACCAAATCCGTGACATCTTTTGCATCTGTTTAGGAGCAAGGAGGTCCAACTGCAGTTGTACAGGGCCCTTGGGAGACCGCACCTAAAGTATTGAGTGCAATTTTGGTCTCCTAATTTGAGGAAGGACATTATTGTTATTGAGGGAGTGCAGTGTAGGTTCACCAGGTTAATTTCCAGGATGGCGGGACTGACATATGATGAAAGAATGGGTCGACTGGGTTTGTATTCACTGAAATTTTGAAGGATGAGAGGAGATCTTATGGAAACATATAAAATTCTTAAAGGATTGGACAGGCTAGATGCAGGAAAAATGTTCCCGATGTTGGGGGAATCCCGAACCAGGGTCACGTTTAAGAATAAGGGGTAGGCCATTTATGACTGAGATGAGGAAAAATATTTTCACCGAGTTGTGAATCTGTGGAATTCTCTGCCACAGAAGGCAGTGGAGGCCAATTCACTGGATGTTTTCAAGGGGGAGTTATATTTAGCTCTTAGGGCTAAAGAAATCAGGAATTTGGGGAAAAAGCAGGAACGGGGGTACTGATTTTAGATGATCAGCCATGAATGGCGGTGCTGGCTCGAAGGACCGAATGGCCTGCTCCTGCACCTATTTTTCCATGTTTTCTATGTTTCTATCTTTTTCACGGAGCAGCCAATTAACTCCCATTTGTTTTCCTCCAAGTATTTATTTATTTCCCATTTAGGTACTCCTATTAAATCTGTTTCCATCATTTTATCTGACAATATATTTCACAGTGGCACAGCGATAAAGTGCCAGACACCCTGGTTCGATCCTGACTACCTAAGGCATGGTTCCCCTCCAATCATCCTGAGTAACGATGTGACTCTTCCAAGGATTTAAACAAATCATTGAATTTGAACAAGCTAATTGAATTCAGAGCAGCAGATTTTCTTTTACGCAGACTACAATTAATTGACTATCTTTTACGTACAATAAATCATCTTACGAAACTCTGATTTGAACAAATTCCAGATGTTTGTATTTTAATCGAGTACATTGCCTTTCCTCAAACATGCGCCTGATGTGAAAGAAATAAAACGATATAATTTGCATCAAAATAAAGTAAAATACTGCTTTGTGAATCCAGCAGTATGATATTAATATATTACACTCACAAGTTTAATATAATAAAAATTTAGACAAAAGTGCCCTTTTTTTTTGTCATAGTGACCTTTTACATTCCTGGCTTGTTCACAGGTCGCTCTTTTAATCAGAACTGAAAATAAACAGACTCTAAATCTTACAAAAGATCAGCCTGATTTGATGCATTACATTTAACAAAATACAGCTGATGTTGTCCAAAACATTTCAACAATTGGCGAGTGGTTAAATGGATTACTGTTCGTACTAGTTTAAAAGCTCATGATATGAAGTAAATGTAAAACTCTACTCTACATTTTGGAAATACAAAGCTAAAAAGTGAATGTCTGAAGCTTAATGCACCAACATAAATCTGAAAATCTTTTTATTAATCAAAATTTAACACATTAAAAATTATTCTTATACTATTTAGCATGTATTTCAGTTCTCTATTACTTTTGAACAGTCATCATCTTATTTATTAAAAAATAGACAATGACTGATTACAAAAGCAGACAAAAACAACACAAAACCACTTTCTCAATGTAGACACAAAGAACTGCAGATGTTGGTTTACAAGTCAGGCAGCATCTCTAAAGAACATGGATAGGTGATGTTTCAGGTCAGGCCCTTCTTTAGGCTGATAGTAATAGGGGGGGGGCTGGAAGAGAGGTGGGAGTGGGACAAAGCCTGCAAATGACAGGTGGATATAGGTGAGGGGGTTTTTGGATTGGCAGATGGTTGGACAAAGGCCAGAGATGAAAAGGGTGAGAGAAGGGTGAAAGAAGAGGTGTGAAATGTGAATCCAGAGGAAGGAATATAGGTGGAAGGGAATGGGCCAAAGGTGGAAAGAGAGAAATGGATACATATGCAGGTGGAGCACAGGGAAGAGGGGAAGAAAGAGAGTGGCACTTTCCCAATGCCTTCACTCCAAGCTTTATAAATTACATCTTGTTAATTGCTGGCAAAATCATCATTGACAGTCCATCCTGAACAATGCTTTACCATTTCAAACTGG
Source organism: Malacoraja senta (assembly GCA_038087875.1). Classification (NCBI taxonomy): domain Eukaryota; kingdom Metazoa; phylum Chordata; class Chondrichthyes; order Rajiformes; family Rajidae; genus Malacoraja; species Malacoraja senta. The sequence continues at coordinate 63,441,053 of CM075982.1, read as the reverse complement.
CAACTAAGTTGGTGAATCCAGAGTTATAAATACCCAGACAGAGTAACAATGGCAGTTTTTCTTCCATTAAGGACATTAAAGAACTATGGTGAAGATAATTACAACAATCACAAAATTGTCACTTTTAAATTCACCTCTTTATATTAAAAGTTTATTTAATCATTTAAATTTGAATCCATTATGTGTTTTGCTGTGATTCAAGCCAACACCTATTGATACCAATGCTATAAAAACACTATGCATGACCCAGGATTGCTTTGCCCTCCTCCCTGACTCTTCTGGGCACTGTTCATCACCAGCCTATCCAGAACAGCATTGTCCCACATTTGTAAAATTAGGACAAAATTCATTCGTTAAGTAGCAACTCTTCCCTGGACCAGCAAGAGTGTTGCAACCCCTGCAAAACAGTTTCAACCCCTGCATAGCTCAGGTAACAGAAATTCGCCCGTACATAATTCACAAATCACTATCAATAAATCCAGATACGGAATAAAAATAAATTCTTACAAAATTTATGTGATTAAAAGCAAATAAACAAAATTTATTTTGTTCAACTTGTATTTCTTGATGCATATTCAGATGACATGCTTTCCCCTGTTATGGAAAATTTAGATTAGGCCATTTTTTAGGAACACAACTCACCCTGTTCGTAACATGGAGGGGGGGGGAGGGGTCACCTGCAATGTGGTATATAATTTAATAGTCTGCTTAAATATCAACAGCAGCAACAACATGCTATGTATCTGTTTAATACTTCATAATGAAACTGACATGTTACACATCAAAACCCAATATCATTGTTCTATAAATGTCACAACTGAAGATTTTTGTTGTTGTTGCTACTCCACGGGTGCTGTTTTAGTGTAATTAAAAGGCAGTAAAGCAATATCTAGATTCACATCTCTTCTAGACCAAAGCTTACGTGCAGTTTCTGCAAAGCATGAAGCCCACGCCTTTCCAAGTGACTTAAAACATCATTATTTTCTAAATCAGCTCCTGATGCAGAATGCATTAGTTGGGGATTTAATGAGTTCCCCTTTAGAAGTGCATGGTGTGTTTGAATAGTCCAGGCGAGCTTTAATTGGTGCCAGACATTCATGATAGCGTGCTCACAGTTAATACATGAAAATGCCAATCGGAAGCAATCATGTTTTCAAGGGCATTAGATTTTGTCTCCCCCATCTCAATTTTAGTTTCATTTCCATCTGACTGTCTCGTCAATTATTATTTAATACATTTTATATCTGAATTTCTTTATTCTTGCCTCTCTTTAAGTTTACTCACTTGTGTACGTATGTGTTTGGGAGGGTGGAGCAGAGTGTCATAATTAATTTAGCAGGTGAGATCACATTGTAAAATTTGATATTTTGTTGTCTGAAAACTCCTACAGTAGTCAGTTCAAGATCAGAATCACAATTGTTATCATCACTTCATCACTGTGACTAATTAAACTTTCGGCACAATTTGCAAGCATCAAATTACTTTTCATTGATTGTTTTATTGCCTGTCCAGCAGTGTGCTTGAGCCTAGTATTCAGTGAATTGTCTGCACCAACCCTCCAAAGCAAGTTGCTAGGTTTTGTGATGAAAGTAAGTGAAGTTACCAGCATTTGGTGGTGTAAAGTGTTGTAGCATCATGACATGCACTATACAGCAAATGTAGTAATCAGCAAGTTGTTTTCTGAATTGCCATCCTCAGCCAGAAGTGTTATTATACTAACGCAGCAATATTGGAAGGCACCAACGCTGCCTGAAAAGATGGAAACTAGGCCACACCAACTTTTGTAAATATTAATGCCTGGAATTTGGTGCATTAAAGAGGTGCTGCCCTTAATATAACTGCCCAATATGAAAACAATTGGTAGTATAGTTTGTGTCCGAAATGCTGCACCAAACAAGACCTACATCGTTCATATACCTCTTTTTCCCCTATCTCTGATTTTTTCTGTTTCTGTTTTTCTTCCACTTTGCCATTGAATAGTAAGATTAAACGAGAACTTACCTAAGTTTGAAGTTTGATCTTTATTTTATGAGGAGTTACGTAGGTGATTATGTGAAGAACCCCGCCAGTGCGCCTGCGCGTCAATCTTCAAAGCAGCGGTGTGAAATCACAAAAAACAACAACCAAAGTAATATAGTCTCATAATAAAACGAGTAATACAAGAACTTCCATCTGACCTTTATAATAGAGGGTAGGGTCGTGGTGGGCACGTAATCACCTACGTAACTCCTCATAAAATAAAGATCAAACTTCAAACTTAGGTAAGTTCTCGTTTAATCTTACTATTTTACTTCGGAGTCACGTGAGTGACTACGTGAAGATTTTAAAGCTTTGTGATTTCATGCCGTGGATCAATCCCGGCTTCTCACTGCATAGATTGACTCGGAACGAGAATAATCAATCATGCATTCATAATAACATTTGTACCACAAATGCAGTAATTCATTTCAATAATGAAATGAATCAGATCCCCTTTAAACCAGAGGAATTTACACAGAACTTAAAATAGTTTCTGCAAACAACCCCGCATTAACAATAGGCCGATGGTAAAAATGTTGAAACATCAACTCATTGGACCACCCGGCGGCTGCTAGGATATGGTCGACGGGGACGTCTTTTGCCCTGGCCGCCGACGTTTCTGCTGCCCTAGGCGAGTGAGACGTAAAAACATAAGTGTTAATACCAGCAGCTGTTAAGACTTCTTTTATCCATCTGGAAATAGTCTGTATTGAAACTCTCTTGTGTGGTTTCTTGTGTGTGATCAACAACCCAGTTTCCGTATTCTCAAATTCTTTGTGACCTCAATGTATTGTAATAAATATGTCTTAATACAGAGACATGGATCATTTGGATATGCTGCTAGCATAATTTTAAATCCTGTCACACCTGGCCTAATTTACTTTAGTAGGTCATAGATATAGAATGTAACCTTGTCTTCTGTTACTTCCATACTGTCTATTTGTAATTCTCCAAGTGTTTGCATTCGTTGTGCTGTCACTCATGCCATAAGCATGAATACTTTCATACTGAGCTTGACCAAAGGTAAAGACACACTTGATGACCATTCACGAAGTAGTTTCAGTACCACACTTACATCCCAGATTGTCACGTACCTAGGTTTCGGTGGTTTGGAATTAAAGATTCCTTTCATTAGTCTGGAAACAATTGGGTGTGACCCAATTGAGTTTCTTTCTGAATCCAGAACCAAATATGAGGACAATGCACTTCTGGCTGAATTAATTGCACTACAACTCAGACCTTCATCATAATAAAGTTTTGACAGAAATTCTAAACATTTGAAATATCTGCAGTACTTTATTGCACATTCTTTTGTACACAGAACTATTCCCATTTCTTAATATAGGAAAGGTACGGTTTTTGAGTGCTCTTCCTCCAGGCTGCCGTAAGCATGTCCACGGTATGCTCAGACAGTCCTCGTCCCAGAAAAGGCATTCTTAAAACCTGCAAATCAACAAATCCAAACGATCATATAATGGATGTTGTTCCCCTGTACAGGGTGCGGCAATAAATTACTCTTTTTGGGGACTTTCATCAACATTTGTGTTGTTAATTCTAATATCAACGGATACCATGGCTGTGTAGGCCAATCTGGTACTACCAATACCCTTGAAGCAGCATCTTGCCTGATTTTAAGCAAACATTGGCTTATGAGGCAGAAAGGTGGAAATATATATGAAAACATACCACCCCAATGTAGCGAGAAAGCATCAATCGCCACTGCTCCTGGATCTGGTTTTCATGAGACATATCTCGATAGCTGATGATTCAAGTCAATGTCAGTCATTCCAAATCTGATTACTATATCATTGAATACCTCTTGATTCAACATCCATTCTTTATTATCATGGAACTTTTCGTGACCTGGTGTCTGCTATCGTATTCATTCTACCTGGTAGATAGATAGCTGAAATCCAAATGTTCTTTTCAATACACCAAGACCAAAGTTGATTTAACCATTTTGTCACATGACACCGACTTAATTCCACCCATATCATTAATATAGGCAACTACTGTTGTGTTTATTAATTTGAACTTGAACCTTCCTTTTAGTTGTGTTAGAACCATAAGCTTGGAGTCCATAGAAACCTCCTAAAAGCTCCAAATAGGTAATTCCCCATGTCTGTAGTAACACTAACTTTTCCTGATTCCATCTGCCTCCGCAGATCGATGTAAAGTCAGTTGCACCCCATCCTAGTGCACTGGCATCAGTTTGTAATATCATGGAAGGTTGATCAATCAGCACTTTGCCTGAACTGCTTGAGACATGTAGAATCCACCACTGCAGATTAGAAACAGCATTTGTTGTTACTTGCATGGTTCTATCAAAATGACCAGCATTTACTCTCAGTGCCTGTTCTTTGATTCTCTGCAGCTGTTGATAATGTAATGGTCCATACTGGACTGCTGGGAATCTACTAATTTTCCCAGTACTCAAGCCACCTGTCTGATTAGAGGTTTTTGCTCGTTTAACAGATTACTGCAATCTTTAATCAACTCCACCCTTTTTTCACTGGGCAAAGTAATTTGCATTTGGGCTAAATCAATTGTGAACCCCAAATAATCAATCGAGGTACATGTTTTTAACCTTGATTTCTTTGGATGAATTTAGAAACCCCCAAACTTTCAAAAGTTTGATTTTATTACTGCAACCGATGCTTCTGTTGACTGTTTTGTCCTTCCCATAATCAGGACATCATCCAGGTATGCCATTAGTACATGCCCCTGGCTCTCAGCAACCCCAGAATTGATTTTAACAATTTTATGAATATTCTGGGAGGGAACGTTAACCCATTAGGCAGAGCTTTGAACTGCCCTAATTGGTTCATCCATGTAAATTTAAGATACTTCATATCTTGCAAGTGAACAGACACTGAACAAAAGGATTCAGACTTGTCAAGTCTATAATAATCCTACATCCTCCATCCTTTTTTGATCGAGGGAATATATTTGACCCAAATTGGTGAATTTGGTAGACTGATTCTTCAATAACACCTTTTATATATAGGGTTTTGAAGCGCTACTTGAACCTCCATTACTTCGCAAAGTGGAGAGTTCTGCTAGGAACATGCTGGACAGGCAAATCATAATTTGGATTGAATTCAATTCGAAATCCTTGTATATTATTCAGAATTACCACATCTGAAGTAATCTTCTTCCAATGTTTATAGAAGAGACGTAATCTGCCTCCAACTTTTGGACTTAATCCAGTTAGTATGTTCCCCTGAGAACCAGGTCCACCTACCTCTTGAGTCATTTGAGTATTCTGAGATCCCTGGATTCTACCGGAAGCACCACCACTGGTCCTTACTCCCGCTGCAGGCCGCCAGCTACGTCCCTGCGTTGATGAGCGACTTGGTCCTGGTCTAGGATCCGTATCACGTCTGAAAGGATACTTCCTCTTTACAGACTTTGCAACCATTGATGTTTTTATCAATCCTGTTTTCGCTTCATCTTCCAACTCTTTAATACGTCTCCCGAGATCCTCTCCAAAGAGTAAGTTGTGTAATTGTATATTACTTGGTTTGCAGAGTGCTGCGAATTTCGGATTCATAATAGGCCGTATAGCACTTTCCTCAGATAATTGATCTCGAAGTGGGTGCTGCATAGCAACCCCAGTGCTTCCTGATGCAACTTCGTCATCTCTTGGCTGTTACCTGCTATTCTGGTAAAAGCAGTTATTCCAGAACCCAGCAGCTTTAATATTCTCTGCAACTGATTCCAGATAATTTGGTTCACTGCTGCTGCTTTCAGCAACCCACAGTTACTTGGGGTCTCCTGCTTTCTTGCAGACTCATCCATCTCCTGCTGTTCCAGCTGATGGTAAACCAAGTAATTTATTAAGGAGGCCAGTTCTTCTCCTAATGGCTCTCCTGACCCTGACGGGGCAGCGAATCCTACTGCCAGGGGTGGACCATCTGGCAGTTGCTGTTCATCGCCTTGTACAGCCTCACCGTCAGAGTCGGGGTCTGAAATCCCATGACCCGTAGCACGCTCCTCATTCCTGAGGGTGCATTCCATCAGCCCTGAGCCAGGTGCTGTTAAGCTGCTTCCTGCAGCTTGGATTACAGTACACTCCTTCCTGAGTGAACTTTGCTCCAACAGCCTATGGAAAAGGCTTTCTATTTGGGCAATACGCTCGAAAGCAGTATCTAGCCCTGTACCAGGAGCTGTTTGAGCTGCTTCCTGCAGCTTGGCTTTCAGTACACTCCTCCCTGAGTGAACTTTGCTCCAACAGCCTATGTAAAAGGCTTTCTATTTGGGCAATACGCTCGAAAGCAGTATCTAGCCCTGGAGCTACTTCCATTGCCTGGGACTCCCTCCGTGGGCCGTTGGGATTTAAACTTTGTCTTTTGCCCGACAGGCGCTGACTGTGTTTTCACCAGCCCCAGGTCCACAGTAGCTATGCTCACCACTGGCGACTGTACCAGGGTTTAGAGGCGGTTGGTCTCTAAACACAGACTCCCGACTTTCCCGACTTTCTGTCGGCTGTGTCGCTCGCCTCTTCCCCCTGCCCGTTTTTTCCATGGCGTCTGTGGAAAAAATCCCCATAGACCCACAGTAAACGGACCTGGAAAACATGAAAAAAGTTTCTACTTACCTTGTAGTTGAAAAACTACAAATCCACTGGAGGAGCTCTGCTCCTCACGTCCGTTTGCGTCAAGGCGTCTGACGTAATGACCCGCAGGCGCACTGGCGGGGTTCTTCACGTAGTCACTCACGTGACTCCGAAGTAAAATTGGTAATTCTAGCAGACAATTCCTGGTTCAGTTGGTTTTTGCATCAGTAAATAATCTTATCAGTTAAGATTTAGAAATACAGCATGGAAACAGGCCTGTCGCCCCACCATGTCTGCACCGACCAGCGATCACCCCCTACACTAGCATTATTCTAATTTATAATTTTACAGAAGCCAAGTAACTTCCAAACCTGTAAGTCTTAGGAGTGTGGGAGGATACCTGGAGAAAACCCAAGTGGTTTCAGGAAGAATGTGCAAATTCCATAGAGACAGCATCCATAGTCAGGATCGAACCTAGGTCTCTGGCACTATGTCGCCCCTTGATACAGCTGAGTGTGTGTTCTGTTCCCAGTTAGATTCAGGTCCATCATATGGAGTGGTACAAAACATCTTTAATTATATCCATGTGATATTAATTAGTTTAAATTATTTTCAATTAGTGTGTTTCAGTTGGAGGATGCTGCTGCGTTCTATATGTGTGAGCATATCTCTAAATAGTGAACTGTAAAAAATTAATGAGCAAGATCATACTGGACCTTAGCAGAAACATGTGTTCAGCTTTCGCAAGATGCATTATGTATTCACCTCTCGCAAGGATGACCCTGATTTAATTCATCTTTAGCAGCTCCTACTACCAGCCTCCCACCCCACCCCGCACAAAGACTGGAGCATGGAGACAGGACCTTCGACCCAACTTGCCCATGCTAACTCCATCAACACAAGTCATACCTGCCAGCTTTTGCCCCGTACGCCTCTAAACCTTTCCCACCCGTGTACCTGTCCAAATGTCTTTTAAATGTTTTTATAGTGCCTGCCTCAACTTCCTCCTCTGGCAGCTCATTCCATTTCCCCACCACCTCTGATCTCACAATCCCTCATGAAACTTCATGGACCTGAAAGGTTTAATTTGGTTGCCCTTTCCACAAATGCTGCCTAATCTACTGTATTTTTAGATTTCTGGATTATTTAAGGCGTTAACAGGAGATATTTACAATACACCTATCTCAGATCAATATTTTTTGTGCAAGTTATATATGAACCTTGTCACCATTTGTTTATACTCATGTATTCTTAGGCGCAGTGCTCTGGAGCTGGAATCCTGCCATATCACACCTTCACCCAGCCTACACAAAAGGCGTTTTCACAATTCTGTTCACCTGAATGCATATCTGGTAATCAACCGCATCAAAATGTGCACAATGATAAATTTTAGAATTACTGATTCACTTTCATATTCCAAATCTCTAGCTCTGCCAATATTTGGTCATATATAAGGGATATTTCACAACGCCCAATACCACCAATTGAGCACTCTGTTATACATTGTCTATCATGACTATTCTAAACTCAAATAGAATCTACTGAACACAAAATTCAATTGTTAGGTTAGGAATGTGGCACTGGTCTCTTCCGTTATCTATCCAGGATTAAAACCGATGAACTGTCGAGAGGTTTTGAAGAGGGATTTTGGTAAATGACACAAAAGAACATAAATCTTTATTTTTGTGGGGAAATACTTTTGGCTGAGATTACATAACTTTGATTTAACAGCTGACACAAACGTGCACTTTCCTTCATTTTTACCTCTCTGTATTATAAATTGAAAACTGTGCATCTTCACACCTGTCCCGGAGAGCAATTTGCTGCAGATCCAATGGGGCATGTTATCTGTTGACTGACCAGGCCACCTTCCCCCCCACAGCAGCCACTGTTTCATTGGTTTACCTGCCAACATCTGAGTGAGGGTGACTGACCAGATCGCCTTTCTTGACTGTAGTGCTCTTGTGCCTGGGTGGTCTTACTTTTAAAGTAAACTGACCTTCCACAAAGTTGTTGAAATTACAGCTTTCCCTTTGATCATACTCTTCCCCCTATACATGGCTTGAGCAGGTAGTCTTCAGCTCTTTTCCATTCTCCCAAAAAGGAATCCGTGTCAGCTTTTTGTTGCATTTTTTTAAAATGTCGCAATGTCCTAATTATACTCCAGGTGGTCAAACACATTTCCAATGGCTATCATGGGATTAAGTTTATAAATTATTTGTTTTAAATTTTTTGTATTTATATAATTATTAGAAGCAGTGTACAATAGTATAAACCGTGGCATATGACATAATACATTTATTGTACATCTTCCATTTTAATTTTAACAAAAATGAAATAGAAAAAGAGAGAAAGAGCAAGAAAGAAAGAAAGTGAAAGAGAGAGTGAATGTGTAAAAACAGAACCCCTAAACTACCAAAGAGTGTAGTCACAAAGTGAGTAAGTACAAACTTAAAAAAATAAAAAGACAAAAATGAAAAATAATAAATAATAAAATAAAATAATTAAATAATTTATTTTAAAAAAGACCAAAACGTGTTGATATACCTGCTTCATTTCTCACCACACCCATCACCCTGTCCGTAAATCGGTTTAATTCCAAAGTTGTGTTGCACCATACTATCCTTGTAATGTTTTATAAATTAAATTAAGCATGAAATGGTAGAGATAGACTCAAAAATTTACACATTCACAAAAGAGATACATTTTAGGGGGCAAATACAAGTTTAAAACATTACAGCATCTGCTCTCTATTCCAATTAAGTTAACTCCACCTTCACAGTTCGCAACTCCTCAATCCTTTTTTGTACCACACTTTCTATCTTTTCATCTCTGGCCTTTATCCAACAATCTGCCTATCAACCCCCTCCCTCACCTGTATCCATCAATAACTCGGCAGGCTTTGTCCTGCTCTTCCTCTTCCTGTTTGCTCCACCCCCCCCCCCCCCCCCCCACCGACATAATGCAGCCCCCATAATTTCTTTCTTCTGGGTCCTTTAATGTCTGAAGAAGGGTCCCGACCTAAAACTTCACCTACCACTAGATGCTGCCTGACCTGCTGAGTTACTCCAGCACATTGTGTCCTTTTGTTGTAAACCAGCATCTGCAATTCCTTGTTAACTCCATATTATCATGAGATGCTGTATCTACAAATACAAGTCATGCGGTCTCCGTATTGAGGATTGTTAAATGACTCAACTTTATTTTTACTTTTAATATTAATAAAGTCTCTGTGGGCAGAACTTGGGGAAGACGTCATCTCCATCAATGCAGGCTCCTTGGGAGCTGCACCAGATTGTCAGTCTGGAAAACATGGACCCTGAATCGACTGTTTAGACTGAGAGTATTACAACTGAGTTTCGAGTTGATTCACTTTCTCTGTGTATCACAGCACATTTAAATCTACAAACAATATCTGTAATTGAAAGAAGAGTCGAATGACCTAGTTAAGTGACCTCGACAAACATTTTAGCAATGTCTATTTTTTTTAAACTGAGATGGCAATGCACCAGTGAATGTTGTTATTTCAAAATTGCACAAGACTGCATCAAGGTTTTTCTTAATCAATGAAGCAGGAAAAAGTAGCGCTTCTTGCAGATAAAAAAAGAGTGAAATTGGGTTATAAAGATCAAACCACAAATAACGCATGCAAATAAGTCACCTCAATGTGATGTTCGAGTGGTTCTAGCAAATGTATTTCCTGTCCCAGTATTCATGTTGTTGTTGTTTGTGACCATTTGAGATTGGTTAGATCTACTGAAGATCGCTTTCGCATGACATCATCTGGAGATCAGACGTCATACGGAGATCAGACGCTCCCTGTAGTCTAAACCTGCAAGATGAATTTAGTACAGGGGGAGGAAGTACCAGTTTCCTCTGCACACATGAAATGCGTAGTTGTTGAGAGGCTGATATGATTTTGCATGAACGTGTAACTATAAATTTAACTTTGAACACAGTTACACACGTAATTAGTGTTTACAATCTGAAGTGATAGCACAATGGGTCATTTAATTACGTGGGTAGCATTGGAACAGATCACTTTTCCTACTTATGTATGTCTAATATGCTTAAAGAAAGTATTTACTGTACCACGGGGGTAGATTGCAAATACTATTTTCAATTTATTTTTTTAAATCTATTGGAAATCTAAAAACAAAATTATGCATTTGTTCCTTTAGCTTGATGCAAGGGAGGATTGAGGCAGGAAAGGTGATTCCAATCACTTAGTTAAAGGTTACTGACGTTTGCAAACATTGTATGTTCATGTGGCTTGATTTAATTTATCATATTTTCATGTTATAATATTTTCACAGTACTTTAATGTGCTTTAAATTAGTTTTATCTTTTAGAGTGTTAAGCATTTTTATTTTTATTTTTGAAGTACAAGACCTCCAGATTTGGCATGTGAGGCACACTCTGCCTCACTGTACTCCAGTTAGGTCAGAGGGCTCACCTTACTTAGCGCTACCACATTCAGAAAATGGAAATGGGATTGCATGGGGACTGCTGGCAGTGAGTTCAGACAAGGGGCTGATTTCAGATGACTTGAATGATTGCCTCTTTTATTCAGATAACATTTTATTGAAAGGTACAACATTGAAACCGACCCCTCAGCCCATCGTGTCCTTGCTGACCACTGATCACCTGTTCACACAAGTTCTATCTTATCTCACTCTCGCACTCACATGCCACATACTCGGGGCAATTTTTACAGAGGCCAATTAACCTACAAACCTGTTCGTCTTTGGTACATGGGAGGAAACAGGAACACCTGGAGGAAACACATGCAGTCACAGAGAGAATGTGCAAACTCCACACAAACAGCTGCCGAGGTCACCATCGAACCTGGGTCACTTTTTCATCGGTGAAGGCTCTGATTTGTTCTGCACCTTTTCATACCTCTAGTTTTTATCTCCCCTGACTCTCAATGTGAAGAAGGGTCTTGACCCGAAACGTCACCTATTCCTTTCTCCAGAGATGCTGCCTGACGCTGAGTTATTCCAGCATTTTGTGTCTATCTTTACTTTTCTCAGACCTGATTTGGCTGAATATGAAGTGCTAATCATGCATAATATGGGCCCGAGGTAGCAAGATCTTGAGTGGCTGTAATGATTACAAATTAAATGAATAATAATAATGAAAAAGTGTCGAAAATCAACTAAAAACATTTAAATGTTTAAAAAGCTTAAAGAGCATAAAGAAAGTTACTTACCGATTTTCCCTTTTCTTCCCCTGAGTCTTACAGACAGCATTTGGATGAATAGATGAGTGGTACCTGCTCCACGTCAAACCTCCTGCAGGAACTGAGAGCAGATGTAAATACCGGGGAGTCCAGCGAGCCTCCATAGGATGTCTTGGAGTGGAGTTCAATGGGGAAATGGAGCACAGCTAGCATGCCTTGCACATTTACATTCATGTATGAGTTCTGAAACTTCGTGGCACTTTGCATAAAAGTGTTACTAAATTGCCAGAAAATCCCAACAAATTTAAATCTATGATAATATCTTGTAGCCAAACCAGCTCGAAATGTGGCTAAACTGTACTAACATTAATGGAGCCATGCATCAGATCGATGGCTGGTTTTATTTTAGCATAGTTTAGTTTATTATTGTCACGTGCATGGAGGTACAGTAAAAAGCTCATGTTGCATGCTACCCAGTCAAAGAAGACTATACATGATTACAAAATAGTGCAAGATAAGTCCAATAATATCCGACTAAAGATAGTTCAAAGATATCCAATGAGGTAGATGGGAGGTCAGGACTGCATTCTAGCTGATGAGAGGACGGTTCAGTTGCCTGATAACAGCTAGGAAGAAACTGTCCCTGAATCTGAAGGTATGCATTTTCAAACATCTATACCTTTTGCCCGATGTTAGAGGAGGGAAGAGGGAGTGACCGGGGTGAGACTTAAGCTTGATTATTATGCTGGTGGCCTTGCCAAGGCAGCGTGGTGTGAAGTCAGTGCTAGGGAGGTTGATTTGCATTGTGGTCTTGGCTGCGTCCACAATTCTCTGCAATTTCTGGCAGTCTTGGATGGAGCTGTTCCCAAAAAACCGCTGTGATGTATCCTGATAAAATGCTTTCTACGGAGAATCTGTTGACATTGGTGAGAGTTGTTGGGGTCATGCTGAACATTTTAAGCCTTCCAAGGAACTCGAGATATTGGTGCCTATATAGAAACTGACCATAAATATTGTATCCACAAATGCCCCAAAAAATCCAAGGCTCTGTGAAATGTAGAAGCTATGAAAACAAAGGCAGGGGTGGGAGGGGCTTCATGGTTTAGAAACATAGAAACATAGAAAATAGGTGCAGGTGTAGGCTATTCGGCCCTTCGAGCCTGCACCGCCATTCAATATGATCATGGCTGATCATCCAACTCAGTTTCCTGTACCTGCCTTCTCTCCATATCCCCTGATCCCTTTAGCCACAAGGGCCACATCTAACTCCCTCTTAAATATAACCAATGAACTGGCCTCAACTACCTTCTGTGGCAGAGAATTCCAGAGATTCACCACTCTCTGTGTGAAAAATGTTTTTCTCATCTCGGTCCTAAAAGATTTCCCCCTTATCCTTAAACTGTGACCCCTTGTTCTGGACTTCCCCAACATCGGGAACAATCTTCCTGCATCTAGCCTGTCCAACCCCTTAAGAATTTTGTAAGTTTCTATAAGATCCCCCCTCAATCTTCTAAATTCTAGCGAGTACAAACCGAGTCTATCCAGTCTTTCTTCATATGAAAGTCCTGACATCCCAGGAATCAGTCTGGTGAACCTTCTCTGTACTCCCTCTATGGCAAGAGGGAGTTACGGGCCTAACCATGTTTTGTTTCTTTACTGGCCCCACATGATTTGAGGTCACTCCAGTATTTTATGATAGAGTTCATCATGAATGACCTACTTTTATTCTCTATGCTCTAAACTTGGCTCGGGTGCACTCCGGTACTTCCAACATATGGACCGGACATTGGACTGATTTTTTTTCTTTATAAATGGCAATAAAGAACAATTGAATCATTAAACCATTGAAAATGATGACCAGAATTGTTGTTGCCTTTTTAACCACTTTCATGACCTGCTTTGTCACTTTCTGTTAATCAGAACAATGTTCCCGACCCAAAACATCACCTATCCATGTTCTCCAGAGACACTGCCTGACCCGCTGAGTTACTCCCGCACTTTGTGTCATTTTTTGTAAACCAGCGTCTCACTTCCTGGTTTTTCCGTTGTTCTGCCACTTTCAATGATTTGTTCACAAATACTTCCAGGTTATTCTACTTTGGCTCTCTTTTTAGAACTGCATTCTTTAAATGCTCTTCCAAAGAGCATCGCTTCATATTTCCCCACATTAAACTTCATCTGTCACATGTCTGCCCATCCCAGCAGCCTGTTTATATCCTGGTTACTTCTTTGCAGTTCACTATACTTGTATGAAAAGAAAATACAAATTATGGTTTGCATCGCCATGTCTAGATTATCAATGCATATTAAAATAAAAGCAACGGTCCTAACAATTTTCTGGAGAATGCTATTATTCACTTTCCTCCAGTTCATTAAACAACCATCACCATAATCTTCCGGTCAGTTTCTTAGCCAACTTCATATCACTTTACCCTGTGTTTCAACTTCATGATAAACTTATTATGTAGCATTTTACCAAAAGCTGTTATAAGTCCATGTACTTCAGCTGCATTACCCTCATTGACTCTAATGGATATCTCATCGGAAAATAAAGTTAAACTGATCTCATCTACCTGTACATGCTCCATATCCCTCTATTCCCTGCACTTCCACGTGCCGATCCAAAAGCCTCTTAAATATCACTATCGTTTCTGCCTCCACCTCCTCCCCTGGCAGTGCATTCCAGGCCCCCACCACTCTCCGTGTAAAAATTTGCCCATCACATTTCTATTACCCTATCCATAATGTTACATACTTCTATCAAGTCTTCCCTCAACCTCTGACGATCCAGAGAAAACAATCCAAGTCTATCCAACCGCTCTCAGCAGCTGAAACCTTCTAATCTAGGCAGCATTCTGGTAAACTTCACTGCACCCTCTCCAAAGCCTCCACATCATTCATTCAAATCAAACCTACATACATAAATTAAAAACATGTACAATTTTCTTTGGTCATCTGTGTTCAGAATGTTCAATTTGTAGGTCTTGTGGTTGATTATTTACCATCACAATTAGCAGGGCACAGAAAAGAATGTGCATGGTTACCATATTTAATTATTTACTTTTACAAGAAGTTAAAACATTAATCAAAAGTTTCCTCATTGAACAATAGATCCTTATTGCTACTCGTGCAGAAGTATTTTACAAAGCAGGATATGAAGTTTAAGTAAACAGATGATTTTTGTATTGTAGGTGAGTTAAGGGTTATGTGGACGTAGCAAGAAAATAGGTCAAGATCAGATCAACAATCAGATCACGTCATCAACCTATTGTCCCGATCTGCTTCAAGTAAACCTCTATCATTCTAGCCCCCTGGAAAAAATAGTGACCTGTTTCAATGATTACCACCAAGTAGCTCGAACGTCGACCATAATGAAGTGCTTTGGAAGGCTGGATATGGCCACTTCTGTGCAAGTCTCCTGGTCAAACCAAACTCCTTGCAATTTGCTGAACAGGAAAAATAGGTCTACAGAGGAAGCTCTGAACGCTGAATACCCTTGTCAGGATGCTATTCTTTGGACGCTGAATACCCGTGTCAGGATGCTATTCATTGATTACATCTCAACCTTCAAAACTATGATACTGAATAAGCTCACATCTAAACTTCTGGACCTTGGCCTTGGTGCCTCCAGCTGCCACTTCCTTCCTCCAGTCTATCTTCATGGTGTTTTGCAAGTATTATCAACTCTGGCCATTCCCTTTATTCTCTTATGCCTTCTGAGAGAAAATGCAGGAGCTTGAAAGCCCAGATATCAAACACTTGAACCAATCTTCTCTTTCACGCTCTATTCCCGGAGATGCTCTGCTTACTCTTATTCTTAGGTTGACCACATTTCTTTATTCCATTATTCCATTTTTTTTACAACAATCTTTATACCATTCTGCTGTTATGCATTAGTCTTTGTATTTGTAGTTGTACTTACTGTATTTATTGTTTATTCTATGAGCTTCTCGTGATTAAGAATTTCATTGCACCCTAGTGTATACGACAAGAAACCTATCTGAATGAATGATAATTTTATTAAATGGCAAAGCGGGCTTGAATGAATACTGGGATTATTCCACTTCTGTTTCTTCTGTTTCTATGGGTTATTGATTGGGGACGATCAGCCATGATCACAATGAATGGCGGTGCTGGCTCAAAGGGCCGAATGGCCTCCTCCTGTACCTGTTTTCTATGTTTCTATATTTCTAAAATGTTCTTACACCTGCTAATATGTTACATGAATTTCCACTTATCCACAGTGTGTTAGATATATTCACACTGGCTATACCATTTGTCACTGTAAACTACAACTATTGTAGATTATTGTAATCTACAATAAACAGGTATGGATACCTTTAGAAATTTCAATGAGGATTATTTAGGTTTACAGCCAGTGCATTCTCAGCAGCATTCAATGTTTTGATTCCTTCTTCTATTGACATCAATCACCACCATTAAACTTACTTACTGGTTACAACATCAAGGGAGACCATTTGACCCATCTGGTCAACGCTACCTCCTAACAGGGCAGACCTGGCAGTCCAGTTCCTCCCTCCTTATTTTCTAGTTGTCCTGCAAAGACATCCACTCCAAAGGCGTATAGGGTTGTAAGTTAATTGGCTTGGTATAAATGTGTGGGATAGTGTTAATATGCAGGAATCACTGGTCGGTGCGGACTTTTTGGGCCGAAGGGTCTGTTTCTGCGCTGTATCTCTAAACTAAACTAAACTAAACTCATGCTCTCTCACATGCTCATTAACACTAGTGTGATTTTCTTTTGCCAGTTATCGGCCCTAGATCATCATTTACAGCAGCCAATTAATCTGTCAGCACCTGTTAGAAATGTGGGATGGAACTGACACACGGAGAAAATGTTTAGGTGATCAATTTGGCTCATAATCAACAGCCACAGGGAGTTAAAGAAGAAATGACGTGATTAAACTAGCAAACATGCCCCTTCCTGTCCCTTCTTATGGCTTTACATTTACAGAGCCTATTTGTTTTCTCACGGTGTGCTGGGATACTGAACTTTGTTCAATATCTGTGTATGTGAGCTACAAACAACCCTTACTCTAGTCACCTACCCCTGCTAATGTTGATACAGTATGCCACACTTACTGCAGATTGGGGGAAGGAGGGAGAGTATTAAGTAAAAAAGTTTACGTCCAAATAGCAACTCACTGCTTGAAAGTCGGGTGGGGATGGACATCCTCTTCCCATCCAAAAGGATGAATACCTGAGGCACCATAACCTACATGAAATCTAGAAAGTAGGTTTGTAGGGAGCTTTATCAGGTGAAAATGGAAGCACTTCCCAATTTCCATCAGCACATTTTTCTTTAAGTCTTGTTCAATAACCACTTTGGAACAGTCATAAGAAAAATCCTTGCCATCAATGTCACAATTCCATGATGCTCAGATTCACCAGCATCACCATCGTTCAAAGAGATGCAACTTTGCCTTTTACCTCCTTCATAGCCACATTGAAATGCAGTGCCACTGCTACCATTTACAAATGATGATACAAATGTAGACCACTCACTCCTCTGTTCTGCCGTCCTTTTGCTGACTTGAATGCAACCTCAACTCTACATTCTGCTGACTGCAATAACCTATTGTCTCATTATAAATCTGTCTCAAACAAAGTTCATTATTTTTAACCAAGGTTCTTCATTTACGGAATACAATCAGATTTACATGAAAACTAGAAATGTCTTTTTGATTTATGAACTTTCTCCTTTAATTCAGACGGGTGATGGGGGTGATTGGCTCGGGGGGGCGCCTGTCTCCGGGGTGAGAGCTGACGCCGCCCCCCCCCCCCCCCCCCCCCACCCACACACCCTGGCGTTGGGGGACGGGGCCCAATGGGTCCCACTTGGTCTTGTATTCTTTAAAAATGTAACCAATAGATACATAGTTAAAATATGTGTATAACACACTGCTAAAGTAGTTTTGTTACCAACAGAGATCCTGTATATTTACTTCAATCATTGATGAGCATACTTACACACTGAGATGTGAGTTATTGCTGTTTCACAATGTCTCATTGCTAGCTGGTAACTTACTACTCATTCCGGATGTTTGAAAACATCGTCATTATACTATTAAGTTCTGAGAAGCAGACTCTCGATCCACACAGTATGAACCAAGGATAGTATCTTTGGTATGAACATATGCAGCGCACCCCCTTCTCAATACATGATTGATTAAAAGACGAACCATCTGCACAAAATAGGTACACAGATAATTCACCATATGCAAAATGAAGTGTTTATTTTCTCCAGTGATTTAATATTTCTTCTAACAGTCTCAGAATAGTATGTGTGTGATTAAGTGATGACAATCAAATCCCATTAAAAGTGGTCAGTTCATTATGATTCTTTCATTGGCAAGCAGCTAAAGTAGGTCGCATTAATTTTCAAAGTACATGTTTCTGAAATTTACGTTTTCCACAAAACTGAGTATCGTTAATGAATCATTGGTTCCCCTCTTCCATCATAGATGAGACCCTCTCACGTGTCTCCTCTGTACCCTGCAGCTCCACCCTTGCTCCCCCTCCCACTAGTTGCAACAGGGACAGAGTCCCCCTGGTCCTTACCTTTCACCTCATCAACTGTTGCATATAACACATTTTCGCCACCTCCAACGAGATCTCAACACATCTTCCTATCTCCACCCCTTTCCGCCTTCCACAGAGACAGTTCCCTCAGAAACTCCCTGGAAAATTCATCTCTTCCCACCCAAACCACCCCCACCCCAGGTACCTTCCCCTGCAACCACAGTAGATACAACACCTGTCCCTATACCTCCTCCCTCGACTCTGTCCAAAGACCACAACAGTTAGGTTAGGTAAGGGGGAGGTGCAGCGAGACCTGGGCGTCCTTGTACACCGGTCACTGAAAGTTGGCTTACAGGTACAGCAGGCAGTGAAGAAAGCTATTGGAATGTTGGCCTTCATAACAAGAGGATTTCAGTGTAGGAGTAAAGAGGTTCTTCTGCAGTTGTATAGGGCTCTGGTGAGACCACATCTGGAGTATTGTGTACAGTTTTGGTCTCCTAATTTGAGGAAGGACATCCTTGTGATTGAGGCAGTGCAGCGTAGGTTCACGAGATTGATCCCTGGGATGGCAGGACTGTCATATGAGGAAAGATTGAAAAGTCTAGGGTTGTTTTCACTAGAGTTTAGAAGGATGAGGGGGAATCTTATAGAAACATATAAAATTAATAAAGGACTGGACAAGCTAGATGCAGGAAAATATTTCCCAATGTTGGGCGAGTCCAGAACCAGGGGGTCACAGTCTTAGAATAAAGGGGAGGTCATTTAAGACTGAGGTGAGAAAAAACTTTTTCACCCAGAGAGGCAGTGCAGCGTAGGTTCACGAGATTGATCCCTGGGATGGCAGGACTGTCATATGAGGAAAGATTGAAAAGACTAGGGTTGTTTTCACTAGAGTTTAGAAGGATGGAATTCCCTGCTACAGAGGGCAGTGGAGGCCAAGTCACTGGATGGATTTAAGAGAGAGTTAGATAGAGCTTTAGGGGCTAGTGGAGTCAAGGGATATGGGGAGAAGGCAGGCACGGGTTATTGATAGGGGACGATCAGCCATGATCACAATGAATGGCGGTGCTGGCTCGAAGGGCCGAATGGCCTCCTCCTGCACCTAGTTTCTATGCTTCTATGTAACAGTTCTTTCAGACAGAGGTTCACTTGCACCTCCTCCAACCTCAACTACTGTATCCATTGTGCAAGATGTGGACTCTTATACATCGTCGAGACCAAACTTAGATTGGGCGATCGTTTCCCTGAACACCTTTGCTTAGTCCGCCTAGACCTACCTGATGTCCCAGTTGCCAAACACTTTAATTCTCCTTTCTATTCTCACACTGACCTTTCTGTCTTTGGCCTCCTCCATTGTCAGAGTGAGGCTAATCGCAAATTGGAGGAACAGCATGTCATATTTTGCTTGGGCAGCTTACAACCCAGTGGTATGAATATTGATTTCTCTAACTTCAAGTAACCCCTCCATCTCTCTCCGTCCCTCCCCCACCCAAGTCGCACCAGGTTCCCGTTCTCACCTAGCAAACAGCCAACAATGACCTGTTTCCATTATCATTGTTACTTTTTTGCATATCTTTCATTCATTTGTTCTATATTTCTCTACCACATATCTCTTATTTCCTTCAGACTTTTCCCCTGACTGATCTGAAGAAGGGTCTCGACCCGAAATGTCACCCATTCCTTCTTTCCAGAGATGCCGCCTGTCCCACTAAGTTACTCCAGCATTTTGTGTCTATCTTCAGTTTAAACCAGCATCTGCAGTTCTTTCCTACACAAATTATTATATCACATTGGTAGCATAAGTTCCTTGTTTCTTTCATTCCCTTTTTCACTTTTAAATAGATTTTAATTAGCTAACTTCATTAAGTTGTTAAACAGACAGGTTCATGGCCATTGGTACTGTCATTGGTTTATAAAATTTACTTTCTAATTGAACTTTGTACTGGGATTAGGCAACATGCTTGTAAGCATAATAATAAAAAAAAGTCAGATACTTCCGGCCGTATTTCAGTAAATCCCTGCTGTAATAATAAAGTAAAGCTTTTTTTAAAATATAGTATTTAAATTATAATATGTTTTGCAAAATAGCTAATGGAAATGAAAGAATAATAGACTGGAATTCAATACAGATCCAAAATCAGTAAAATTCCATGACCTATGTTTATTCCTTGCTGACATCACGAATAAGCAACAGGTTTACATTGACTCATTCATACTGAATACCAGTTGTAGGCCGGGAGCCAGTTTCCAACTGATGTCGCGCTCCACATCAGAACACAATGTTCTGGCAAAAAAAGCAAAAACTTACTCTGGCAAAGAACAAGCAAAAACATGTCCAGAAAATTTAGATTGGTGGTTCAAACTAAGTGGCTTTAAATTCTTTCACCTGGCTTTCATCATGACATTCTCCTCCTCCCACAACTGCCTGTCCCACTGAGTTACTCCAGCATTTTGTGTCTATCTTCAGTTTAAACCAGCATCTGCAGTTCCTTGCTACACAAATCATTATTTGGAATGGAAGGTGCTGGCAGGTACAGGTATTAAAAACACATTTAATGGGAATATAGGGCAGATGAGTTTAGTTCAATGACATGATCATTTAATTAGAGCCAGTAAAACCAGAATGGTCAGATGATCGGGGACAAAGCTGAGTCACTGAGGGAGGAAAATCCACTGTTACGCAAGAAACTTTTCTTTTATGACATGCATCTGAATTTAGAAAGCGGGGTTAAATACTACACTTATACTTTCATGAATATTTTAATAGAGAAAGTCTTTAAATACTATTCAGAAAGTTATTATTTAGTTGATCCTTGTTTTATACAAAAGGAAATTCAGTGATATTAGAAATCAATGTTATGGTGCATTATATCTATTCTTTTTTTTCTATTTAAAGTATGTTTGATCTTCCAGATGTTAAAAGACAAGTAGAATTATTGATAATTCATACTTAACTAGAAAAATCAAATAACATTAATGTTTTTGGTATAATGCATGAGAAAAATTGATATTTACCCCAGGATGAAATGTAAATGACTATTATTTCCTGTTTGAAGTCTGAAGAAGGGTCTCGACCCGAAACGCTGCCTATTTCCTTCGCTCCATAGATGCTGCCTCAACCGCTGAGTTTCCCCAGCATTTTTGAGTACCTTCGATTTTCCAGCATCTGCAGTTCCTTCTTAAACATTATTTCCTGTTCATTTCATTGTACAGTGGAAAGTCAACCAGTGCTTTGTGACATAAATAACCCTCATGCTCAGTCTGAAGAAGGGTTTCGGCCCGAAACGTTACCTATTTCCTTCGCTCCATAGATGCTGCTGCACCCGCTGAGTTTCTCCAGCATTTTTGTGTACCCTCATGCTGCGGATCTGATTTCCACATTAGTTGAACAAGGGACATAATTTTCTTTCTTCTTGGACCATTACCGGGGGAATAAAAAATGATATTTCCATCACAGGGTTCTCTTGGATTAACAAGGTCTTCACATAATAATGCTGGATTGGTTCATTATTTCTTTATTTTTAATTATTATTGTGAATATGCCAAGATACAATGAAAACCTTTATTCTGTGTGCAGTCCAGTTAAATTTGTACTAACCAACTACAGCTCTGTGTTCCACCCTTTCCCTTCTTCTTCAACACCAAGATGTCTCTCAATTCTTCAACAACCTGGGGCTTCTCTAATTCTCCTAAACCCCATTTCCCCAAACTATTGATGCCTAACAACACACTCTGTGTACCATCACCATGATGGAAGTATGATCTCCAAACCCAACATTGATCCACTCACCTAATAATTGTCTCCAATTCCTGCCAGGTTCAATCCTCAGCATAGGTGCATGATCCCTCTATAACCTTTAGCCCACAGTGACAGTAAATACTCCACCACCACAATCCCTGGCATTCCTCTCCTCTTCCAATGGCAACCACTAGTCTTCACTATCCCACAGTGCTCAGAATTCCACTTCAATCCTTGGCAATCCACCAAGATCTTTAGCAATACCACAATGTTTAGCATTCCATCTAACCCCTATCCTCAATAACTTTGTGATTCCTGGCATTTGCTGACAATTCCGGCATTTCCCTCAATTCCTTGCCACTCCATGAATCCTAGGCAAGCCTCCATTCCACTATGCCATTCCCCAGGAAGCTCAGTGTTTTTCACCCCAATCTTCATCCTTCTATATTCACGCTCCCCGGCCTCAGGATGAGATTATCTGACTACCCTCAATTAATTGTTGTTATTATAATTCTAAGGAGGACTCTTTCTTCCATCGTGTAGCGCCATCGCAGTGCCTGCCTCGCTAGCAGTTCGTCAGTCCTTTCGCCTTTTTTGTTATTTTTTGTGTGTCTAAATGTATGTTTTAATGTTTCTCAGTATCTTATGTGGGGGGTGGGGGCAAATAGGGGGAAACCGTTTTTCAGTCACTTACCTGGACGGTAAAGTGTCTTTTCTCTGTGACGCATCTTCGCCCCCCCCCCCCCCACCCCCACCCCCGGCCTACCAACTGGATTGGCGCGGCCTTTCCTACCGGAGACCAGCCCAGAGCTTCAGCAGCAGGCGCAGCGCGGAATTACCATGGCGGAGCCTGGGATCCTTGTCGAGGATCGCCAGTGTTGGAGCTCCATCCAGCAGGATCTGCTGACTTTAACATCATGGAGCTGTGGTCTGCGGAGCTTCTAGCTGCGGGCGCAGCACTGAGACTTTAACATCGCGGAGGCTTGGGATCTTTTGCCGAGGATCGCCAGTGTTGGCGCTCCGCCCAGCTCGGTCTGTGCACCACGGAAGCCGCGGTCTCTGGTAAGAAGCGGCCGATTCGTAAACTGCAAGCCGCAGAGTGTGTTCCGATCCGCTTTAGTGGATGTTTGTTAAATTCAATTGTGTATTGTGTTATTTTTATTCGTATGGCTGTATGGTAACTCAAATTTCACTGTACCAATTGGTGCATGTGACAATAAATGTGAACTTTAACTTCTCTCCACTGAGACACAAATGTCCAAAATCCTCACCCTAACTGAACAACAGGCCCCTAGCAGTCCAGACTTTGACTCCCTACTGCTCCCTCCTCCTCTTATCGCAATTTGTTCCGATTACCCCCTATCTCCCTGCAACCACCGAAATTTACAGTGAGGACCTCTTACCATATCAGTTATTTGTATCTTATTGCAGTGCCAATCTGGTTGGGAACTCTGGAATTTCCAGGCAACAGCAGTGTATTGTGATATTAGCCCATACAAGGGAACTGTGGGACTTGCATCACATTCCGCAATGCTATACGTGAAAGGATACTTGTGCTCCTTGTCATACTAACATCAATATAACAACTGAAGAGCTGGGAGGAAAAAAAAACACTCCCTCAGGACTTATTGATGGTCCATAGCACCATCTAGAGGATTTTGAAAGAGCACCGTGTTAGCATAGTCACGTGTCAGCTTCTATTGCCCTTCAGCACTAGGTTATAAACCAGAAAGTTAACATGACTCCCACTCCCAGTCATTATAGGACAAGTCAAACAGGAAAGGGTGCGTGTGTGTGTGTGTGTGCATATGGCAGATGTCAGGTAAGAACAGACTCCAGCTCAGCTATGGTGAGGTGGTTAACTTACTGATAATTACTTCCCTGAGTCACACATGAAGAATTGTTATGGCAGACAAGTTAGATGAGAGTCGCCAGTACCTATGGCCATATACCCTGCAGGAATCGTCTGCGGAGAAGTGAGGAAAATAAACACCTTTGGTATGTTAAAATGCATGTCTATTAGGATACGGTAAATAATATGACAAGCGCAGGATTAGAAGAATAAATACACCATTTATAAGCTGATGGAAACACAAGGAACTGCAGATGCTGGAATCTGAAGGAAATCCCAAAGTGTTGGAGGAACTCAACGGGTCAGGCAGCATCAGTGGAGGGAATGTGTGATGTTTGGTGGACTGTGTGTAGTGGGAGGACCCATTGCTCTGCACAGGACAATGGGAGATGTTTTGGTATATAGTTCTCTCCTGTCTGTGACAGTGTGTGTGCAGCCATTTTGAGTTGTCTTGCTGCCAGCATTTAGTAAAGCATTAAAGACTTCTGTTGTAAATTGAAGACTCTCAAGTTTTATGCAGACCTAGAAAACGAACACGAAAGTGGTGTCAGAAATGGGATACTTCAGATTGCGTCCAAAGATAAGAGCCTATTTTTCGATTAATAAAAATATATATATTTTTTTAGTTCTGTAGTGTACTCAAACTAACATGTCTCGGCAATTCGATCGTTTCGATCCCGAGTGAGAAAGGTGGTCGTCATATTTAATGCGAGCTGAGATTTATTTTGAAAGTATGGCAATTACGACTGACCAGAGGAAGAAGGCTCTCTTGTGTTCATCAATGTCTCCAGAAACTTTTGCACTGCTTCAAAATTTACTTACAGAAGAAGTAACTGAAGCCTCATATGATGAAATCACAACGGCTTTGCAGCTGCATTTCGAATAAAGTTGAAATTTCCTCGCAGCTCGCCTTGATTTCTACCGGACGGTGCAACAGGAAGGGCAATCGATCACCGAATTTCTTGTCGAACTTTGCACCAAGGCAAAGGCATGTGATTTTAAAACTCAATGCAGCGAAAAGTGCCAAGACAATGCATTGTGGGATAGACTGGTCATGGGCTGCAGGCACGCATTCATCCAGCAAGCGATTCTCAAGGAATCAGATGCCTCATTGAAGAATGTGCTGCAGTGTGCTAAGATGGCCTAGCTGCTGAGTAAAGAACTGCACAACATGGCCGGCGAAACAGCGTCGAAGCTCCCTCAGGAGGTGCATACAGTTCGTCAGACTCGTCCGCAACGCCAGAAACCAGTTGATCAACCCAGAGCAAATCCGGAGAAGGTGGGACAGTTTCAGAAGAGCCGTTCCCCTGAGGGGGGAGGATCGAAACCCTGCTCGACTGCTCATCATCACTGTGAGTGCCCATATATCAAGTCCGTTTGTTATTCCTGTTACCGAAAAGGTCATCTCCAGGCAGTGAGTCAATCCGTAGGAAAGCTGAGAAAGGGCAAGAAAGCGCAAAACACAGTCGACCAAATCATGGAGACCATTTCTATTGAAGTGCTCGGTGTATCTATGATCACCGACAAGCCGAGGATTTCGCTGCGGGTCTCAAACGTCGATCTACAGTTCCAGGTGGACACTGGTGCGGCTGTGTCGCTAGTGGGTCAGGACATCTGGAGGACGATCGGATCGCGGAAACTGAAACCGGCCAACATCAGACTTTTCAGATACGGACGACAGCCCATTCCCGCGAAAGGCAAATGCACTGTCGCCGTTTTCCTGTGATGGTATGACACAGATGTTGCCGCTGATCGTCGTTGGTAAAGAAGGTACATCCCTGTGCGCCATCGACTGGATCTATGCTTTCAAGCTTGACATGAATGCCAGGTTGAAGGAGATGCTCGCCCAGAAGACGCGTTTGGTCCACTATGACCCATCGAAGCCGATCTCGCTGGCCGCCAATGCATCGCCGTATGGTTTTAGAGCTGTAATCTCACAAACGGCGCCGAACGGCAAGGAAGAACCAATCGCATTCGCATCCAAAACTCTGACGACCGCCGAGAAAAACTACAGTCAAGTTGGGAAAGAACAGCATACAGATAAAGCAAATACTGATACATCTTCAAATGAGAACACTGACGAAAACTCTGTTGATTCTGAGCCTTTAGCAAGAGTTGTGAAACGCAAAAAAGGCTGGAAAAAAAGAGTGGTCCAGTTAAATGGAAACGTTCAAACTGGAAAGGGGGAATGTAATGTTTGACGGACTGTGTGGGGTGGGAGGACCCGTTGCTCCTCCCGTGCAGCAGGACAATGGGAGATGTTTTGGTATATAGTTCTCTCCTGTCTGTGACAGTGTGTGTGCAGCCACTTTGAGTTGGCTTGCTGCCAGCATTGAGTAAAGCATTAAAGACTTCTGTTCTAAATTGAAGACTCTCAAGTTTTGTGCATAGATAGAAAACAAACACGAAAGAATGGACAGGCGACATTTTGGATCAGGGCCCATCAGTCTGAAGAAGGGTCCCAACCTGAAGCGTCCCAACACGAAACAACACTTGTCCATTCCCTCCAAATATATAAGCTGATGGTGTAGTTTCTGCATGTGTGTAAATCCATGTGTGTGCATGCACACACATGTGTTTGAGCATTACCGAAGATGATCGACTAGACAATAGTGATCTCTCCCCTTCTATACTCTTCAGAAAAAGACTCCCTACAGCAGCCACCTCAAAGCACCGGAGTGATATCACCAATGCTGTATTTTCAAAATCCTCCAGATACATTGGTTTGTGAACCAATATCACTATCTTTCCCCAGACCAACAGATTGTATATTCTGAAGACCTTAGTTCCAGAACTAGTGATTGCTCAAGCCAAGTTCAGTTACAATGCTGGCATCTACCCAATGTGGAATATTTTGCTGGACCATTCACAATACGGAGGATAAATTCAATCTAGTTAATATTATCCGTCATTCAAGAAGCTAAACAGCATCCAGGACAAATCATTCACTTAATGGGTACCCCAACCACCAATTTAAATTTCCACCACACGCCGAGTCCGCACTGATCAGCGATCACCCCAAACACTAGCACTATCCTACACACTAGGGAAAGTTTACAGAAGCCAATTAACCTACAAACTTGTACGGCTTTGAGATGTGAGAGGATACCTGAGCACCCAGAAAAAATCCACATGGTCACAGGGAGAACATGCAAACACCGTACAGACAGTACCCATATTGAACCCGGGTCTAAAACAACTCTACCAGTGCACCACTATGTTGCCTCTGCACCACTGTGCCTGCCACTTAGACTGCCATGAAACAATCACTTCACCCCAAACTGCATCTTGGCAAGAGATTAACAAGAAGGCAGAGGAAACTGTTTAAGAATCTTCCTAAATCCTGCCTCTAAAATTGTAAAATCCTCACTAATTTATGGGAGTACCTGGCCCATAGACACTATAGATGAAAAAGGGGCATTAGGAATGGTGTAAAGCCCCGAGTCCCTGTGTTGGGAGTAAGCAGAAACCTAGCAATAAAGGGAGGATGAATGCATCAGCTCGCAGACACTCTGCCACCCCCCCCCCCCACCCATCTGGCCCCTTCCTCCCCACTTGTGGCAGAGTCTGTGGAACCTACATTGGCATCATCAGCTGGTTTAGAACAAAATAGAAGCACGTCATTCTTAATGTTTGGCTGCTTTCTTAAAGAAAGCTCATAGCAGGATCAATATTCAGGAAGACTCAACCAGACCATGATGTGGTTGTTTAAGTACATTGCATAAAGGTAGAGCAGCAGTCATAGTCTCAATCAAATCACACCATACAACATCAGAGAAAACAACTTTGTGTTCAGAACTGATATAAAGAAGAGCTTATTTATATAAATATGCATCTATATATCAAAATAATGCGGGAATAATTAAAGAAACAGATGATTCTGTGCCTTCCACCACAGTGATGAATGCTATGGTGGATGTTTGTGTTAAATTTTTATTGTGTATTGTGTGTTCTTTATCATTGTCCCGCTGCTGGCAAATTCATTTCACTTGCACTTTATGTGCAATGTGACGAATAAAACCGTATTGTATTGTATTGTATGATGCAATGAGATCTGTATTTCTTCTTAGATATTGTATGGATAATTTTAAAATTTATGATTCTTAGAAATAGATTACTGTTAGCAGGCCTTTTTAAAAGCTCTGCCACATTTACCAATGTATGCCAACATACAAACTAGTATGGGTCTGATAAGATCACCTATATTCATAGATAGAAACTAAAATTTCTTCATTGGTTATGATTGAACATTAATGTATGCCTATGGTAGTGTTCCATTATGCAAAACTGCAGCTATTTTGAATCTCTGATTTCAGTAATAGAGCAGTTTGATGCATATTTCAAGAAAAGATTCATAATCCAGTTTCTAAAAGCAATGGTTATGATCATATACTTTGGTCAACTTTTACACAATGTATATTACTGTTACACAGTAAGGTATGCCTCCTTTCAACAAAGATTATGATGATGCTGCATGGCGAAACTAATGAATATGACAGAATTTCCATGGAACTTACATCAACTGTCTGTTAGGGTGTTAGGAATGGCTAGTGTTCCTTCTGTGTTTTAGTCATGTGGAATTGTGCCAAATTCTGGAACCATGAATGCAGGATGCAATCTTAGTTGCAATTTCTATTTGATGACGTTTCTAATTAATTGTCATTCAATACTTCTTTTCCATAAGGGTTTAGATTTAGGATTAGCCTTATTATTGCCACATGTATCAAGGAAGAGTGACAAACTGTGTTTTGCATGCTATCCAAACAAATCATATACCATCCATTGATACAATCAATTCAAACTCAAGTACAGTAGATAGAGCAAAAGAGAAGACACATTGTGCAGAATATAATTCTCAGCATTGTAGCACATTGTAGTGCGTCAGTTCCTTAGACAAAGTCCCATGTCCTGAATGGGGTAGAGGTGAAATGAACTGTACCTTGGCTTATGGAAGGATCATTCAGAAGCCGAATAATGGAGGGGAAGAAGCTGTTCCCGAGTCTGGTGATGCGCACTTTAGAGCTTCTGTATCTTCTGCCAGGCGGGAGCAGGGAGAAGGAATGACCAGAATGGCACAAGTCTTTGATTATGTTGGCTGCTTTTGCGAGGCCTGAGGATCAAGTATAATTTACTTCCATTCCAGTTTTGTGGGTTCTGATGTGACCAAAGGAGCCAATGTGGGAAGCTCATACTCTTTCACAGATGGGGCACGAGGAGCCTGATGGGATGAGTCACTGGGTCATTTGTGAGATGGCCTCCTCCTTCTGTCGTTTATGATGGGCTCCTCCTTCTGTCGTTTATTCTGGCCTTCTATATACTCCCAACACATGCCCACAAGCACTTCAACACCATTGTGAAAGCACCTTCTCTGCTCTGCATGGACATGAGTTATTGGAGGTTGCAGCTTTCCAAGGAGGCTTTGAACACATCTGTGTAACTTTTCTACTGTTCACCTGGTATACTCTCCCCATAACAGAGATCAGAATAGACCGACTATTTTTGGAGTTTGGTGTTAGGCACGTGAATGATGATTCTGCCCAATGGAATATTACTAGGGCCTCAATGCTGGGAATGTTGGTCTGGAACAGACCAACATCTCAGCTAATAGATGACATTGGTTTGGTTAGCATTCCAGTGAATTCATTGGATTTGTCAGAGATTGTCAGAGAGTCATACAGTATGGAAACTGGTCCTTCAGCCTAACTTATCCATGCCGACCAAGATAACCCATCTACGCTAGTCCCATTTCCCCACGTTTGGCTTCTATCCCTCTAAACCTTCCCTATCCATGTATCTGTCCAAATGTCTTTTAAATATTGTTATTGAACTTGCTTATCAGTCGATAGTCTATTAATGCAGAACTCATGGACTTCATCAACTTCACCACCAATTTTCATCCTGCATTCAAATTTACTTGGACCATCTCCGACACCTCTCTCCCCTTTCTTGATCTCACAGTCTCCATCACAGAAAATAATCTATTGACTGACGTCTATTACAAGCCCACTGACTCCCACAACTATCTCGACTACACTTCTTCCCACCCTGCTTCCTGCAAAGACTCTATCCCCTACTCCCAATTAATCCGTCTACGCCACATCTCCACCCAAGATGAGGTGTTCCATACGAGAACATCTGAGATGTCCTCATTCTTTAGGGAACAGGGGGTTCCTCTCTCCCATAGATAAGGTCCTCACTCGTGTCTCCTCGGTACCCCGCAGCTCCGCCCTTGCTCCCCCTCCCCCTAGTCGCAACAGAGACAGAGTCCCCCTTGTCCTTACCTTCCACCCCATCAGTCGTCACATACAACACATAATACTCTGAAATTTCCACCACCTCCAACGGGACCCCACCACTAGCCACATTTTCCCATCTCCACCCCTTTCCGCTTTCTGCAGAGACCATTCCCTCCGCAACTCCCTGGTTAACTCATCCCTTCCCACCCAAACCACCCCCTCCCCAGGTACCTTCCCCTGCAACTGCAGAAGATGCAACACCTGTCGCTATACCTCCTCCCTCAACTCTGTCCAGGGACCCCGACAGTCCTTTCAGGTTAGGCAGAGGTTCACGCACCTCCTCCAACCTCATCTACTGTATCTGTTGTTCAAGATTGATTGATTGATTGATTTATTTATTGTCATTTGAACCTCAAAGAGGCTCAAACGAAACTCCGTTTCCACAGCCATACAAACAAAACAATTCTTACACGACACACAAACAATTCAATTTACAGAAAAACATCCATCACAGTGAATCTCCTCCTCACTGTGATGGAAGGCAAAGTCATTTCTCTCCCCTGCACCATTTTTCTCCCGATGTTGAAGCCCCAGGCGGGCAATGTTAAGTCCCACGGCCGTTGAGGCCGCGCCGGGCGGTGTACGGCCCCGCTCCAGTCCAAAAGTCACAAAGTTGGAGCCCCCGGCGGGCGCTGGAATATCCCGCGGCCATTAAAGACGCGCCGGGCGATTTACGGCCCCGCTCCGGGTCGTTCCAACCCCGCGACACGGGCGGGAGAAGTTGCGTTGTGGGAGCTCCGGAAAGCGGTCTCTCACCCGGACCCGCGAGCTCCCGATGTCACAGTCCACGGGTCTGCAGCTGCAGCTGGAGCTTCGGAGTGAGCAGCAACGAGCCACCACCGCTCCCTGCGCTCCGAGGACGGCCAGCTCCACAGGCTCCGCGACTGGAGCCCCCAGGTCGTCCCGGTCGGAGGCCGCTCCACGGAGCTAGGCCCCAACGACAACGGAGACCCGACAGGGAAAAGGTCGGGTCTCCCGTGCAGGGAATATATATATATTTTTTAAGTTTCCCCCTCCCCCCCCCGCCCCCCACATATACACAATTAAAACAGTACCAAAAAAATACAAACAACTACATTTAACTAGACAAAAATAAAATAAAAAGACAGACGGGCTGTAGGGGCCGCTGCAGTAATCCGCGCCGCCGCATACATCGGCGAGACGAAATGCAGACTGGGCGATCGTTTCGCGGAACACCTTTGCTCAGCCCATCCATCTGAACCAACCTGATCTCCCAGTTGCTGGACACTTTAATTTTCCTTCCCATTCCTACACAGACCTTTCTGTCCTCGGTCTCCTCCATTGTCAGAGTGAGGCTAAACGCAAATTGGAGGAACAGCATCTCATATTTCGCTTGGGCAGCTTGCAGCCCAGTGGTATGAATATTGATTTCTCTCACTTCAGGTAGCCCCGGCATTCCCTCTCTCTCTATCTCTCCCCCACCCAAGTCACACCAGCTTCTCATTTTCACCCTACAAACAGCTTACAATGGCCTGTTTCCTTTACCATCGTTACTTTTTTGCATATCTTTCATTCATTGTTCTTTATCTCTCCACATCACTGTCAATATCTCTCATTTCCCTTATCCCTAACCAGTCTGAAGAAGGGTCTCGACCCGAAACATCACCCAATCCTTCTCCCCAGAGATACTGCCTGTCCCGCTGAGTTACTCCAGCTTTTTGTCTCTATCCCCAATTTCTATCTTCTGTTTCTGCCCATTCCCAGCCTCAGCCACACCCTACCCTCCCCATATCCCGAGACACTGCAGAATATTGAAATTTCTATAAATCTTGATCTATTCTACATTCAGTACACTGAAAACACTCCATAATCATACTTGCCCTGGAGTGTTAGCACCTATTTTCCAGCCTGAATTCAACTGTACTCCATGTGCTCTACATTGGAGACCGTGACAATTCAATGGAGATGGAATATAGTAGGACATTTCTTTCTTTCTTTTCTTTTAAAATATTTTTATTGTTTTTTTTCCAAAAAACAAAAACAAAAATAAAACATAAAAAACAGAGCAAAAAGAATAATGATAAACATAGCAATTGATACATAGGGATCAGGATTACATTAATAACAGGTATAACCTAATATAAGACCAGCGTCAAAATACACAATGAATATAGACCTCTATGTAAATATAGTTAAATCTTTAAAAGGAAACTTATAAATGTAAAAAAAAGAAAAGATAAAAAGACAAAAAGAAAAAGAAAAAACAAAACCCCCCTAAACTAAAATTTAATGCAACATTTACCCTGCATATAAGCAGAACCATACCTGATTTTGTAATTGTAATGACAAATCTGCTCTAGTTCTCCGTTTTCGTGGAATGGGAAGGTTCTTACTCTGCCTGTTTGTGACAGAGAACTCTTCCTTCACAAGGCCAGAACTCTTCAAACGTTCAGTCTCAGAGATAAGATAATTTCTTTACTTCTATGCAGGATATACCCACTTTACCAATGCTGTCCCGCAATGCACCTCTCAACCGCGCTCCTGTTGCTATGTAATCAATGTTGTTTGGTTACAAAAGAATTTGTGCATTGAACACCATGATTCAAAATTTGCATACGCCAAAAGTTTTAAGTTGTTTCTTACTTTTTATTTCAGACTGTTAATTATCTAATATTTTCAGGAATATGTTCTTTTAGTGGTATCCTTTTGATTGGCTGTACTGTAAACACTGTAAACATGGTTTGTCATTAATTCAACCTCTTGAATTGATTTTGTGTTGTCAGATATTGTACAATTTCATTTTTTCTTGCTTTGACATTCTTAAAGCTCCTAAGTATTACAAATAACAGTACTGTTTTTATCATTATGCAGCAAATCATTTTGCTCTGCTGGTAATTACATGCTAAAAATGATAGAACTTTATTTATCCCAGGAGGGAAATTGACAACATTATGATAAAACTCGAGTCTAAAGTATGTAGCCAGGAGGGAAATGTAACAAATTTAATAATATGCTAAAACTCGAGTCTAAAGTACATAGTAAATGTCACATATCATTTTTCCTTCTCTCAAACATATGAAGAAGACCATTGGCCTTCTTAAAAAAAATTGTATTAATTTTAACTGAATAAATTCTATATCTTCACATAATCTCAAAAGAAAACAAAACAGGGCTTGTTGGAGGTATGGGTTTATATCATTTGGTTAGTTTATTTCCTATAGTTACATTCTAAGAAAACATATACACTCTACCTTCATGGAGTACATGACCTGTTTTCAGCTGAAATTACCAACAACTTCGGTAAAAAAAAGAACAAATCTAAGAATTTTTTTTGGGAGGTACTGTGGTCTTCATATTGAAATGTCAATGAAAACATTAAACCCTCGGGGAAATAGTTGAGTGAATAAATGAAATCATGTCATTGAGAAATATGTAAAGAAATCATTTTGACTTGGAAAAATGAAAAGACCAAGAAAAAGTACTACATAGTTCATCATTAATTCAACTTCATTGATTCTATGTTGTCAGGATATTGTACAATTCTTTTTTCTATTTTGACATTCTTAAACCCCCTAAATACTTCAAATTGCAAAGGTTTCTGGCATTCTGCAGCAAGTCCTTGTGCTCTGTACTACTTTTTTTTACAACACATTGAACACATTAATTGGTTAATTTCATGCCCCAATGTACATTCATAACTACTCATATTCAATTTCCCATAAAAATGCCTGTTAAAGGTTGGCTGTGTAATATGTCACATGGAGAAGCCTTTCTAATCAAGCAGCTAGGGCCATTGGGAAGATGCATAGGGAATCAAGCAGCATTTTTAGATAGCATTTGTTAATCAGCAGGGAAGCATGAACGGTGGGTGGGACATTTTGGAGTGGCATCAGCTAATAATTGGAGAGGTGCTAATCTGAAGGGTGCATGTATGCAAAGCCATTGAAAGGAGCTGCTGATGGAACAAAAGGTGTGGAAAAATTATACAAAACAAATCCAGATGAGAGATACAAGACTAGAAGACGTAGAAGTAAGATTAACATAGAGTGAACATGATGTCTTCACTGTACACTGTTGGTAGTGTAATAAAGTTCGCCATTTATCTTTATGTTTAGAGGGGAGAAGTTGTTTTATTTAATGCACTGGTGGGCAAGAATGCTTAAACAGATTACTTCACACTTCTCATAATCACAAACCATGAAAGTGATAAGCAGCATAACCTCCTCAACACTTAGATGAGAATTGAATCTGTTAGAATTAATACACATCATGAAATTGGCCCGTGCTTTCACACATTATTCATCATTACACAATAAATTATATTTGGTTATATTAGATTAATAATAACATAAGGTTCAGCACTACTCGCTACCAATCTCAGCTGTGGAGACATTGGTATAGTCGTCTCGTTGTAGGACACTGATTCTTTTAAATTCTTGATCTTAAACCATGTATTGTGCTTTTGTAAGTAATTTACTGTGCATTTGTATATAATTTATTGTGCTTTTGTATGCAATTTATTCTATGTAATGTCTTGTCTTTTATCTGGACCTTGAGTCTGTAATAAAATGTAAGTAAGCAATCCATCACTAACGATGCCATTACCGTGTCTCCCTTTTCCAGCTTTAATGTTCGAAACTGGAGATTTTTGGATGCACATTATCACTTTTAAGATTCACTCTTAATTTAGCTGCAAGTACATCCCACCACTTTGCTGCAGCTTTTGTGATTGACCGGCCATCTTCAGTCATGCTTCTTTAACACGATCCAAACCCCACTAAATCTGAAGGAACACAGTGCGTGACTTTAGCTGCACTAAACAGCTAATGTACTAATGTAAGAAGGGTCAGTAGTCACACCAATGGGTGCCAATTTTTAATTGAGGAATCAAATTTTGACGATTGGCTACATATGACAGGTTGGAGATCTTCCTCAAATGGCAAATGCATGGTCATCGACCAAGATCCTATTTCCAGAGTCTTCAGAAATACAATTTCCATATAAGATCTCACTGACAGTTGATTACGTTTCCAAAACCTGTCACAATGATGATATGTGACCAGATGAAGGAAGACCTTAAACCACATTCTCGTGCCAGGACTGTTCTCTCCAACAACCTCAAGGCCATTTTGACCATCAATTTCCTTGTCGTAGGTCATTCTCAGCAATCACAGACCTCTGATATTTCTAATATGATACTCACTGTTGCATCATAGAGGTTATACAGGCATATTACACATGGGGAGATGAATTTATCTTCTTTGATTTCAATAAGGAACAGATCACTTCACGACCAATGAGGTTTACAAAACTTGCTGGCTTCTCATAATTGTGAGCATCCACTGACTGTACTCATGTGTCCAGAGGAATTCCATTCAACAAGACCAACCTTTTTATCAACAGAAGAGGTTTCTGTTCAATCAACATGCAGGTCATGATGGTTCACTAGAAGATAATCAATTCCATTTATATTCCACATGGTAGCTTCCAACCCAATGGCAAGTGCATTAAATTCTCCCATTTTAGATAACAATCCCCCACCCTTTTTCACCCTTCTCTCCCGTGCCCCACCCAGGTCCATACTCATTCCTCCCACTATTCTTCCCACCTCCCTTCCCCTTCTCCCTCCCACTCATCCCCTTCTTCTGGTTTTATTATCACTACTCTCCTTATTTTAGAGCCTTGTGTCTTCTTTTTATCTCTTGTCTTTGTCCATCCATCTGCCAATCAAAATACCTCTCACCTGTATCCGCCATTCCGGAAGTGGCGGCGCTGCCTTGCAGCTGCGGCTCGCCTGCAGTCCGTTTGTCGTTTCTTTTTTTGTTTTCTTTTGTCCCGTTGTTACAGTTTATTTCAGTTTATTTTAGTTGTGTATTTGTGGGGGGGGTGGGAGAAACATGTTTTTTGACTCTTCCTTCGGGGGGATGCGACCTTTCTTGCCGTATCCCCCGTCTCCGTCTGCGCTGAGGCCTATCGCGGAGCTGGCGGCCTCCAACTGGGACCGATCTCGAGGCTCCGGAGGCAGAGCCAGGACTTACCAACGCGAGGCTGGCCGACTTCGGAGCTGTAGTGGCGTTTGGACCCAACTACCGACCCGATTTCGGAGCCTCGGAGGCTCGGCCGCGGGCCAGTGGACGACATCGTCGGGAGCTCGCAGGTCACAGGTTGGCGACCTGTTTTTCCGGAGCTCCCGCAACAACAGCTTTGTCCGCTGGACTGGAGGGCGGCAGCTTCGACCGCCCCGGGCCGCGGAGTTTGAACCGGCCCGTTCGCGGAGCTCGGATTCAGCCGCGGACTTGCTTACCATCACCCGGTGTGGTCACAACATCGGAGGCCTGGATCACCTCAGCCCAGAGGGAGAGCAAGGAGGGAAGAGACAAGGACTTTGGGATTTTTTGCCTTCCATCACAGTGAGGAGGTGCCTGGTGGACTCACTGTGGTGGATGTTAAACTGTATTGAGTGTGTGTTTTGTTATTTATTCTATGTTATGACTGCAGGCTAAACCATTTCGTTGCACTGAAAAGTGCAATGACAATAAAATTGAATCTGAATCTGAATCTGAACTTGCCAGGCTTTGTCCCACCCTATCTCTTTTCCCACTGACTATAATGATTCTGAAGAAGAGTTCTGACCTAAAACGTCACCTACCCATGCCCTCCCGAGATGCTGCCTGACCTGCAGTTCATCCAGCATTTTGTATTATGCTCAATTCAATGTTTTCTCGCAAGTCTCACAATATGTAGAAACAAGGAATTGCAGATACTGGTTTATAAACAAAAAAGACACATAATGCTGGAGTAACTCAGCAGATCAGGCAGCATCTCTGGAGGACATGGATAGTTGATGTTTTGGGTCGGGATCCTATTTTGGATTAGGAGTATATATAGACATGATATATATAGACATGATAAAGCCAACTGTAAATAAAAAAAGGCAGATGCCAGACATGCTTTAAAAGAGCTTTAACCTAAAACATTGTTTCTCTGTCCTCAGATGCTGCTCGACCTGCTGTGTGTTCCCAGCACCTTTGTTTTTTTGTGTAAAATTGACAAAATTGTCTTCACTCATTTACTGAGCATACACAACTGCCACCAGATGGCAATAGATGCACAGCACAAATTTAATGATACCTGCATCAAAAGATAAATTGAACTAAATTTGTTTTTTATCATAATACTCTTGTTCCTAATTATTCACTTGATAGCCGAGCAATTTCTATTAAATATCTTCAAACGTCTGGGATAATTATTTGCATTATATCCATCACTGTTTCTTCAAAGATCAGATATAAAGAACAACTCACTTTTAGAAAGTAACATTCACAAATGTAGGCCGTCCCAATGAAGTCCAATAAAGTCCTTCTGAATTGCAGTAACATAAGAAGTACATAAGATAATTTGCACATAGCTGGATGCTAGAAACAGGAATGAAACAAAATGGGTAAGAAGGAACTGCAGATGCTGGTTTAAACCGGAGATAGACACCAAAACCCTGGAGCAACTCAGCGGGACAGGCAACATCTCTGGAGAGAAGGAATGGGTGACGTTTCAGGTCGAGACCCTTCTTCAGACTTAAAACATAATGGACCAGTTAATCTATTCAATGCTCAATGATACTTTATTGTTACATGTACTAGGTGCTGTGAAATTCTTTATTTTGTATACAATCCAGTAAACTCATATTATAGATAAGCACAATCATAGATAAGCACAAAAGAGCAACGATTGTAATGTAATAGTAGACTTCACCGAGACAATACACAAACAGTTACTTGGTTTAAATTCTTAAGAGTACAGTCTTATCTTGGCTTTAATGGCCTTTTCTCCTGGCGGCACCAAACCTCTCCTTTGTCCGCCACCATCTTGAAATCGGCATCTTGTCGTGTGCCTCCAGCCATCTCCCGACTCCCTCCAGCCATCTCACCTGTTCCCGGTCTTTGTGGTCCAGAAAACAATTAAGGTTGAAATGGTTTCCCATCATACAATGAAGTAATCAAACAAACTCTGTCTCAGTGTACTATTTCTATCAATCTGAATCTGAGTAATCTCAATCTAAAGAAGGGTTCCAACCCGAAACGTCACTCTTCCTTTTTTTCCAGAGATGCTGCCTGACCCGCTGAGTTACTCCCGCACTTTCTGTCTATCTTCATTACTATTTTATATATTTGTACAGTATCTAAAATGTTTTTATGCATAGTAACACGTGCTGAACTGTATGCAAAAATGAATTTCACTGTACCTCGGTACATGTGACAATAAAGTACAATTGAACATTGAACCATATTGTTACGTGGAAAGTTACTTAAACTTCTGAACACATTGCAGCACAGAAATTTGCCCGATATAACTTGTGCAGAAAATATTCTTATGCAGAAAATGTGCAACATAAAGGACACTATTCATTAAATAATGTCATAGAAGCAGCTGCTTGCTCCGAATATTTTCTTGCACAGTGCAGTATTTCAGGACTTAGATCCAACTATTGACAATTTTGAAAGAGGTTGGTCTACACAGGATGAATTCCTTTCACTACTTCTATGTGCCTGGAGAAATTTCACAGGACAGCCTTTAGATCAATAGATAGCTTTGAAAGAACATATAAGGGAGCTACTGCAGCCACATCATAATAGTCAGTGAAATGCACATGGTCTTTTCTAAATTTCAAGTTCATCAACAACATGTTCCTCATTTTTGGAAGTCACCTAAAAAGCACCTCAAAGTCATAAATAAAACAACATTTCTGTTAAATGCTTAGCACCTTGTTGGGTTTGCAGGCTGCTCCTCAAATGTTTATTATTTGGAGCATAGGAAGTTGATTTGTCAATGACCACTGTCCGCAGAAGACTTTATGGACAGAAATACAGAGGCTACACTGCAAGATGCAAACCACTGGTTGGCAAGAAGCACTTAAAAGAGCAACAACAGTTCCTGAAAAAGGTCTTGTGGACAGATGAGACGAATAGTAACATATCAGAGTGATGGCAAGAGCAATGTATGGAGGAGAGAAGGAACTGCCCTAGATCCAAAGCATACCACCTCATTTGTGAAACACGGTGTTCGGGGTGTTATGGCCTGGGCATGTATGGCTGCTGAAGGTACTGGCTCAAGGTTAAATGCTTTATGTGTCTTTCTTAATTGTTAATGTCATGTTGTTACTTGCGAGTGGAGCACCAAGGCAAATTCCTTGTATGTGTACATACTTGGCCAATAAACGTATTAATTAATTAATTAATTAATTCATTCTTATCTTCATTGATGATACAACTGCTGATGGTAGTAGCATAATGAATTCTGAAGTGTATAGACACATCCTATCTGCTCAAGTTCAAAAAATGTGGGGGGAGTTGTGGGGCGAGAGCGGTGTGTGGGCAGGGGGGAGTTGTGGGGGAGAGGGGTGGGAGGATGGGAGTGAGCTCGGAGAAAAGACGGGGGAAGAGCCATGGGGAGAGGGGGGGATATCACGGGGGAGGGGGGGAGGAGCCAACGAAGGAGACCAGAGGGGTAGTGGCTGGAATTGGCGGTGCGATGGAGACTCACAGCAGTCGCTGGTCGTTCTCCGCTTTCCGTTTGGCGACATCAGCGACATCTCCGGCTCCGGGCTGGGCTGGGTCTCTAATGCTGGGCTGGGCTCGGTCTTCGACTCTGAGCGGGGCTGGATCTCCCACGCTGGGCTGGGTCTTCGACGCAGGGCTGCTCGACGCTGGACTGCTCGACGCTGGGCTGCTTCGGGTCCCTCTGAAAATTGTGTCCGGTTGGAAACCTCCGCCAGCCATTCCCAGCTCCAGTAAAGGTGCGATGGCGCAGGAAGGGGCGGACCGTCCCGGTGAGTGACAGGGGAAGAGACTAATCTGCACGGCAGGAGAAGAGATCGATATGCACACGCGCGTTTTTAAAGATTTTTTAAACCTCGCTAACTTTTACGACATTCAACCGATCGGAACGAAACTTGGTGCAATAGCAGCATAGGAGAACGGTGAATGAACTGGCGAAAAATCGTAGCGCTATCGCGAACTGTTTTTGCGCAAAAGAAAGACTGCACAAACCGGAAGATAACAAGAACAGACAGACAGACAGACAGACACTGTGTAAGGATAGGAAGGGTTTAGAGGGCTATGGATTAAATGTAGGCAAATGGGACTAGCCCAGTATGCCAACTTGGTCGGCATGGACGAGGTGTGCTGAAAGGTCTGTCTCCTTGCTGTTTGACTCTATGATTAACTCCAGTAAAAGACAGAGCAGTGATTCACCCTCCAATAGCAATGTTGTCCAAAGAAAGGAAAAAATGTCCATGTGCACCAGCAACATTGTCCTTACATTATCCAGTGTAATCTTACATTGTGAATTCCAATAGGTGTCTGATCTATACAAGGAAAATGAAAATGTTTTAGTCATGTAGTTAGTCAATAATGAAGTTCAATTGAAAATTATTTTGAGTGAACAACATGGCTGGCTCTTAAAAAGCACATGGGACTTTTGTAAGAAATGTAACATTTAATTAAATAGCCTGGGCTCACAATCTCTCATTTCGTATGACACGAAATGCTTTGTTTAAATGAATTAAATTATATCTCTCCTGACTGCACAATGTTATGCTCGATATAATAAATATGGTAGGAATACAATTGTTTCTTGTTGTATGATTCGACTCAATCTCAGGCAGGCTGGATGCAGGGGGGATGTTCTCCTGGCTAGGATGAATAGAATGAGAGGTCAGAGGCTCTGGTAAGAGATTTAGGTTTGACCTCAAAGTGTCTTCTCTGAAGGTGGTGAACCTATGGGATTCACTACCTTAGAGGGCTGCAGAAACCAAGTCACTGAATATATTTATGAAAGAACATTAGTAGATGGAAAAAGCATTAAGAGGAATGGGGAAAAGAGAGGGAATATTTTATTGAGATAGATGACTGGCCATGATCATATTGAATAGAAGAACATAGAACAGTACAGCACAAGAACAGGCCCTTCAACCCACAATATCTGTGCTGAACATGATGCCAAGACCATTACCTGCACATAACCCATATCCATCCATTTCTTGTATATCCATATGCCTATCCAAAAATCTTTTAAATGCCACTAACGCATTTGCTTCAACCACCACCTCTGGCAGCGCATTCCAGGCACTCAACACCCTTTGTATAAAAAAACTTGCCTCGCACATCCCCTTTAACCTTTTCCTCTCATTTTATACCTATGCCCTCCAGTATTTTTCCACACTGGGGAAAAAGATTCTGACTGTCTAGCCTATCAATGCCTCTCGTAATTTTACACACTTCTATCAGGTCTCCCCGCAACCTCTGGCATACCATAAAAAACAATCCAAGTCTGTCCAACCTCGCTGTAGCTTCTTCTTCTTTCGTGTGGCGTGCACAGCCTAAGGTTGTTGGACAACTTTTTCTATTTGATCTTCCGTTTGTGCACGTCGAGTTGAATGCATTAGTCGAAACAGGGCAGACCACGTGAAGGTTGCAATCTTCCACCCCCTCGCTGTAGCTAATAGCCACTAATTGAGGCATCATTCGAATAACCCACCTCTGAACCCCTTCCAAAGCCTCCACATCCTTCCTGTAATGGGGTGACCACAACTGCACACAATTCTCTAAATATTCGGCCTAACCAAATTCCTATAAAGCTGCATCATGACCTCCTGATTCTTATCCTCAATTCCCCGACCTATGAAACCAAATATATCATATGCCTTCTTTACTACTGTCTACTTGTGTTGCCACTTTCAGTTGGTTATTCAACCCTTCAATCTTGAACACTCACTCCCTGGGGTAATCTCACACATTTTGAATCAAACCTTCTGTAAGAGTTATGACAAAGGTAAAATGCCTTCTCAGGTGGATGTGAATGATCTTATGCACCATTTGAATAAGAACAGGGGATCAGATTCAAGGTTTATCCTGCAATTAACACTTCCAAAGACGGACTTCCGGTGGCGTCATGTTGGACTAACAGACGTGCACCTAGCTCCTCTCCCGAAAAACTTCACGATTTATCGTGTAAAACGGGTCCAGAAATCGGGATTGTTTTTAAAAACCTTACCGGAGCTTCTGGTTACCGCGCTGATGATGTCATCGTTAAACGCGATGTTTTAAACGGTGGTTTGAAGCCCTTTAAATGAGTAAATTGTCTCCAGCTGTGAGCCCTCAGAGAGCAGTGAATAAGCTGCTGAAAAAGTCTGAAGCAGAAGTTACCTCTGAAGTCTCTGAAGTGGCTGCAGAAATGGATACAAGATCTAAGAAAGACTTTGATGACTTGAAGAAATCAATGAAAAATTTGAAAGATGAAATTTCGGATAATAGGGTGGAAGATAAGAAGGAAATGAAGGAAAATACGGCAAAAATGATGGAAGGAATGGAGAAGATGATGAAGGATTTAAATGCTGGTAACCAGAAGAATATGATGGATTTACTGGACATTATGAATAAACGAATTGATGAGGTGAAAGATGGACTATCAGAGAAAATGGATAAGATGGATGTAATTACTACGGATAAGTTCACGGCTGTACTTGAAACAGTAGCTGCAAGTATGCACACAATTACGGAATTGGAGAAAAACACGGCTCGACTGGTTGAAGACATGGCGAAATTGAGGCAAGAACATGAGCAAATGAGGCGAGAAAACGAACAAGCGTCACTACAAATGGGGACTCAATTAGAGAAAGTCTCAGTCAAATGCCTGGACCTGGAAGCTCGCTCTAGACGCCAGAATTTGAGAATTCTTGGTGTTTCAGAGGGGGCAGAAGGGGAACAGGTACGTGAATTTGCCATGGGCTTGTTGAAACAACTGTTGAATCTTTCCAAGGAACCGAAAATCGAAGTGGCTCATCGTGTCCCAAGATTTGGAAAAAGATCTGGTGCGGGAAAAGCTTATCCACGACATATTATAGTGAAATTTCGAGATACTACAGAACTGGAATATGTTATGAGCAAAATCAAATATGGTGTACAATTGCGGCTGGACAAGGACACTATTAAGATATTCAGGGACTACCCGTATGAAATTGTGCAAAAAAGAAACAAATTTGATAAGGTTAAAGATCTTTTAAGAGGGAGAGAAGGGGTTAGATTTGGGGATTTTTATCCCGCGAAAATGCGTATTTCCTTTAATGGTCTTGAAAAGTCATTTGTTAAGCCTGAAGACGCATTCAAATATGCCCAAACGATCGTTGAAAAACAGAAATGAAAGGGAGTTTTGGCAGATCCGAACCATTCTCAGCAATGTTTTGTCTGGGAATAGTTACACTGTTATCTCTGGAATGTTGAATCAAGGACATTTTCTGTTCAAAACGTGTAAACAACTGAACAGTTGGAATATAAATCAGAAAATAATTGCTTATTGATTAAAATATTATAACCAATTGTAAGAACTTATCCTATTAACAACTTAAAAAGTTATGCAGGTTAGATTAGAATACTAACAAAAAAAAAAAAAATAATGAACTAACATACTAATATGAATTTTTAATAAATTGTAACTTTATCTATAAGCGGGAGGAGGGGATGAGAAACGAGCTCCTGGCTTATGTCCAGGAGCACGTCTCGTTAACCCCTTCAACCAACAGTTGATTCTTATTGAAATCAAAAATATTGGTTTAATAATTAAACTCCGATATATATATATGTTATAAGGAAATATCAGGGTAAAATTGTACTATATATCTGAATGTGAGGCCTCGTTTTAATATTTTAATATGTTATGATTAACTAAGAGAGCGGAGCTATTTGAGTAACAACGCAATGGAAGTCAAAACAAGGTTTTTTCCCACCTACAGGTGGGACACTCGCTACAGTGCCGACTATATCAGACACTGTAGCCTCACTTTTTTAGTTTTTTTTTACCACATAAAATCACTTGTTTGTGTTTTGTGTTTAGTGATAAGAGTAAAACGGACATACCAGCAAAAGTTAATAATTCAAAAACTCCCCCAATACCTAAAGACCTGGGACATGGACGCACCACAAGATTCAAAGGTACTATAATTATTCAAAATGCATGAC
Organism: Malacoraja senta; assembly: GCA_038087875.1. Lineage (NCBI taxonomy): Eukaryota > Metazoa > Chordata > Chondrichthyes > Rajiformes > Rajidae > Malacoraja > Malacoraja senta. Next base: position 63,396,891 of record CM075982.1, on the reverse strand, counting down.
ACCACACAAAAGAACCTAGGAGGAATCTCATTTTGTAGTTGGAATATAAGAGGTATTAACGAACCTATCAAAAGGGGTAAGATATTAGCTCAGCTAAAAATGTACAATTCTGACATTACCTTCCTACAAGAAACACACCTAAAACCTCAGGATCAAGTTAGGCTGAGGGCGAAATGGATAGGTCAAACATACCATTCTTCATTTACTTCAAAATCTAGAGGCACGTCAATTATCATAAGAAAAGGTATACCATTTAAAGCAAAGAATATTATAACAGATATAGAAGGGAGATACCTAATAGTTAATGGAGAAATCCATGACACTCCACTTACTTTGGTAAATATATATGCCCCTAACTTTGATAACCCCCACTTTTTCAATAAAATCTTCAATATAATTGCAGAGTCAAACTATCAAAATGTTATAATAGGCGGAGACTTTAACTGTGTTTTAGATCCGTACTTAGATAAATCAAGTCAAAAACAGAGAGGGAATATGAAATCGAAAACTGGGGAACTCCTCAATACCTACATAAATAACACTAATATAGCAGATGTTTGGAGAATTGTGAATCCAACTGGCAGGGAATATTCGTTTTACTCAATGGTACATAAGACATACTCACGTATAGACTACTTTCTGCTGGATACAAAATTAATCCCCCAAACATCTAATGCAATATACCATACAAATTCAATTTCAGACCATTCTCCACTAACTTTCTTTTTAAAACTGGAAGGATTGTCTAAGAATAAATCATTCTGGAGATTTAACTCTCAAATTTTAAAAGATCCACAAGCGAGTATATATTTAAAAGAACAAATGGAGGTCTTTTTTCAAACAAATGATACTTCAGATATATCGCCTACTTTACTTTGGGAATCTTTTAAAGCATACATTAGGGGTATTATAATTTCATATCAAGCTTTTCAAAATAAAAATAATAAGAATGAACAAAGACAGTTAGAAGAACTTATTAGACAAATGGATATAGATAATGCTAAAGATCCATCAATAGATAAACATAATAAAATAATAATTTTAAAATTTAAATTAAATAAATTATTATCTGCCAAACTTATAAGACTTTTTCAAATTACAAAACAAGAGCACTTTGAATTTGGGGATAAACCGCATAAACTTTTGGCTCGCCAGCTAAAAAAACGAGAAAAGGAACATACTATACCAAAGATCAAATCAGATAAAGGGGAATTATTAACAACACCGAAGGATATTAATAAAAGATTTGCGCAATTTTACGAGAATTTGTATACATCTAAAACGATAATTGATTCCAATAATATCACAAAGTTCTTGGATACCTGTAATCTTCCAAAGTTAGAGCTGAAGGAACAAGAGGAACTGGGTGCACAAATCTCAATTAAGGAATTAGAAGATACAATAAACTCATTAAAGAATGGAAAAACACCAGGCCCTGATGGATTTACTAATGAATTTTATAAAAGCTTTTATGATAAAATAATACCAAGATTACAAAAAATGTACCAATACGCTTTTAAAAAACGAATACTACCTGATACATTAGCGGAATCAACGATTACATTAATACCTAAGAAAAATAAAGATTTAGAAGAACCTGACTCATATAGAGCTATAGCATTGTTAAACACAGATCAAAAAATATTAGCGAAAACATTAGCTAGAAGATTAAGTAAATACATTAGTAAATTAATAAACCCAGATCAGACAGGGTTTATCCCTAAGAGATACTCTTCTAATAATATGAGACGTCTACTCAACATAATGCACTCACACAAATCTGAAGATCAAGAATTATCAATTATTTCGCTGGATGCTGAAAAAGCATTTGATCAAGTAGAATGGAATTATATGGATAAAGTATTACAAAAATTTCAACTGGGAGAGAATTTTATTTTATGGATTAAGTTACTATATAACAAACCTACAGCTAGAATACTTACTAATAACATATTATCCTCGAAATTTCAACTATCAAGGGGAAATAGACAAGGATGCTCATTATCACCACAGCTGTTTGCTCTCATTATTGAACCGCTAGCAGAAAAAATTAGAATACACCCTGATATTCATGGATATAATACTAAAGACTCATATAATAAAATATCTTTATACGCGGATGATATATTATTGTATATTACAAAACCTCAAATCACTATACCAAATATATTAAATTTAATTGAAGACTTCGGATCTTTTTCTGGATATAGAATAAATTGGAATAAAAGTGAAATTATGTCAATAAAACCGAAAGATTCAACACATCTTTTAAAATTCCCTTTTAAAATAGCTACAGAAAAATTTAAATATTTGGGAATTGAAATTACCAGAACATATCAAGGTATGTTCAGGGCAAATTTTGACCCCCTACTTAATAAACTAAATACATTAATTAAATTCTGGAAAACGCTCCCGATGTCTTTAATAGGCCGAATAAACGCAATAAAAATGATCTTTTTACCACAAATTTTATACCTATTTCAATCAATTCCTATATACTTACCTAAGAAGTTTTTTAAAAAACTCGACTCAGATATCACTAATTTTATATGGGACTATAAATCACATAGAATACAAAAAACCCATCTGAATAAACCTAAAGTATTGGGGGGTCTAGCACTACCTAATTTTATGTATTATTATTGGTCAGTAAATATTAAAAACATGATTCAACTGATGGATAACTCCGCCCAGCAAGTAGACTGGATTGTAATGGAGAAAGAAGATTGCTCCTCTAGAAACATTGGAGCGATCCTCCTCTCTCCAATGAAACTGAATAACAAAAATTATAATAAGAACCCAATTATTCATAGTACAATCCGTATTTGGAAACAAATAAAACAAAATTTAAAATTAAGAAACTTATCACTTTTATTACCTATAGTCAATAACCCTTCGTTTAGTCCTTCTATTATAGATAAAGCTTATACACAATGGGATAGACTAGGAATTAAAACGCTTGGTGACTTGTATGAAACTGGAAAATTACTTTCATTTCAACAATTACAAATAAAATATAAACTCGGAAATAATCAATATTTTAAATATTTTCAAATATGCGACTATTTGAAAAAATATACAAAAGATCATTATAATAATCCAGTAGATGTATTGGACGAGGCAATGCAGATAAAAGCGGAATCAGCAAACTTAATATCATATTTGTATAATATTATTTTAAATGTACAAATACCACCTACGGAGGGTATCAGAAGAGACTGGGAACAAGAGTTAGCTATTAAAATTTCAAAGGAAAGTTGGAATGAATACTTATTAAACGTGCATAAATGCTCGATTAATGTAAGACACACTTTAATACAATTTAAAATTTTACATAGATTATATTATTCGAAAACTAAAATTCATAAAATTTTCCCAAACGTATCATCTATTTGTGATAAATGTCAATCCCAAGAAGCAACTATAGCGCACTCATTTGTCTTCTGTACAAAAATTCAAAAATTTTGGAATGAAATTTTTGAAATCTTTACAAAGTTATTTAAAACAAGACTGATACCCAAAGCAGAATGGATTATCTTCGGAATAACGGAATATGATCCAGAACTAAATGTGTTTCGAAAGAAATTAATGGACTATGGGTTAATAACTGGAAAAAAGCTAATTCTAAAATTTTGGAAGAAGGCTCCAATACCAACTATAAATATGTGGATTTCAAATATGTTTGAAACATTACACCTAGAAGAGATAAGACTCCTCCTAGCAGGTAAACCAGATCACTTCCACCTGACGTGGTTTGCATTTATAGAATTATTACAAACATAGGGTGCAAAAGTACTTTAAAAAAATAAAAAATTGAGGTCAGGTAAGGGGGGATGATAGTTGAAGAGTTGGTATGTCCTATTTACGTGATGCTCAAAAAAAAACATTTGTTTCTCTTTTTTTCTCTTTCTCTTTTCTTTTCTTAGGGCCTATTTCTTAACTCTTTTTCTTTTTGTTTTTAATTTCGCTCTTATAGGGTCTTCGTCCTTTTTTGTTGTTACATTTTCTACACTTTTCTACACTTGCACTTTTTCCTTCACTTTCTTCTTTCTTTCAATCTTTTCCTTTTCTAGTGTAAAAAAATAAATAAAGGGAGTACATTAATTGTAAGAAGATATAAATGACGAGTATTAATGTATGTGGTTGTAATGTAATGTACTTCTAATAAATAATTTTTTTTTTTTAAAAATAAAAAAAAACACTTCCAAAGATTATCTTCAACCTTTGCACACATGGAAAAACACTGTTATTGGCGTTACACATACAAACCTATTATTTCCTACAAGTTGTTTATATTTCATAATTGCAGCATCTGCAAATTGGTCTTTTGTATCATATACAAACTGCCTACCTTGTCTGTCTGCAGGACAACATTTCATAAATAATTCACTGTGTAACACTTTTTAGTACTCTGAAAAGGTAAAAGTTGATTGGTGCAAGCTATTTATTTTATACACCTGCTTCTGGTGATAATGAGGTCTTTGATTCATGAATCAGGCTCCAAGTTTCTGTGTATTATTTTCAAAGCCAGGAAAGTGTGGTGGTCAAACAACATACATTGAAGTGACTATTATCCTACAGGAACACTACCCCTTTCATAGACTGGATTTGTGTGCAGTTTTTAATTTATGGAAGACCCAGTCTCCTGATGTATTTGGATTTTATGAAGAAGGGTAATAGAGTCATAAAGTTACATAGCATGGAAACAGGCCTTTTGACACGACTTGCCCACGCCTACCAACATGTCCCATCTACACTAGTCCCACGTGCCTGCGTTTAGCCCATATCCCTCTAAACCTGTCCTATCCATGTACCTGTCCAAATGTTTCTTAAACAATGTGATAGTACCTGCCTCAACTACCTCCTCCAGCAGCTCGTTTCATCCTTTGTGTAAAAAAAATACCCCTCAGGTTCCTAGTAAATCTTTCCCCCTTCACCTGAAACCTATGTCCTCTATTAAACAAAATTAGAGCACAGAGCATAAGGTCTAATATCCCTGCATACTCTGAGGATTGGTCATAGGACAGGAAACAAAGAGTAGAAATAAAAGGTATTTTTTTAATTTGGGAGGCTCCGAGGAATGGGATGCTGCAGGGTATCATTGCTGGAGCCCTGATTGTTTGCAATCTTTACCAATGATTTATAAGGGATCAGGTGTAATATTTTCAAGTCTGTTGAAGACATTAAGCTAGGTGGCAGTGTAGCCCAGGAACAGGATGCAAAGACTTCAGGGAGATTTAACCGGGCGAATTGAATGGGCAAGTACGTTGTAGACGAAATACAAAGTGGAAAGTTTTTTTTAATATGTATGTGTGGTGAGATATTTAATAATGTTTTGGAGCAGATGGACCTTAGTGTCAAAATAACCAAGTAACTGAAACGTAATAATCAGGTTCTGCAAATAATCAGGTATGCAAATTGTGTAAAAGGATTTGAATACAATAGAGAGATATCTTGCTTCGAAAGAGCCCTGGTAAGACATCATGAATATTGTTTTAAGGCTGGTCTCCCTACCTTGGGAACGATAATCATGCAGTAGACTGAGTGCAGTAAACATTCACTACATAATCTGCGTAGTTTTTCCCACATGACAAACCAGATATAGATAGGGTACGCGGTCAGAACCTTTTTCCCAGGGTAGAAATGTCAAAAATTAGAAGGCATAGCTTTAAGGAGACTGGGACGAAGTTGAATAAGGATGTTCAGGGTATGTTTCCTTAGACATGGGTGGTGGGTGCCTGGAAAGCACTGGCAGGGATGTTGGTGGAGGCAGATACAATAGTGGCATTCAAGAAGATGGATATGCAGGGAATGGTGGGATATGCATCATGTGCAGGCAGATACGTTTACCTTGTCATTATGTTCAGCACAGACATTGTGAGTTGAAGGGCCTGTTCCTGTGTTGTACGCTTCTCTCTTCTAAACTGACATCATGGTCATTCAGACATCGTGGGCCAAGGTCTGTTCTTGTGCTGTACTCTTCTATGTTTTATGTAAGAGCAATTGAGTTAAAATACTGTATTGCCAACAACACCCAAAGAAATGAACAAAATAAATCTTTGAAATTCTCAATTGTAGAGGGCTGTAGAGTGTCAGTTACTGAGTACATTCAATTAATTATATTGATATATATTTGGATTTTAACAGAATCGCGGATATGAGATTTGTGCAGGAAATTGGCACTGAGATGTAAGGTCAACCAGAGAAGCAACAAGTGGCTTGGGACTCTTGCTTCTATTTCCTATGCTCTATAATTTGTCGGAAAATCCCCTGACATGAGTATATGATTGCTTGAAAATTTAAACCCAAATTGTGAAGGCATGGAACTAATTATGTCCCAAAATATTTGAATGTTAAAGCCAGACATTCCCAACTATTCTAGCAGTTCCTTTGAGTTGCACAATTTGCAATTTATTTAACATCTTAAAGTTCATTTGTAGGATTTTATGGAAATTATACTCTTTTGTCTTTAATGGGTTGTTTTATGCAGGATCAGATGCCATTATTTGGGCAAAAAGATCAATTTGCATATGGTGGTCTCAGTTTAAACACCGGAATTTTATTTTGGTTTTCATCTAAAGTCTCTCAATCAAAGGGGTCGAAACAAGTTTTTGCTCTCCTTTTTGGGGGCAATAAATGGCTTTTAAGAATCTTACTCACAGGTTGTTAGGCTGACATATACATTTTGGAGATAGACACAAAGTGCTGGGGTAACTTGGCATGTCACGCAGCTTCTCTTGAGAAAAAGGATGGGTGATGTTTTGAGTCGGGATCCAATATTATTTTGGAAATTTTCTTCACACTTCATTAAAATCTAAGAGTTCTGAATCTACAGTGTTCAATGATCCATAAAGTACTCTAGTTTAAAAAATAATAATGTATCGTCAGCAAACCCTTTGACTTTCTTTCTCTTCGGTGATTTGTCCGTGGGCTGGGTTGTGCTGTGATTCAGGTTGGGCTGCAAACCATTTTTTTCTTGTGTGGATGCGAGTTTATTATATTTTCAAAAATAAACTTTACTCAGAATAAAAACACATATACAAAACAAAAAGCTCTGCAAAAACTCTTCGTACTTTCTCAGTGTCTATACATTCAATAGTGACATATCAATAAACAAAACAGCCTTGCCACTCCTGTGTAGGAATGAACTGCAGATGCTGGTTTAAACCGAATATAGACACAAAATACTGGACAGGGGGACAGGGCAGCTTCTCTGGAGAGAAGACGACTCATTCCTTCTCTCCAGAGATGATGCATGCTGAGCTACTCCAGCATTTTGTGTTAGCCTTGTCATTCATTTGGCCTCCAGGGGTGATATCCATTTCCTTTCCTTGTTTGAAGCGTGACCCCACCAAACTCAGCCCCTCAATGTCCCGCAGCATTAGGATCCCACACTGTGGTCCTTCCCCACCTAGCCTTGGTGTTGGCTGCACCTGCACCAAGCTTCAGTGAATCCTTCATCACTACTCCTCCTGGCCGAAAAATGGACAGTCGGCAACGTTCCCTGACGGACATTACTTCACCACCAAAACGCTTGGATATCAGGCTTTGAAGACAGACCGGGGAGGGAAGACTTTCCCCACAGATTAACGACCCCAGGACTCACAGCTCGGCCAACGTTCCGCCTTCCTCGCTACAAGCAGCAACTCTGCCGCGCAGCGAACTCTGGGAGCACCATTGAACTACATCTCCCAGCAGACCCTGCGAGTGACAGATAAAGCTAATTCATTATTTTACACTCAGAGACGTCCTAAGATAGATCCTATCTGGTATTAAAATCAAAATATGGCTTCACTGTCGTGGTTTTACCTCAAAATATCATGCTAATTACACGACACTTCCGAGAGAGAGATGACTACAATTCCCAGGAGGCAACGCAGCCGGATGAAGGCGGTCCCCCCCTCCCTCCATGGATTCTGATTGGCGAGAGGCGGTGTCAGTCGGGCCGGGAGAGGCGGTTCGTTTCCGGCCCGAGGGTCGGAGAGCCTCTGATGTCAGCGGGTTGAGATGATGATGATGATGATGAGGAGGAGGAGGAGGAGGAGGAGGTAGGGCGGAGAGGGAAGGAGGGAGAGAGAGAGAGAGAGAGAGAGAGAGAGAGTGTGTGTGAGAGTGCGAGCGAGGGGGAGATAATTTACAGCGTCAGTGAGGCCCGCAGAGGAAGCTGCAGCGACGCTACACCAGTCATGGAGCAGGAGTTCGAGGAGATCGACAAAAACGCAAACTGGCCGACGCTTTATCAGGTGAGGGCGGACGGAGCTTGAGTGCGAACGAACACCTTTGATCCTCGGCCTCGACTCTCGGGTGGCAGCTTCCCAGCGATCAACCGCGGGCCGAGGGTCGATCCGGAGTAAATGTCCGCCGCGCCTCAGTACTGTGACTGCAGGCGGATGCTGAGAGCATTATGTGTAGAAAGGGTCTGCAGATGCTGGTTTAAGCCGTAGTTAGACACAAAAAGCTGGAGTAACTTAGCGGGTCAGACAGAAATGCTCTCTCCAGAGATGCTGTCTGACCCGCTGAGTTACTCCAGCTTTTTGTGTCTATCTTTGCTGAAAGCATTAGCTGCTGTCCGTCTGTGTGAGAGCGAGATGCTTGCGGATTGTGGCGGGCTTGTCCAATTAATTAGTGCTGTCAGCGGCCGCTCCAGTAAATTACTCCACAAGCATTGAAATAAAAAGCTGTCACTGTTTCTTGGACAGTTCACTGGCAATTACTTGTTTGTAGATACCGTTTGCCTGATCTCGACATTCGTTTGCCCGTTTCAATGCCGCCGAAACGAAACGATTCTCTGTACTCCTGAACAAACTTTTATCATTATGCGCCGGGATTCATTTTTAACAGAGTAATGTTGTATAAAACAAGAGAGACTTTTAAAATCTTAAGTCGAGTTTCACCTCACAACGGTCGAATCCACATACGCACATGCTACTTTCCCAGAGACACTTCCCCCACATTTTACGTGCAACCGACTGGTGATGACCTACATACTTTTATTTTTATTTCAATAAAAATAATAGTTAAATCTAACTTGAGACACGGGAATGTCCCGTTTCTATGAACTTACAGCAGGAAGAATAAGTATCTAAAAAGATTGGTTCTGGTAAAATATGCAAGGCCCCAGAATTCACACTTGCCTCTATCTTAACGTTGCCATATGTGCCTGTCAGGAGGTGAAACCATGCATCTACGGGTAAGTATATTTATAGTAGTCCTATAATGAACATCACGTATGCTGTGTAAAATTAACAACTTCAGTACATCTTCTGAACTGTGAATGTATTGTTCCAAACCAGTCAATACTATTTTCTGATCTCTAAGTCATAGATCTACTTATGACTATGACCAATCCTTTGAATTATTACAATTTGGGAGTAATTTGGAGCATTGACACAAAATGGATCAAAATGTCATAACAATATGTCTGTGTGGGGGTGAATTTCTTAGATGTTTTTATTTGAGGCTTCAGTGTTAACTCTTATTTTTTAAATGCATTAAAAAATAAGGGAAAACTTCCTGAACTGCTTTGTAGCGGCATTAGTAATCCTGGCCAGCTAGATGCAGATATAAGATTGTGGGACCATCCCAAACTTGTAGCAAAACATTTTTGAAAACATTTTCAAGCGGAACAGGGAGCCATTGAGGGCTAGTAATAGGTAATGTAAGAGAAAGTGAATCGATTTCTGAACTGTCTGCATTGACTGATGAGAGATGAGTGTGGCATCCAGCAGTATGTGTGAGAAATGGGCAAGTAGACATTATTAAGAACTGGGAATGGTCATATAATCTGGTGAACTGGAACCAGTACTGTGATTGATTTTAACCCACCAATTTACAGTCCTTAAGACGAGACCCATTTACACTATTTGCTTTCATCTATCAATTTATAGATTGTGATTGGAGTGAGATTGTGACTGAACAATATTTGGATTATGGGAGGAAACTGAAGCACTTGAGGGGAAACCCACAAGCTCAGGGAGGAAATACAAACTCCACATAGATAGGACTGGAAGAGTTTTGTGTAGAGCTGAGGCAGCAGCAATGTATGCTGGTCTACTGTGCTGTTCTCGTTGCCTAGTGCCTGAATCTTTTCCTATAGTAACCAATTTGTCTGGATTAACAATGACGACCAATTACATTATCTGCAATTGTGTAAGCATGAAGAGAAACTCATGTTTTAAGATTTTAATTTTAGAGTGTAAAATCCTGATAATTATTTTTGCCTTCCATTAGCCTAAAACTGCTCGTCCACTAATATACTATATATGATTAGGTGATAACTGTACTCTGTTACCCATGTGGTGACTGACCATATAGCAATTCAACATCCTAATTTCTGTTGAGTTTATTTTGGTAAAGAAGATATTTGAGAAAGTAGAATAATTAGTGGGTTCATGATAAGAATGGTGTAGAAGAGGTTATAGGCAAAAAATCAATAAAAAGATTGAAAACATGATTAATTTTGAACGGGTTACTCATTTTGTTTAATATTTGTCATAGGAAATTATTTAGTCAGCCCACTTTAATGAGTACAATAGGTATCTAGTCCACTGAGAATGTACTTTCATTTTGACTTTTTTGATAAGATTTTATGCACCCTTGGTGTGTGGTATTTTTCACACTGCCTGCATTTTTAAGGATTCTCAATGTCTGTACCTGCATTCTATTATGTTATATCTGTTCGATGTGACTGTTATTGTCTTAACCACTTAAATCCTGCCATTTTTTATTAACTTGCACTTCTTGTAAATCATTATTTTTCTAAAAAATTGAAAAACGTAAATGTGCAAACACAGCTCTAAATGCTGACAAGGTATTGGATGTTACGCATTTGACCTGGATCACTATTAACTTTTAGATTTGGTGATATCCCACAAAATTGCAACTCTGCTATAGGTTGACACTATTATCTGATGAGTGGTATGTAAGTACGATTGTACTACTTTAGTAGCCCTCGCTGGTGCTTCAAGGAGTATGGTATTAATTTAGTATTTTTGTAGGTCATTGTTTAAGAACTGCTGTGAATGACTCTCGACTCTCGAATGACCAAATGTCAGCAGCAAGATTTCCTATAGATCATGAAATATGTACTTTGTGTCAGAGCAAAATGATCTTTGCTTGGGTTGTTTCAGAATCAGTGATCTTGACATTGACATTTTATATTTTGTAAATTTGCTGAACATTTAAGACGACAACTGAGTTCAAAACCAAATATTTGATGGATTTTAAATGTAAACTTGATGCTTTTAACTTTATTCTGGAATTTCAGTATCCCTAAATGTTGGGGAAAAGTTTTAAAAATGTTTAAATCATTTCTAAATGTATCTATACAGTATTTTCCTTTACTAATTTCTAATTACTACTTAACTTGAACAGTGAAACACTAGACCTGTCATGGATCCATTCATTGAAACTTCTTGACCAAACATGCCAACAATGCTGCACATTATTATTGTGTCAAGGTATTCCATTTTAACAGATGATGCATTTAAACCATGGATTAAATGGTTGTAAGATGATTTGAAAAAATTTCAATATCGAAAGAGAAAACATGTAGGGCGATACGGTAGCCAATTTTCACAAGAAAATGCCATAGATGAATTGTAAGGGAACATAAAAACTGACTGCAAAAGTTTTTATAGATATGTGAAGAGAAAGAGATTAGTTAAAACAAATGTAGGTCCCTTGCAGTCAGAAACAGGTGAATTGATCATGGGGAACAAGGATATGGCGGACCAATTGAATAACTACTTTGGTTCCGTCTTCACTAAGGAAGACATAAATAATCTGCCGGAAATAGCAGGGGGCCGCGGATCGAAGGAGATGGAGGAACTGAGTGAAATCCATGTTAGTCGGGAAGTGGTGTTGGGTAAATTGAATGGATTAAAGGCCGATAAATCACCAGGGCCAGATAGGCTGCATCCCAGAGTACTTAAGGAAGTAGCTCCAGAAATAGTGGATGCATTAGTGATAATTTTTCAAAACTCTTTAGATTCTGGAGTAGTTCCTGAGGATTGGAGGGTAGCAAACGTAACCCCACTTTTTAAGAAGGGAGGGAGAGAGAAAACGGGGAATTACAGACCAGTTAGTCTAACATCGGTAGTGGGGAAACTGCTAGAGTCAGTTATTAAAGATGGGATAGCAGCACATTTGGAAAGTGGTGAAATCATTGGACAAAGTCAGCATGGATTTACGAAAGGTAAATCGTGTCTGACGAATCTTATAGAATTTTTCGAGGATGTAACTGGTAGAGTGGATTGGGGAGAACCAGTGGATGTGTTGTATCTGGACTTTCAGAAGGCTCTCGACAAGGTACCACATAAGAGATTAGGATACAAACTTAAATCGCACAGTATTAGGGGTTCAGTATTGATGTGGATAGAGAACTGGCTGGCAAACAGGAAGCAAAGAGTAGGAGTAAATGGGTCCTTTTCACAATGGCAGGCAGTGACTAGTGGGGTACCGCAAGGCTCAGTGCTGGGACCCCAGCTATTTACAATTTATATTAATGATCTGGACGAGGGAATTGAAAGCAACATCTCCAAGTTTGCGGATGACACTAAGCTGGGGGGCAGTGTTAGCTGTGAGGAGGATGCTAGGAGACTGCAAGGTGACTTGGATAGGCTGGGTGAGTGGGCAAATGTTTGGCAGATGCAGTATAATGTGGATAAATGTGAGGTTATCCACTTTGGTGGCAAAAACAGGAAAGCAGACTATTATCTAATTGGTGGCCGATTAGGAAATGGGGAGATGCAGCGAGACCTGGGTGTCATGGTACACCAGTCATTGAAAGTAGGCATGCAGGTGCAGCAGGCAGTGAAGAAAGCGAATGGTATGTTGGCCTTCATAGCAAGAGGATTTGAGTATAGGAGCAGGGAGGTTCCACTGCAGTTGTACAGGGTCTTGGTGAGACCACACCTGGAGCATTGCGTACAGTTTTGGTCTCCAAATCTGAGGAAGGACATTATAGCCATAGAGGGAGTGCAGAGAAGGTTCACCAGACTGATTCCTGGGATGTCAGGACTTTCATATGAAGAAAGACTGGATAGACTTGGCTTATACTCCCTAGAATTTAGGAGATTGAGAGGGGATCTTATAGAAATCTACAAAATTCTTATGGGGTTGGACAGGCTAGATGCAGGAAGATTGTTCCCGATGTTGGGGAAGTCCAGGACAAGGGGTCACAGCTTAAGGATAAGGGGGAAATCCTTTAAGACCGAGATGAGGAAAAACTTTTTCACACAGAGAGTGGTGAATCTCTGGAACTCTCTGCCACAGAGGGTAGTTGAGGCCAGTTCATTGGCTATATTTAAGAGGGAGTTAGATGTGGCCCTTGTGGCTAAAGGGATCAGGGGGTATGGAGAGAAGGCAGGTACGGGATACTGAGTTGGATGATCAGCCATGATCATATTGAATGGCGGTGCAGGCTCGAAGGGCCGAATGGCCTACTCCTGCACCTATTTTCTATGTATCTATGTAAGATCCCATTTTATTCCCTACCTGTGAAAAACAATGCAGATGCTGAAAATTTGAAATAAAACCAGAAAATGTTGAAATATTAAGTTCAAAAGTTTCAAAGGTCTTTTATTGTCACGTACCAATTAAGGTACAGTGATAAACGAATTACCATATAGCCATACGGGGGGAAAAAAGCAACAAGACACACAACTACATAAAAATTAACATCAACATCCAGCACGGCGGATTCCCCACATTCCTCACTGTGATGGAAGGCAAAAAAGGCCAACCTCTTTAGTCACCCGTGGTCGGGGCAGTCAAACCATCTGTCAGGGCGATCGAAGCACCCGCAGCCATTGGTCGAAGCCCCCGCGTCGGGGTGGTCGTTACTCCCGTGTTGGGGCTGTCGAAACTCCCACGGCTTGGAGTTCCCGATGTCGGTCTCTAACCAGAGACCACGGGCTCCGTGATGTTAAGTCCGCAAGTCCCATAGGCTCCCTGCAGTCGAGCTCTCAAAATTGGTCTCCAGCAAAGGTCCCCAACTCCCCGATGTTAGTGCGGACGAAGATATGAAGCGGAAAAAATCGCATCTCCGTCGAGGTAAGAGATTAGAGGAGAAACAGAGTTAAGTTGTGAGAATAGAATTAACTGATGAAAGGTCATTGGCATGGAATATTGATTTAGCTTCGCTTTCCACAGTCTGGCTGTCCTGCATATTTCTGATTTTTTTTAAAAAATTACTCTCTAATTACGACCTAGGAGAGGGTATTTAGTGTTGCATGGTAAAGGAAATGGCATTTTTAAAACTCGAACAAAATAGTCCAAATTTAGAATTACAACATGAGTTGGCTTTAATGTATTAAACTCTTTAACAATTCAAGAGTTAGTTCATTTCATGAGGATTATCTAGATAACAAAAATGCTTGGCTAACTTGTTTACAGCAGGAACTTGCCTGAACAGCATTAAGCATGTGGATTTGCACGTTGACCAAGTTGAGTACTATCTCATCCAAATGTAGCTTGTTTGCAGAGGAATTTCAATAATAGCAGATCATTCTGGGAAGCCTGCGAATCCCTTGCCTTGCAAGTTGTAGGGAAATCAAATGTTGGTAATGTTCAAGTGTGCAGCATGTAACACTGAGAAAAAGGGTGGTAACTTATAAACATGAGTTTTAATTGACTGTACTATGGTCTGTGTACAATACCTATGTGTATGAAGGAACTGCAGATGCTGGCCTGTCGCCAGTCTGAAGAAGGGTCTCGACCCAAAACCTCACCCATTTCTTCTCTGCAGAGATGCTGCCGGTCCTGCTGAGTTACTCCAGCATTTTGTGTCTATAATATCTATGTAACTGGTCATTCTTGAGCCAGAAATGACCAAAAACGTTTCTTCAAATATTGTTTATTCTAATCATGTAAATGAAACATCTGTGCATTTTTAAATATATTTGTGCACTTTAACATTGAAATATTTTCTAAAATCGTTTATTTTGGCATCTCAATTTGTAACAAGCCACTCTGGAATTATTATTTTTGCTCGTAGTTAATTATGTGTATGTTTTGACCTGATAATCCTCATGAAATGAACAAACTCTTGAATTTTATTAGTTTTTCTATTACTGTCTGTCAGACAGGTAAAATTTCACCTTTTTGTTTATGGCAATTTTGTGATTAAAACCAGCTGTCTTTGACAATCTCCAGAAAATTCTTATTTCCAGATGGCAGTATATGCATTTAGAAGCACGGCTTCTTGTTGAGACAAGTTAGCACCTATGTTTTAAATTAAAAGCCTTTTGACTCTATCATGGGAATCAATTCCAATTGCTGCAGGCTTCCTTTCTGGAACGGTCAAGAGTCATGCGAAAATCAAAATGAAAGATGCTCAATGTGAGCAATCTTGGTGCATGCATCCAGATCTGAATTCACAAGATGCATTTCAATTCAGTGGACTTGTATGGTGATGAAGAATGTCAGAAATGCGAATGCAGAAATCCCAGATCATAGAGATCTCTTGAGGTTTCTAGAGTTGGAGGCACTGAGAGGAAATGGATGAAACTTGGACCTTTGAAACCTTCAAGTTTATAATTTCAAGAGCCAAAGTTACAGCAACTTGGAAGTGTAGTGGACCAGAGCAAGTTCAATTTTTTAGAAGGTAGCGGCTGGGAAGATGGTCCCTGCTGAAGGTAATATATACCTGCATTTGAGTTTTTGTGGCCTGGGTATTGGACATGGATAGATAATATTTCAGCTGAAACACAATGGCAGTGGAATGATGTGGAGACAGAATCTTTCCTTGAGAACAAAAATAATTCCGAGTTTATGAACAGAATAGTTCATCACTTTATATTCCTAATGTGAAGCAATTTTCAAAACAAATTGTGTACGCTGGGGTCCTTTTAATATAGCATCCAAAGGGATAGTTGAAGCATTAACAAAATTTAATACTAAATCCCCTGTCCCACATTCACGACCTCTGCCGAGTTTGCCCTTGACTCATAATCGCAGCATGGTCGCCATGAGGTTTTAGGTAGGTCGTAGTAGGTCGTGATGCTAGTCGTAAGTGGTCGGAGGCAGTCGAAGGTAATAGCTCCGGATTGAAAAAAAGGTCAGTAGGGAAAAAAAGGTAATTTAAACAGCAGAACGTCACCTCTGCCACTCCAAGGCATGTTCATTCATAGCTGGAGAGTTTTTTGGAGAGGAGACTTGTGTTTTAGAGATGGCACCAAAAACGCAGCAGCGCAGGGGGAGGCCACAACCCTAAAAAAAAAACGGCCATGCAGGTGTTGCCCACCCAAGGGGAGGAGTGGCAGGAGGTGATGCCTCAGGAGGTGATAGTGCAGGAGAAGGTAGCCCTGCATGAGAGACCCCTGGAGGAGGAGACCAGGGTGGTAGTATATGTCCCCACCACCACTGCATCCTTCACTGCCTCATTTGAATGCAGCAAAGCAGCCCTTTCTCCTGTGTCTGACACAGCATCAGAGGCAGATGCCCCATTGGTGGTGAGGGAGGGCTGGAGGAAGGTTATGCCCTACACCTTCACCAGGCAGCAGGAGGGGAACCTTGAGGAATGGTTCCAGCAGAATGCCATCCTGTACAAAAAGGAAAATGAGGGGTACAGGGACAAGAATGGCATGCTTGCCATCCACTGCCCCACATGTGTGCTTAAAGTTCCAACTTTTGTCAAAGCCCAGCGCCACTCTCTTCCAGTCATCTGTACTGGGACAGTCCATCACATCATCTCCATTCACCCATTGAGACCTCTTCTTGTGCTTACTCTTCACCCTTGCTCTTCCCCATCTGCCTTTCTTAAGGGCCTGTCCCACTTTCACGACCTAATTCAGGACCTTTTTTACTCATGGACATTTTTCATCATGCTAGAAAAATGCCCCGACCTACTTGATGCCACGAGTACCTACGACTAGCATCACGGCCTGCTACGACCTCATGACGACCATGCTGCGAGTATGAGTCAATGGCAAACTAGGCAGAGGTCGTGAAAGTGGGACAGGCCCTTTAAAAGGCTGCTGAACGAAAAGGGCTACTGCAAACAGCAGTAGAACGTACATGGTCGAAGCCAGCCTTCAACATAGTCGAAGGAGGTCTTCTTCATAGTCGTGGGAGGTCGTAGACATAGGAGGTCGTAGACATAGTCATGGAAGGTCATAGGAGGTCGTACACATAGTCGTGGAAGGTCGTAGGTTACCGCAACCTTTTTTTTAGGTCGTTTAAGGTCGTCAGAGGTCGCAAATTAGGCCGTGAAAGTGGGGAAGGGGCTTAAGCCATCTGAAATGCAGGATTGAGAAGGGTCGTAAAGGCCTTGGAGGAAATGGGTTAGGGGGCTGCAGAGGTTTAGATTGGGAATTCCAGAACTTGGGATCTCGGAAGATGAAAATAAGGCTGTCGAGGATGAAATGATTTAAATTCGGGATGGTCATAGAGGAAGCAGATTTATGGCCTGCGACTGCAAAAGGTTACATGCATGGAAATTTAATCCATGACGAGTGGCACAGTTTGTCGAGCTGCTGTCTCACAGCTCCACAGACTCATGCTAATTTGTAACTTTGGGTGGAGTTTGCACATTATTTCGGTGAAGGGCAGGCTTTTGCCGGGTGCTCTGATTTTCCCACCCACATCCCAAAGATGTGTGGGTTGATACATTAGTTGGCCATTATAATTAGAAACATAGAAAATAGGTGCAGGAGTAGGCCATTCGGCCCCTCAAGCCTGCACCGCCATTCAATATGATCATGGCTGATCATCCAACTCGGTATCCTGTACCTGCTTTCTCTCCATATCCCCTGATCCCTTTAGCCACAAGGGCCACATCTAACTCCCTCTTAAATATAGCCAATGAACTGGCCTCAACTACATTCTGTGGCAGAGAATTCCAGAGATTCACCACTCTCTGTGTAAAAAATGTTTTTCTCATCTCAGTCCTAAAAGATTTCCCCTTTATCCTTAAACTGTGACCCCTTGTTCTGCACTTCCCCAACATCGGGAACAATCTTCCTGCATCTAGCCTGTCCAACCCCTTAAGAATTTTGTAAGTTTCTATAAGATCCCCCCTCAATCTTCTGAATTCTAGCGAGTACAAGCCGAGTCTATCCAGTCTTTCATCATATGAAAGTCCTGACATCCCAGGAATCAGTCTGGTGAACCTTCTCTGTACTCTAATGTGTAGATGAATGGTGGAGTCTGCAGGTTGTTTATGAGAATGTTGGGAAAAAATCAAAAAGGAATGAGTGTAAATAGGTGGTTGATGATCAACGTGTATTTGATGGGTTAAAGGGCCTGTTTCTGTGCCCTGTCTCTCTATGGCTCTAAGAAAAAATAAGGAATTTGAAAATTAGTGCATGTTTTAAACTGATGTGTTACTTGATATTAGTTTATTATTGAAGGTAGACACAATGCTGGCGTAACTCAGCAGGACAGGCAGCATCTCTGTAGAGAAGGAATTGGTGATGTTTCGGGTCCAGACCCTTCTTGTCAGATACAATATAAAACTTTGTTTGCATGCTATCCAGTCAAATCACACGCTACATGAGTACAATCAAACCATAGACAAGTACAACAGGCAGTGCACAACAGGTCACTGCGGAATATACTGTTGTAGCGTTTCAGTTAAAGAGAAAGTGCAGATAAAAGTTCAATTGCTACAATGAAGTATGTTGGGAGATTGGGACTACATCCTTGGTTTATGAGAAAACTGTTCAGTAGCCTGGTAACAGCATGGAAGAAGCTGTTTCTGAATCTGGTGGTACATTATTTTATATATTTGTATCTTATGCTTGACATAACAAGGAATGACCAGGCTGTAAAAGGTCATTGACTACATTGACTGCTGTCCTAAGGCAGCGTGAAGGACAGATGGAGCCTTTGAGGGCAGGGTGGACTGGGCTACATTCACAAATCTCTGCAATTTCATACGGACTTGGACACAGTTGTTGCCAAACAAGCAGTGATGCATCCCGATAGGATGCTTTCTACGGTGCATCTGTAGAAGTTGATAAGAGTTGTTGGAGACATGCTGAATTTTCTGAGGGCTAGAGCACTTAATCGTGAACACATCCATTGGCCAGAATGATGATGGTTTGCTTTGTAAATTACAGGATTGCCAATTAAAGATTTACAGAGCCATAACAGGAACATTGCTGCTGTGATCCTAGGAAAGTAGGTCAGTAAGAGTGAGATAGTGAATGTGACTTGGTACGAATTGGGCGAAAAGCAACATGACATCTATGTTGGTAGGTAAACCAAAGGACACTGGGCAGGCATGTACTGCAATAGACACGTTTAGAATGAACAAAATCATGTCATATTATCTATCCATGCAACAAAATCATGCTGTTCTAATGAACTTTTCAACAACGTGCCTGTTCATAGGGTATACCCATAGTTTTTTATCGAGGCACTTTATCAAGACAGTTTTTTTAATAGAGACAGAATCTTAGCACAGTCACTGTTTTAACTTACTTTTTCAGACAGGTAGCTGGTTTTTGAGTTGCTGCAGCATAGTTTGCAGGTGGTTTCTAGAATTTTGGAGATTGAGAGGGGATCTTATAGAAACGTACAAAATTCTTATGGGGTTGGACAGTCTAGATGCAGGAAGATTGTTCCCGATGTTGGGGAAGTCCAGAACAAGGGGTCACAGCTTAAGGATAAGGGGGAAATCCTTTAAGACCGAGATGAGGAAAAACTTTTTCACACAGAGAGTGGTGAATCTCTGGAACTCTCTGCCACAGAGGGTAGTTGAGGCCAGTTCATTGGCTATATTTAAGAGGGAGTTAGATGTGGCCCTTGTGGCTAAGGGGATCAGGGGGTATGGAGAGAAGGCAGGTACGGGATACTGAGTTGGATGATCAGCCATGATCATATTGAATGGCGGTGCAGGCTCGAAGGGCCGAATGGCCTACTCCTGCACCTATTTTCTATGTATCTATGGTTTCAACTGTAAGTATAGCATGCCAGTAATGAAGGGAATGGGTAATTAGAACGTTGGACAGGGATATCAGTTAAATAGATCCACCATCCCTAATTCTGTTAAGTTTCGTGTTGCTGGAGCTGCAGTTTTCTAAACAAATTATGTTGTTGCACTGTCTTGATTTTTATCTTTTAGATGGTGATATGGCTATGGTGGCTGGGTAGTAGGCCGTAGGCAACAAGATGCCTAAATTTCTTCCTCCTATTGTGTTTTCAGTTCTTATGATTGGTCCAGTTTAAAGTTCTGGATGATGGCAATCTTTAAGACTTTGATGCGGCACTTTGTTATGATAATACTGTTGAGTGTCAAAGGAAATTGATTATACTGTCTTGTTGGGGTTGGGTCAGTGGATATCATTTGTGTAGCTAAAATATTACATACTTAGCCCAAACCTGCATGTTATTTAAATACTACAATGTGCAAGTGCTGCTTCATTGTCTGAGAAGCTGCATATGCCCATGTCCTTATTGCTTATTTTATCACATTGTTGTATATTCCTTCAAGGTTTCAAGGTCAGTTTATTGTCATATGTACCAGTTAAGGTACAGTGAAACTCGCATGTTATTTTTCCGATTCTGTTTAGCAGTCCTGCGGTGGTGTAAATGTAGTTCTTTGTTATTACATCTTGTGTTTGCCACTGTTTTCTGAAGAACATGCAGAAAATGTGGTGATCCAAACAGTAGGAGAAATTTGATCTGACTTCTTGACTTGCTACATTACCACAATGATGTACTCTCTTGTTTTGTGGAAAGTAAGGACACCTGAGATCATTCTAGAATGAGTAGATTCCACATTTGTAACAGTAGTGTTGTTTATTGTCTCATTCATTCAAGTTCTTCACACATTGCATGGCATCTTGGGTGATGTTTTGATGTATTGGTGTTTTGAATATTGTTTCAAGAAACGTAATTCTATTCATAAAATTTGTAATTGTACCAATATTGGGTATTTCGTTATCTTTATTCACAGTACCTAGCGCAACATTACACTCATTTAACAATATTTATTTTGGGTCAACGCCTTCCCTCATACTCCACTACAAAATCTCCTCAAGGTATGCCTACTTTGAAGAAGTTCTCCTCCTCCCTCCGAAGACAGTTTAACAACCTCCTGTCTCACTGCCCCCCCCCCCCCCCCTCTGTGACTCCCCCTTCCCTCTCACTTTTGTCGGCCCCCTTTAGACATTTGTCCATTGTGTGTGCAGGCATGATGCATTTTGGTTTCCCTGATAAAGTAGTAGACGGAACCCTTACTTTGCCATGGACAGCAAAACTGAGAGCACTTTATGCCTGATGACCGGGTTCTTCATTATGCGGCTTTATAGATTTTGGCTTCCTCTGCATTCATATCCAGGTTGCAAACCCTCTGTTTTAATAAAGTGCATAATGCTGTTTGTAATGAACAAATTGTGAAAGTCTAGTTTTTTTAAAACTTGCTTAGATTCAGTTCCTGGAGTCAAAGCCTGTGTTTGCTTTTTATACCCACATGCGCAAGGTCTGCTAAAAGCAGTCTCTCTTTTAAACAGTGCTAAAAAGTTACTCACTACATGGTGCTCCTAGTCCATTTGGCATGTCATGCACCAGATCCATGGTTGATTGAATTGAGATAGTTACAAATATATTAATAGAATTAAAACTTTGTAGCTCTCACAATCATTTGGTCTTAGATCTAAAACGAACAAGTTTCAGACATAGCAAAAGTTGGTGAAATGGATTATGATATTTATTTGTTCCTTTCCATGCGCTATCAATTGTTGAATTTTCCAGCCCCAGTGTCCCTATAAAGTTGGCAAAAATTGCAGTGACAAATTGCTTATAATAACCATGTAAGTTGATTTCTGGCAGTGTATTTTGGAATTTAGATTCTTGAGATGGGAATCATTTTATCAAAAATAATCTAAACACTTGTGTTTGGTTTTACAATCTATCTATTTTCCATTTTGTAGTAAGTTATCTGAATAGTCATTGAAGTTAACATTCTTATTTTTCTGACTGTAACATAGTTGTATTTTTCTGACTGTAACATAGTTGTATTATAGTAAAAATATTAGTAGCTAAACTTACTTTGGAATTCTCTAATCTGTCATCTGTATTCTTATGCAAGGTCATTGAAAATCATGCAATTTTTTTTGATGAGATTGTGATTGAGGAGCAATCTGTGACAGTTAATTTCATTATAACAAATTGTGTGCCATTTTCTGCAAATTTCACAGTACAGGAAAGTCCATTTTTTCTAAAATGTACGTTGATAACCTTTTGATAATGCTCAGTTTAGAATGACATAATTAGCATTTGTAAAATCACTGATTAATTTGTTTTTAAATTATTCTCAATTTCTCTTTGGATTCCTATGCATTACAATTCTCCTTACAGTTTTGACCCTTTATATGTTTGTTTAAGGATGTTGGGATTGCAGGAAAGACCAGCATTTATTTGTCATCCCTTGTATGCTGTTGGAAAAATAATGGTGAGCTTTCATTGAAGTTCAGCAGCAAGTTCAGAATTTTGATCATGCAGTATTTTTTGCATTGGGTATAATGTGCTTGGATACCCATGCACCTGTTATCCATGTCCTTCTTGTTAATAGAAATAGCATGTTTCACGTAAACCGTTGAAGTTGTATTAAATTAATGCATTTCATCTCGTGAACCAAAGCCAGAGTGCACTGCTGATGGATAAAGTGAATGCTTAGGAAGGTGGAATAGTTGCCAGTCAAGCGGGCTCCTTTGTCTTGGATAATATCTTTTTTTTTGTTTTTTTGGAGCTATGCTCTTTGAGACGAGTGTATTGTATTCCATCATACTCATGGTTTGTACTTTGTAGATGTCAGAATGCCTTTGAGAGGTTGCACCCCCTGCGTTGGATATAATGCACAGCTTCCGACCTCTCTTAATCATGTAAACCTCTGGTCAGCAATAAACTCCAGGATGTTTACATAAGGAATTTTATCATTGCATACAATAAATATAAAAAAAGATGCTGGTTCCAACAAGGAGCTCTCTTGTTAGAAATGGTTATTACTTACCATTTCTTTGAAGCAAATGTTATTTGTGACACCTATCAGCTCGTGTCTATCTAAGTATACTGCACAAATCCATGATGGCTTCATTACTAGAGGAGTTCCAAAGGGATTGAGAATTTGGATCCTACACTGGTGATTGTAAAGCGATTGCATTCAAACACCTTTGTATTCTATAAGACAAGGTAACAGGTTTATTCTATGTTGAGGTCAAAATGGAAAATTGATAAGATTTTGCCTTCATTTGCATGTCACATTTCAGTACCATCAATTAGCTGTAGAACTATTTAGGCATTCTCCAAGGTAAGATTAATTATGGATTGACATTGATGGACTGCAGAGTTCCATGTAAGATTTGAGGAGAAATATAATTTTAAAGGTTGCTTTGAAGATATTGTCTCAAATTACGGATTTAAATGATTAACGGTAAAATGCCTAGTATGCACCAAAATCCTTTGTACAATTTTATGTTTTAAATAACAAATTTCAAAGGAAATTGTTTCTTTATCTTAGGTGCTAAATCAGGTGGAATGCTTTGAAAGGTGCAGACTGCCGTGCCAATTAAATCTCAGTGGAAAGTCACATGAAAAGTCAACAATATGTGTTACTTTTCTTGGAAGGCTGAAATGGTTTAATATTTGTTCAGGAATTATCAGGGACGAGTTGCTACATGATGCAAAGCACTTTTATACAAACTCCCTAGACTTGCCTGCGCTTTGGGAAGGTAGCAAAATTGTAGTGTTTTTATTGCAGTGACTCAAAAGGAATTTTGGAAGAAGAACTGAAATAGAAATTGAATGATTTATTTGTGAACAGGTTTAGGCATGGATTTTTCAGAATCATTCTGGTTTTTAGTTTAATGATGATGCTGTCCAACTCTTTTTAATTGCATTTTTTGTTTTGTTTATTACAACCATCTATTATTCTTGAAAATATCAAGTATTGATGAAAGGACTCAAAGTGCTGGAGTAATTCAGTAGGCAGTGGAGGCCAATTCTCTGTATGCTTTCAAGAGAGAGTTAGATAGAGCTCTTAAAGATAGTGGAGTCGAGGGATATGGGGAGAAGGCAGGAACGGGGTACTGATTGTGGATGATCAGCCATGATTACAATGAATGGTGATGCTGGCTCGAAGGGCCGAATGGCCTCCTCCTGCACCTATTGTCTATTGTCTGGTAACATATCTGGAGAGCGTGGATTGGTGATGTTTCGGGTTTGGACCCTTAGGGTAATTCCTGACCCGAAACGTCATCCATCCATATTCTCCAGAGATGCTGCCTGAACTGCAGAGTTACTTCAGCATTTTGAGTCCATTTGTGCAAACCAGCATCTAGCGTTCCTTGTTTCTAAGTATTTATAAAAGTTATAGGCAAATGTTGAATGCTAATTTAAATGTAAACACCATCTATGGATTATCCATTTTTTTGTGTGTAATTATACAAGCACATTTTATTCGCGTGCATCTGAAGTTGATGTGACTAGCATAGTGGTCTCATTTGCTCAATAATGTCTGTATAATTAAAATTGACAGGTACCTTTATTGTCTAATGTAATGTTAAATGGAAATGTCCACCCTCTCAATATTTGAGTATCCTTGCATGCGGTGAATCTGTAGTGTGCTTTGGTCTTGAATCTGGTCTAACTCATTGGAATTTTGAAGTGTGAAGGGCCTGTCCTTTACTTGTGAAATATCTTGCATTTCAATGTTTGTAATTACTCTACAATTTTCCAGAGAGTTGATATGATTTTTCACTAGTTGATCAGTCAGTTCTGTGACTAAGCAACTAACTAGTTTGTTTTCATAAGAAATTGATGGTTTTATTGATGTAAAGTTGTAAACATGGCTCAGTCATATTCGAGGCAGAATGTTGTAGAATTGTAGAATGTTGTAATATGTGCATTGTATTTAGAGTGAGAGTATAGAATTAATATTTTGTCAATGACTCTACTTCCTTTCTCTTCTGATAAAATGTTCCCGTATTTTCTGATAATTGAAAAATATGGTGCTTTCATTGAATTCATAGAAATTTGTACTTTGTAATAATTATGAACTATAGGGCTTTTTTATATTTATCTCCAAATAGATCCCACAGATCATCTTGATTGCTGCTTCTTGTAAAAGCATTCAATGTGTAAATTGGCAGCTAATTTCACTGCATTGTACCAGAACTACTTAATTGTGTGAAGTGCTTTTGAATGTCCTAAAAAATAGAATAAATCTAATTTTAATCATTTGTAGTCTTATCTGTCATATTTCTAGGTATTTTAACATTGTGTAGTAAAGATTTTGCTCCTAATTTTTCTTGTTAGTACATGCCAATCCCCAATGTTAGTAGATGTAAAATGGAAAGACATGTATTTAAGTTGATATTTTTCAAGCTACATTTCTGATTTTGTAAAATTTGTTTTCCAAGTGGTATAGCAACCAACTGATTGTCTTTTGTTCCAGTTAATTGGTTTTTTTCTGAACACCTTTAAACGTGCTTGGTAAGAGCACTTCACCATTTCTGATGCAACACAAAAGACTGGATGCAAAAAAATTGTAGCAAAAAAAAGGTGAGCAGCTAGGAAAACTCAGCGGGTCAAGCAGCATCTGTGGAGGGAAGTGGCCATTCTTCATTTCAGGTTGAGGTCTGTCATCTATCTGAAAAAGCAGAGGGGAAATGGCCAACATTAAGAGGTGGGAAGGAGTTGGGGTTAAGCCAGCAAACGATAAGTTGATACAGATTTGGCTCGGAAATGAAAGGTAGCAACAACGGCCTGACCCTCTAGGCTCTTTGTTTACTTTTTGTTTCTGATAGCCAGTATGAGCTTCTAGTCCATTTCTGAATTTCTCGTTATTAAAACTTCAGTTCTTATAGCTTTAAACATTTATCCTGGTAGTTGACTACTCCCTTTTTTAAATGAGCTGATAGGTCTGGGACTCTTGTCCTGAGACTCTTGCCCACCCACACTCGTGCGTTTTACTTATTTTCTCCTTATTTTGCACACTGAAAGGCGAGAACAAATACAATAATTGGATTAAGCAGATTTTACCTGGACGTGAATAACCATATAACTATATAACCATAACAGCACGGAAACAGGCCATCTCGGCCCTTCAAGTCCGTGCCGAACATTTTTTTTAAAAACATTTTTTTTTTTTTTTAAATTAAAAATAAATACTTCCCCCTAGTCCCATCTACCTGCACTCAGACCATAACCCTCCATTCCTTTCCTGTCCATATACCCATCCAATCTATTTTTAAAGGATAACATCGAACCTGCCTCCACCACTTCCACTGGAAGCTCATTCCACACAGCTACCACTCTCTGAGTAAAGAAGTTCCCCCTAATGTTCCCCCTAAACTTCTGTCCCTTAATTCTCAAGTCATGTCCCCTTGTTTGAATCTTCCCTACTCTCAATGGGAAAAGCTTATCCACGTCCACTCTGTCTAACCCGCTCATAATTTTAAAGACCTCTATCAAGTCCCCTCTTAACCTTCTGCGCTCCAAAGAATAAAGACCTAACTTGTTCAACCTTTCTCTGTAACTTAGTTGCTGAAACCCAGGCAACATTCTAGTAAATCTCCTCTGTACTCTCTCTATTTTGTTGACATCCTTCCTATAATTAGGCGACCAAAATTGTACTCCATACTCCAGAATTGGCCTCACCAATGCCTTGTACAATTTTAACATTACATCCCAACTTCTATATTCAATGCTCTGATTTATAAAGGCCAGCACACCAAAAGCTTTCTTTACCACACTATCTACATGAGATTCCACCTTCAGGGAACTATGCACAGTTATTCCTAGATCCCTCTGTTCAACTGCATTCCTCAATTCGCTACCATTTACCGTGTACGTCCTATTTTGATTTGTCCTGCCGAGATGTAGCACCTCACATTTGTCAACATTAAACTCCATCTGCCATCTTTCAGCCCACTCTTCCAAATGGCCTAAATCTCTCTGTAGACTTTGAAAATCTACTTCATTATCCACAACACAACCTATCTTAGTATCATCTGCATACTTACTAATCCAATTCTCCACACCTTCATCCAGATCATTGATGTACATGACAAACGACAGTGGACCCAACACAGACCCCTGAGGCACCCCACTAGTCACCGGCCTCCAACCTGACAAACAGCCATCCACCATTACTCTCTGGCATCTCCCATTCAGCCACTGTTGAATCCATCTTGCTACTCCACCATTAATACCCAACAATTGAATCTTCTTAACCAACCTTCCATGAGGAACCTTGTCAAAGGCCTTACTGAAGTCCATATAGACAACATCCACTGCTTTACCCTCATCAATTTCCCTAGTAACCTCTTCGAAACATTCAAGAAGATTAGTCAAGCATGACCTTCCAGGCACAAATCCATGTTGACTGTTCCTAATCAGACCCTGCTTATCCAGATGCTTATATATATTATCTTTAAGTATCCTTTCCATTAATTTGCCCACCACTGACGTCAAACTAACAGGTCTATAATTGCTAGGTTTACTCTTCGAACCCTTTTTAAACAACGGAACAACATGCGCAGTACGCCAATCCTCCGGCACTATTCCCGTTTCTAATGACATTTGAAATATTTCTGTCATAGCCCCTGCTATTTCTACACTAACTTCCCTCAATGTCCTAGGGAATATCCTGTCAGGACCTGGAGACTTATCCGTTTTCATATTTTTCAAAAGTGTCCGCACCTCCTCTTCTTTGAATCTCACAGTTTCCATTGCTACTCTGCTCGTTTCCCTTACCTCACATAATTCCATATCCTTCTCCTTCATGAATACCGAAGAAAAGAAATTGTTCAATATCTCCCCCATCTCTTTTGGCTCTGCAGATAGCTGTCCACTCTGACTCTCTAATGGACCGATTTTATTCCTTGTTATCCTTTTGCTATTAATATAGCTGTAGAAACCCTTTGGATTTACTTTCACCTTACTTGCCAAAGCAACCTCATATCTTCTTTTAGCTTTTCTAATTTCTTTCTTAATATTCTTTTTACATTCTTTATACTCCTCAAGCACCTCATTTACTCCATGCTGCCTATAATTATTGTAGATCTCTCTCTTTTTCCGAACCAAGTGTCCAATTTCCCTTGAAAACCATGGCTCTTTCCATTTTTTACTATTTCCTTTCAACCGAACAGGGACATAAAGATTCTGTACTCTTAAAATTTCACCCTTAAATGTCCTCCATTTTTCTTCTACATCCTTCCCATAAAACAACATGTCCCAATTCACTCCTTTTAAATCCTTTCGCATCTCCTCAAAGTTAGCCTTTCTCCAAACAAAAATCTCAACCCTAGGTCCAGTTCTGACCCTCTCCATAATTATATTGAAACTAATGGTATTGTGATCACTGGACCCGAAGTGCTCCCCGACGCATACCTCCGCCACTTGCACTGTCTCATTTCCTAACAGGAGGTCCAGCACTGCCCCTTCTCTAGTAGGTACCTCTATGTATTGCTGCAAAAAACTATCTTGCACACATTTTACAAACTCCAAACCATCCAGCCCTTTTACAGAATGTGTTTCCCAGTCTATGTGTGGAAAATTGAAATCTCCCACAATCACTACCTTGTGCTTACTACTAATATCTGCTATCTCCTTACATATTTGCTCTTCCAATTCTCGCTCCCCATTTGGCGGTCTATAATACACCCCTATAAGTGTTGCTACACCTTTCCCATTTCTCAGTTCCACCCAAATAGCCTCCCTAGACGAGCCCTCTAATCTATCCTGCCAAAGCACTGCTGTAATATCTTCCTTGACAAGCAATGCAACACCCCCACCTCTTGCCCCTCCAATTCTATCACCCCTGAAGCAACGAAATCCTGGAATATTTATTTGCCAATCACAGCCCTCCTGCAACCATGTTTCACTGATCGCCACAACATCATACTTCCAGGTGTCAATCCAGGCTCTAAGCTCATCCACCTTTCTTACAATGCTCCTAGCATTAAAATATACACATTTAAGAAACCCACCACCACTTATTCTCTGTTTATTATCTTTTTCTTCTTTCTCCCCTACATTTTGGGTCCGAGTGCTTCCCTTCTCTGCCTCCTGCCTCCCACATTTTCCACTAGCTTTCTCTATTTGAGTCCCTCCCCCCAACCGTTCTAGTTTAAAGTCTCCCCAGTAGCCTTTGCAAATCTCCCCGCCAGGATATTGGTGCCCCTCGGGTTCAAGTGCAACCCGTCCTTTCTGTACAGGTCACTCCTTCCCCAAATGAAATCCCAATGATCCAGAAATTTGAATCCCTGCCCGCTGCACCAGTTCCTCAGCCACGCATTTATCCTCCACCTCACTCCATTCCTACTCTCACCGTCACGTGGCACAGGTAGTAATCCTGAGATTGTTACCTTTGTAGACCTTCTCCTTAACTCTCCTCCCAACTCCCTAAATTCTCCTTTCAAGACCTCTTCTCTTTTTCTACCTATGTCATTGGTACCTATATGTACCACAACCTCAGGCTCCTCTTCCTCCGATTTCAGGATATCTTGGACGCGTTCAGACACATCCCTGACCCTGGCACCAGGGAGGCAAACTACCATCCGGGTCTCCTGACTGCGTCCACAGAATCGCCTATCCGACCCCCTAACCATAGAGTCCCCTATTACTATTGCCCTCCTCTTCTTTTCCCTACCCTTCTGAGCAATAGGGCTGGTCTCTGTGCCGGAGGCCCGGCCGCTGTTGCTACCCGCAGGAAGGCTGTCCCCCTCAACAGTACTCAAACAGGAGTACTTATTTTCAAGGTGTACAGCCACTGGGGTACTCACTAGTCCCTGCCTCTGCCCCTTGCCCTTCCTAACTGTGACCCACTTGTCTGCCTCCCGTGGTCTTGGAGTGGCCACCTCTCTATAACTCTTTTCTATGACCTCCTCACTCTCCCTGATCAGACGGAGGTCATCGAGCTGCTGCTCCAGGTTCCTAACACGGTCCCTTAGGAACCCCATCTCTACGCACCTGACACAGATGTGAACGTCTGGAGGGGTATCAGACTCCATGACCTCCCACATCTGACATCCAGAACAGTAAACTGCCCTGGCACTCATACTTCCCCCCTTACCCTGGATACAATACAAAACTGGTGGAGGAAATCAGCAGGGATCCGCTGCTTTCTCTTTGTCCTCTTCCACCAATCAGCTGCTTTCTCTTGGTCCTCTTCCACCAATCAGAGGCTTCCCCACTTATAGGAAACTTGAATGGAATGTTGCAGTTTTGGTTCCTCCTCCTGCAACGGTCCCTGGGCGTCTGGAAAGCAAAGTCCCGCGCTGTTTAACTACTCACTACCCGGACGCTGCTCCTCCTCCTGCAACGGTCCCTGGGCGTCTCGAAGAATGACTAGAAGAGCGAAGGGTGATGAGTGAAGTTGCATCTCTTGGTTACGAGCAACCCAAGTTTTAATATAGTCAGTTAAGTGTGCTTATTTTTGTGGAATTTGGTGTTAAATTGCACCAGCAGCTTCATTTCTGTTCAAATAAATTATTCTTTGAGATTATTTGGAATTGCTTTTTTCTTTGTCCTTTTGAGCAGTTTATCCTGCAAAATGTTAAAAATCTGTAAGATTGTCAATTTCTTTGTGAATTGTGTTTACATGATAAAACAAATTGAAAATGAGAAGTTTGAGTGAAACATATTTTTGTATTTAAATTTGTGCACACATTCTTGCATGTTTACCTTTATAAGCATTTATACCAGAGCTGTAGCATTCCCATTGTTGAGGTTTTGCTTCAATCTAGCCACTGTGTAAATATTTTTTTTCTACAATGGAATTGTCTGAGAACATGCACCATATATCTACGTTATGACTTTGCAAATAACCATGTAAATCATCTATATACCATTAAAAGTATCATCTTGTTTCTATGTGTGTCTGTGTGATTGTATTTTCGCCTAAATGGCAGCGCTGAAATTTTTGCAGAACCTTACTCGGATGTTTCCCGTTGTCGATCTAATCGAGTTTCCTTCAGATTTTATGTTATACTAGACCAAGTGGGACCCGTTGGGTCCCGTCCCCTCAACGCGCGGTTGCGGGGAGGGGGCGGCCTGCAGCGTCACACACACACACCTCCCCCCTTGATATTATATTAATATTATTTATTCGCTCCTTTTACCCCATCCCCCGCCCTATCCACTCACGCATACCCCCAACTCGCAGGTGTGGCTAGAGAGAGAGAGAGAGAGAGGGAGGGGGCAGTGAGAGAGGGCAGAGAGAGGGAGGGGGGTCAGAGAGAGAGGGGGGTCGCAGAGAGGGTGGGGACCCGACAGCTCGGTCCCGTCAACTCAACGAGGGCAGAAGGGGGGGCGTGGGCGAGCGGGGCGGGCCCGACTTGCTCGTTCTTTCTGCGTCTTTTGGAGAGGGTGGTGGGCAGAGTCTTGAATAACGGGAGGGAGGAGGGAGAGCTCGGGGGGGGTGACGTCACTCGCAGCGTGAGGAAGAAGGGCACGCAGACCCATTGTGACGTCATCAGTGAAAGAGTCGTTTTTAAATTCAAAGTTTTATCAGATTTTTGAACATTTTCAATAATAACTCTAGAAATAATGCATGAAAATTTCAGATAAGGCGATTTTGGACCACGGGAAAAATCTCTACCGAAATATGTAAAAAATTTACCATTTGCGCGTTTTTTCGAGAAGATGTGATTATACACAAACGCACAAATAAATACCCATCCAAGATGAGACTTTTAAGTATATAGATTTCACGTTATTGATATTTAAAGGTTTAAAAAAGCCAACTTTGAGAATAATAACTGACTGTGAGAGTGAGACTTTTCTAGCAGCTTCCAGTGATGATGTCACAATGGCATCTCACAGTCCGCCAATCACAATGGGATCTCATTTATACAAGCTGCCGTGAACATTCCGACAACAGAAAATGACATCACAATGTGATCTCTGCTGCTAATACACAAGCTATGTGAGTTGACGGAGTGGGGGATGGGAGGAGAAGAAATGTTATTTAAACATTGTCTTTGGTGGGGAGTGCGAAAGGGAACAGGTGAGGGAGGGAGTGACTGACGGTAGGGAAAAGGAGAGGGAGGGAGAGGTGACAGACAATGGGCAGCTTCAAGGGGAGAGAGTGAGATTTTTGTGTGTGCCCCCCCTCCCCCGGGAAGGATTGATTGGCTCAAGGGAGCGTCGACGCTGCCCCAAAAGTCGAGTCCATTCATTGGCTCTAGGAAGTGCCGACTGCCCCCCCCACGTGGGAAGGAATGATTGCGTTGGGGGAACGGGTGAGTGGTGAAACGGGTTGCGTTGGGGAAACAGGTGAGTGGTGGAATATTGCGTTGGGGAAAAGGGGCCCAATGGTGAGGGGAGAGAAGAGGGAGGGTGAAGAGGAGGGGGAGGGAGTGTTGGGGGATGAGGGGAAATGAGCCGCACCTGCACAGTTGGGGGCTACGAGTGAGTGGTGGAATATTGCGTTGGGCGAACGGGTTACGTTGGGGGAACAGGTGATTGGCTCCAGGGGGGCGCCTGTCTCCGGGGTGAGCGCCGACGCCGCATTCGGTGACCAGTCCTCCCATGTGACGCTGCGCCACCCCCTCTACGTTGGGGGACGGGGCCCAACGGGTCCCACTTAGTCTAGTTCTATATAAAAATGATGATTGTGTTGAAAATCATAAAAAGACATTTTAGGTGACCTAAATGCTCTTAAATATATATTTTCCCTATTTGCACAACGGCACACTTTTTAGTTTCACTAGTGGCACTTCCTCCCACATTTATTTTTGAGTGCTGTTTTTATTCAAGGGTCCAAATTTCCACTTTTATGAAGGACTTAGCAAATTTATTGCAGCTCACTGCCAATTTGGAATGTGCTTTTCCAATATCTTCAAATACGGTGTTCAACAACAAGTTCGCCAACCTCAAATGTTGGGCTTGGATTCCAGTATTGTAGTGATCTTTGAGTTGTGAGTTAGTATTTGTAGAATAAACCTGCTGTTATGCATAATAATATGAGCACCTCACAAATGGTCACTATCAGATCTGATGTCTTTGATTTAGTTTTCTCTGATCAGCTGTGTAATTGCAGAGTATTGTGTCTGCAGAAGCATTCGAGTCTGCATTAATTTTATTTTTAGTTTAAGGTTTTAATGGGGCAATTTATTTTTGTTCGGGCTTTTATTTTTGTAAAGTTCTGGGTGGAAATAATTCATTTGCACTTCTGTGATTTGGGATGGTGAATACAGTTTCAGGCTGTAGTTTTGTACTTACTATTGTGACATGAACTACAAGGCCATGTTGCATTATTCTCAATTTGCTACTGACAGTCTAATACGGGTGGAACATTGACTGAAACCTGCAGGCAGGTTCATTATCTTCTGTAGTCTAGTAGCAAACAGAGGGACTAACATCAGTATGTTTCCTGGCCAATAGGAAGAGGTTGAGTAAATCTGTTTTACACCACCTCAGATTAGTTTAGTTTACATATACAGTGTGGCAACAGGCCCTTCTGTTCACTGAGCCCAAGCCGACCATTGATCACCCATACACTAGCTCTATCCTATGCACGATGGACAATTTTCAGGTACAATTTACCTACAAACCTGCCTGTTACCTACAAACCTGTTAACCTACAAACCTGCACGTCTTTGGAATGTGGGAGGAAACCGGAGCACCCAGAGAAAACTCGCGCGGTCACGGGGTGAACGTACAAACTCCATACAGGCAGCACCGGTAGTTAGGATCGAACCCGGGTCTCCGATGCTGTACAGTAGGAACTCTACTGTTGTGCCACCTCTGATTAAGATAATGCAGAGGATATTGAGATGGTGTAGAAAAGATTTACTAGGAGGGACTTCAGTTACATTGCGATATGTAAAGATAAGGTTTGATGACCATAGTGGAGTTTGTTGTTGGTGTATAGAAGGGTTTAAACTAGTTTGACCTGTAGGTACAATTGGTAGGTAAATAGCTAAACTGGAAATAGAAGGTTGGGGTTCAGGTGAAGGTGTATTTAGGAAGAAAAAGACAAAGGCAAAAGTATTGTTCAATCATGAAAATGCAGAGAGTGGCCAATAAGGTTGCTGACTTGCAAGCAGAGATAGCTAATAAGGACTATAATGATGTGGTAGCTAAAACAAAAAAATGGCTTAGTTAATGGAAGGGCAGTGCAGTAATGTTCCTGTAAACAAGATTGAGTAAAGAATTGATTAAAGATAATAGTGCTGCAGCGAGGTTGTCGCAGAGGGATCAACGACTGGTTAGGTTTGTTTGGTTAGAAAGAACTATTACACACCTGAGCTTGGTTGAAGTAATTCAGTCACCAGGATTGGATGGGATGCATCCTAAGATTGAGGGATGTAAAGGAATTAGTTGCAGGGTTACTGACTAGCAGTAGAAGATTCTTAATGCTCTATGGATGTTGGAGGAGAGGGGCAGTGGTGGTCCTGGATGACTGGAGAATGGACAATGTCTCTCGTTCAAAAAGGGAACACGTGTTAATTATCATCTGGAGGAAAATGGATTAGTTACAAGAAACCAATTCATGTTCAACCAATATAATCTAATATTTTTGATCAGAGTAATTGAGTTGTTGTAGTGTATCTAGTTTTGCAGAAAACTTGATAAAGTGGTATGTAACAGCTTTGATGGAAAAGCTGACAAACACGGATATCACAGATATGTTTAAGTACAGACAAGAACGTCATGATAAAATTGTTTTTTGACTGGTTGAAGGTGATTAGTGTGGTCACAGAGTTCTTGTTTTTTTAGATCTATCTTAATGACCAATCTTGGAAGGGGATCTGGCAAATGTATGGTCATAAAGAATCTAAACAAAATAGGTTGAAAGGAATTAGTCGTATTGGTGGAATTACTCCTTTTGGTGGAAGAGTCAGGAGCCATGAAAATGTTTGGATAAAGAACCAACGGTGACATGGAGAAAACCTTTCCTGTATGGCTCTGGCTGTGGGATTTTGTACTCCACTCAAGATATCTCCCATCTTTTCTCACTATGTATCAGCACAACTCTGTTCCCTTCTCTTTTGTATGCTTGTTGCTTCAGCCAATGCTGGTGGGTTTACATAGTAGCCAATATCTTGCTAAAGAAATATCTTCACTTCTCTTCGATTTTTTTTTTGGGTAACGATCTGCGAAAAATTACGGCCTTTAGTTATGCTCTTCCTCACAAGTGGATACATTCGGTTTCAAATCTTGATAAAAGCCTTCATACTCTGTTGGGTCACCAGAAATCCATGCATTGCTGGCATCATCATTGTAATCTCTGCACTCTCTCCATCCTCTACATGCTATGGTGACCAGATCTGTATACAGTGCTCAAAGTGTGGTCTAACCAAGATTCGATACAAATTTAGCATAACTGCTACTTCTAACTTTCTAGAAGGAAATTACTGTTTGTCTTGCTGTGTTATTGAAATAACTTTGCCAGCTGTGACACAACTTTAAGTGATTGGTAAGGCCCTACATAAATTGTGGGATGAAGTTCAAAAGCAAACTGTAGCCGAGTAGTTCAAAGACAACATACGATCAAAAAGCTAATTTCATCAATTTGGACCTTTGCAGAAGTTAGGCATGTTCACTTCTGGAGGAAAATTGCTAAAATTACAATAAAACATTACCTTTTTTAAACCACTAAATTATATTTGTTTTAGTAATAACATTAGTTTCAGTTGATGCACTGCAGTTTTTAATTCAATTCAGAAGTTCTTCGTTCTCGTGTAGAAATGGGCGTGGGATTGGGTGGGCTGATGTCAAAATCTGGAAGGAGCCATGAACAGGGAGGTACTGAGAGGGACGACCGTCGGATGAACCAACTTGCTGTGTGAGAGGCGTGATGTGATGGAATACATTATTTTGGCATTTTTGCATTTTGGCTTGGTTGTTAGTTAATCAAGTATCTATATTTCGAGATCCTTTACTCCACCTCGACTAGCAACCTCCAAATAATGTGATAACCCTGCTCTTTTTATCAAAACGTACGACCTTACATTTTTACATTAATATTCCTTTTTTTTACATTCTACTTGTCAATGGCTTACTGTGATTTGTTGCAAACCTTCTTGGTATTGATTATCTCTCTTCGCCTCTAATATTTTGAAATAGTTTTTGATTGCAAAGTGTGAATTGTTAATGTAATTTATAATCCAACTTGGTCTCAGCACCAATTCTTGTGGAATAATGCCATCCCACCCTGAGTAGCTACCCCTTTCTGTTTTCTTTGTTGAAGCTGGGCAGCAAATCCATTCTGCTACTTGGTACTTCCCTCACCTCCATCCAGGGACCCCAATAGCTCTTCCAGATGTGTCATTTCAAACCTCATCTACACTGCATTTGTTGCTTTCGAAGTTGCCCCCTTTATATCAGTGAGACCACGTGTAGATTAAACAACTATTTCACCAAACACTGTGCTCTGTCTGCCAAGGCATGCTGGACATCCAAATCGCTAATCATCTTAAATCCCCTTCCCATTTACATACCAACTTTTCTGTTCTTGGCCTCTTCCATTGTAAGAGTGAGACCAAACACAAACTGGAGCTTACAACCTAATAGTATGAGCATTAACTTCTCCAATTTTAGGTAATACCCTTACCCCATCTTCCTCTTTCCTGTGCCCACCGCCACCCAAGTACACATCCATTTTTTCCCAATACTCATACCCTCTCCCTTGCTCCTTTCCTCATCTTTGTATACTCCCCTCCCATCCACGTCCCCTATTTTCCTTTTCACTCCCTCTTTATCCTTTCACCAATATCCCTCCCAGTGGCTTTGCATTTCACTCTTCTTCTCTCCCTATCTAACACCCTTTTGTCTCCTTATCACCTCTAGACTTTGTCAGATGGGCAGAGTAGATGATAATTACCCCCATCACCTGTAATCATCTATCACTTGCCAGTATTTGTCCCACCCTCACCTCTTTTCCAGCTTTCTCTCCCCCCCCCCCACTACAATCAATCTGAAAAAGGTTCCCGACCTGAAACGTCACTAGTTGATTCGCTCCGTGGATGCTGCCTAACCATATCTGTTTCTCCAGCAGTTTCTTTTGCTCAAGATTCCAACATCTGCAGTTCCTTTTATCTCCAATTTACACAACAAATTACTTCAATCTTTTAAGTGAATTGTAGTTTTCCCATTATGCATATGATTATCGCCTCCCTGTTAAAGTACAAACAATCATACGTTTTGCAAGATGAAAGGACACAAGTTTATGAGGAGAGCTGGAAAATTCTAATTTCTTATTTAGAATATGAAGACTCAGTGGGCTAAACACAAGGACTCAGTGCGCTAAGAACTCTCGCTGCTGAAAAGGAAAATTTATCCATTCGGTACTTAGGTGTTTGTAAGATGCTTAGATCTTAAAAGTGAAAAATAAATAGTAACACAGTGCACATAATTGAATTTACTGGATTGTATGAACATCTTTATTTGCTTGGGGTGCAGATCTTTTAAAAAAAATACCTGAAATAATCCATTTGGTTGTAAAGAAAATAGCATATGTAAAGCATAATAGCATTTGTAAAGAAATAGTTATGAAAAATGATTTCCATTATAAATGTTAGGTGGACAAAAATCCTGGAGAAACTCAGCGGGTGAGGCAGCATCTATGGAGCGAAGGAAATAGGCAACGTTTCGGGTCGAGACCCTTCTTCAGACTGATGTGAGGGTGGGGGGTGGGGAGGGAAGAAGAAAGGAAGCGGCGGAGACAGTGGGCTGAGGGAGAGCTGGGAAGGGGAGGAGAAAGCAGGAACTACCTGAAATTGGAGAAGTCAATGTTCATACCACTGGGGTGTAAACTGCCCAAGCGAAACATTAGGTGCTGCTCCTCCAATTTACGGTGGACCTCACTCTGGCCATGGAGGAGGCCCAGGACATAACTGTCAGATTCGGAATGGGAGGGGGAGTTGAAGTGCTGAGCCACCTGGAGATCAGGTTGGTTATTGCGAACCGAGCAGAGGTGTTGGGCGAAGCGATCACCAAGCCTACGCTTGGTCTCACCGATGTAGAGCAGCTGACACCTAGAGCAGCGAATGCAATAGATGAGGTTGGAGGAGGTGCAGGTGAACCTCTTCCGCACCTGGAAAGACGGCTTGGATCCTTGAATGGAGTCAAGGGGGGAGGTAAAGCGACAAGTGTAGCATTTCCTGCGGTTGTAAGGGAAAGGGCCAGGAGAGGGGGTGGTTTGGGTGGGAAGGGACGAATTGACCAGGGAGTTACGGAGGGAGCTGTGTCTGCGGAAAGCTGACGGGAGGAGATGGGAAGATGTGGTCAGTGGTGGGATCCCGTTGGAGGTGGCGAAAATGTCAGAGGATTATTTGTTGTATGGGACGGCTGGTAGGGTGGAAGGTGAGGACAAGGGGGGCTCTGCCAATGTTACGAGTGGGGGGGATGGGGAGTGAGAGCAGAGTTACGGGGTATAGAAGAGATCCTGGTGAGAGCCACATCTATAGTAGAAGAGGGGAACCCCTGTTCCCTAAAGAATGAGGACATCTCCGATGCCCTGGTGTGAAACACCTCATCCTGGGTGCAGATCTCCTCGATAACCATTAGTACAGGGACACCTCAAGGCTGTGTACTCAGTCCCTTGCTCTACTTACTCTGTACCCATGACTGTGTAACGGACACAGTTCTAGCTCTATCTTTAAGTTCACCGTCGACACCACTGTTGTTGGATGAATTACAGGTAATGATGAGTCAGAGTGTCGGAGGGAGATTGTCTGATTGAATGGTGCCAGACAACAAAATTGCTCTCAACATCAGTAAGACCAAGGAGCTGATTGTTGTCTTTCGAAGAAAAATACCAAGAATGCACAAACCTTTCTTCATCGATGGGTTGGTGGTGGACTTCAAATTTCTGGGCCTGCATATTTCTGAAGATCTGTCATAGGCCTGGCACATGCCAGCATAAAGGAAGCCCATCAACACCTCTACTTTCTCAAAAGATTGAGGAGATTCATCCTCATCCTGGGTTCAGATGCGGCGTAGACGGAGGAATTGGGAGTAGGGGTTGGAGTCCTTACAGGAAGCAGGGTGGGAAGAAGTGTAGTCCAGGTAGCCCAGGGAGTTTATAGTAGATGGCGGTCAGTAGTCTAAAACCTGCGATGGAGATAGTGAGGTCTAGAAATGGTAGGGAAATGTCGGAAATGGTCCAGGTGAATATGAATGCCGGATGGAAGTTAGTGGTGAAATGGATGAAGTCATTGACTTGTGTGTGGGTGCAGGAGGTAGCACCAATGCAGACGTCGATGTAGCGGAGGTAGAGTTCGGGGATCGGGCCATGGTACACCTCGAACAAAGATTGTTCCATTAGAAATGTTGTTTGATTGATACTTTATTATATCATGTGACATGTCACAGTGAAATTCTTTGTTTTCTATACCATACACAAAGTATGCCAAGAGTTGCCACATATAGGGTGCCGACAAAGTTATGCAGTAGCCCCCAATAGTCCCTCTTTGTTCACTTGGTGCCCCCCTACCCACGCTGGATACCCCTTCGGCTCTTTGTTAAATCATCTGGGGAAGAATGTACCTCAATTTATTGACTCCAAGTGAGACTCGTTGCATAAAATGTGTCTGACAAGGAACATTTTGTCAGACACATACAGAATTAGCATGAATGCACCTGTACTTGTAAAAAATTTGGGAGCCCAGGGTAATTCCACAAACTTTTATTAACGACAATGAAAAGTCAAGGGGTAAAATAAAGAACAGGAATCGTATCTGGGAGCAAGTTGGATTGCTTACCTGTTTGATAACAATCTCGTATTTGCAAACAGGATATATTCAGTTTAAAAACCTGTAACAGGAAGCTGGGTTGATGGCAAGGAAATGAGGTTTGATAGCAATGCGTTTATATCTAATGACCTACTCAAGTGTTCTCCATTCAGGTACCGTGAAGTGCATGTGCATGCATAGATTGATTAGAGATCTTCCACGTGTGGTTAACTGTTTGCTTTCAAAAGATGAACTGCTAATGGGGAACTGCTAAAAGAGAAATTGTGAAGAATAGTCATGGCTGAAAATCATGAAAGTACCACCTAATACCAAATTTTCTACTTTGCAGGATAGATCTCAGCTTTGTAACTACTGGATCGAAGTGCAGCTTTATGTGGAGTGTGGACTACTGCAGTGTGTTGCTTTATCCTGTGCCCTTTGCTGCATCCTTTTCATATCCTCTTCAGGCAAACACATGAATACATTGTGCTGCATAAACTAGCCATGGTCAAAGGCCCAGATAAGAAATGCATCTGATCTTTTACCTCTGCACAATTGAGTAGGAGATCTAATATGCAGATACCAGCAACAACTTTGTTATGACAGGCAGGTACAAAAGTGAAGATCAAGCTGACATATGCA
Source organism: Malacoraja senta (assembly GCA_038087875.1). Taxonomy (NCBI): domain Eukaryota; kingdom Metazoa; phylum Chordata; class Chondrichthyes; order Rajiformes; family Rajidae; genus Malacoraja; species Malacoraja senta. The sequence goes on along the minus strand of CM075982.1, from coordinate 63,356,614 downwards.
ATGCTGTTGATCAGTAGTTTTCTGGATCTGCTGGCTAAATAGGAACACAATATCGTGTGGAATGAATTGCGTTGGCTGAAATCTGGTGGCAATCTCAGGAAAGACCTGAGATAAATCAACCACCTGCCACTTCAGACTGAACATGTTTGTGACTACTTCAGCCTATTATGAGCATTTTCATGGAAATGTTCTTGCTACTCAAGACAATTTAAAACCAGTTGAAATTGATATGTGTACTTTGTATTTAATTTAATTGAATACATTTTATTTGCCAAGTATGTATACATACAAGGAATTTGCCTTGGTGCTTTGCTCGCAAGTAACAACACGATATACAATAAAGAAGAATAAAACATTATAATTTAAACATGTGAAGAATGAAATTATATACCAGAGCAAATCGAGGCTACAGACTTTTGGTAGCTACTGCTCGTGGGAAAAAAGCTGTTTTTATGACTGGCTGTGGTGGCTTTGACAGTCCTGAGTTGCCTTCCAGAGGGAAGTGCTTCAAAGAGTTTCTGGCCAGGGTGAGAGGGGTCAGAGATGATCTGACCAGCTCGCTTCCTGGCCCTTGCCGTGTACAGTTCGACGATGGGGGGAAGGTTGCAGCCAACAACCTTCTCGGCTGATCGAACGATGCGCTGCATGCTCCGGATGTCATGCTTGGTGGCTGAGCCAAACCAGACCATGATGAAGAAGCTGAGGACAGACTCTATGATGGCAGTATAAAACTGGACCTTCATTGCCTGTGGCAGATTGTGTTTTCTCAGCTGCCGCATGAAGTACATCCTCTGTTGGGCCTTTTTGACTCTGGAGTCGATGGTGGCCTCCCATTTAAGGTCCCTGGAGATGATGGTTCCAAGGAACTTAAAAGACTCCACAGATGTGACTGTGGTGTTGTTGATGGTGGAGGGAAGGGGGAGCTCTCCTAAAGTCTACAATCAATTCCACTGTCTTAAGAGCATTGAGCTCCAGATTGTTTCGATGGCACCAGGACGCCAGCTGTGTCACTTCCTGTCTGTAGGCAGATTCCTCCCCATCCTGGATCAGTCCAATCAGGCTTGTGTTGTCCGCAAACTTCAGAAGCTTGACAGAGAAGTCTTTGGAGGTGCAGTCGTTGGTGTAGAGAGAGTAAAGGAGAGGGGAGAGTACGCAGCCTTGCAGTACTCCTATGCTGAGGGTCAGCGGGTCCGAGATGTGCTTTCCCAGCCTCGCATGCTGCTTTCTGTCTGTCAGGAAGCTGGTGATCCACCGACAGAGGGGTTCAAGCACAGTCAACTCGGATAGTTTGGAGTTAGTTGCTCTGGCACAATGGTGTTGAATGCAGAGCTAAAATCCACAAACAAAATCCTTGTATCGGTCCTCTGGCTGTCTAGGTGCTGGAGGATGAAGTGCAGGCCTAGGTTGACTGCGTCATCCACTGACCTATTGGCCCGGTATGCAAACTGCAGGGGGTCCAGCAGGGGATTTGTGATATTTTTCAGGTGGGCCAGCACGTCTTTCAAGGGTCTTCATGATTACAGAAGTCAGTGCGACAGGCCTGTAGTCATTAAGACCAGTAATCCGTGGCTTTTTGGGTCATTTTTCTATTATTTAGAAAGATATTTAATTTAAAAGCTGAACTATGCACCTCTAACATTTTTCATCCAAATCTACAACTTCATTTAATTGTATGGTACTATGCCACATGCTAGCCATGGCCAGATGTGGTGAATCTAGCCTTTCATTTCATCACAACTAGTGTAATACACAAAAGCGCAGAGGTCAGGAACACACTGTTCCTTCTAATGCTGTTGAATAACGGTTCTCTTTAGAATTTCTTGTTAAAAGGGAGCAAAACCCAGACCGTTATCTTGATGGGTTTCCTGTTTCTGGTATAGTATAAGCTACTGCGACAGTCACTTGCTTTACCAATTTGGAGTTTATCTTTAAACCATTTTGTTAAAAATGACCATTTTCAAATGAAGTATTATTTAGATTTTTTAATAATTTTCCAGGTCCTTCAACAGATTTTATCAATAATAATATTTATCTTGGAGGTCCAGAATGAAAAAAGGATGAAACGCCCTTATCTTTGAGGTTATTCATTTATAATTGGTAATGAACTATGATATTTGAAAAAGGAAAGTGCCTGCCATTTGTATTTATAATTAAGCATCTTGAAACTTTTAATGTTGGCATGCATTAGTATTTTTTTCATACTGATGTAGCAGGACTATTTTAATTCTAGAAAATATATTTTTTCCTTGTACCATTGCTGGACTGCTAGAATGAGAATATATACATTTTGAGAATATTCTATGAGGCAGTTTGAAGATATTTTCATCTGTTTCAAGGCAACTCATCAGTTGGACATTCATTCATCAGACATTCATCAGTTGGATTCTAATTGATTACCAAGCCTGTAGTGTATAGAATTTCCCATTTATGCTTGTAGTTAGAACCAAGATATATATGCTTTCATGAGATCTGTCCTTCCCATTGACTCCAATTCAAGATTATTTTCTAAATTTCTGATTGGCTTTACTCAGTACGTGTAACAGGAGATAAGGAAAGGACATTTTTCTGTTATGTAGTTCTGTTCAATTGTCTTGTGTTTAGATCCTGCTCAAATAAATTGATGCCTTGCTGCATGTCCAAGAGGGTTTGTGTAATTAAGGTAAAGGAAACATGACATTTCGGAAACATGCTAACTGGCATCATATTTGAACATCTTTATTCTCAGTAAAGCTAATGTATATCTCACCACACGTTAGATGTAAATCCTTCAAAATGAAAATCCTACAAAGTATTGATTTTTAAAATCTTTAATTCACACAACACATTAATTCATGTGTCCCTTAATACTCTGAAGAAGTATTTAAATTAAAAATGGCTTTCTTCTACAATGTTGAATGCATTTTATACCCCTTAAATCACAATACTTAGTAAATTCTTTTAGTGGATAGTCAACATAAAATAAATGTTTCTGAGAATTCAGAAACTATTAAATGTTTTTAAGATTCTTAAAAGGACCCTATCAAAGGGTGAATAATTGAGGTGCAGATTTTTACTGTAACAATATTTTTTTGTTTCTTTGAAGCTTTAGTCAGTAGACATTTGGTTAAAATACAAGTTCTAAAAATTCCATCTACTTGTTTAAAAGGGTGCGGTTGGATTCCTTTTGCTTTTGCCAGTGGAATCTGACTAATATTATCTGTCCATTCATGTCTGAGACATCAATGTACAAATTCTTAAATTAATTGTAACACTAGGGCGGGGAAGGCTAATAAGCTGCTATTTAAAAATAAAAATTGGATTTTATTAGCATTGTTTTTTTTTAATATTCTCTGGATTTAGTGGATGGTTTTTGAAGATTGCAGTACAGTTCTGTGGATCAAACTTGAAAATATAAATTTGTAACTTGAGCATCAATAACATGTTGAATTAAATCTATCATTTGTATTTTGTTCACAGTAAAGCTCCATTAATCCAGCACACAGTATTTTTCTGCCAGACTAGCAGGTTTTCAAAACTGTTGGATGTTATTCCAATTAATTCTACATCATACTTTTCACTTTCAAATATTACAGTGTCATTCAATTTCCAATGAACCCAATAAGTTACAAGGGAGTGCAGGAAACGGGACAAATCAATTTCAAGGGAGCTTGGATGAACTGGATGCCAACCCATTGGGGTTTCCAAACAATCTGATAGCAGACTATTGGGGTTGTGTAGGTCTGTTTTGTTGGTGAACTTTTGAAAAAATCGAACAAGCCTTTTACAAATTAAAAACTTTTGACCTATAATTCACACTGCTATCTTGCATAATTTAGGATAACATTTATTCGTGGGAAGACAAATATGAAACACTAGAATGTAACTACCTACAGGGTGCTACATTTTTATCTTTATATCTTTATTAATTTTTCTTGGTTGTTTTTAAATGACAATATCGGTGTTGTGGCTAGATATTATCTAGAGGGGGAAACAGCATGGATATCTGCAGCCTCTTGGCAAAAAATCCATGCTAGGTGGCATTATGGTTGATATAGATGTGATGGGCCAAACGGCTTGTTTCTATGCTGTACAACTCAATTAATCCATGTACAGATTAATACTTCCATGTAACATTCACATCCATTAATTTACTCACCTCTTGAAAAACTATATGGATTTGCTAAGACTTGCCTTTTCATGAAATGTTACTAGTTCTTTTGAATCAACTGAAAATATAACTATTCAGACAGTTTATTCTTTTAGACAATAATTATTTCCTAACAATTTGGTATCCAGTCAAGTTATCCAGTAACTTCCAATTTCCCTGAAAAAAATTCTTTAAAATGATGTTAATGCACAACTAAATGTTGAGTCTCCAAATTTGGAGAACTCGACTATTACAAATAGGGCATTTCCAGTGTTCTCACACACTTCCTTATATACGTGGGGATGGAAACCATTCAGTCCTGGGTCATCCCATTTTCTTATTTTGCTTATGTTAATTTTATTAAGTGACACCCTGATTCCAATATGCTTTTATTCAGGGATGATCCAATGTCTCTGCATTGATTCTAATGCAAGTTCTTTGAACTAAATAATGATTCTCCACAGATACTGTTCAACCTTCTGAATAATGTTGTGGGACTTGTTAATTTTTACGAGCTTTATTATTTAAAGATGAAGTAATTTCAATGTTAGAGAATTTTGATGAATGATATTCTGTTGGGAGAAAAAGTGATCAAGAACCATACAGACCTTTTGAACAAGAATAACTTTGGAATATCAAAAACAGGATACATGTTATATCACATTGCATCATTATTCACAATGGGGTAAGATGGTGGCATATTACAAGGAAATTCATATTTAATTGTGGAAAATATCAATGTTGGAAAATAGTAATGAAAATATCACATGCTGGAATTCTGAAATAATGAAAAACTATGGAAATATTCAGAAAGTTACAATGTATCTGGAGAATCAAATGTTCAATTCAAAGAACTTTCATCAGATCCAGTGCAGACATTGAATCATTCCTGATTAATGACCATATGTCTAATTGCTCATATCATGTATCATCCAATGTCTTGTCCACCTATCGGCTTGACGTGTGTATACTGCCATTTTATTTCTTTTTCTTGTAAAAATGGTCTCTCTAATACCTCTTTTTATGTATAGAAAATAATAAAAATCAAATACTAGAGGGCATAGCTTTAAGATGAGAGGGGCAAAGTTTAACGGATATGTGCGAGGCATGTTTTTTACAGAAGGTGGTGAGTGCGTGGAATGTTCTGCTGAGACTGGTGATTGATACAGATATGTTTGTTGCGTTTAAAATACTTTTGGATAGGCATATATGCAGGGAATGGAGGGATATGGTTACGTGCAAGTAGATCAATGATAGTCTTGGCATCATTAAATTACATAGCAGGGTTGAGTGGTCAATTCCTATTCCTATTTCGTATGTTTGTAAATCATGCCTCATTAAATAAAAGTCCTCGCCTTGGATTTATCTGTATTGAACCTTATCTGTCCATTCATTGTATATGTTAATTAATGTTTTGTAATTTTGTTGCAGTCATCCTCGATAATGGCTATTCTCTAATGCTACCCCCACAACCATTTCTCTGAACTTGGTATCATTCACAGATGTCAAATGTGAATCATTTATGTTAATTGCAAAAGGTAATTATCCCAACATTGATCCTCGGGGAACACTATTACCCGCTTTCTTTCATTGAAAAGCTACTCTTTGTTCCCACTCATTCCAGTCGTGAAGCCAGCCAGTAATCTATTTTAGTACATGAATTTTTCTGTCATAATTCATTATCTATTGTGTGGGTTGGAAATCTAGATAAATTACATCTGTTATAATTGTCTTCTCTGTATCCTGTGGGGAAATTCAATTAAGTTAGCCTTGCTATGCCATTCCTTTTGAAAATCATAATTATTTGAGATTTTTCTATTCTTTGCTTCATTATTCCATTATTTTTTACTACAGATTATAGGTCTATAATTCCCAAATTGCATTGTACTCCCTTTCTTAAATACGGACATTATTCTAGCTAACTGCCAGTCCTCCGGTATGCAATTTTCTAATGTATTATTAAATATATAATGACAGGATGCAATTCATTAGGGCATGTTTCAAATTTTCATACTGTCTTTCCAGCTGACATGAGATCCCTTACCTTGGCAATGGTAAGACCATTTATGTATTTTGCTCTCTAGCACCCAGTCCTCCCCCTCTTTCCTACCAAGCTTGGAATGGTGCATGTGCTTACAGTGCTGATAAATTTTCATGTATTAGGAGTTTCTCATTCTGTGATATCAGTACCTCTAAATCTTGTGTGCAGTCACTGGGAGTAAAACTATTGCATAAAGGCTGTAAAAACAAACAATTCCCTGTTTAAGAGGGGCAGACATCCTTAAACTAAAGATGGAAAAAAAACAATTTGCTGCTGGAATTGGGCAGCATCTGTGAAGAGAATGGACAGATCACGTTTCAAGCCGATCATTGAAGAAGGGTCCTGACCCAAAACAACATTCCTTCCACTGATGCTATCTGACCTGCTACGTTCCGCCAGCACTTTTTTTGCTGACAATTCCAACATCTGTAGTTTTTTGTGTTTCCTTAAACTAAAGGCATTTTAGCTCTTAATTCAGTATCACTTTCCAATAAATTTAGTGTGACCTTGCCCATACGCCATTTGAGTCTCCTGCCAACATATTGTGATAGCCATCTTGTGCATATCACCAAAATCTGTTTCACTGTTCCACTTTTAACACCAAATCGAATTTTACCAATTCTTGAGCTTCGCAATAAGTGTTCAAATTGGGGTTTCAAAATGTTTAATTCCAGACTAGGGACTGGGTTGGAACACTCAACACCAATCCAATACCTTGTAACAGGTGAAGATTTTTACACAATCAATTTAGGCTGAAGTCAAACCTCACTTATGGAGATACAATAACATCTTTCATGTCCTTCCTTTGAAAATTGCCATTTTGAACAAGGTGCACTAGTTATGAACTAAGTAACTTAATTGAATAGGTGACATTATGCAAACTCGTGAGAACTGGAATGTTCTTTTACAAAATGTTGCCATTACAGCATCATTGAGAATATCAGTTTTTATGATCGAGGTTCTTGCTCAAAGGTTGTTATTTCAGAAGACCGAAAACAAGATATTTGCAAATTTCTTAATGCCTTGTTTATCTAGAAAACCCCGAGCCCATAACAGGACGTAGGAAGTGAGAATTTTTCAGAGAAACACTTCAAATGCATTTCCGTATATTTTTAGATACTGTACAGCTGTAGAAAGTTTGAACAGTCTTGTTCGAACAGTAACTAGATAAATATTTTTTAATTGTAAAAATAGGTTTGTTTCTTCTGCATGAAGCTTGTTAGACATGCACTGCCACATTAGCTCTATTTTGCAAGTTAATATTTTTAAATACTGGTAGCCAGTTGATCAATATTTCTAAGAACAATAAAGAAAGGCTCTTAAAATTGGAAAAAAATGTTGACCTGTTTCTGAAATGCATTTTGCTGTTGATTTATTCTATAAATAAGGATGTAAATTGAAGGGCTTAAATCTTGTTACCAAGCATGTGCATACAGTGGGGTAAACCACTGTTTTACATCCTTTGTTTTAAGGTAATATTTTTGGTTGTGCAGTTCAAGTTTAATGATCTGAGGGTTGTAGATATGTTCACCACTTTAGCCAGGAGTAGATGTCATGTGCTACTGGTTGTGAAATGATGGATTTTTGGGAAGGAGAGAATGGGAATCTAATCTAATCTAAACATTGTCATACGACTATCCCAATCCTTACAAATAATCCTTGTATCCCAAGCCTTTGTGTGTATAAAGAGAAACGGTGAATCTTTCTTGCTGAGTATGGCTAATTGAGCTGCTGGCTTTTTGCCTTTGAAACGTATTAAGTCTCAGATCTCAGTTTATTTGCTGTCAACTGTCAGTGAACCTCCATCTTGCTCAGATTCACATGGAATTGCCACATGGATCCTACGTAATTCGGAAGTAGACTAAAATCTGGTTGAGATTGAATACCCACAAATTAGGAGGCAAGGGGAAAAGACAGGTTCTCAATTATTTTATTTTTAAATGTTTTTAATTCTTTATGTGAGATTGTTTTTAGTTTTGTAAAAATTTCCATTCGTTTTTCAAAATTCTTAACATGTTTGCCATTGGTCAAAGACTCTGTCCCATATTTTCATTGCTTGAGGTATAATTACTGCTGTGACCTCTGCAGTCACATTTGTGTGGAGGACCAGTGAGACGGGGTTTGCATCTACTCAAGGTGAATCCAGGTGTGCTTGAATGGTGGAAGCTGATGGGATCCTGCATAATCTAGTCCGTTTCTAGTTCAAAAACTGAGAACATGCTGAGGGAGCTGTAAAATATCAGGCAAGGATGTGATATCCAGCCTGTTATATTAGAAAATGAATGGACTAGATATATTTTGAGGGCTGAAGTGAAATCATGCAAGTTCCTTGCATATATTTTACAAACCTTGGTGAATTCAGTAGTAGTTCAAGGAAATAGTTTGGGTGCATTTGAGAGGAATACAGGTAAAGGTCCGAACCAGATGGGCAACAATCATTTCACTAATATATAATGGGATGAAATACACGTGGAGTGTAATTGTTGACAGGAAGCATCTGGGGAGTAAGAAAGAGCGAGTTAACATTTGGGGACTGTCAGGACTGAGTAAAGTGAAGGTGGACAGAGGAGGCCTGCCATTGGCTGGAAGGCAGGCGGTATTGAACACAGAAGAAATAGTGCAGAGTGAAATGTGTTATATAGAGAACAAGCTATTTTTAAAGGAGATATAAAAAAGGAATTTTATCTGGAATTGAAAGAGAAAATGTTATAAATTATTGAGCTTGTTCAGCAGGCAATGTTGGAAGATATTTTGGTATTGAGCTTAATCAACAGAGTGGAAGTAGTTCAGAGCATGCAAGTGACAAGTAATTATAAACTGGACTTATGCTTGTGGGTTGTGTTTTAGAAAGCGGTCATTCTATCCGTATTTAGTGTCAGGATGCTCGGGTTAGTGAGCAATGAATGCAATATAATTTTAAAAAATGCAAACAAATTAGTGCTTCAGCTGAGATGTGATATGGGTGCTGTATAATGGGTGGGGAGGAGGTAAAATGGTAGGCATTTGCATGGGGAATTGGCATTTGTAGCGATTGAAAAGTGATCCAGTTTATTCTCGAGGGATCAATTTTGGAATGCATGAGGCATCGTGATGGAAATTAGATGATCCTGTGAATGAGGTCTAAACACCCAATCCTGGTCCTGAGTGGTGTGAGTTGAGGTGGACACAATGTCCATGGCTGATGATCTTGATGACTTTGGAATGGGATCTATGGTTGAGGAAGAAGGAAGATTTGCCAGAAGTCCTGATGGGTAAGACTGGAATTGAGGCTTTAAAGAAATTGGCTTGGGAGGAAATGTGTGAACTGTGGGAGCCTTGCAAGACTCACTCGATGTTGGTGATTGGCCCATCGCCTGCATTGGAGATAGAGAAGTTGTGCAAGATTTGGAAAAGGACTGAGGTAATGTGGGAGGAGGGTAGAAATTGCCGACAACAGATGAAAATTCGGGCAAGAGCAGGCAGCACTCTAATCAATGTCTTGGAGGTAGGGAAGCTGGACAGGACCGAACAAAAAATATCCACAAATTCCAAAACTGGATAGACCTCAAACCCAAATCGATTTTAGGGCGGCATGATGGCGTAGTGGTAGAGTTGCTGCCTGACAGCGCTTGCAGGGCGCAGCGGTAGAGTTGCTGCCTTACAGCGCTTGCAACGCCAGAGACGCGGGTTCTATCCCGACCATGGGTGCTGTCTGTACGGAATTTGTACTTTCACCCCGTAACCGCTTGGGTTTTCTCTGAGATCTTCGGTTTCCTCCTACACTCCAAAGATGTACAGGTTTGTAGGTTAAACTAAACTAAACACCAGCCACTATAACTGGAATCACTGATAGACCATAACAGATAAGAGCAACAAGTTTCCCTTACCTAAAGGCCCTTGGTGATCCTTTTGGATTTTTAAGTAATCAGTGAACTTTATTAATTTCATATTTATTTAGAATTCTAATTTCAACTGGTTTTGGTCTACAGAATGCTAATCCAATCATTAGAAACATGGCACTCTCCTTTGGAGAATGAAAAAGCTGTAGTTTGAAAAACACAATTAGCCATTGAAGTAATAAATATTAAGGTTTTTGAGTAGGTGAACTGAGAAATCTTGTTTCCTCTGTTCGGGAAGATTAATGAGAGACCGTCAATGTTTAAAAATGTGCCTGATCAGGGATAGAGATTAGTTCATATTTCTGTAATATAATAGCAGCATTGAGTCTTCTGTGAAGTACAGATTAAACTCAGTTTATTTTAGGCTCGTGTAATCATAGACAATTTAACCATTTGGCAGCAATTATAGTTATTGTAACAAAAAGTGGGTAGACCTGTGTTTTTTATTTCGAACTGTAGAAGTGGTGGAGAATTTGACTTCACACCAATTATTGCAGAATGACTTGGTTTACACCAGTGTGAATTCTACAGCTGAGAAATGCCTGTGTATCCCTTCTGTTCACACCAGCAGTTCACCTCTGCAATCTGTCTTTACTACATTTATCATTACATATCTGCTATTTTTTCTGGTTTGTATATGTTACAAATTTATTCGTTTATTTAACCCTCAACACTCCCCTCCTCCCCCCCCCCACCACCACCACCACCACCATTAGCATCATGAGAATCTTAAACTGCCTGGAAAATTATTTCATATCACCAAATTCACTGAGCAGATGTTTGTTCAGCAACTGAGTTGCAACAGAATATGTTCTATTTATGAATGCAATGTTTTGATCATTTTTGTCGACACAAGATAAACTCTCCAGTCGGGAACCTCTCCACGCATTAACCGTTGTCAATTGACATATTGCTTTCTGCTGCTTGATGGTGGGAGTAGTGTAAATTGTCTCTAACAAAGTCATTCGTAAACTCTATATTGCCACATAATGAATTGCCATTATTTTGCCAATAATTTGACTCTAGATAGGAATGAGTTTCAGAACCCCATTTAATCCAGTTTTTAAATAGTTTACATGGGAATTTTCTGGTACTGTATTGCAGTACTGACCGGTGAGAATAATGCAGGTGCTTTATGCTAAAATGTAAGGAGTTAATTATTTATATTAAACTATGCAAATAAACAATTGCAAATACCCTTAGTAATATAGTTAAACATCTGGACTACTGGCAATCATTTTACTTTTCCAAATACAACTTTTAAATATTGTATATTACAAATTAGAATCCAATGTCTGAAAATGTTGTACATTATTGCCTTTAACTTGTTGTGGACCTAGTAAAAAAATTGCTAACTTAGCTTGTGGTATGAAAGCTAGGATATTTATACTGGTGAGAATAATGCAGGTGCTTTATGCTAAAATGTAAATAGTTAATTATTTATATTAAACTATACAAATAAACAATTGTAAATACCCTTAGGAATATAGTTAAACATCTAGATTAAACGTTAGGTTTTAACTTTATATAATTCAAAATGTCTAGCTTTGTTCGATTCTAACTTGATCTTTTCACTAAAGTAGTGATAATTGGCCACGTTTGTTAACCACATTTCTGGTGAGTGCTGTTATGTTTTCTTAGAAAGGATCTGCACAAATAAAGCCAATTCTGGCAGCAATCTACAGGATGTTCCACGGAAATGTCTTGGGGCTCATTTTATTTTTCAGTTCTACTAGCTAGTACTAATGCAAGCTTCAACTAGGTTATTGGTTTAGTCCACTGTAGCAACTAGCAAGTTGAATTAATAGCTGCAAACATAGTCAAAGCTATGTTTAGTAGAGTTGTCAAGATAAGTTAATTGGGAGTAGTCTTCAATCTGGAGATTTTTTCTAGACATTTTAAGGTGATTAATATAATGGAATTTTAATGTAAATATACTCTTCCTCCTCTAAATCCGAAAACCACATAACATTGGTTAATGTTGGTTAACATTGATAAAACACGTACCACTGTTTTATCAATTCAGCACCACTTTTCCAAGTGAACTTGATAATCTTTGGTTAATTGTTCTTCTCTCTACAGGGGAAATGCTGGCCTCTGTTTAGTCTATCCCAACATATTACGGAACAAACCCTGTCATTCTTTTGGACAACATCAGACCTCCTGCATTGTGTAAATGTTTAAATTGCACAGATGTAGTCTTTACGAAGCTTGATTTTATGAAGGCAGTCACTTCCTTGCAGATAGATGTTGGGATTGTTCATTTCTAATTGAGTCCTGTAAATGGCCATCCTGCCCTTGTGTCAGTAAAATGCGATTTCTTCATTATCCCATTTAATCCTGGAACAGATCATACGGCATTATTATGGGACTATGAACCATTTTATTTGCAGTAGTTCAAGCCAACATCCCAGCGCCATCATCCTGAGGGCAATAAATGCTGGCTGGTCTTGTTTATGTCAAAGGACCCATAACTTTATTTTTTTTTTAATCAAGTTACACTGTAGCAAGTCTGAATTTGTCTGGGTTAAGTCGCAGCTACCCTCACCTCCTCCAATTTCTCACAAACCTGTACTTTTCATTGAGTTCCTTGCTCTCAATAGAATGTTTGCTTTGCCCCATTTTTTTGTTACATTTATTTTATGGTGAATGCATTTATGAAATAATTCTTTAATGACAGCTAATCCTTTATTTTCCCGCCCCCTTACTTCTATTATTATCACTTCTTGACATTGCATTTATTTTTGCTACATGTTTTACATAATTGTTGAAATTCATGTCATCTTCGTCCTGCTAATTTGTAACTTGTCTCCTTTATCAATTTATTTAGTCATTTGTCCCTGCGTTCTTAATCCTCTGGTTTACTGACATTTTGGAAGTACATAATAGTACATCTATTAATGTAATAATTTCCTGATCCCCATAGTCTGCCATTGATGAATCGCGTTTCTCGTGGAGTTTATATTTTCCCATGGAATGTGCACTTGTCAGAAATGCTGAAATGTTTCTTTAAATGTTTGCTATTTATCGTAAAACATGTTTTTAATCTCCATTGCCAATCTCCAGTGCACTCCCAACATAATTGTAATTATGAACGGTCAAGAGTTTATTTTGTAACTGATCTGTATCTTGAATGGCTATAAGATTACTCATTAACCCAATCTCAGATAATATCAAACATTCCTCAGTAGCTTCATGATATATTCTGGAATACCATCCTAGGCCATTCATCTGAACTATTTTGTCATAATTTGATTTGGAGTCTCCACAAAGATCAAATTTCTCCATGATTGTCACATTACCTTCTTTTGCAGTAAACTATTCTGAATTAAATTTTTCTCTCCAATATTGTTACTGTCGTTAGAGACCTTCTAAAGAACTTCAACTGTTAACTTTTATTTATTTTCTACCATCTCCACCCATACTGATTGTACTTCCTGTTTTCTGGTACTAAAACTGTTCCTCTCTACTTTTGTAATCCTTTAGCAGTGTTTCCTCACAGCACTTTTTTTCATTTTTTATGCCTTGTCAATGTTATATATTTAATTCCCTTGTTCATCATGGTATATTTGCACGTAGCCTGTATTAAATTGGATTATTACGAATGGGGCTATATTTAAACCTGGTCCATAGAATGCAAATCCCGTAAAATGCCTTAATTCCCTGTTCCATCTATGACATTGTAAACGTTCACAGTTTTACTCTTAACAACAATGCCCCCTCCCCTGCCCGCAATCCTGCAATTTAAATTAAATTCCAAATCTGAAGCCCCAATCCTGAACAACCAATGCTGCATTGCAAAATAGCAGGCATAGACAGAGAGAACCGTTTCATTCCCCCCATTTCCACCTACTATAATTTCCTTGAGTAGTACTGTGTTCTTCTTCACTTTTCTCACTCCCGTGCCTGCTTTTGGCTCCCCACTCGTCACGTCCATTTCACAACAAAGCCGTCAGCAATTAACCCTTGCCTGTTGAATAAGATCAATATCGGTGTTTTCAAACCTCCCTGACTCTCAGAACATCATTCTCTCCCTGACTAGTCCCAAATCCAGATTTGCATGAATCACACTGTCAGAGTAACACTTGCCCTCCTTGACACACCTTGTCAGCGGCTGTGAGTCAAGCCCAGTGTCTCTGTATCTGAAATTCCTGGAGAGTTACTGTCTTCGTAACTGCTGTTACAGCAGCGGTGGCTGTTAGTGATCCTGCTAATTTCCAAAATGCCATTAAGCAGCTCTAATCATTTGTCCAGCTATCATTATTGAGCTAGCTTATCATATAGAATACATTGTTCTTTCAATTGACTTAATATCTATCTAGCTTTAACTAACCATGTTATCCATAAAGATCAGTGTAAATCACTAACGACTACCCTTCATTCTGTTGCAAGTTGCACTTGAACTAAACACTAGTCAGAATTCAAATACCTTTCGCCATAAAAAAGGATTGACAGCACAGGGCAGCAACACATTTTTTCTGCACTAAATTCACATGCTGTTTAGATACCTGACTCAATTCATTAAAATTACTCTTCATTCCAGTTTACTTTATGACCACTCAAATTACTTATTAGTTATCATGAATAAAACTTTCAAACTTATTATTGGGCAATTTTGCATCTATTGCCAAATATTGATTACAGTGATGGAAGAAATTCCTCATGACCTGGTACAATAAGGATGTGGAAATACTATTTGTTTTGCCAAGACCTGCAAGGAAAGAGTCGAGAGTGTTTAATTGTCACATGCCGAAAGGGAACAATGGAATTCTTATTTGACATTATCAAGACATTATTTCCAAATAATTAAATTTATTGCTTTTAATTTAAATGTTAACCAATGTTCCTTGGCTTTGACACTTGATATTAATTGTGTGTCATTGCTAATATAGAACAGCACAGTTTAATTTTATATCTTAAACACTCCAGATGCTGAGACATCAATGTTTTGGGCAGTGGATTCTCTACAGTCAACTTTAATCAGTTAAATGAAATGCCCTGAACAAAGATGGATTTCAGGGGAAAACATTCTCCAGCTATAATTTGCACTGCACACGAAAATAGTTAGCATAATTTAAATTTTCTTTGGTAGCTTTCTGCTAATTTTCTTTTGACTATTTTCTTAATATAACAAATTGCCAGAAAATTTTGAAAATACTTAGTAGTCCAGCAACGAATACGGAAACAAAAATAGTTAATGTTTCAGGTCAAAGCCCTTCATCAGTACTGCTTCCATTGATCGAATGAAAATAATGCTGGAATGTTCCTGCTTCATTTACAGTATTTCCAATTTTGTAATTCCAGGATATCCGACATCAAGCCAGTGACTTCCCTTGTAAAGTAGCCAAGCTTCCAGAAAATAGAAATCGGAACAGATATAGAGACGTCAGTCCATGTAAGTGCAGGGAAAGGGGTCTTAATTACTGTAAAATGTGAACATGTAATACATTCACATTTCCTGCTGAGTGGAGTCCAAACAATATGCAACTAATCCATAAAATAAAATGCTAATTGACTATGTAGAGCTCAAAGTTGATGTATATAAAATGTGTTCTTGTTGATTAATGGCTTACAACCTATGATTTGCTCCAGAGTGTTTACACCCATTTTTTTAAAAAAAGGGCTGAGGAAATAAGCTAAAAGTCACGATGTTCAGCTATAGGTTTTTATTCTTGTGGAAATTGTGAATGTGACTTAAGCAGTTCAGTCAAAACATCAATATTTTGATCTTTTTTACATTGTAAGATATTTTCAAGAAAGAATATGCAATAGCTGAGACGCTTTGCATTAATAAACATTGGCTATAATTAGGCCGTGTTTTGTTTCTCATTTCAACAATTATGGCTACAGTATTTCTGTAAACAAATTTTTACTAGGCATGTCCAAGATTTGTATTTCTGAACTTCTCAAAACAGATGTAGATGTATATTAATGATTTGATGATTTGATTGCATGTTAAGGTATTGGAATTCAGTATTCAAGAATAAATGTCTTATTTGTAATTATTTTAATTATTTTATCTTTCACGGAATATGATAGCATAGTGATTTCCAAGAGGTTGAGCAATCTGACTGTTTTTAATCATCCATTGTAAGACATTGGGCTGACTGAATTGTGGACCATTGATACAGACAGGAGTTCAAGTCATGTCATGACAGCTGGAATATTTGAATTAATGTAATTGAATGTCTTTATTTTAACGAGCTAGAAATAGAAAACACAGACCACTGGGAAGACTTTGCATGTCAGGCAGCATCTCCGAGGAGAATTAAACAAAAAGTTGGTCTCTTCATCAGTAACCATGAAATGATCATTTTTTTGTAAGAGCCCGTCAATTTTTCACTAATCTCCAAACGGTTCAGAGCAACATTTTTTTTAAATGGGAGGTAGACAAAAATGCTGGAGAAACTCAGCGGGTGAGGCAGCATCTATGGAGCGAAGGAAATGGGCAACGTTTTGGGTCGAGACCCTTCTTCAGACTGATGTGAGGGTGGGGGGGGGGGCTGGTCTGGATGGTGTTGAACACGGTCAGGTTCACAGCACGAATGCAATCAAGAAATGACAAGGGTCTAAAGAGCTGAGAGTTAGTTCGCAAAAGGTTGAATAATCTGTCTGTTTTTAATAATCAGTGTATGATTTGAATAGATTACATGCACTTACGTTGTCCTCCTTTATTCTTAAGAGGCACTAGACCAAGTGGGACCCGTTGGGTCCCGTCTCCTCAACCCGCGGTTGCAGGAGGGGGGGCGGCGGCGGCGGCGGCCTGCGGCGTCACACACACTAACCACCCCCCAAACACACACTAACTACCCCCACACACACTAACCACCCCCCTTGATATTATATTAATATTATTCATTGGCTCCTTTTATCCCATACCCACCCTATTCACTGATGCATAGCCCCCAACTCGCAGGCATGTCTAGAAAGGGAGGGGGGTAGAGAGTGAGGGCAGTGAGAGAGGGGGGCAGAGACAGAGAGGGGCAGAGACGGGCAGAGACAGAGGGAGAGGGAGAGAGAGGGGGAAGGAGGGGGAGAGGGGGGGGTAGGGGAGAAGGAGAGGGGGGGAGAGGAGGGGGGAGGGAGGGGAGCGGGGCGGCAGCTCGCAGGAGGGTGGCAGCTCGCGGCCTGGAGGCAACTCGCGGGGGGGCGGCGGCAGCTCGCGGGGGGGACGTCACTCGCAGCGCAGACGCAGAGCCATTGTGACGTCATCAGCCAAAGCCGCTTGGTTTTATTTTCCAAAGACATTTCAGATTTGTGAACATTTTCATAAATAACTCGAGAAATAAAGCATGCATTTTTCAGATAAGACAATTTTGGACTCTACGGGATAAAACTCTACAGGAATATGTAAAAGAAAATCCGGTTTGCACGGCATTTTTTCGAGTAAACGTGATCACACAAACAAATAAATACACTCACTCAGATCAGAGTTTTATAGTTATAAGGATAAGGATGTGCATTCCACCAGGATAAAACTGTCGGCTGACTTTTTTACTGCGTTACATTTAATTTCCATTAACTGACTGATTCAACAATTGTTACCATTCCTGTTGTTTCAATTTCCATGACTATAATGACTTGCAAATCTTTTAGTCCGAAGACATTTTAGAAATATGCACGTGGCAAACAGATGTCAGGGCAGGGCAAAAGGAGGAAAGAGTAGAAGCCTTATCAGGAAGGTCGATGTGAGAAGGTTTTTAATTGAAGAGAGATTTAGGTTGAGGATCTTTAAATGTAAGATATTTGAGTTTGTATGGTGGTTACAGGGGTAAGCAGAGCAAGATGGATGCAGTAACAAAATGGACAAAATGGTGTTTGAAAATATAAGAGGGCTGTAGAGAGAATTGATGTTGCCGGGCGTGGAAGCAACAAAAACTATTTGAACTAAAGGGTGATTGACTAAAGGGCCTGTCCCACCAGCATGCGATTGCATGCGCCTAGCGCGACCAAACATGGTCACTTGAGGCGTACGGTCGTGCGGGGCAGGTCCCACTTCGAACTGCGGAGGCGTATGGAGTTGTGCGGGGCTGGACCCGGCTTCGCGCAGGGCTCCGAAAATCCTGCACTGTCCGAAAATTCCGCGCGCCCATGGCCTGTCGGCCCGCAGGCGCATTGAGGGCGTACGCAGCGTCTTGACGGCGTTCGCAACGTCTTGACGCCGTACGCCTAGCGCGTGGCGTTGCGCGATGATGTCTCCGCCCGGCGTGCCGTTACGTGAAGACGTCACCACCCGACGCCGTGCAACGTCCAAATTCAGTCGGCCCGCCTCCTGCCCAGCTGATTGGTGAGTATGATGTCAGGACCAGCCCCGCACAACTCCATACACCTCCGCGGTTCGAAGTGGGACCGGCCCCGCGCGGCCATACGCCTCAAGCGACCACGTTTGGTCGCGCTAGACGCATGCAATCGCATGCTGGTGGGACAGGCCCTTAAGTTGGCGTGAATGAGGACAGTTGTTTAGACATGAATGTACCAGAGACATGACATTCAGATTTAAAGCTCAGCTGAAAATTGATTAGATTGTGAAAAGGCTGAGCAATTGGATTGTTTTAAAGTGTGGCAAGGTTAAAGAACTTTAGTGGTGTTTTAAGTCAGTGGAAGTTGTGTCCTGTCAGATGCTGGTTGTGACATAAGGGTTTCTTTTCAAAAAGGAAAAAAATGGAAAGTATTGTTTTTAAAAGCAGCCTTGTTTGACAGCTATTAAAAGGGTTTTGTAATCTTTCAACTTTGCGTTTTTGTGCAAAAAGATCAAGAGTTACAAATGTGTAGTGTACTCTTTCATTTCATTGTTCCAACGGTTGCCATGAAAAAATATGAAGTTCCTTTTTACAGAATCAGAATCGTATAGAATGAAAACAGGTCCTTTCGCCCAACTTGCCCTTGCTGACCAAGATGCCCCATCTATGCTAGTCCCACCTGCCTGCAATTGGCAAAGCTTTTCCTATCCATGTAGTTACCCAAATGTAACGATGTTTTAGTGACCATGTTTTCCCTACAGCCACCCCCAATGCTCCAGCCCAACCCATATTCCAAGTAAAGAGTGAAAGCATTGAATTATAATAGACGCATGAAAAAAAGTAATTCCTGTAAAAAATATATATATATATTCCCTTATTGTTATTACCATAACTCATCAGTCGTTATTTTCACATTTGTGTACGGTCTGGGTGCCTTACCAAATCCCTTCTGAAAATCAAAATATACTGCCTTTGCACTTTCTCTTTGTTTTCTTGTGATGAAATATTGTGTCAAATTCCCTAGGTCTAGTTATCTTGGGATGCAGATTAAGGCCCTTTGCATTTGCAAATCGCTCCAGTCTTTAGTAAAACTAAAACACAAGTACTCGCAAGTACAAGCTAGGTCTCTCTAGACCCTCTCTTGTACCTAGCTGACTCCCTTCCACTTCTGACTGATGCCCTCTTCCTTGCTTCATTCCATGTTGTGCTGTGTTCCAGTGGTTTCTAAATACCCATTCTTGGTCTGGTCGTTGAATCATGCCAAACCCTTGCCATTTTGTTGTGTTACTGAGGTGTTGTTTTAAAATTGAAAAATAAATGAGGAATTGAGTACATTTGGTGAGGAAATAGCATTAATAATATGAATGCCAATATGAGACATTATAGAAAAGAGTGAAAACAGGACACGAGATGTTCAAATTGTACATAGGAAACATTCTGGGTTAAATCATGACAAGTTAATTGTAAAGTGTAAGAGCCAGATGAAGAAATGGTGCATAAGATAGGTTAGATTGTTGGAGCGAGATAAAATTATTCAAGACGTCAAGAGAGTTTATTGTCATGTGTCCCAGATAGGACAATGCAATTCTTGCTTGCTGCAGCACGACAGCATATTGTAAGCATAAATACAGAACAGTTCAGTTCAATTCAATATACACATAAATAAACAGATAATGTTCTGTAGTCCAAAGCAGGACTACAGAACATCAATCAGAAATCAATCTGAGATTAATGGATTTTTCCAATCCCCATTTTCCTAGATGAGTAAACACAAAATGCTGGAGTATCTCAGTGGGACAGGCAGCATCTCTGGAGAGAAGGAATGGGTGACGTTTTGGGTCGAGACCCTTCGTCAGACTAGTTAGGGGAAAGGGAAACAAGAGATATAGACAATGATGTAGAGAGATGGGTATCTTTTATTTTGTGCAGCCAACAACTCCAGGAAATTGCATCCTGGTTTTAAACACAGGCCACAGAAAAAAAACGTCATGCCAAATGTAGGATTAAGATATGTTAAGGTTATTTTGAAGAAGCATAAGAACCTGCTTGTGATCTGGGACAATATTGGACTCTCATATTTACCCTTACTGTATCAATATTAACAGGAACATTGTTTTACTTTGTTCGAGCAATGTTGAATTAGTATCTAATTCTGATATTAAGAGATGGACTTTAATCTGTAAACTAAATTTTGAATTAAACTGCAAACTGTATTAAATAAATGAAGAAGGGTCTTGACCTGAAATGTCACTCATTCCTTCTACTCAAGGATGCTGCCTGTCCCGCTGAGTTACTCCAGCATTTTGTGTCTATCTTTAAATAAATTCACATGCAGTTATCAAATTTCTGCCATTATTTATACTTGTGGCACTTCTCTTTTTTTTTAAAACCACACCCCACTGGTTAAAAAGAGAAGTGCTCGTTTCATCATTTCTGTGCTGAGTTTTTTTTAATAGAGGATATTCAGTTGCCATATAGGAGTGTTTCTTGACCTGTAGAACAATGACCATTTTTGATGATTTTTCTGGTTTTAATTAAACTAGAAGGAGTTGCCTTCTCAATTTTACATGTACACTGATTTTTCTTTCATTTTGTCTCATAACCAAGCAACTACGATATACAAACTATTTCCAGCGTTGTGCCTAGCAGGATTATAAAATGGTCCTCTCTCATGTCCAGATAAAATACTTGTTTCTAAAGAATGTGGTATTGCGACAAAGTAAATGTATATCAGACCATTTAATATTATACCCTTTCTGTGCTACAAATAGCTTGATTGGTACTTCCCATGTGCCTCTGTTGCCAAAAATATAGCAGATATAGAATGCTCACAGCTCTTGTTTTTTTTTAAAGTTGATCACAGTCGAATAAAGCTGCAGCAGGGTGATAATGACTACATTAATGCAAGCTTGATTAAAATGGAGGAGGCTCAAAGAAGTTACATTCTAACTCAGGTCAGTATTCTTGAGTACGGCACATGGTTAAAAATAATCATCTCTAAAAAAAATTGTCTTTTTAAATATTTAATTATTGCACAGGTTCTCACTTCCTTTCCAAAACATGGGACATTTGGCATAAGTGGTCAAAATATAAAGTGAACCTGAGATGGTCCATTGAACAGATCTTCCTGACCCCAGTCCCTCTGCCCGGAATTGTTGCCTGCAGTAAATAACACTGCTTTCCAATTGTGAAAAACAGAGTTATTTAAATATCCAGGAGATTTAGAGCTCCCCAAATTGCCTTGCATTTCCAATGTCTCAAATTGCATTGCAATATCCGTACCATTTTGCTGTTTATAGGTTGCACTTCAATCTTTGCATCTTTCACCTGTTTTACATTCATTGTTGCATTTATTGTTATATATCTATCATTACAAAGTATATTGTTTACTCTGAACTTCATGCAAACAAGATAAACAAGCAAACAAGAAAACCAGGGGCCACAGTTTAAGAATAAGGGGTAGGCCATTTAGAATGGAGATGAGGAAAAACCTTTTCACCCAGAGAGTTGTGAATTTGTGGAATTATCTGCCTCAGAAGGCAGTGGAGGCCGATTCTCTGGATGCTTTCAAGAGAGAGAGAGAGAGAGATTGAGCTCTTAAAGATAGCGGAGTCAAAGGATATGGGGAGTAGGCAGGAATGGGGTACTGATTGTGGATGATCAGTCATGATCACAGTGAATGGCTGGCTCGAAGGGCCGAATGGCCTACTCCTGCACCTATTGTCTATTGTCTATTCATTGCACCCTAGTGTTTATGATCATTAACTATATCTGAATCTGAACCCTTTGGCAGTAGAAAAGTCATAGAACTGGCTTTGCCAGCTGTGAAATGTGCAGGGATTTTAATAACAGTTTAAACATAAATAAATAAAACACTTTACAAATTTTAAGGCATTAAAATGTAACGTGCAATACTTTTAAGAAAATGTAACATTTTCCTATGCTGCTAGTACAAAGACCCCCAATCCCCATTGAAATCAAGGAGTTTATAATTCAAGACATTCATTTCTTCTGCATTGTCTGGAAAGGACCTACTCTGGCTCTGCACTGGCTCTGACAATTGAAGGAGAAAACTGACAAATTCTCCTGCATCAGTACTGAATGTAGAGGGAATATAGCCAGTGAAGCAGAAGTAGTGTAGAAGTGAGAGGGAGAGGTGACACAAGAACCTGGGAGATGATGGATGAAAATAAAAGGAGGTGTGGGGGGGGGGGGGGGAGGATGGAACTAGCCCTCACTGTCCCCTGGCTCTTTCCCCGGAATAGGAGAAACAAATATATGCAAATCCTTGTCCCTTCACCACCTGCCAGGGACCCAAGTTGCCCGTCCAGGTGAGACAGGGAATCAATGAAGCTCCTCCAATCTGATCTATTGCTTTTGATGCTGCTGTGGTCTGTTAACAATTTCCAACTTAGTGCTTGGGGGTGGGTGCTGTATGTAAATCATTATGGTTTATCTATGGCGTGAGTTTATTTTAATCCTGGTTTAAAAGAAATAAAGCTTGTCTTTATATAAACTTTCACAAGCCCTATATTTTGTAGCCACAAACTATAACTTTATAGCCACCGTAGCCGTTACTGATAAGGGTACCCTTATCGTGTATGACAAAGAAATATGGTAATAAATAACCACACAGCAAAATCCCTTGAATGTTAGAGAGATAAATGACCAGATTGTTAGTTATAGTGATGTTGCCTGCAGTCTAAGCATTGACACCAATGGTTTTTGTGTCTAGAGATATATTTAATGTCCTTCTGAAAATATATAGACAGATCTATACTTCAATATTTTACATACTTGAATACCTACAGCAATGTAGCAGAATTTCAGGCTTGGATTATAGGTAAGGGGTTTAGCCTGCAAGTTCTGAAGCAAAGGAGCTAACACTAAATACAGAGTGCCATCCAGTTGAATGATCCATAACAGCATTTTAGTAATCTGTAAAGAGTTTTTTCCCACTTGACAACCATTGCATTATTTTCTTCTGTCTCCCATTCCCATTCTCATCCCCCCAAACTATGTTCTGTACTGGTAATTCTATGTCACAGCATGGAAGAAATGTGAATGAAACTCTGGATCTGGAAATGTTGAGATACTTATAATTTTATGTAAATTAGTACCTATTTTAACAAGAGCTGAGTTTAATATTTCCGCTCCTGATCATTTTGTGCCTATACTGCTCCTTTCTATAGCCCATCTTCTTCTTATCATTACACTATCATTCTTAAAGTTTCTAAATATCAGTTTTTATGTTCGAGCTGCCTGCTCGTAAATTGGATAACGATAAAGTTTTTTGTATCTTGGATTGGCAGAGTATGCCTGCAGTATACAAAAAAAATTAATCTGTTGCTTTTACAGGGACCTCTTCCAAATACGTGTGGCCATTTCTGGGACATGGTTTGGGAGCAAAAGTCTCGGGGAGTGGTGATGCTCAACAGAATAATTGAAAAGGGATCAGTAAGTAGTTGAATGTATCTGCATTCATTTCATAAAGCGCTGTGTGGAGTTGTTGAAAATGTGAATCTTCAGTTAAGATATGGAATTTATCAAATTAATCAGCAGTAAAAAATTAATTGTAGTTTAATCTACTGTCTTGATTGATTATAATGGCGACTGAAAGAACTACTTTAGACCATTATATTGGAACAAAAAGCTATTTTGCCAGGGCACGTGGTATTAATAGGCCTTGAGGTTTGAATGTAATCATATGCATCTATCTTCCTCTGCCTGAAAATAACTTTGGTGCTTCTGCCATTTGTTAACAGAGGAACAATACAATACACTACAATACAATACAATTTATTTGTCATTTGGACCCCGTTGAGGTCCAAACGAAATGTCTAATAATGGGACGACCTGCATATGTTAACCTGATAATGGGACGACCTGCATATGTTCTTTCCTTTTTTCAATTTGGTGTTGGATTGTAGGCAGTCAATTATGCAAAGAAACAGCCAAATTTGTTCTAATTTCATTAAGTAATCCTCAGGCATGGCTTCAGACCCCAGAGTCGTTCCCACTTAAGTACCATTACTGCTACTTAATGTCCATATCCCTATTCTTGGATAGAACCATTACTAGTGCTGTACTCTTCTGTGAAGAGCAAGGCTTTATTTCTTATACTAAATTAAATTTATTTTATCGATAAGCAGTCTCTAAAGTTTTAATTTTGGAGATACAGCAAGGAAACAAACTCTTCGGCCCACCGTGTCCACATTGACCATTGATCCCACTTTCTCATCGATTCCCTACACATTAGGAGCAAAATGTATTTTTACAGAGGCCACATACCAGCACATCTTTTGGATGTGGGAGGAAATCGGACTACCCAGAGGAAACCCACACGGTCACAGGGAAACCCACACGGAACATGCTAACTCCCCACGGATACAATACTTTTTTTAGAAAGGATGGATAAATATCATTGCATCAAGAGCTTCTTAAGTGATTTGGTGCATAAAAAATAACTGCATAAAATGTAATTATTTCGTAAATGTATTTTCCAGCCAGAAATAAAAATATTTATTGAATGTCAGAGCTAGTTTGGCAGTAAGACTGTGCTTTATTGAAACTTAATATAATAATGCTGTGTTAGTTCACTTCGAAAATTAGAACGTTTGAATGTCGGTTACAAGGTCATGCCAATTTATCCAGACATTTTGTAATTCCAGGTAAAATGTGCAAAGTACTGGCCAAGTAAGGAAGAAGTGGACATGGTTTTTCCAGACACACACTTCAAGTTAACATTGATTTCAGAAGACGTAAAATCATACTACACAGTACGTCAGTTGGAGGTTGAAAACCTTGCAGTAAGTGCATCAACAAATATTTAATCTTGATTTTTGTAACTTTTTTATTGTTTAAAATCCTTTACAGTTAATAGTATTGCCTTAATTCCCACTGCAGAATATCAAGAAGGGAAAGGGTGACCAAAGTTAGTTGAAACCATTTAATATCTCATAATTATGCTGTTTGCAGATGTCCAAACTCACAATTAATAAAATGTTAATCTTTCAAGCTTAGCAAATGTAAAGGGTTTCCTGTGCTGGTTGATGCAAGAGCGTGTGCAGAGGTAACACAGAAGAAAACTATTTATTTCTGTCAGAATTAGTCAACAAGAAATCAAATGCATTGCTCATTGTCTTCTATTATAATGAACCAGGAATGATAGATCTTTTGATGCATTAGATAGGTATCTTTTGGAACAATGTATCTGGGGTTTTTATTTTGAGACTCTCAGACCAAATATCTGTGTACACACAACTATTATTAATCCTAGAAAATGGCAATTGGATTACACTGAAAACCATTTCTTTGAATTAGTTTCTCAATTTGTGGCCAGTAGCAGATTAGATTAAGCTTTCATGGGTATTGATTTTTTTTTTTTAATTCATATACTTTAAGTAAATTTAAAGGAACAGCAAATGGGACATGCACGAATGTATGTTATTTTGTGAATTAGCCAAGTTAATCAATTTTTCTGACGTTGATTCATAGATTAAGAATGAAGACCCCTGTTCTTTGAATGCTGTTGTCTTTAGCATTTCCCAAAACAATTTCATTTAAATTTTCCTTCAGCATCTCGGACAAAAGAAGCCATCTCTGTTATTTAATATGCAATAGCCCATTAGAAACAGATGGAAAAAGCATTAATTGGATCTTTGGAACTGGATAAATATTTGAAAACTGAACATGTGATGGAAGGAACTGCAGATGCTAGTTTATACCAAAGGTTGATGCAAAATACTGGAGAGGCAGTACTGACCTGCTGCGTTACTCCAGCACTTTGTGAAAACTGAACATGGCAGGTTGTTATACGACAGAAGTACTGAAAGATTGAACCCCATTTTTAAATTTAGAATCTGGCTGAAAACTGTGGCTCAGTTATTTTTGTATGGAATAAAGTGACTGACAGAAACACCTTTCTTGCAACTGATAAATAGGCACCAAGTCTCTAAGTACCATTATATAAAAAATATATACTGTTTTTATGATTTGATAAATTAGAAGAAAAGCTTTTGTGTATAATTTTGAGTTCAGATCATGCACTGTTGATGTAGCCAGTATGTAACTCTCCATTTCAATCTCAGGAAGGAATATATAATTATGATTCATGCCTACCTAATTAGAACCAGCTGTAGATATCTGCTTTGGCAAATAGCAAATTTTTATCAGAAAGTCACAATTTGGATCTGCTGCAAAGATTTTGGGTGTATTAACTGCCCAGTGCAGAGGAATTTAAAACCACCTGATATTCTGATATTTTGGATGAGGCATTGAACTGATATCTGTCCATGGACCATGGATTTAAGAGAGAGTTAGATAGAGCTCTAGGGGCTAGTGGAGTCAAGGGATATGGGGAGAAGGCAGGCACGGGTTATTGATAGGGGACGATCAGCCATGATCACAATGAATGGCGGTGCTGGCTCGAAGGGCCGAATGGCCTCCTCCTGCACCTATTTTCTATGTTTCTATGAAAAATAAATCCTTCGCAAATATTTGAAGTACAGGATTTTTCAGGTCAGTCTTTAATCCTGAACCAGAATCACCAGAAGCATCTTGTCATTTGTGGGTCTTACTATGAGTAAATTAGTGGCCACATTCACTTTATTTGCGACAAAGTGTTTTAACCAGACATCGTAAAAAGTGCTGATTCTGATGAACGCCTCTGACCTGAAAGCTGAACTGTTTCTCTTTCCACAGATGCTCCTTGATCTGCATGAGTTTGTCCTGCATTTTTGTTTTTATTTCAGATTTACAACATGCAGTTTCTTAGATTTTTTTTCATAAAAATGACTAAGTATGTTTTTGTAATTTTTTCATTTTAATAGTTAAGGTGACCAATCTGGAAAGTAAAAGATTGTGATCGTTTAACTATAAACATAGTTCTATTCAATTTCACGAAGTCCAATTTATTTTCTGTTATGAAGCTTATAATGCCCCATGCATTAATCCATAACATAGATGGCATGTTATAAATTAGGTAAAAGTAATTCTAGAGACTAATGGTCTCCAAGATGTGTTAAGACTATACTAATCCAATAGTTTGGCATACACTCAGCATTCCATTCTTAATGTATTTCTTTAGCATTCCCATAAGTAAAGTTGATTCTCAGAACAAGATTTTTGAGATGCAGTTGTCCACTTGTAGAGTACAGGACACACAATATGACAAAGCTACTGATGTGAATATAATGGGGAAATTCGTTTTTGCACTTGTAGGTATTGCATTTTAATTTCTATAATTAAAGAACATTAGTTTTCATAAGACAAATGTATTTTAGTTCAGTTTGCGTAATAACATTAATTTATTTTAAATGCTTTGGGATATGTGCATGTACTTCAATGGTAAAATTATCACTAATCCATTTCAATGCCTGGTTGTATTTATTCTTTCATTTTGTGTGTCTACTTATTTAGACCAAAGAAACCAGGGAAATTTTGCACTTTCATTATACCACATGGCCTGATTTTGGAGTTCCAGAATCTCCTGCTTCATTCCTTAACTTCCTTTTCAAAGTGAGGGAATCTGGCTCGCTGAATCCAGAGCATGGGCCTATTACAGTTCACTGCAGTGCAGGAATAGGAAGATCTGGCACATTCTCACTGGTTGATACCTGTCTTCTGCTGGTATGTACTATTATAATGCTGCATTGCATTTCATGCAGAGTTTTTTAAAAAGCTTAAAAATACAACAATATTATAAATGGTTGAGGCTGACTTTGAGTGTAACATTATTACTCTAAATATCTGTGGTATGTTGCTGCACACATGGAAGGAAGTTTACCAGTCAAATGATAAACTGCTTTTCCTGTACAAACAGTTGATATGAAGAAAAACAGCTGAATTCCCAGCAGTACATTATATATATATTTTCTTCTTTTTTTTCAGGGGGAATAATGTAATATTATCAACCAGTAAACATTTCTAAACTAGGAAAATAAGGGGGGAAACAATGCAGGTGGCAGTTACTCCAAGCAATGGCTTGTTTGAAAGTCTCCACTAAAATAATACATCTAATTTGTTCATGAACCTATCTCTGGGGAAAAAAGTTGTTTGATTTACTTGTATTTCTGAGGCTTGGACTATTTACACCTGGCATCTCGGGGCATTGGAAAAATACCACTGAAGCTGTCTCCACAATATCCCCCAAATTCACTGGAATGATGAAGAAACCAACATCACAGTCCTCTTCCCAAAACAACACCCCAGCATTGAGGCCACGTTTACACTTAGTGGCTTTGTTGGCTAGGCTAAACAGACCTTCAAAGCCAAAACTATCGCAAGCTCTGTCATGGTAGGAGATTGCCAAGCTGATAGAACAAAAGCTTCAAGAATGCACCGCAAGCCTCCTTGAAATGCAATAACTCTTCCGGTTGCTAGGAGTCTCTGACCCATGACAGCTCAAAGTAGAGAAGGATAATTTGAATGACGTTGAGAACCTCAAGCCACTCATTGGGAGCAGACTAAAATCCCACCCAAAACAGTGCACCATCCCAAGCTATCCCACTATGTGCCCCATCAGGAGGCTGATGCTCCATCTGTGGAAGAGCCTGTAGTTCCAACCTTGCCACTTCAGCTCCCACAAAATGGAGTGGAACAAGTCATCCTCAATTTAAGGGACTGCCAAGATGATACTAATTCCAGCGAGTGAATACTCGTGTCTACAAAGTTGGCAATTTATGACACATTTTTCAAGTTCAGAAAATGGTTTTATGGGCATTATTGCACAGCCTGAAAGTTACAGACATTGTAGCATTAGGAGTTATATGATTGCCCGTTGTTAGAATTGGGTGTTTGATCCTGTTGTAATCTTGGCCTCCATCCCTTACACTTAAACACTCACTCTTCTATGTATTCATATGTGGTGCTCCTTGACCATTGCCAATTTCCTTCTTGTTCCTATCTGCCATCAAGCTAGAATGTTTTAGAAATTGAAATTGAGCACTCGACTATAATTTTTATTCTTAATATTGGTTTAATGTTTCTTGACAGATGGATAAACGGAAAGAACCTTTGTCTGTGGATGTTAAGCAAGTTTTATTAGAGATGAGAAAGTATCGTATGGGTCTCATTCAAACAGCTGATCAGATGCGTTTTTCCTACATGGCTATTATTGAAGGGGCAAAATTCATCATGGGAGATCCTTCCGTACAAGTGAGCATTCCAGTTTCGTTTTTTGGTTTGGTTGTTACCAAAGAGCTTGCATTAATAAAGAAACTTGCATGCCCTCACCCATATTAAATATTACTTCAACAATTTTGTTCTTATAGAGGTGTATAAAATCATGAGAGGAATAGATCAGGTAGATGCACAGCAGGCACGTGCCGTGAGTAATTACTCAGGGTAGGCAGTCAGTCGGCTTAAAAAAAATCTTAAACCGCGCATGCACAGATTGTTCTCCTCTCCATAAGCTGTCAGTCGACTTCAAAACCCATATCGCTTAATAAAGTACCGTATTTCCCGGCAATGAAGATGCATCCCCATTTTGAGTTGCTAAATTTTGAAAGAAGGCTGGCGGAACATATAATTTCTCATGCTCAAATTTTATTTTTTTTTTAAATAAAGTAACAATTCAATTTGCCCAAGGCTTCTAAATCTCCTTCATTCTGAATTACTGAATGGGTGGGGGGTGAGGGTGACAGCAGGTGGAGAGATGGGAAAAACGGGAGCACACCGGGACAAGTTGTATCGGTTGTGATCTTATTGAATGACAATACTAGTTCAAGGGACCAATTGGGGGGAGAGTTCCTTTCACAGCATGTGGGGAGTCTGGCCAGGGGTAAAGTTGCGGGGAGTTCAGGAGTGTTTAGAAGGAGGGGGTCGGGGATC
Organism: Malacoraja senta; assembly: GCA_038087875.1. NCBI lineage: Eukaryota > Metazoa > Chordata > Chondrichthyes > Rajiformes > Rajidae > Malacoraja > Malacoraja senta. The sequence continues at coordinate 63,326,497 of CM075982.1, read as the reverse complement.
ATGCCAGAAACTCACTCACTGCTGCCGCAGCGCTCCGGGCGCGGAGCCGCCGCATTGTGTCCAGGGAGGGAAGTAGCTCGGGTGGCTGTGAACGGCCGCCGGAACCGGATAGCGGAACTGGCCGCCACCTCGGCGCCTTCTGCCGGCCCGCTCACCTCTGGCAGTGCTCTCCGTCTGAATATCTCTCACCTGCCGCTCGCCGGCCTCGCTCATGTCAGCCGTTTCCTGGCAAATCCTTAAATTCCAACTGCCGCCGGGAGCAGGACATGGCCTCACTTGCTGCTCTGGGTGACACTGCATGGCATTCACTGCCCAGTCCGTGTCTTTCAATGTAGACCGGAGAGTGAGGGGACCAGCTCAAGAGCGGGTCAGCAGGCGATGGATAACAGGACAGTGGGCGGTGGAGCTTACTTCTGTGTCAGCGCGAGTAACCTCAATTGGTCCCTTGATCGCGCTGACACAGGAGTAAGCTGTTTCAAACATGGATAATGACAATCCATGTTTGAAACTTGCGCTGCACATGCACAGTAGGCTGCTGCGCATGCGCAGTCCACGGTGCAAAGGCAGCATTTCAGCTGCCTTCAGCTCCCCTTGTCGTGAAGGCTGGAAGCAGCGCTGACGGCACGTGAGCTGCACATACTTTCGCGTGTTACATGTACTGCGGATGAAAGGCACGGGAGAATTATGCCTACCTAAGAGATCGATCTCTTAGGTAGGCATAATTCTCCCATGCCTTTACTATTTATATTTAATAATTACCAATTTATAATTTTAATCAGGGTAGGCAGTGCCTACCTTGCCTACCCTGACGGCATGTGCCTGATGCACAGATTCTCTTGCCCAGAATAGGTGAATCGAGGACCAGAGCACATGGGTATAAGGTGAAGGGGAAAAGATTTAATAGGAATCTGAGGTGTAACCTATCACACAGGACGGTGGGTGTATGGAACAAGCTGCCAGAGGAGGTAGTTGAGGCTGGGACTATCCCAACGTTTAAGAAGCAGTTAGACAGGTACATGGATAGGACAAGTTTGGAGCAATATGGACCATATGCGGGTAGGTGAGGCTAGTGTTGCTGGGACATGTTGGCCGATGTGGACAAGTTGGGCCGAAGGGTCTGTTTCCGCACTGGATTACTTTCGGATTCTAATTACAATAGTTGCCTTATGTACAGAAAGATCCACAAATGTTTATTATTGTCTGAAGAAGAGACTCGACCCGAAACATCACCTATTCCTTCGCTCCATCGATGCTGCCTCGCCCACTGAGTTTCTCCAGCATTTTTGTCTACCTTTTATTACTTTTTATTAGATCACCGACAACCTTGAATTCTGTTGTGGAATTTTTTTGCATGCAGCTAAACAGGCAGATGGGGATTTCATGTTAATAAGCTATCTGAAAGTCAACATCTTCATCAATGCTGCAGTCTCGCCCTGGTGCATTGAGATGGGTTTGGGTCTGGAGGAGATACTGCAACTGTGGCTTTCCAATCATTGCATCAGAAACTGGTGTTACAAAGGAAAATGGCCCCAAGATGCGTCACAGAAACAACTTCAGAAAAGTTTAGCTGACCCACAATGTATTACAACAGTTGACTAAAATATTTGCCATGGATCATTATAAAAGTCGAGCAAATAGTTGATGGGTAGAGAGGTTTTTAGAATCTGGATCTCCCCAATGCTAACTCTCCTTCCAATTCCCATACTGACCTTTCTGTCCTGGGCCTCCACCAGTGCCAAAGTGAGGCCACAAGCAAACTGGAGAAACAGCACCCCTTATTCTGCTGGGGTAGCTTACAAACCCAATGGTATGAACAATGAATTCTCCAATTTGGTTAACAAACTAACAAACACCTTCCCTTGCTCCAACTCCCTGGGCAGATGGAAACTTTGGAAGCATTAGATGGGTATCTTCTGGAACAATGAGAAAAACAGGAATGTTTTGAATAATGAGCTAACGATTATCTTCTCAAATTCTTCCCTCTATAAATAAGGAACAATGGAAAGAGCTTTCTAATGAAGACCTTGCACCACCACCAGAACATAGTCCTCCACCTCCGAGGCCCCCAAAACGTGCAACTGAAATGCCCAATGGAAAAGCACCAGATGACATCATATGTTTTACAGACCCAGATGAGAGAACATGTGAACAAAAAGTGGAAGATATCGCTGATGGCAAAATAAACCAACTTACCAAGTCGCAAACAGAAAGGTATGTACAAAGACAATTTGTCCCTCATCAGTTGTAGTGGCACAGTTCACAATTGTTCTGGGGTTTGAGGCTTTTTTTCCTCTCATGAATTATATTGTGCTTCCAAATGACTCGGATTAGATAATATTCATGAGAGAAAAGATTTGCTGCTGATGCAGAATATGTAATTGTTAAATCAGGGATAATGATCAGCCATCTTGAGTATGTTTGCTAATGAATCTGCAGACTTGGCCAGGATCATTGCCGTAGTTGAAATGCAGGCAATTAGCGTGGGGAAGTTGTTGAAAATATGTACTCGGTGTCTTAAATGAAAGTTTTTGCATTCTTGAACAATTGTGATAAAGGTAGAGCAAAAACAGTAAGCTAAGAAACATAGTGGGGCATGCAGCATCAATGGAAGACAACGTTTCATCCCACCAGCTTCCACATCCAAAACATCATTCGCTGCCATTGTTGCCAGCTCCAGCACGATCCCACTACTATTCACATCTTCCTTTCTCCCACTGCTCTCCTCGGGAACCTGTGGACGTCTCAACCTTCCTATTTCCCAGTCATTTTCCCCTGTGGTTGATGGAGGTCTAACACCTGACCCTTCACAGCCCCTTCCCCATCACCTTTCAGGATCCTAAACAATATTACAGGGAGAGTGTTTTTGCCTCTTCTAAGTTGGTCTGCTGTATTTGGTGCTCACAATGTGGCCTCCTCTACATTGGTAAAACCTAGCATAAACTTGGTGAGCATGTTATGGAACAGCTACGCTTTGTCCAGAACGGCCATCTTGAACTACTGGTTGTTTGTCATGTTAACTCTCCTACCTGATACCACGCTGACCTGGCTATCCTCTGTTTCTATTCTGAGACAAATGCAAATTGGTGAACTAACTGCTTGAGACGCGGGACTGCAGATGCAGCAAACAAGCTGCTGGGGGATCTCAGCGGGTCAGGCAGCATGCTTAATGTTCTACGTTGAGACCTTGCATCAGGACTGAGAGTGTAAAGGGGAGAGGTGAAGGCAGGAGATGTCAAGTGACGGGTGGATTTGAGTGATGAAGGTGGTGTGGTGAGAGTGGACAGAGGCCGGCAGATGATCTGTGGAGACATTGAAAGGCTGCATGTTCTGGAGTCCCATAAAGAAAGGAAAGTCATAAGTGGGACCATGTGAGGGAGAGACTCCGCAGTTGCTGTGTTGGAGGGGGGAAGGGATGGGGTAGGTTGTGTGAGTGTGTGGGTGATAGACTAATTGGAATTAGGTAGAGGAGGGGAAGAAACTGGGTAACAGCGGTGGGGAGTGTGGGGTTGGAAAGAATAGTCAATAGTCACATACACATATAAGTTCAGTGAAATGAATTTGCCAGCAGCGGTACAATTAAAAAAGAACACACAATACACAATAAGATTTAACACAAACATCCAACACAGCATTCTTCACTGTGGTGGAAGGCATAAACTTCAGTCAGTCCTCCATTGTTCACCCATGGTCGGGGCCATGAACCTCCGCAGTCGCCGCTACGGACGGCCGGATATACAGGCCCTCTCGCTGGGACGGCTTGGAGGTCCCGAATCGGCGCTTTCTTACCGGAGACCGCGACTTCAGGATGTTGTAGGCCGCAGGCCGGCAGTTGGAGCTCTTCTCTGGCTATCCCCGCCGAGGAATCCCGCTCCGGAGGGTAGTCCATGCCGCGTCCAAGGCTAGCAGCTCCGCAGACCACGGGTTCAGGATGTAACAGTCCGCGGGCCAGCGATCGGAGCACTCCCTTCTGGCGACCCCGGCAAGGGCACGCCCGCTCCACGATGAAAAGTCCACGCTGCGCCCACTGCTGAAACTCCGGGCCCGACTCCGGGAAAGGCAGCTCCAATCCATGGTGTTAGGCCACGAGGGAGACGACATGGAAAAGGTCGCCTCTCCATGGAGGAGGCGACCGAAAGCGGTTCCCCCCTTCGCCACCCACCACACAAGACACCGAGAGACACTAAAACAAACATTTGGACACACAAAAAAAACAACAACAAAAGTAGAAATAACGAACATGCTGCTGGCAGGGGTGAGATTGAGGTCCTGAGTGAATCAGGTGCATCAGGAGAGAAAGGAATAGAGGTGTGCGTGTTATGTGAAATTGAAGTATTCAATGTTCATGCCATTGAATTGTAGACTACCCGCGTGGAATACGAGGTCCTGTTCCTCTAGTTTGCATTCGGCCTCACCTTGGTAATGGTGGAGGCTGAGGACAAACAATTCAGTGTTGGGAGTTCAAATGACTTACATCCAGGAGTTCAAGATCACTATTGCAACAATATTTTACTGGCCCACTTGTATGAAATCTGAATTTTCCAATTTTGGGTAACCCACACTGCTGGTGTTGTCATCCCAAGCACACTTAGATGTCCACCTAAGGTAGACACAAAATGCTGGAGTAACTCAGCGGGACAGGCAGCATCTCTGAAGAGAAGGAATGGGTGGACAGAGATAGAATGTGGAGACAGTAAGACTGGTGAGAGAACTGGGAAGGGGGAGGGGATGGAGAAAGAGGGAAAGCAAAGGCTATTTGAAGTCAGAGGTCAATGTTCTTACCGCTGGGGTGTAAGCTACCAAGCGAAATATGAGGTGCTGTTCCTCCAATTTGCGCTGGGCCTCACTCTGACAAAGGAGGCCCAGGACAGAAAGGTCAGATTGTGAATGGGAGGGGGAGTTAAAGTGCTGAGCAACCGGGAGATCAGGTAGGTTAAGGCGGACTGAGCGGAGGTGTTCAGCGAAACGATCATCAAGCCTGTGCTTGGTCTCACTGATGTACAGGACATCTATATTGAACTTGAAATTTGACATATTGGACTCTATTATAGTCTTTTCCTAAAGTGAAATGGTTTAACTTTTAAAAAATGTCCACCTGAGAAAATAATACTTCCATTTGTAGAAGATCTAGTGCTGTTGACAGGGAGGTTTGTTCCATGTGCAGGAAGATTCAATTCCTGTGCCCAGAATGAGTGCCAGTTGCTTTTGCTCACCACTATCCTTTCAGACAAATAGCAATGCGCAGTCAGTAATGATCACGTTCTGTGAATGACATTTTTAAATTAAATCAAGTTTTAAACCAAACTCCAGGATTTAGGCAGATAATAATCTACACACTCTGACATTTCAAAACATTACAAATTGCATATTTTGGAGGCATAATAAATGGAGGCAGGATAGGCTAATCAGAACCAGTGCCTGTTCTGCCATGCAGTGGCTGAATTTATATTTCAGTAAAACCTTCCCAGATTAACTTCATACACCTTGAATCCCTTGCTATCCAGTAATGTAATAAATTGGACAATCAAACATGCAATACAACTTTTATTAACACAATGAAATGTTCAAAGTTTCACATTGTCACAAAATATAATACAAATTACGTCTCAATCTACATTGGCTTATTAGCTACCTTGTAAGAAGGTGCCAAACACCTGAGCAGATGTCAAGTACGTCCAGCAGAAAGTAATGGTTGCCTTTCTTTTCCTTGTAGTTCAGAACCAGGACTACGGAAGAGGCACGTTGGCGAGAATGCATTTATGCCCAAACAAACAAATGAACAGGATAATCCAGGAAAAAGTGAAAAGGATGAGGAGGCGATGAAGGAGGAAAATTCATGGTTACATTGGAAACCTTTTATGGTTAATGTATGTGTGCTCACTGCTCTCACAGCTGGGGCTTACTTCTGCTATAGGGTGTACTTCCATTGACAACTACCCTAGAGGATAATGTTTTATACAGTAAAGCATGTTTCATAAAGCCGAGGGTCCATGTCTTAGGAAGCAAACAAATTATAAGACTGGAGCTTATAGGGATAAGATGATGCACTAGGGTTTGTTATAATCCCTTGGTCCCAGGAGTATAACATTCAAATCTCAGGGCCTTGAATATTCAGGAGAAAGCCGTAGAAATGCCAAATATGGGAGGGTCAGGGTGTGTATGTGTTAGTGTGCGTGTCTTTCAGTGTATAAGGCCAGCAGTGGTGGTGGTGTACTTTTGATTTATTTTATTGCTCACTTTAGAATTGTGTTTGGGAAAAATACACATCCTTCAGCCCCAGTAAACTTATTTCGTAATTGCCAATGTTAATGATAATTGTCATTGGTTCAATTGGAAACAAATCCAATGTTATATTCTTGGGAAATAAAATGTAGCATTTATGTTAAACTTTTTGCTTTCTTTACAGACACATTTCAGTCATCAAAAGTATATATTTTTTCATACAATGTTTGGGCTTTGCCTTCTGTGAAATTGCATTAATCTCAGCAAAATTGTGACATTACGTTTTTGCTTTTGTCAAAACAGTTCTGCTAAGAGGCTTCCACACTGCTCAGGGTTCTCTAGCAAAATGGTCCCCATCAATTGTGTCTGTTAACCATTTTCTATTACTCTTGCAATATTGCTTGCTCAAAACATTTTGAAAGCAAATTAACTGGCTTCTAGTCTTTCCTTATTCGGCTATCACAAAATAGGGAGGTGTAATACGACAAAATGCAAAACGTTTCCACCAGCATTTTTTTTACAGCCGTGCCACACATAGAGCTCAAACCATCAAGTCTGCAACAAAGCATTTTTCACTCCATATTTATTTGTAACAGGTATTAGTGCATTTGACATTTTTGTTAACCAATGTATTAAAAATATAGTCTTTTTAATCAGAGCTTTGTATCAAGGGCTCATAGTAAAATAAAGTAATATACCTCATGCCAGTACTGGAAGCTGAGCTCCATCTACCCTGTGAGATGTAGGGTGACAGTACTTCATCTGAGGAAAAATTGTAAGTAGTCAGTATATAGTTCTGTTGTCTTGAGAAAATATGAAAATTAGCCATTTTTGGGTCATGTATAAATATGGGGAATCTGATAATATATAATTGTAGAAAATAAGAGTGTGTGAGCTATTGAATTGCTCTGTTGAATGATTGTCAATGGTCTGGATGCCCATTATTATATCCTGGCAGTGTGACATTGAACACCAATGTGTTGAATGCATGTAGTTTCCAGTACCATCATTAAACATGAAATTGCTTGGAAGTTGAAAGATGTATATCTTGATTACTGCTGTGAAGATTAATTGCATGGTTATTCTGGTTGGTAACGATGCCAGTGGTTATGAGACAGACACTGAAAAGTTCAAATTTGTGATTGATTACCATGGTGGATATTTGTATAAAAGCTAGAATATTTGTATTTGAATCTACCATGGCATGTATGTATTAGTGTAATTGAGATGTTTGCCACATTTCAAGTACAGAATGTGTAGTTCCGGCATTCCAAAATTGTCCGCAGGGCTTATTCACATCTCACTTTTTGTTGCCTTGCGCAGACCATATTTCTATAAGCATTGAAGTTTGGTGTCTTAGAAACAAACTTGAACGTAAATTTCTTCATGCAAAGATCTCAGCAATATGACTGGCAAATCTGCCTTCTACTTCTGTTGTATACATTACCAATATTTTGACTGAGGCATTGTGGTAACATTTCAATCAGCTTATTTCAAACTTAATTCCTCGATGCTGAAACATTACCACTTCAGCTCAACGTGTGAGAAGTGAGCAGTGAATGAACCCGGTATGCAGAATTTTAAACTTAGACTCTTGTATAATGTTTATGTACAGCAAAATTCAAAAATAGATGAGTTGGCATACCTCTTAAATGACAGACACTGCTAAATAACTACTTTACTATAAACAAACTATTGAGCTGCTCTGCTACATGCCTTAATTAAAGTTCTCGTTGGCTCTTGCTCTTTATAGATGGTCATACCAATAAGATAATTGAACAGATAAGCAGTGAGATTGTGGTTAAACATTTTGTACATTTTGGTATTATACACAGATTGTGGACCATTAATAAAGTGCAAGTTTTTAATAAAAAAACATTTTGGTGAGCATCAACTATTCAGAAGTGTTAACTGTATGTTTTCTTTACAGTTAGAAAGGAAATATGATGCACAATATAGTTTCTAGTGCTATTCAGTAGCAGGATTGAAAAAAGTTCCTACAGTAATTGCCCCTCACACTATTAGATCTAGTAAACCAGGACGAGTAGAATTATTCAATAACACACATTCTAGTGTGTGAGTAGTTCCTGGCCAACTATCTGTTAATAAATAATGGAAGCTGGTCAGAAAAATGGGAATGGAAGCTTTAGTTTGATCAGTATTCATTTTAACCTAAAATTCAATGGGGCCTTCAGTTTTGTGAGGTAAAACTATTGTGGAAGCTGTATTATAAAATCATGCATTAGCATTTCTTGGATAGGATGGTATTGTTAGTGTGATTGATAGCTCAGAATAATGAACGTGAGCTCTAACCTATCCGAGGCTTTCAGATTAATGAAAACAATTTTCCCAATCACAATTGTCCATACTGATTTATTTTATCACATTCTTTGTTGTATTCATTCCAGTTTAATTAGTCTTTCGAAGATTGATTTTGTTTTCGTTTTCCAAACATCTAAAGTGGTATGTTACCTACATGATCAATGAATGAATTTCAGATTGAGCTTTTGATTACAATTGAAATTGAAACTTATTTTATTTTTACCAAACTAAGTTTTTGGTCAGTAGCAACAGAAGTCACTTGTTAAACTCCAGGGCTATGTCAAAAATCTAATCAAGGAACATTTTTATAACAAATACATTTTTTCTTGCCTAAAATGTAACATCTAATTGCTCACAGCTCACTGTGTAAGATTATTGTGCTGTTCAAAGTACAGGTGACAAATGCCTTTCTTAACACTTGGAAATACGGATGTAAACCTTATAGATGCATGGTCCGATAAATAATGTGACCAGCATCAATTTAAGTTGACAGCAGCAACAATGTTGGATATGTTTCATATGGGCTTGCAGTTATGCAAAGGTATTTATTCAACATTTACCGTTTTTCTAAATTGGTATAGAAGGCAAATCTGTTCACTGTTTTATTTGTATGGCCTTAAAGCTAAGACATTTCTTATAACGTGTATTGTTAAGAGCCCTTTTGGTAGGAGCAGATGAATTCTAATGCTTTTTTTTCTCTCTTTCGTCGTCTTCCCAGAAATGTGATTTTTTTTTTTAAAGAAAAAAATATATATATATATATAAATGGTTAACAACAAATTCTATAAGATCACGCTCGTTTCCATAAATTTCAGGGATGTGTCTGACTTGACTGGAATTATTTTTGTTTTTATTGAATACTTTCGGACCAAATATGTACAACATTTTTTTTTAAGAATGCCAACTTGTTTTTGATGCGTGCTCTCTTGGACACAGCTTGTTTTTATAAAAAAAAAATTCCATGCAATTCTAGGTTATAATTTAAAATTAATTGCTTGCACTAAGTGTTTATCAACAGCATAACTTCAAACAATTCAGTAAAACAAAGTTTGATCATTGAATGTTTCCTCCTAAGTGCACTGTCAAACAACATAAATCCTTATCAGTGTACTCCCAGGATTATGAAATGTAAACTGTGGACCATTTTTACAGTCATTTATTAAGTAAATTACTGGTAAAGCAACTTAGGAGTTAAATGTTGCACTTTTCTGTACCTAAAATAAAAAAAGATACGGATTTTGTTTTTACTTGAGCTGGTGTGATCTTTTAACATGTTCCCACTTGACTGTTTCACATTTTTTAGCTTTTTGTTACAGATGGTAAACAGCTTTGTGTATTTTACTTTATTCTTGTATAGTATCTTGTAGATTAAGAATAACTGTATTGTTGCTATTTTCTAGGCAGCATTAGCTGTTTATGCATATTATTTTCTACGGTTTTGTATTGTTAAACCATTTATGTAAGAAGCAGGGTCTGGGGCTTTTCCAGCATTTACAGACTGCAGAACCATTTTCGATTTTACAAGCTGGCTTTAAAGTGCACCACAAATCTTCATTTCAAAATAAAACCAATTTGAAAGTAACCTGCTTGTTTTCTCTTGATGTGTCATATATATTCAGTTACAAACTTTAAAACCTACAGTTGAAAGTTTAAATTCATTGAAATAAAGCTTGTGTTTTCTGACTATTTTTGACTGTCAGACAATTTTACTTCAAAAATGGTGGAAGACTTTTTAGTAAATAATTCAGCAAATTTGTTGAAATAAGACTTTGTAATTTTTGTTTTTCTATCAGTTAGCATGTCTTAATCATCACTGCACCCTGTTTGCTACTTCAGTGGAAATTAACTATGAAAAACTGTTCTATTAGAAATTAAAAATCTGAAGACTGGAAATGTGATTAAACAGAAAAGGCTGGTAAAACATGGCAAGTCAGGCAGCATCTGTGCAAGAAGGATGGTTAATGTTTTGGGCCTGCAACCATTTGTCAGAACTGGGAACAGGTGAACTGCACATTAGATTTCAGTAAGAGAGAAGTTGGGGGGCGGGGGGAATAATGTGTAGGATAAGGGCAATGTGTCTGATTGGGTGGGTCGAAATAGCTTAATGAGCTTGTAGAACTCATTATTCTGTAAATAGAGATTAAGCAATTTGCTAGGTTTCAGCAACCAAACCCCTGATACAAAGATTTCTACTAGATTCAATTTTGATCATTTGGGAACAGGTCTAACTGCTGCTTGAAATCTTTGCAGTGAAGGACGTATCTTCCTGATATTAAAAAAAATATGACTAAATATTTTCAGAAGATAGACACAAAGTAACTCAGTGGGTCAAGCAGCATCCCTGGAGAAAAAGGGATGGGTGGTGTTTTGGGTCGGGTCTCTTCAGACAGGTTTGAAGAAAATGGTGTCAAAAATAGCCCTCTTTTGTAGATAAATGTGCATGAAAAATATGATGAATGCATTTGTGGTTGGAAGGAGAGGGAATAAGCAATTTTCTCAGAGACGCAAGTAACTCCAGATACTGGTTTACAAAAATGACTGCTAGAATAACTCAACGGCTCAGGCAGCATCTCTGCAGAACATGGAGAGGTGACGTTACGAGTCAGGACCCTTCAGATAATTATGTTTGAGAGGGGAGGGGAGGGATAAAGCTGAGAGAGAGAAGGTACAGGACAAAGCGTGGTGGAGAAATTTTCTAATTTGGAGAAAATTAATGGAGTGGACTATTAAGATATGGGGTTGCAGATTCCATCAAAAAAGGTGAAAATAAGACAACGAGAATAGTAAAGGGTGCACATTAAAGAATAACAATATTTACAACTTAATTTGCCTTCATAGGACCAACATAAATGGTCTTGTTAGGACCTTGCTACCTGTGGGAACATGGTCCTAACCTTTGTTAACTAAGGTTCTATTTCATGGAAATGGACCCTTTCACAGAACTGGGAACGTTCCAAAATTCTCAGCACCTCTTCATTTTCTCATACTGCACCTGTGAAAGGAATTAATTGGATACGTCTGATTTCCAGATGAAGCCCAAGAGCATTCAACAACTTTAAATCTACAAACTTAATTTTAATATTCTGATCTATTCTCCAAATTGAAAATTAAACATAATCTAGGTTACAATACTGAAAGAAGCCTTCCAGTCCATTGAGCCCAAACTGGCTTTATGCAAGTACAGTCCATGTAAGCTCACTCCTCCACCCTCCCCTGCAGTCTCTTTACTATCTGTGAACATCCACTAAGTGAACATAGTAAAAGTGTCAGTGTGTTAGCACGATGACATGTCCAAGCCTTGTTTTTGTCACTGAATTTTGTGCATTGAATTGCAAAAATATTTTGACAATAAATTAACAACCAGAAAGATAGTTTGGCAATGTAATCTATCATTATGGTGTACTTCATGCAACTTTAATCACACATTGAACATAGTTTATTCCAAATAATCTGAACATTTATTTAAGAATGTTAAAAATATGCAATCTACAGCATATTTGCAAGTTTGATCAATAGACAAGGAAGTCCAGCTTTTTCGTATGATCCAAATGTAGCAACTATCTTGAACATCATTTTCTTGGACCTTTGGATAACCATTTGATAACATCTTTATACAATATTATTACTGTATAAGCACAATTACAACACAAATATATTGATATGGTTTTTAAAATTCAATATTCAGAGAATAGTAATTTGAGTAGTTGAATTTTGCTTCATGCCTTCCTTCCAAAGTCTGTCAAATGCATCATAGGCTAAACGACCTTTTTCACCTGTACAATAAAATAAGCAAATAGTTAACAAAAATCATGTCAAAATAACAGCCTTAATTTAAATATATAGTCAGAACTTTTGTAATTCTCTTCCAAATCCGAAATCAACTGAGCAATACTTGATAAATATTATTTCGTACAGTCGGAGATTTGGCACTTAAATGGGCTATTCGGCCCACCAAGTCCGCACAGACCATCAAACACACATTAACACTAATCCCATATTTGCCCCCATTTTTAAATTCTCCTTGTATTACTATTGACTACTCCCAAATTCTACCGCTTGCCTGAGGGACAATTTACAGTGCTAATTAACCTACTAACATGCATATTTTTGGAATATAGGTGGAAAATGGAGCACCTAGAGGACACCCATATGGTCATAGAGAGAATATGCAAAGTCCACACAGCACCCAAGGACGGGATTGAATGCATTTCGGGCACTGTGAGGCAGTGGTTTTAATAGGTGTGTCACTGCTGCCTTGTCAAATGTAGAATCATCATCTGTCACCTCGTTGCTTAGATAATAAGCTATTTAAACAAAACCTGCACCAGAGGTGAGTTTTAAAGAACCTTCTAAAGGAGAAGTGGAGGGTTGGGAATTAAGCAAATAATTTTAGAGCTTTGTATAGGGACACCAAAGAGCATGATCACCAGCAGTGAAGTAATTAAAAACGGATGTTCAAGAGGCCAGAATTGGTGTTGCAGATATCTCGAGTCCAGAAATGAATGGGAGTAAGCCATGGCCTTAAAAGCAAGAATGAGACCTTTAAATTCAAATTGTTCCCTATTTGAAAGCAATTGGAGGATATTGAGGCTAGCTCCATGATAACAGCCTTCAATCACTATTACTTTATGCTTCCTACCATGCAGCCAATTTTGGATCCAATTTGATACTTTGATCTTTTTTTTTAAACCATGTACAACCTTATAAAAGGTCATGTTAAAATCCATGTAAAATATATTAAGTGCATTGCCACCTCCGAAAAAGAAAAAAAACAGTTAAGATGAACCTTTAACAAATCCATGCTGTCTGTACTGATTAATCTCTCTTCATGATTGATACTTTCACAAATTGGATTCCATTAATTTACCCACCACCAAGTTAAATCAACATGACCTGGTTTATCGCTCCATTTTTAAAAACATAGTTACAATGCTTGCAATCCTCCAGTGCCACTTCTGTAGTCTGTGAAGATTGAAAAATGCTCAGAATATCAAAAATGCTTTTACTTGCTGCTTTCAATCACCAGGCAATGTATCTGCTTTTGAAGCCCTAATGCTTCTTTCCACAGTTTATAGTAAGATAATAAATCTTACTAGGATACTATTGAAAGCAAGAAAGAAAACCCAGGTTAAAATGGAGGATGGAATCACCAAGGCAGAAAGTTACCTGCTACAGGGATTGTGGGAGTAGACTCAAGATGTCTTTAAGTCAATTATGTAATTGAATGGGTAGCAAAGAATACAGATTTTGAATAAATTGTAAAAAGGAGCAGGATATGAAGGTCAAAGGATATGTAAAGGGGCCAACTAAGGTTTAAGGCCTATAGGAATGTCAGTATTTGCATCGTCTTTTCTAGGAACTATGATCTATTTACTTAGTTCAGCATAATATTATTGGGAAGTGATCTGAATATATTAATGCATAGCTCATTTCAATAGTTAAGCAAATCTCTGCAGTAAACCAACTGGAAAAGTGTTCATTTTAATCTATGCAGGTACCAGATTCTATTCCAGCGAAGGTCAATTTACACAACCTGTATCAGAGATCTTGAGTTGAGCACAGGAAAAATGATCCTAAATTATCTGCATTTTCCTTGCTGCTTTTACTCACCATAAAATGTAACTGCTTTTGAATTCTGAAGTAGGATCCTCACCCAAAACATCACTTATCCATATCCACCAGAGATGCTGCCCCACTGAATTACACCAGCACTTTGTGTTTTCCCCAAGATTCCAGCATCTGCAGTACCTTATTTCTCCTGAAATTATCAGCCAGCTATCTTGACTGATAGTATCTCAATATGAACACTGATGATTGGAATAGGCTGACCGAATTGTCACTCTAGTGGAACACTTGTGTTAAAGCAATTGTAAATGTTGGCCATTTCAATTAGGTATTTTAAAGTTACTAGTACATTTTGAACTAGATGCCTTAGCAAAAGGTGAAACAAGTGAGAAGATGAATAATAATTAAGAAGAATACCATTACCAAATGAGATGAGGGTTTCTCTTGCCACATTGTGCACGTGTGCCACTTGAGAATGACACAAGCTGGCGATCTGCTCAATGCTTTCCACCGCCTCCAAGAAAGATAAAAATAAGATTTAATAATCTATTAAACTTACTTTAAAGCGTAGGTAATGCTGCAATCTTACAATTTCTCTATATTCAACAGAACAGCTTGTATGTACCCCATGGGGTTTCAGCCATGTATCAGTCCAATACTAAAATATATTAGCTAAACCAGAAACTAAATCTGTTAATTATATCTTCACAAGAATGAACTGGTAGAATTAATTGAGTCCCAATAAACAAACAAGTTCAGCAGCTCCATCCAATAGAATAGACAAATCAAGATTCCAAATAAAGAGTGTTGTCCTATTAAATAATGTATTTGGCGAGTCATTTGAAATAGGGGTTCAAGTGGAATTTGAGTACCATGGTTGCTACAAGTATAAAATTTGAAACATTATGCCCAGGGCTTTTCTACCCCTATCCTGCTATTTATCCCATGGGGATGGGGTGTTTCATTCTGTTGCCTCCCACCTCTTACCTTAATAAACAATCCTCACTAGGTGCAGTGAAATTGCAGTGTAACTGCACAGGTAAGTGAAGCAGTGACCCTGGGACTCATCAATTTCAAAGCTCATTAGTGCCATTTTCATCTACAAACAACACAAGAGAAAGGCCCTGCAGATTACTATTAACTATGTTTTAGGCTGAGGATAGACACAAAATGCTGGAGTAATTCAGAGGGACAGGCAACATCTCTGGAGAGAAGGAATGGGTGATGTTTCAGGTCGAGACCCTTCTTCAGACTGATGTCAAGGGAGTGGGCGGGACAGAGATAGAATGTAGTCGGAGACAGTAAGACTGGTGGGAGAACTGGAAAGGGGGAGAGGATGGAGAGAGAGAGGGAAAGCAAGGGCTATTTGAAGTTAACGAAGTTAATGTTCATACCGCTGGGGTGTTAGGTACCCAAGCGAAATATGAGGTGCTGTTCCTCCAATTTGCGCTGGGATTTGGCCTCACTCTGACAATGTAGGAGGCCCAGGACAGAAAGGTAAGATTGGAAATGGGAGGGGGAGTTAATGTGCTGAGCCACCGGGGAGATCAAGTGGGTTAAGGCAGACTGACCAGAGATGTTCAGTGAAACGATCGCCGAGCCTGCGCATGGTCTTGCCGATGTACAGAAGTTGAAACCTGGAACAGCGGATATAGTAGATGAAGTGAACCTCTGCCTCACCTGAAAAGACTTGGGGTCCTTGGATGGAGTTGAGGGGGGGAGGTAAAGGGACAGGTGTTGCATCTCCTGCGGTTGCAGAGAAAAGTACCTGGGGAGGGGGTGGTTTGGGTGGGAAGGGACGAGTTTTAGGCTGAGGAGTCAGTCCTCATCTATGTTAAACGGCAATTGTGAGAAACAGTAGGGAACAATGACACTGTTCAGTGGATGAGACACATTATTGTCCATTGAAAGCATCACTCATCAATGCCATGCTGGCCATACCGTTGAAGCTGGAAAGGAGAGAGCGGCATTGCCTACTTGAAAGTAGTCAGAGAAAACCAACAGAAAGGATAAATATTCGTACTCAGCGTTAGATCCTGCCTATCGCAAACATACTGTATGTCCCCATAATTGTTTGTGCAGACATGACAACACTGGCTTCACACATACCAGCAGAAATATATTCTATCACAATCCATAACATTACACCCCAGCATTGCCCTCACTCTTGTCATTATTATTAAGCCAGAGAACCACCCTGGTTCAATGTATATCAAATTATACCAGAAACAGCATCTAAATAGAGCCTGGTAAAGCTGAACACAAGCCTGCAAAAAGGTTAAACATTTATGGTCCCTGAAAATAACACAAGTTAAGACGGCAAATGATATGCTTGCCCTCATTGGTCAGGGCATTGAGTATAAGAGTCATGTTGCAGCTTTATAGAACTTTGGTGAGGCCGCATTTGGAGTATTGTGTGCAGTTCTGGTCACCCCATTACAGGAAAGATATCCAGGCTTTGGCGAGGATTATGAAGAGGTTAACCAGCATGTGTGCTTGGATTAGAGTGTATTAGCTATAACGAGAAGTTGGACAAACTTGCATTGGAGGCTAAGGGGAGACCCAATAGAAGTTAACAAAGTTATGGGAGGCAATAGATAGCCAGAATATTTTTTCCCAGGCTGGAAATGTCAAAGACTAGAGGGCAGAGCTATATTGTGTGAGGGAGTGGGGGATTTAAAGGAGATGTGCAGGGCAAGCTTTTTTACACTGAGTCATCGGTGCCTGGAACATGCTGCCAGGGGTGGTGGTGGAAGCAGATATGACATTGGCATTTATGAATGCCTTTAGATAGACATGAATATGCAGCAGAATGGAGAGAAATAGTTCACATGATTAGTCTAAGTAGACATCATGGCCCAAAGGTGCATGGCCTGTATGTACTGTTCTATGTTCTAAACAACAGATGCATCATGCTAAAGAGAGAGAAAGATCACCAGGACCAAAATCAGCAGATCAGATTTAAGCTCAGCAGTCCTGTTATGTATAATGATGAATAACAATGACTAATTAAACTTCATCATGAGAGATGTAATTCCCATGAGCTTTTAGATCCTCAACAATATACAGGTCCAACCAGAACTGTTGCCTCCTCGAGGTCCCCATTATAACAGAATGCAGGCTCAAACAATTTGATTCAATCTGCAAAAATGGCTGAGCATATTAGATTCAGCAAAGATCAAAGACAAAACAAATGACGTGTAATACTTTTTGCATTAAAACATTGATTAGAGCAAAAATATGAGAAACAGCATGAGTAGTTCTGTTCATCCCTTGAGGCAGTGCTTCGCTCAATGTGATCATCAATGATCCATATTGGCCTCAATACTATCTTTTCTCTTTTCCCCCATATCCCACAAATCTCTTCAAGATTAAAGGGCAGTCTCTCCTTGAATATATTCAATGACTGGCCCCACAGCTCTCCAAAGTAGAATTTCAAAGATTCGCAACCCTGAGAAAAAAACACTACATCTCGACTACGTCTGAAATGGGTGATCCCCTCTTCCAGTTATTCCAGTTACTCCCACAAAGGGACCATCCTCTTAGCTTTCATCCTGTCAATCACCTTCAGATCCTTACATCAATAAGATCACCTCTCGTTCTTCTACATTCCAATGAGTATAGACCCAACCTGCTAAACTTCTTGTCAACTGCTTCATCTCAAATCAACTTGGTGAACCCGCTGTGTTGTTTCCAATCCATAAGCAGGCCACAGCTGTACACACTACTCAAAGGCCAGTTTCAGAGGCACCTTGTGAATTTGCATGAACACTTATCTATGTTTACACTCCATATCTTGCAACATAGACAATGTTTCATTAGCTTTCCAAATTACTTGCAATGCCTCACTTCTTGTATTTCATCTGCAAGGTTTCCCAGATCTCTCCATACCACAACATTTTATAGTCTCTTAGTTTAAATAATCTATTTCCTTTTCAATTTTCCAAAGGGGATAACTTCCATTTTACTTTTTGTTCATTCACTTAATCTATTCATATTCCTTTGCAGGCTTTGTGTCCTCCTCTGAACCCGCAAGATCACAAAGTTTTGTGGATTGGCAGAGATTTTAGCACTATTCATAGCAGCATGAAATTTCATAAAATCCTAATTTACCTTCAGCTGTTTAAGTGCCAAGCAGGCAGCTCTTTGGTGTTGCACGTCTTTTTCTTGCAAACTTTCTGTGTAGTAGGCCAAAGCCTGAGAAATGTACAGTTAAAAATATTAAAATTACAATTAGGTTAACAATATTGAATCCACAATACAAAAGACACTCTGACATATAAAGATTATTGTAGGAGGAATAGACTTAAATTTTTTTTGTGCAATACCCTTCATCAGAACAATGGAAGAGTTAAAACAGGTTAATATTTAGTTAGAAAGGGTGTAGCAAATGAATAGATAGTTCAAAAGGAATATTCCAATCCACCTTTGGAGAGGTGAACAAATAAATGCATTCTTAATGTGTGAAGATTTGATTTTGTATATGCACTCATCCATAACCACATATTCATCACAGTTGTGCCCCTGCATCTACAAAAATATAGTAATTTTAATATTGTGGCGGCACCCGGTGGTTAGGCCACTTGCTACGCGAACCCTCGGCAGTCGGGGGTAGGGTCACGTGACTGGGAAATCGCGGGAACGAGTTGTCACGGGGTATAGGGGTGTGCCCTTGTATATAACGAACCCCCGGGTTACCCTTTCCTCTGTCTTCCTCTTCTTCTCTCTTTGCGTGAGTGTCCTGCCACCTCAGCAGGAGCTCAGCTCGAACCCACGAGGCAACAGCCTCGCAGCAGCAACAATTACTTTTGTGTTAGAGGACTAAACGTGCATGTATATCAAACCTATAATGCCTGAATAAAGAAACCGTTTATTCACGACGTTTGGTGCCTCTACAACCTCATAAAACAATTAGGACTGGCATACACATAGTTGTTTGTTTACAATTGTGGGCAGAAATGATTGATGGGCTTTCACTATCAATCGCATTGTCAAAAGTGTACTTGGACATAACTTTCTTCAATGAATGGAGTGATCAATACATGTGAAAAAACAGTAACATGATGAAATATTTGGGAAGGCTTTTTCAGAAAGCTGTCAAATGACTAGCAAAACTAGCATCCTGTGGCTATTCACTATTAGTTACTTGCTAACTTCTCCATGGTTAACTAGGTACATTTTAGTTTAGTTTAATGAAAATTTTTGTTTAGTAAAATGATTTTTGTTGTTGTTGCGTGCTATCCAGTTAAAGAAAATGCTGTACACGATTACCATCAAGTCATCCATAGTACACAGATAAAGGATAAAGGGTACAACATTTGGTGCGAGATAAACTCTGATAAAGTCTGATTAAAGATAGTTCAAGGGTCTCAAACTAGGTAGATTGGAGCTCAGGACCACACTCTAGCTGGTGAGAGGATGGTTCAGTTGCCTGATAACAGCTGGGAAGAAACTGTCCCTGAATCTGGAGGTATGTGTTTTCAAACATCTGTACCTCTTGCCTAAGATAGACACAAAATGCTGGAGTAACTCAGCGAGACAGGCAGCATCTCTGGAGAGGAGGAATGGGTGATGTTTCGGGTTAAGACCCTTCTTCCACACATGGAAGAAGAGTCTCAACCCGATACATCACCCATTCCTTCTATCCAGTGATGCTGCCTGTCCTGCTGAGTTACTCCAGCATTTAGTGCCTATCTTCGGTTTAAACCAGCATCTGCAGTTCCTTTGTACCTGAGAGAGCCTGTTGAGAGAAGGCAGAAGAGGGTGTGACCAGGGTGAGACTGGTCCTTGATTATGTGGGTGGCCTTGCCAAGGCAGCGTGATGTGCAGATGGAGTCAATAGAAGGAAGGTTAGTTTGCACAATGGTCTGGGCTAAGTCCATGACTGTAATTTCTTGCGGCGTTGGATGGAGTTGTTCCCAAACCAAATCGGGATTGATCCCGATGAAATGCTTTCTGCGGTGCGTCTGTCAAGGTTGGTGAAGGTTGTTGGGGACATGCCAAACTTCCTAAGCCTTCTAAGGATATATAGGCATTGGTGATTTCTTGGTCATAACTTTGATGTGGCTGGTCCAGGACAAATTACTACTGATATTTATTCCTAAGTGCTTGAAGATCTACTTCGACGCCATCAATGTACACTGCTTCGTTTCCTGAAGTCAATGTTGTCGTGTTGACACCTGGTTACGAGGTTCTCAATCTCCTTCCTGTTTTGTTCAATTACTTTCACTATTTCAGGAGAATCTGGCACATAAGTTCTACGGACATTGAAAACTTCAGTTTCTCTTTAAACATTGTTACACTTTAATGAGAGATGTGACTAAATATTAATATTGTCATTTTTGTTATCCTGCTTCACCGTATCTTGGTACAGTCTCTCATATCTTATCTCTTTACTGATATATCTCATTAAAACATTTTGCTTATTTAGTCATCACCTTTGCAAAATGTATTTTTATTTTGCATATTGCTTGTTTAATTTTTTACCTGTTTTATTTCAACTTTGAGGGAATAGTTCTATTTCATGTGCAGGCTAATATATTACGATGATTACACATTATGAGTATATAACTCTAGGGATAAACATGCTACTGATCAACTGTTAATGCTATTCATGATTTGCTACTTTACTTAATGTAACAAAATTCACAAGAAGATGGATAAAACATAAAATAAGTTTTTTAATTTGTTTATTCAGAGCACGAGGACGATAATACTTACCTTTGTTCTAAATAAGTTGTTTGCTGAAGCACTCCTGAGAAAGGAGATTGCAGTCTGAGCAACTTTGGGATTCTCATCCAACTGAAGCACACTGATGGACTGTAATGTTTGACGCAGTGGTTGCAGTTCCGACACAAGCTTTTCTTTTAACTTTTTCAGTGCCTTTACCTTGTATGTAGAATGCAATGCTTCAGGTAGAAACACTAAAAGTATAAAGAGTCAACAAATGGGATTGCAAGGATCATGACCTATAAAAGTATCAAATAATATGATAACATTTGTTAACATTAGACCAAAGGTTATATGCTGTTATATTTAACGTTGGGTGTGTTTAAACTTCTGTCTCAATTTATCAAAACTTGTTAATGAATTTAGAACTTGGCCCAAGGTCTGAAAAAGGTTCTCGACCCGAAATGTCACCCATTCCTTCTCTCCAGAGATGCTGCCTGTCCCGCTGAGTTAAGGGCCTGTTCCACTTGGGCGTCATTTGCGCGTCACGCAGGTGCATTATGCGCGCATGGTGCGTGGTGAGACATGGTGGGGCCGCCACGTCTCACCACACGCCATGCGCGCGTCACGACGCGTGCGTGACGCGTAAATTATGTCGTGACGCGTAAATGATGTCGCGTAAATGACGCGCAAATAACGCCCAAGTGGGACAGGCCCTTTACTCCAGCTTTTTGTGTCTATCTGCCAAGTGCTACTGTATCTGTTGTGGTTCAAAAACACACACTCTATTTATACTCTCTTGCTCCAGCTGCCTATGGTCTTCATCAGGCTGTTTGTTTGTATCAAAAGGGGTAAGTGATCATTTTAGACTTTGCACATGCATTTGTTCATAAATATTTAATTACTGTAACAGTCACACACTCAAGTTCCAGTCCATGGAGATAGCATTTTCCCTTACCTTCCTTCGCTAGACTGGTCAAATGGGTTCCGAGCTGAGTAATATTGTACTTCTGAATGTAGTTGAAAAACTGGAAAACTGTCACCAATTCCTCTGAGACATTGGGACAAGGCAGTAATTCACAACAGCTGATAATCTGGTGCAGAAGTGTTCTGAATACTTGCAAAAAACATGAGAGCGATTAACATTAAATGTCTTAAAACCTTTTAATAGAGTGTTACATAATTATTTTGACCATATTAGACAAAATTAGTGTAGAATCTGTCCTCCTAAAGCTACTGATGGGAGAAGGAAATGCAAATGTTAAATATGGCCTGTACTGTGACGATTCCTTCTCTCTCTATAATACTGGACAATCAGTCGAGTCTGAACACTACTGAATAAAGAAATAAAATTAATCAATGATCCAGGACAGAGTGAATGGGGTTTCTGAATGGTGGGTGAGGTTGCATTTGATTAATTCATCTGAATGACTGGAAACCTAAGTTACTTTTTTTTAAATTATATATAATCTTGTCATGCAACACCAATTTTGAATGTGGACATATTCCTGGCTTGGTTCTCCCAGTTACTGAGAGTAGAAGAAGATGAAGTCTCTGGTTAAGGTTTTTTA
This sequence comes from Malacoraja senta, assembly GCA_038087875.1. NCBI lineage: Eukaryota > Metazoa > Chordata > Chondrichthyes > Rajiformes > Rajidae > Malacoraja > Malacoraja senta. Next base: position 63,304,151 of record CM075982.1, on the reverse strand, counting down.
AAGAGTACTGCAACTTCAGAGTTCTGTGTTTCTGTTGGTTGACTACATTCATGACAGAGACACCTCAGGAAAATAAAATCAAACCTATTTCTTATGTCATTGGTGTACCTTTCAAAAACAGCCTCGCAATTATCCTCAATGTGGTTTGACTTGGCCCTAACTATAGCATAACACAAGAAGAGTCTCGACCCGAAACGTCACCTATTCCTTCGCTCCATAGATGCTGCCTCACCCGCTGAGTTTCTCCAGCATTTTTGTCTACCTTTGATTTTTCCAGCATCTTCAGTTCTTTCTTTAACATAACACCTACTCAGTCTCACAAATTTTTAAATTCTCTGCCATTGGTGATATGGTGGTGGATTTTACATTTTGCAGCTTTTTCCGTAAACCACAAGAGCTGCAAAATGTTAAATCTCGCACATTTCAACACAATTGTTTGTTGAGTCAAAAGAATTACACGTAAATACATCAAAATTTGCAATTGCTGCACTCTGCCCTTGTCTCCTCATTGTCCTGAGGAGAATAGTTTCACCAAATCCACGCCAAGTTAGCCATCGCTGAGCAAGAGAGGGCAGTTTCACTTTTACCTATATATACATTCAGAATTCCAATCATTTTATAGCTAAATATCAGTCATTGTAAAACATCGATTCAAAGTTCAGTTATTGAATAATCACACAAATTCCAATTTGAACCTTATTTATTTCATCCGTGATGTATCATAAAAAATGGAATAGTTTTTCAGATAATGTTTATGTATCTTATCCAACGCAGTCACGTGCTTAAAAACAGCAACAAGATCGTGAAATCAAGGTACAGAGATAGGGCAGAAAAATGGTGTTGAGATTAGCTATGATCTTGAATGACAGATCAAGTCTGAAGGACTGAATGGCCTTCTCCGGCTATTTCTTACGTAATTATTCGCATAGTCTTCATTAAAATTACAAGATGTATATTTTTCAAATTCAATCACAGATAACAGCCAGATATGTCTTGTGTGGCTTACCTCTCTCTGTCTGTCCTGGGTATTTTGCAGCCACTTTCTGCATATAACAATTTCTTAGCTGTATGAGGAACTGTTCAGCTGATAAATGTAAAATACACTCTCCCTCTGTGCACTTATGCCAAAATGACAGGACTGATTTTCTCTTCTTTGATTTTGGAATAACTGAAATAAGAAAGTTAAAACCCAATTAGCATTAAACATAGAAATATAGAAAATCAGTGCAGTAGGCCATTCGGCCCTTCGAGCCAGCACCGCCATTCAATATGATCATGGCTGATCATCCAAAATCAGTACCCCATTCGTGCTTTTTCCCCATATCCCTTGATTCCGCTAGCCCTAGGAGCTATATCTAACTTAAAAACATCCAGTGAACTGCCTTCTGTGGCAGAGAATTTCACAGATTCACAACTCTCTGGGTGAAAGAGTTTTTCCTCATCTCGGTCCTAAATGGCCTACCCCTTATTCTTAAGACTCCTCCAACATCGGGAACATTTTTCCTGTATCTAGCCTTTCCAATCCCTTAAGAATTTTATATGTTTCCAGAAGATCCCCTCTCATCCTTTTAAATACATGCCCAGTCGACCCATTCTTTCATCATATGTCAGTCCCGCCATCCCGGGAATTAACCTGGTGAACCTACGCTGCACTCCCTCAATTGCAAGAAACACCTGAATTATACGTAATTAATTCTGAGAAGAATTTTAAGTATCTGTTTCGTTCGGGCTTTAGTAATTCCAGTGTTGATGTTCTGGGCAAGCAGCACAACTGGGAGTGGTCCCGGCGAGCGGGAACAAGCCCTCCGGCAGGTCCGGCCCACCTGCCGGGGACGTCAACAGGACCCGCAGGGCGAGAGCGAGGAGGGATCCGCGAATGACCACCAAGAGCTGGGTGGGCCTTTGGAGAGTGCTGTGGGATGTTGGAAGCACCCAGCGAGCTCCACAGTGCCGTCCAAGAGAGGACCCGTGCCAGAGGGTGGACAAGAACAAAGTGAAATTCTTTGTTTTGCATACCATACACAAGGTAAGCAAAGAATCGCCATGTATAGGGCAACGACAAAGTTACAAAGTATTCTTTATAGCGCCCAATGGTCCCTCTTTGGTCCCTCAGTGTGGGGGGGGGGCAAGAACAAGGAGGGACCATTGGGCGTTGTAATGAATACTTTGTAACTTTGTTGTCGCCCTATACCTGTACGCGGCGATTCTTTGCATGGTATGTAAAACAAAGAATTTCACTGTGACATGTGATAAAATATCAATCAATCAATTAGTTAATACTTTACTTTAGAGATACAGCATGGAAACTGGCCCTCGGTTATGGTTATTTTCTACAAACCTTCTTCCACTGATTTAATATTTGCTGACTTCTCATAACAGAAAGGAGCCAGAGTGTCCAACACCAGGACCTGCTGTGAAAGCTCCTCCAGTATACAGTTCTGAAGGACCAGTACAGAATCAACTGATGGAAATCTCTGAAATAGAAATAAAATTATTCACTGGGCTTGAAAACCAAGGTATCATGAAGATCACATTAAAAAGATATGTATTTAAGATCCACCAAATGTTATGAAAGGCAAAATATAAATAGAAAAATACATTTTGTAAAGAGGATAGTGTTTCTTGTCTACTTTGAAAGCTTTTAGATTAATATATGCAGGTGGAATTATTATTAGAGTTTTATTTGCAGGTGGAATAACACAACAGATATCAAAGTGTGTATTACTTAAAAATGAATGTCCCCAAGGTTTTCAAGTATTCTTTGTGGATGAAGTGGTCTTTACAATATAATCATGCTCCTGGGTGACATTAGCCTAAAAGTCTCATTAAACTAAAGGCAAAAAGAAAGAGATTATTTTCTTAACCTGTCCAAATGCCTCTGAGGTGAAATCGGAAATGTTGCAATATGTCAGCAGATGATTCCACATTGTTCCAGTCTCTAATACCCTTTGATAATTTAGACAAATAGTTATTAGCACAACTGATAACAACTGCAAATGAGCTGAAATAGGCTTCACAGACATCTGGCTCAGGTTACATTACAAAACTTGGAAAGAAAGCTGACACTGTATAACCCAGAAATAGAAGCATCTCCATGTCACCAGAAGGAGCATTCTCTTTTTTTTTAATTCCCTGTTTTCTTGGTCCTAACTTGAGAAAGGAGAATGGCACAGCTAACAAAAATCTCTGTGATATAATTTGCTTGCTGGCAAAAGACCAATTTAAACAATTTAACCAAAATCAGATGAAAACAAACTCCCCATTACACGCAGGACACTGTCCATGGACATCCAGAGATGTGACATATGCTAGGCCACATGTTTTCAGTACAAGTACAACATTTTCCTGCTAATGTTTCTTGTTGCATCATTCGCCTCTGGTTGACTTTATCCTGACAGGAGGAATTATATTCTAATACATGGATGGCATTCTTACAGATTAATAGAACTCTCAACCACCAATTGTCAGCTAGAACTAATTATATTTAGAAAAGCCTTTTAACGTAAATAAATGTTTCATGGTACTTCATCCAGGAATATGGTTTAAAAAATCCAGCCAAGGGAGAGATTGGTTCAAGGAAACCAAAAGCTTGATTAAAGGGATGATTTTAGAGAGGAATCTAAACAGAGGAAGTGAGGCCAAGCGTACAGTCTACAATGAAGAAAATATCTACCATGGAATAAAGGAGGGGCCCAGAATTTGAAGAGAATTTGAACCCACACTTCTAGACTTTGTCATCAATGGCAGAAAGAGAAATATTGAAGAGGAAGGAACGTGGAATAGATCACTGGGAAATCTGGAATTGACCACCCTATGAAAAGAAAGATACCACCAGAAATAATCTAGTCGACTGGATTGTTTAGAATGGAACAGATGAAATCAATCTCACCAAGTAGAATACGGGAGGTTTGTTGAACAAAGACTATTTGGACGGTCATATCAAACACATCAGAGGTCACAAGGATGTACCATTGTTGAAGGCACAAGGGATGTCCAGATTAACCAGTGGCCTGCTTATTTTTTAAAGAATAGGTATAAATGTAACTGATCAAAGTTTAGATTGAAACTACTATTGTAACTGGGCTCATTTTCAAAATGATAGTTGTAGCTGGGAATTTGGTTAAATAATTCGAGGACCATTTTCTCCTGATTTAAGGAGGTTTCAAAGATAATATCAACATCAGGTTCTTAAAATAATCATAGTTAGTTTAACAATTTATTTTCTAAATCATATTAAGGTTATAGTGACCTTTTGGCATGATTATGTTAATGTGCTTCTTTCAAATAAAATATGTAAAAATAAAATGATATATTAAGAAAATTATTCTCTCATCAATGGAGTGGTGAAGCTTTTGTTCTTCTATATCCTCCTCAGATTCCAGGGTATATGAGGTGGAAGGTGAATCCTAAGAATACCAAATGCACGTAACTACAAGATCGGATAATATAGACTATATTCCATAACCCTGCTTTTGACATTGATAAACATTTTCTGTCCTTATTTTCAATATTAACAATTCTGTAAAATGTAATACAATACAATACAATAATACTTTATTAGCCAAGTATGTTTTGCAACATATGAGGAATTTAATTTGCCAAGTCAGTCATACAAATAAAAAACAACGGAACACACAAAATACGTTTTAACATGAACATCCACCACAGTGACTCCTCCACATTACCCACTGTGATGGAAGGCGAAAAAAAAGTTCAATCTCTTCCCTTCTTTGTTCTCACGCGGTCGGGGACCTCGAGCCTTTCGTTGACTCCCGTAGCCGGCAGCGTTTGGGCCCTCGCGTCGGGGCGATCAGCTCCCGCATTGGGGGGGATGTCAGTTCCCCACGCCGAGCGATCAGACCCCGGGTCGGGGCTTGTCGAACCTCTACGTCATTGAAGCTCCCGACTCGGCCTCTCCCGAGACTGCGAGCTCTCGATGTAAAGTCCGCAGGCTGCGGTTGGAGTGATCCCAGGCAAGGGATCGGCTCCGATGTTAAGTCCACGCCCCGCGGTGAGGCTCAAAGTCAGTCCGAGGAGGCTTCCAGCTCCATGATGTCAGGCCACAGAGCGACCGGAGATACGATACGGAAAACAATCGCAGCTCCAGCAGGGTAAGAGATTGAAAAAAAAAAATCCCCCGACCCCCTCCTGCTCCCCTCACATAAAACATTTATGTGAACATTTACACAAATTTTATAAATGCACAAAAAATAACAAAAAGATGAAAAAAAAGACAGACTGTTGGCGGGGCTGCCAATCGTGCGGCGCCCCTGGTGGCAATGATTATTTTATATAGAATTATTTTATAAATCTATTTTCCTTTACTTGAAAAGTCAGTAAAATAGTAAGTTTAAAAATGAGCTGGTTTATGAGCAAAAAAATAAACGCAAAGGAATCAGCCCAAGAAAATAACATTAAATTTAAAATCTGCAATATTCAAAAAAACAGATTGAACACTTCACAAAATTCTGTGTTATAAATTAAAGTTTTGTGAAGTGTCAATTACCCTCAAAAAATTTTAATGGGAAAAACAATGAAGAAGAAAAAACATAAAATCTATAGGTAACCCATAGAAAAATAGTGTTCCGAGGAAACAGGCGATTTTACATAACATGAAGCTTTGTCACCTGTGCCTGGGTTACGAGAAATGTATTGAAAATAAATTAATTTTGTGATGACCTATTTACTTATTTTCTCCACGCAAATTCCGTAAGAGTGAATGTTATTCTATATTTCAAGTTTTTATTTCAATTTTCGAACATCTGTAATGCGGATATTGCCTGTACTATTAATTTTACCTTCACCTACCTGCAGAAGCTTCTTGCACACCTGTAGGTGTGTTAATAGGATTTTATCAAGACACTGATTCTTTGATGTCAGGGCAAAATTTCCCGCAGTTTTCATTCCCAAATCTCCACTCCTGGTAAGCACACCATACTGACAATTGTTACTTTTATTGTAAGTACCATTTCTGTAAAATAAAGTATAAAAGAAAAATAAATTGACTCAACACATCGTATCGATAACAACACTGTCAAGATATGTCAAACCAACAGCAATAATAGCCACGGGTCTGTCATTGCAAATTTAATTGCGGACAGTCCTTTACACACTTTCCTTCGCATCATATGAGCCTGGTCATGATTTGGCCTAGGACTTGAGGGAGAGGAGTAGATATAGCTAGCAATCTCAGGCCTGAGCAAAGCCTGGAAGATGAATGATATGACTGGAGATCAGAGGGTGACCAGAGATCAAAAATTGGTAAGCTAAAGAGTTGGTGTTTAGACATAGATTGGGTCTGAGTGCTGAGAGGCAGTTGACTTGAGATGGGATCAGTGATAGAGGAGGATGTGTATGGATGGAGTTTGGGACCTGTTCAGACTGGAATGGTACTTGTGGTGTTAGCCAAAGATTGGGAGCTGATATAAGGATGGAATAGACAGGGGATTGGGGCGGCAAAGAAGTTAAGGCTTGATTCTGAAAACTTGGGCTATAGGGAACATGGACAACATTGTGAGGTCATTGGAGGGATTACTGGTGAGCAGAGTTATAAAATAATTAAGGTTCCCAAAGGGAGTAGATAAGTTTAAGCAAAATATTAAATGGGTTGAGATAATAACACTAGCTGAAACTTGTTCTCGGATGCCCCTTTATATAGTAACAATTGCCCAATGTAATTTATACCTTTGAACCATGTGGTATTATTTCCCAACAAACATTGGCAACATTAATGTAGTGGTCGTTTGTGAGAAGTTCATGACTACCACAGTGGCAAATGGCATTTCTTTGGAAATCAGCAAGATTCAGTCATGTGACATTGAAATAAACAGCAACATTTGGCTTAATTTTAAAACATAAAGCAGATTTTTGTGAATTTTATCATTATATTATCAGTTCTCTACCTTTCAGGCTTCATCCTCACACTCCCAGAATATGAAAGATTATCAATGGAGTCAGCATTTAGAAAGTTGAAACTTTCCAGCACTGTTTCAACACTCAGACTGACAGTCGATGTACTTCTGCTGACTGTAACTTCTTTCTGTTTATAACAAAGAGCACAGTATTTAAACAAATATATTCTTATTGATCAGTTCAATCTTTAATAGTCACTGTAAATCATGGGATATGTTACTGGTTTGTAAATTGCTCCCATATTTTATAAATTATACTAATTTGTGTGTTTAGTGGATTATGGTGCATTTTACAATCATATATTTTCATTTGGTCAAATCTGGTGATGGGGTGAGCAGAACTGCATGCAATACTCCAAATATGGCCTACCTGAAGTCCTGTATACCTGCATTATGACTTCCTGACATATGCAATGCCCCGACCTATGAATGCATGTATACCATAACCCCTCTTTACCACTCTATTAGGGATCATGACAGAAGCCTCCTCGTGGCGATCCCTGGCGATCCCTGGAAGCGACGACGAGATGTACTCTGTGACACGTCGGGCGACAGTTCTGTCAACATGTTGGACGATGACCGAAGCCAACAGCGAGCTACATCATCTGACACACGAACGAACGAACCACTCTATTTACTTGTGTTGCCACTTTCAGGGAGTTATGGACTTGGGCCACAAGATCACTCTATACATTAATGGTGTTAAGGGTCATCCTATTAATTGTATATTTTCCCCTTACATTTAACATCCTCCCAAAGTGCAACACCTCACACTTGTTCAGATTAAACTCTATCTGGCATGATCAGAAAATACTTGGCACCCATTTTGTATTTTCGTAGACATCTGGCACTATTTCTGCCTTTTTAAGGAGTTCATCACTGAGTTCACCTGTTGGCTCTTTTGGCAATATAATTGCCCACTGACATTTTTTGTATTACCTTCAGTGCTTGGATTTCTTTCTGCGATTTCAAACATTGCATAAATGCTATGATAAGAATGATACTTTCAACTATCTACTTGAAAGCAAGTATCACCACTCCAGATATTCAGAAAAGGGACTTAAAATAGGGGGACGCCAACACTCTGAATTTGTTTCTGACGAACCTCATTGGATACAAGTAAGTGCAGCAATGCAGAGGGTCAGAGACAGGGAGTCCATGTCTGGGAATTACTTCATTTATAACCTGGCAGAGCATTTACAATCTGGTACATTGAGCAAGGCTAGATGCCTTTTAAAGCTAAAAAATGAATTTGGTGCCAACCTGGGGATATGCCCGGCTTAAAATTAAAAAGCTTATTTTTTAGATGCTAACTGATCTGTTAAACATTTCCAACTTTTCTCTTCTTCTTTATTGGACTCTAACTAAGTCGGGTGATCTATTTTCATCAAAATACTCGATGTTTAAAGAATGTAAAATAAATTTAAAAAATAAAAGTTCCAATCTTCTACAACCCAAGATACAATACCACTCAATAGATTTATGTTTGGATCCTGCCATAATTGATTCGAGAATTATGAACTGGCAGAACAGATGGCTGTCATGCAGAAACATACCAAAGTTTATTCTGTTGATAGGAAAGGATCTAGAGAGGGATCATTTGGAATTAAAACAAGAAAAAAAGTTAAAACCATAGTTTATGCTTAATATAAAAATAAGCTTGTACCTTTTCACCGCTAGCTTCCGCTAGCTTCCTTAGAATATTGTTTTTCTCTATAACACTTATAACACTAACTCTATAACAGATAAAAAGAACACTTGGAAAAAACAAATCATACTTCCTAAAATGCTCTAGAAGTAGATTTCAACTTTAGACAATAGGTGCAGGAGTAGGCCATTCAGCCCTTCGAGCCAGCACCGTTATGAGATACTTTCAGATTGAAGCAATTGAATATTTTTTCAAATCACAATTAATTCTCATCCCAAATTTCTAGACATGAAACAAAATAGTACCTTCAAAAAGACTGAGAAATTAATCTGATTCCTAATTCAGAACTTTCTCAGCTAAATGGATAGTGGCTATTTAGTGTTTTGCATTTAAAATGAGCAGCAATTTACATATTTAACCTAAATATTACATTTCTGACCTATATTTCCCTGAAACAAATTAAAATACTGACTCCATTATTCAGATTTATTGTTAATATACTTGCTTAAATAATGCTGGCACTATACCTTAAGGATATCTCCTAAGTGCAGAATCTGCTGCTCTAGATTTTGTATTTCTTTATAGTTTCTTTGGTCTGTCCTCAGGATAATCAATATTTCTTGAAGGATGTTTCCTATATCTACTGAAGTGAAATTTGCCTTGAGATTTTCAGAACAGATTGAAGCGCTACTTCTGTGTGTACAGGATATTGTCGAAGATGTTTGTGAATTCAATGGATCTGTAATATCTGTGCTCCAGGCTTGGCCAGTTGACTCCTGTCCAGCAGGTTTCCCAGTGGGTCTCCTAAGCCTCAGCTGTGGTCCCTTGTGCAAAACAGATTCTGCCAATGCTGAACAACTCTGTAATTGTCTTGCTCGTGGTGAATCCTTTTGAAATTCTCCTTGATCTGGAGTTTTGGGTTCTACGTGTGGTGGTTGCACAGTTCTTTCTGTAGAGAGGCTGTCCTGGAGAGATTGGGATACTTCTTGGAAATCTATTGCACCATATCCGTTGTCATTGCCTCCTTGTTTATCTAAGTTTGCATAATTATAAAATTTTTCATTTTCAGGCACAGATGACAAATGTGTATTGTGGAAACAATTTCCTGAGTGATTAAAAATGAAAGTTCCTTTTGTTTCCTGATATAATGAAGGCAGTTTGTCCTCTTGTCTAATGTGCTGCTTGCAAAAGAACAGAAAACAGAAGATTAATACATCCATTCACAATTAAATTGTTATAACAAAATCAAATTATCAAGCTTTATATGGTTACTATGAAGACTATTTTGCAGTTTGTGCTATTTGGTACAAGCCTATGATAGTGCAGGTTTATATCATACAATCTACTTCTTAAAGTCAACACCTGGCATCTATTTCCTTTTTGGATTAATTTAATTTATCATTTTGACTGCCAAAGGTTATAGAAATGCTGTAATATGAAATATTCTTATAGTGATACTCACAGAGAAGTACTTGTCCTTGAAGCTGGGGGTGCTGGGTGGTGTCCAGTTGTACACAGAGCCTTTTCTACTTGGCCAAGAGAATTTGGAAACTGAGCCAGAGGTTACTGATGTTTCATCAGCATCAAATGGACTATAATAAAGTAAAGGGTAGAAGTGAAATTAAAAACAGAGAATAAAAATATCCACAGTTTTTAAAAATATCTCTGGACATGAACTATTACATTTTATCAGTTTGTATTTTTTTACTGCATTTGCCATATAGATATGTCAGAGTTTCATTGGAGAAATACAGTTTTCCGATGTGACATTATATTCCCAAATATAAACACCAAATGTTAACCTTTATTTTGCCTTGAGGGTTGTGTTATAATGCAAACAATGTAAGACCTTAAATTTATTTCCAATTCCGGTATCCGTGGAAATGAAAAGCCCACTAAAATGAGTTTTTGTTTCTCAACTGACTGGAATCCTTCAGTTAGATAATTAAACAGCATGGCAAATGATACAAAAATATTATTACTTGGAAGTTTCAATTCATTTATGAAGAAGTGACTATGGAACCCATTTAAGATTTATTTTATAAGCTCAATGAATAATGTATAGAATTCATCAATAATTTGCTCCAGATAGAAAATGTATCAGTGCATTACATGTCTCTGCAAAGTTCCCAATTACAGCCTATCCACTGGAAGCAGAGCAGAGAAAGTGAAGAGATCTACAGGGGGAAGTTGAAATTAATTTCCAATTGAACCCGACTTGTCAAAGACTAGAGGGCAGAGCTTAAGACAAAGTTTAACGGTGATGTGTGGCCCATATCCCTCTGAATCTTTCCTATCCATGTACCTGTCCACTTGTCCTTTAATTGTTGTTATTGTACCTGCCTCAACTATCTTCTCTGGCAACTCATTCCATTTATTCACCATCTAGTGTCATTTTCATTAAAATATTCTTAGCTATCTACTATTATTTCTAGCTTCCAAAATCTGCTATTTGGTGAAGTTACTTGAAATGGATGTGTAAAGTTTATAACAAAACCTTACTATCTTGCTTCTTAATGAGATTTTTTATCAGCAATGTCATGGAATATCATGTTTATATATGCTTATAAAAAATGTCAGCATATCTATGATATTTTGTACTATGTAATTTTATTACTCTTGCACCTGATTATCCTAAATGTCATACCCGTAAAATAAAAATTCATACATGGTGGGGGTTTTAACATGGAAAAGCAATTCTCACAGGAAACTTCAAGGAGTTATATGAATCAAATGTTAGTGGTGAATTCTAAGTGTATTGGCCAGTGAGAAGAAGGATAAGTCATTAATTTAATTCAGGATCATTTCAATACATTTTTTTTAGTCGTCTTAGAAGAAAATAATTAGAGCCAAACTCTGGATTTTGCAGTTAGTAACATTCACCATTGTCTACAAAGAAATCTACCGACAAAGGGGTGTCAACTTCCTTTGTTTCTTTTTTAGTATTGGTTTCTGTCAAGTTTAAGGTCAAAGGGATCTCAGATGTTCAATGACTCGTGTGCCATCAAGCTGCCTGACTACCCGTTCACAATGTATTCTCATGGACAGTGAATACATTTTACACTGCATTACCCTGCAAACACAGCATACACTGAAATATTGTTAACATTTAAAAATAACTTTCAATATTTTAACATCTATTCTAATTTTAAGTATTCTTAAGCATAATGTTGTTAAATGTTGTTATGTTGTTAAATGTTCCATATAATAACTTTTAAAAGACATTTCTTACATGGATAAGAAAGGGTTAGAGAGATATGGGTCAAACGTGGGCAGGTAGGACTAGTGCAGATGAGGCATCTTGGTCAACATGGGCAAGTTGGGCTGAAGGGCCTGTTTTCATGCTGTATGTTTCTATTCAGCTCATTGATACTTTAATTCTAGAAAGTAGTCTGAAAAGTTTTCAATCATTTTTGTTGGAATCATGGATAATAGGTTTGAGGAAGAGTGGAATTTATGATACCAGTGACACAATATATCCTGATGACACCTGGAGAAAGACACTCTTCTCCTGACCTCACTTTCCACATAAGATCTATTTGGAATCATGACTTAATGCGGAACGGATTTACATAATTCTATGAATCTATGATGCTCTCACAGGAGATTCACTGATGCATGGAAGAGGAATTTAATCATTTTGATCATCATTATACTCCAGGTGGAAGAAGTTGAAAATCGCCATGAGCACCTTCATTAGTATTTGTTAGCTATGTCCACATTTAATTATATTTTTATTTCAGATTTTTGTATCTGTGGTATTATGCTTTTACCCTAGAACGTATTTTTAAGTTACCATTTTCTCCTTTTCCAATAATTAATAGAGAAAATAGTGCACACAGACTGGAAGTCAGACTGCTCTGTAAAATCTATTTTACTGCTAACTGTAAAAAAAATTGTCGTCTAGTGGTATATTCTAAATTTTTGATTGAATGTTCATATGTATCAAACCTCCATATAAACGGGTCAGAACTCAAACCAAAGAGTTTCAAATATCTACCATTACTATTCACCAATTCCTAGAGCTGTTCAGTTCAACATTAATTAACTCAGAAGTTAGATAAAAATTGCTGGAGTAGCTCAGCGGGTCAGGCAGCATCTCTGGAGAAAAGGAATAGGTGATATTTTGGGTGAGATCCTTCTTCAGATCCTTTGTGTGTAAACCAGCATCTGCAGTTCCTTCCAACTAATTAACTCAGCTGGGGTTAGCTGACTCCGAAACCTGAATCATTGTCACTTTAGTGAAAACTCAAACATGTTCTATGTCTTTTTGATGCATAGCTAACATTTATTTTCCTTGCATGTACAAAAGACAAATTGCACTACCAAGTAACGTTGTTGCTTAAAATCTAACTTCCATCCACCAAGTTTGTGCATGAAGTACTGTTGTAACAAAATGTTACCTTAAGGTGGCAATATTGATCTGAAGCTCCTCTGGGCAATTATATCAAACTTAGGAAAAGAGTTATTTTCACAGTGGAACTGAAAGATAACTCTTAGGTATTATAAGCTGCAATGTTGTTTTTACTTACAAACGACATTTTACCATGTCACAAGTCAAAGACAATAGTATCACCTCTTAGGCAGGATAAACTGATACACTTTGTCAAAGCTTACTTTGACAAATAGAAAAAAATGTGTTCCATTGTGTTCCATTTCGCCTAAACACGTAGATTCAATTAATGAACAAAGAACAGTTGATGGAAGAGCACTGCAATTGTTTTCTTTCTTTCAGACAGCCTTGATCCACTGCATTTTGCTTATAGTCACAACAGGCCCACAGCAGACACCATCTCCCTGGCCCTACACTCAACACTGCAATATCGAGATAACAAGGACATGTACAGTACGTCAGACTCCTACTTATTGACTATAGCTCCGCTTTCAGCACCATAATCCCATCTAAACTCATCTCCAAACTCCTGAATCTAGGAACCAGCAACCCCTCTGCCACTGGATTCTCTACTTTCTGACCCGTAGATCACAATCAGTAAGGATAGGCAACAATCTATATGATAAGTTTTAATCTACAATTTGAGAGGGCAAAGGGTAAATCGGAGGTGTCGGTATTACAGTTGAGCAGAGGGGACTATGGAGCCATGAGGGAGGAGTTGGCCAAAGTTGACTGGAAAGATACCCTAGTAGGGGTGACAGTGGAACAACAATGGCAGGTATTTCTGGGAATAATACAGACGGTGCAGGATCAGTTCATTCCAAAGAGGAAGAAAGATTCCAAGGGGAGTAAGGGGTGACCGTGGCTGACAAGGGAAGTCAGGGAGTGTATAAAATTATAAGAGAAGAAATATAACATAGCAAAGATGAGCGGGAAGCCAGAGGATTGGGTAACTTTTTAAGAGCAACAGAAGATAACTAAAAAGGCAATAAGGGGAGAAAAGATGAGGTACGAAGATAAGCTAGCCAAGAATATAAAGGAGGATAGTAAAAGCTTCTTTAGGTATGTGAAGAGGAAAAAACTAGTTAAGGCCAAAGTTGGACCCTTGAAGACTGAAAAGGGTGAATTTATTATGGGGAACAAGGAAATGGCAGACGAGTTCAACACGTTCTTTGGATCTGTCTTCACTAGGGAAGACACAAACAATCTCCCAGGTGTACTAGTGGCCAGAGGACATAGGGTTTTGGAGGAACTGAAGGAAATTCATATTAGGCAGGAAATGGTGTTGGGTAGACTGATGGGACTGAAGGCTGATAAATCCCCAGGGCCTGATGGTCTGCATCCCAGGGTACTTAAGGAAGTGGCTCTAGAAATCGTGGACGCTCTGGTGATCATTTTCCAATGTTCTATAGATTCAGAATCAGTTCCTGTGGATTGGAGGGTAGCTAATGTTATCCCACTTTTTAAGAAGGGCGGCAGAGAGAAAACAGGGAATTATAGACCAGTTAGCCTGACATCGGTGGTGGGGAAGATGCTGGAGTCAATAATAAAAGATGAAATAATGGCACATTTGGATAGCAGTAGCAGGATCGGTCTGAGTCAGCATGGATTTACGAAGGGGAAATCGTGCTTAACATCTTCTGGAATTTTTTGAGGATGTAACCAGGATAATGGACAAGGGAGAGCCAGTGGATGTAGTGTACCTAGACTTTCAGAAAGCGTTTGATAAGGTCCCACATAGGAGATTAGTGGGCAAAATTAGAGCACATGGAATTGGGGGTAGGGTGCTGACATGGATAGAAAATTGGTTGGCAGACAGGAAACAAAGGGTAGGAAGTAACGGGTCCCTTTCAGAATGGCAGGCAGTGACAAGTGGGGTACTGCAAGGCTCGGTGCTGGGACCACAGCTATTTACAATATATATTAATGATTTGGATGAAGGGATTAAAAGTAACATTTGCAAATTTGCAGATGACACAAAGCTGGGTGGCAGTGTGAACTGTGAGGAGGATGCTGTGAGAATGCAGGGTGACTTGGACAGGTTGGGTGAGTGGGCAGATGCATGGCAGATGCAGTTTAATGTGGATAAATGTGAGAATATCCACTTTGGTGGCAAAAACAGGAAGGCAGATTATTATCTAAATGGTGTCAAATTGGGAAAAGGGAAAGTACAATGGGATCTGGGGGTCCTTGTTCATCAGTCAATGAAAGTAAGCATGCAGGTGCAGCAGGCAGTGAAGAAAGCGAATGGCATGTTGGCCTTCATAACAAGAGGAGTTGAGCAAAGAGTACAGGGTCCTGCATTTGTACAGGGCCCTAGTGAGACCACACCTGGAGTATTGTGTACAGTTTTGGTCTCCAAACTTCAGGAAGGACATTCTTGCTATTGAGGGAGTGCAGCGTAGGTTCACAAGGTTAATTCCCGGGATGGCGGGACTGTCATATGTTGATAGATTGGAGCGGCTGGGCTTGTATACTCTGGAATTTAGATGGATGAGAGGGGATCTTATTGAAACATATAAGATTATTAAGGGTTTGGACATGCTAGAGGCAGGAAAACATGTTCCCAATGTTGGGGGAGTCCGGAACTAGGGGCTATAGTTTAAGAATAAGTGGTAAGCCATTTAGAACGGAGATGAGGGAAAACGTTTTCACACAGAGAGTTGTGAGTGTGTGGAATTCTCTGCCTCAGAGGGCAGTGGAGGCTGGTTCTCTGGATGCTTTCACGAGAGTTAGATATAGCTCTTATGGATAGCAGAGTTAAGGGATATGGAGAGAAAGCAAGAACGGGGTACTGATTGTGGATGATTGGCCATGATCACATTGAATGGCGGTGCTGGCTCTGTGAATGGCCTACTCCTGCACCTATTTTTCATTGTCTATTGTCTATAATATATCCTCCACAATAATTCTCAAAACCGGTGCCCCACAAGCATGCATTCTCAGCCCCTTATTATATTCCACATGACTGTGAGGCCAAATTCTGGGCTAACTTCATCTACAAGTTTGCAGATGACACTATAGTGGGCCGAATCTTAAGCTATGACAAGATGGATTCCCGGAAGAGGAACATTGCGTCAAATTAACAGCTGAATAGAAGCAAGACAAAGGAATAACTAGCTCCTTCAGATGGCATGGTGGAGTACATGCCTCAATCAACAAATCTGGTCCTGGTGTAAGTGGCTGCAGGCTTCATGTTCCTGGGCATAAATATTACCAACAATCTATCCTCAACGAACCACATTGAAAATACATCCAAAAAAACACAACAATGCCTATATTTCCTTTGGAGACTAAGGAAATTCAGTATGTCTCTTGCGACTACTACCAGCTTCTACAATTGCACTGGAGAAAACATACTATCAGAATGCCTCACAGCTTGGGGCTGTACAGTGACATAGCAGTAGAGTTGCTGCCTCACAATGTCAGAGAACCAGGTTGAATCCTAACCTCGGGTGCTGTCTCTACAGAGTTTGTACTGCACATTCTCCCTGTGACCGTATGGATTTTCTCCGGGTGTTTCGGTTTCCTCCCACATTCCAAAGATGAGCAGGTTTGTAGGTTACTTAACGTCTGTAAGAAGTCCTTAGTGTGTAGGATAGAACTAGTGAACGCTGGTCAGCGTGGACTCGGTGGGCCGAAAGGCCTGTTCCCATGCTGTATTTCTAAACTAAACTAAACTAAACTAATCTAAACTAAACTAAAGCTTGATTTGGGAACAGCTCTGTCCAAGACCACAAGAAATTGAAGAGAGCTGAGGATGTAGCCCAGTCCATCTCGCAGACCAGACTCCCCACCATTGACTCCATCTACACTTCATATTGTCTCAAGAAGCCAACATAATCAAGGACCTTTTACATCCTGGTCATTCTCTCTTCTCCTCATTCCTGTCAGGCAGAAGGTACAAAAGCTTGGAAGCACATACCACCGGACTCATGAACAGCTTATTCCCCTCTGTTATCAGACTTCTGAACAGTTCTTCCATAAGATAGGGTTTAGTTCCAATCTTCCAACCGACCTTAATGTGGAGACCAGACTTTTTTTCTGGAACTATGATGCTCAAATACTGAAAACGTTATTATTCCCTTTCATGTTTTTCTCTTGGTTCTATCTGTTGTGCTTGTGTATGGCTTGATTGTGTTCATGTATAGTATAAAATCTCTTCAGTGTATCTTGGTACATATGACATTAATAAACCAATACCAATACCAATTGTGTTGCTATTTTACGAGTAAATTCCTGTCAATGCCCTTTATATCCCTAGATTTGTCTGGATTCATTCAGGTATAATTACAAAACTTTGAAAGAATTTAATGTCTAATGATTTATCAGCAACTTTACATGTTTTGGGTATCTTTCTTTTAGAATACAAGAACACTGATAATCATTACTTTATGTTCTTTGACTAATAGTCAATAGCTTATTACAAATTTCCATCAGTTTAAACATTTTTGTGAATGTTTCCAAATTCTATACAGTGACTAAATACTATTCCCTCAAGTTGTTAGAGAAAAACTAGACATTTTTCCAAATTCAGAGAATGCTAATAATGGCACCAACTTATGTTTACAGCCCAGTCAATATAATAAATATTCCAGAAGATAGGAGTGAAGACAAGGACTTGAGAGGAAGTAAAAAGCTATATGCTGGAAAATAATATGAGATTTTTGGTTTGTAAACTAAAGCATAAGAGAGAAGCAATACCACAAAGGGTTATAAAAAAGGGTTATAAAAATGAAAATGTTAATATTAAAATCAACATCCTGGAGGATCAGATAGATACAAATGCAGTATAGTATATTAGAATTAAATCGCTTTTGAGTTCAAACACAGTTGACAACAACATTTTCAAGACATTAATTTTTATAATGAATACTGGTCCATTACATGAAAAACAATTTAGTAACTTCCAGATCAAGGTATGCAGTATAAAACTAGAATTCTTCACACAGGAAACATTTGCAAATAAATCATTCTGCAATATAGCCACTTTTGTTGTAACATTGGCATGAGTCTGGTAGTAGGTTACTGTCTATTTTCTGAATTAATTAAGTCGTAAATTCAGTATCCTGAAAATACACTTGCAGGAAGATCAAAATATGAAAGGCCAATAAAAGAGTTAATCAGAAAAGTAAGCAATCATTTCCTAATATAAAATCCTTTGAAATTTGTTGGTGCATTGGAGACAGCAAACATAAGGATATTGCTTCCAGAATTAGGGCAGGAATACAGATCTGCCACAAATTAGTTGATTCTGGCTACAAGCTAAGCTAGCTAGCTCCCACTGGAATAATTCAGTTTTAGGGGATGCCTAAATAAACATGCACAAGATGACATGGACTCAAAGTACTAAAACATTCATTTCACGTGGGTCACACAGGTTTTACTCCCAGCAGAGAGCAATAGTTACATCTGCCAGCCATATGTATCATAATCACATTATCCATTGTATGGAGCTAATGCAGTTTAAGTATTTGTATCAATTTTCAAACGTTTATTTAGGCTCCTTTCTCTTCTCCTGATCATACTCCCTTACTGGGAAGTTGGGCATCCATCATGTCTCTCTCTACCAATTGTAATCTGGAACCAGACATAAAGGGATTGATAAAAGTTGTGTGGGTTTTCCAGTGCATCCACATTTTCTTCTCTCCCCTGAGAGGCAACTTTTACTTCACTCAATGTTTCACTAATAGCCTGTGTGAAATTAGGTAGTCAACACAATGACAATTGCAGAAGCAATTTGCTTGGAACTTTGCAGCAGATTAGTGATTAAAAAACACACTACATCCCAGACCCACTCTCAGTGGTATTTGAATTTATGGGTTATTGATCATCATGCTTAAACAGGTTACAGGGTCAGGCAGCATGCCTGGAGGAAAAGGATGGGTGACATCTTACGCCAAACATTGATCACCGATTCATACTAGCTCTAAGTTATCCCACGTTTGCATCCACTCTCCACATGCAAGAGCCAATTTAGGCTAATTAACCTAGAAGTCTTTAAGCATGTGGGCAGAAACCAGGGAGAGAGGAAAGCCACAGGGTCACAGGGAAAATGTGCAAGCTCCATGCAGCAGCACCCAAGGTCAAGATAAAATCAGGGTCTTCATTGAGATAGTAGCTCTAACAGGTGTGCCACTGTGCCATCCTTACGCCCTTATGACTTGTAATCAAATTAGCAATTACTAAATGTCCCAATTCTCTTACTGAATAACTGAAACAATGAAGACAAATACGCCAAATGCTTTCTTCATAACCCTATGCACCTTCATGGAACTATTTACCAGATTCAGAAACTGCTTCTTCCCCACTGCTGGGGGTTATGGGGAAGGCAAGCAAATGGGGTTAGGAGGGAGAGATCAGCCATGATTGAATGGTGGAGTAGACTTTCCTATCACTTATGTTCTTATGACCTTATAACCCACTGTTATCAGACTACTAAATAATCCTCCCATACGCTAGGGAGTAGTCCCAATCTTCCAACCTACTTCATTGCCGATCTTGGACCTTTTCTCTACAACTCTAACGCTATGTTGCAACACCATATTCTGCATTCAGGTATTTTTCTCTTGGCACTACCTGTTTTACTTAGCTATGGCTTGATGGTATACATATGTGATATTATTTGATTTGACTGGATAGCATGCACGCATGTAAAACCTTTCACTCTATATCGGCACACGTGAAAATAATGAACTAATACGAATAACAATGGAGCGAAGGAATAGGTGACGTTTCGGGTCGAGACCCTTCTTCAGACTGAAGGGTCTCAGCCCGAAATGTCACCTACTCCTTCGCTCCATAGATGCTGCCTCACCAGCTGAGTTTCTCCAGCATTTTTGTCTACCTTAGATTTTTCCAACATCAGCAGTTCTTTCTTAAAAATAATACCAATAACACCTTGATCTATCTGAATTAAACTCCATCTGCTGTTTCTCGGCCCATTTGCCCAGTTGTTGATCTTGCCATAATCGTAGATAACCCTCTTTACCGTCCACCAGTTTTTGTGTCATCCACAAACTTACCAACCACTTACCCTGTATTATGCAGTTTATAGTTTTAAAAAGTCATTCAATATTGTGTACATACTAAGTTCATTTATATTTTAGAGTATTTATTTATGGGTCATGAAGCATGAAATGATTAATTTATGTGAATGATGCAAAACCCTAGCTAATTTTTCACATTTGTTTACATGTGTTTATAGTACTGCACGAAAGATATGTTAATCCACTTTACATATATGTTTTTTTACTTAATTTGTGTAAACGAGAAAGTATCTATCCATGTTTGGCATGTGAGAGGAAACCAAAGTAAACAGAGGGAACCGGAACACACAGGGTCACAGGGAGAAAGTGCAAGCTCCACACAGACAGAACCCGAGGTCAGGATGGAATCCAGGTCTTTGCACCATCAGACAGTAGCTCTTCCAGCTGTGCCACTCTGCATAGTATGCATGGGTGCGTATAGGTATGTCTCTGTGCACGTACACACAAATATTTATACATGATTTTAGTCAATTTATTTTCCCACAGCGTAGATAAAACATTACATGAACAATTTCAGTTTCGACTTTCAATACAGTTGAGTGTTTATTTCAAACCATGGCTGGAAACCTGTTTGCAAATATATTTGTCAGTATTTGATGAAACAGTTTAATTGCAAGCAGGATTTTCATTGGTAAAATTAATGAAAGTGAGTTACTAATACATCATGAAACCGGGATAAATTGCTCCTGTCCTGTTTGACTCACAACCATTGACGTGGTAATGTTGTATATATTTCAGCATTCATCTCATTTCCTTGTCATGATATCCCCTTTACAGGTGAAAAGAGATCTTCAGTAAATCAATCATATAAGGAACTGCTGGTTCAATATTTTAAAACAATACAATTCCATAAGTTGGAATATAAAATTTAATTCCGTAAGGTAGGAAAGCCATAAAGAGATTAAAGTAAATGTTGATCAAATTTGCATCTAAACAGTAACTTGGTTTACTAAATAATATTAGATCAATCCTTACTTCCATGTGACTTCCAGCTGGAGTTTAATGGTACCCAGGTCAGTAATATCCACGATCATTATTTGAGGCTGTGCTGTGAAGAAATCTGCACTTTCACAAGTCACTGTTCCAACCAAAACAGTCATCAGCCCTTTCATTTCAGCTACCTGTGTTAAAAAAAAAAAAAATCCCAAAGATTCATATCTTCATTTGTATTAATCATAAAGACGGTTACAATACTCAAGGATTTTGTCTTACTTATTAAGTCTGACAAAAGCTGTTAACCATTCAATATAACTGTCTAAATGTATATTAAGAACAAAGTATACTGTGTCTAATTTAGCAACAAGGTTAACATTTCTGGCATTAAGTGGAGAGGTTACTGAAAAACAAGTTAATAAAAAATTATCAGAAGGAATAAAACCAAGAGGAAACAATGATTAGAGATATAGAGAGGATCATTGATGCTAATATAATTTTAAAGAATCATATTCCTGGATATATAGAGACATGTGTAATATTTTAACTTTCAAACAGAATGAATACATTTTTGAATATAAATATTAATTGTTCATAATTTTCACACACGTCGAAGGTGGATTATTGTTTATCTTACAATCTTATCATTAATCAGTAAAATCACCAGTTTCAAATTAGTTTGGCAAACCATCGAATCAATGTAAGGAGGCTATTTGTTCCATCTGGTCTTCTAATTTCTACTTCAGTACCATTCCCCTGTTCTGTGTTTTGTTAATTTCTAATCTAATTTCCTCACAAAAAGGCCTGATTAATTCCGTTTCCATCATAGGGAATTTCATAACCACCCACAGTTTCCGCACACTCTCCTTTTAGCTTTTCCCCAATATTTTACATCTGTGTCCTTGGCTGTGAACCATCTGCTAGTCATAGATGGGAACATTTTTCCTCTATTTACCCAATCTAACTCAGTCATAATCTTGATCATCTTTATCAAATCATCTCGCAACCTTCTTCTCTGAGGAGAACCCCAGCTTTTTCAATCTAAACAGCAGCTGAAATCACTCATCCATACAGTTATTCTTGTGAATCCCCTAAAGAATCTCTTCACAAGACTCTGCTAAAAGAGTGGTGACAGGACGTGAAAGAAAAAAGGCTGTTGTAATCTAACCAGTGTTTAGGCAGGCCAGTCAAACATGATTTACCTTTAACAAAGCTATCCCTGATAATAATTATTATAACATTTCTGTTTTTATACTCATTGCCTCAATTAATGAAGCCTAGGAGTCCCTGTGCTTTTTGCTGTCAACATGCTTGGGATTTTCAAGTTTATACCTGGTCCCCTTGTTTCTGTATTCCCTTAAGGATTGGACAATTAAATGTACATTGGCTCTCATTTTTTCCACCAAAATTTATGAATTCACATTTCACTATTAAATTTCATCTGCTACGTAGTTGTCCAATCTGCCAGCCTATTGATATATATTTTTAATTTAATACTGTTCGCGTTCTTTGCCATTTTCCCAAGCATTGTGTAATTTACAATTTCAGAACTGTTATCCTATGTACCATGCCTATATATATATATATATAGTGCTCCAACACTGATGAATGGGGTACATCACTGTCCACCACATCTGGTCTTACAAAACAACTCCATATCATTGTGAAGAAGTTACCCAACCTCAAACATCATCTATCCATGTCCCTCCACAGATGTTACCCGACCCACTAAGTTTCTTCAGCGGATTAATTTTCACTGTAGATTCCAGCATCTGCAGTCTCTTGTGTCTCCATTATAAACTTCTCTGTTTTCTGCTTAAAGCTATTTTCTATCCATACCATACCAACCCTTTGATTCCATGGGATTAACCAGCCTTGTACAACTAGTATATAAAATATCTTCTATGCAGATTACATTCCTTTCATAAACCTTCTCCGTTGCCTCATCAAAAAATTCAATCAGGCTGGCCAAACACATTTTGTCTTTAACAAACCTATGCAACATCTTATTCATCAACGCTACCAGTTCTAAGTACCTATTAATATTTTTCCCAATGTTGTTTCTGAAAATGTTCCAATAACTGTTTTGTGTTCCTTTTGGTTTATTGTAGTCTACCCTGATATAATGAACAAATTCCTTCCCTATTACTATGTTTTAGTGACCCTTATTCTTATTTTCCATTACAATATGATAGGGTCGCCCCTTTGACAATTCATTTACCGACTTGGAAAACCTAATGTCAGGTTTAACACTGCAATACCCTAAAAAAAGGCGGAGGTTACAAGAAAGCTATGCGACATGTGAATCAAAACATTTATGCTGTTGCCAATTATTAATTAATCAAGGATGTTTAAAGAACCATATATTAAAACTAGGTGTTCAGATTACATAACCCTCCCCCTCTGCCTTCTTCCACCTATAAACCTACCTCCCCTTCTTACCACCTTCTCCACTAACCCCTCCTCAACTTGTACCTATTTCTCCCCGTCCCCTCCGCTTTCCACCTAAATTCCATTCTTTAGCTTCACAATTCACAACTCTTCAATTCTTTTGTCTCACACCTTCTGTCTTTTCATCACTGGCCTTCGTCTAACCATCTGCCTATCAAAAAACACTCCTCATCTGTGTTGGGCGATTACCTGCCAGGCTTAGTCCTGCCCCTCCTCTCTTCCAGCTTCTTTCTCCCCTCCACAAGCAGTCTGAAAAAGGGTTGCAACCCAAAAGGTCACTAATCCATATTCTCCCGAGATGCAGGCAGACCTTACTCTGTGTGTTCCTCCAGCACTTTGTGCCTTCCTTTGTAAACCAGCAACTGCAGTTCCTTGTTTCTGCTAAGATTAGGTCATTGCATCAAACATCCATGTAGAATCCACTGGGTAGCGCCAGCAATGGCTGCCTCGCAAACAGCCTGTCTGTCCCTTCCTTCTTTGTTGTTTGTTTGTATGTGTTAAATGTATGTTTTTAGTGGGGGGGGGGGGGGAGTTGGGGGAAACTTTTTCTAATTAGTTGACCATATTTAGGATGTAGGCCATAGACGGAGATGCGATTTTTTTCCGTATCGTATCTCCATCCACACTGTGGCCTAACATCGAGGAGTTGGCGACCTTTGCTGGAGACTGACTGCGAGAGCTCCACCTCGGGAGCCTGCGGACTTAACATCCCGGAGCTCGCGATCCCTGTCGGGGATTGACTTTGGGGCTCCAACCGTGGGAGCCTGCGGACTTTAACATCACAGAGCTCGTGGTCTCTGGTTAGAGCCCGACTTCGGGAACTCCAAGCCACAGCAGCTTCGACCGCCACGAAATTCAGAATTTCCACATGATCATACAATCACAGAAATCCAGAATTAATTGCCAGTGGTTTCCCACTACATTCCAGAGATGGAGATCAGTCAGCTAGTGGAAAGTTATGAAGATTCCCTGCCGCTTACAGGAAGGACCTCCCAAAGATTCTGCACAAATTGGGGAACACACAGGGAATATTTTGCTATTGATTTAAATGGAAGGGCTTTGTGGGGCTTTGTCCGTATTTGTTCATTAAGATTTTTAAAGTGTTTTTTTAACGTTTTTTAGTTTTAATGTGTTTTAAATTGTGCTTGTATTTTTGCTTTTACATTTTTATTTATTTTAATCCTTTCAATAGTTCCTGAGAGATTTGATTGACTTTGAATGTTTCTGAGACATTCTTCCGCAGTTATATTTATGTTCCATGACGTAGTCGTAGAGGGTTTTATTACAGAGGATCTGACCAGCTATACCCTGCATGTTTCCATTGGGAGGAGCACATGTGGGAGTTTAACACTGACCATAGGTTCAACACATTGTACTACTAATTGGGTTACTAATTTACTGGGACCTACTTATGGCTGATACTCATAGTGAACTGTTTGAGAAATAATTTGGTGAGGTGTTCTAAATCTTATTGACATTTGGAATTCCTGGAAAGCCAAACAGTTAGCTGATTGCTAATTATTTGTTTGAGAGAGAACAATCCTAACCATGTGCAGAAAATCTGAAAAAAGCAAATCAATAAAGTTAACATATACTATTTTATACATTTGATTTAAGTAGTAAACTAATGGGATGCAAATCCAGTTCCAGGTTATTTTTCCTCCTCAGAGGGATCTTTGGAAGGTTTAAGGTTCAAGTAGACTGTACTTGATCAGTCACTCAGCATGCTAAGAATTGGCCTCCAAGACGTTATAGACTTGAGAGGTGAAATAAAAGTAAATCTCCAAATAGATAATGGGGAGAACTCATCTGACTCATTCGAGTTTAATTCAGATAATGGAGTTTAATTCAGATAAGTGTGAGGTGTTGCATTTTGGGAAGTCAAACCAGGACAGGACCTTCACTGTGAACATTAAGGCCCTGGGAGTGTTGTAAAGTGGAGGGATCTAAGGGTACAAGTACATAGAACAAGGTTTTTGGTTTGCTGGCTTTCATCAGTCAGGGAAATGAGTAAGTCATGACATTATGTTACAGTTGTACAAGATGTTGGTGAGACAGCACCTGGAGTATTGTGTTTAGTGTTGGTCACTGTGCGAGAGGGAAGATGCCATTAAGCTGGGATGATTATGCCAAGACTTGAGGGCCTAATGGGAAAATATAGGGTGAATGCACATAATCTTGTTCTCATGGCAGTGGATTCAACAACAAGGCGGCAGTGGTTTAAGGTGAGAGGGGAAAATGTCATAGGAACGCGAGGAACCACTTTTTCATACAGAGGGTGACGGGTAAATGGAACAAGCTGCCAGAGGAATTAGTTGAGGCCGGTTTAATAACAACATTTAAAAAGCATTTGGACTGGCACATAGATGGGAAAGCATCAGAGGGATATGGGCCAAATGTGGAAAATGGGATTGGTTTAGATGGGGCATCTTGGTCGGCATGAATGAATTAGGCTGAGTGACTTGTGTCCATGCCGTATGACCCTTCGACAACATTTTAGACAATTTAGGAATTAAAGGGGGAGCTCTATCACCTGCTCAAATGTGCTTTACTTAAGCTTGAAGTTAGTAATGCTAGCATACTTTAATGGTATACAAAATAAATTAAGTACCTTTATTTCAATATCTTCATTAATGTGAGGAAGGAAGACCATCTCTTCTTCATCCCA
Source organism: Malacoraja senta (assembly GCA_038087875.1). Taxonomy (NCBI): domain Eukaryota; kingdom Metazoa; phylum Chordata; class Chondrichthyes; order Rajiformes; family Rajidae; genus Malacoraja; species Malacoraja senta. The sequence goes on along the minus strand of CM075982.1, from coordinate 63,278,098 downwards.
TGTTTGTCTGTCATCAGCATCAATTTTTCCTTTTAATTTCCATCTCTGTCGACCATACCTAATCAATACCTACATAAAATCAAGATGTGATTCTGTTTTTAGAAATTGGTCTTACAAGGAGCCACAGTATCTTCCCGTAAAAACACAACAAAAGGTTTGATTATTAGCATTCAAAAGAGAGTTAGATAGAGCTCTTAGGGCCAGCGGAATCAAGGGGTATGGGGAGAAGGCAAGAACATGGTACTGATTGTGGATGATCAGCCATAATCACATTGAATGGCGGTGCTGGCTCGAAGGGCCGAATGGCCTACTCCTGCACCTATTATACATCACTAGATGTATAATAATGGATTTATACAGCCTGTTGAATGAAGCTTTAAATAGATTTGAATAGAAAAATACTAGAATTAACAGGTTTTTAAATGGCACAAGTGCCTCCTCCATAGCTCAGCCAAATCATCTCGCATGTGGTTTTGTGGTTCAGCTCAGGAAAGTCATGTCTGTTTTTCTAATCTGCATCAAATTATCTAATATCAATTCAGAAACTGACAGATATCATGCAATTAGCTTTGGTGCATTTGGGTAAATCAGCAGTAATTGAACCAGTCCATCTCCCTGACAATTATTTACCATTATTTGTATCAGTTTAATATCATGCTTCAAAAACTGACAGTCCGATGAGGTATTGGGGCATGCCTAGCACCTGTGGTTTTGTAACCCAACAAAGTGGCATATCAGCAGAAAGAAATGAAAGACAAATTTATTTTACATTATCTTAAATTAGAACTGAGCGACAAAGTGCACACAAAAAGTAAATAGACTTTCATTGAAAGGAGATTCCCAGTTGCAGAAATGATCAGTTTTACATCCCTGAAAGCGATCATCCCAAAGTTTGACCACATCTTCATTTTGTGCTCTGCAAATATTAGTAAGTTCAGGAAGCCTGCAACCTACTTAGCTTTCACACACTGCAAAATCACACCTTGCTGCCTGCGTCTCAAAGCTAAAATGGAGAGATTTATGAAAATATTTAAGGTTATGCAAACTTTTGTGCTGAAAGCAAATCATGGAAACTAAATGGGAATACCAGGAGCTATTTTTGCTCAACCTTAGTGTGTACATCTTGTAGTTACACTCCATCAGATTGATGAGCAATATCTATGCAATTATGACTATACCAAGAAAAACAGCATGAATGTAGATGCAGGATAACATCTACATGCAGGGTAAAGTCAAATCTACATTATTATAAGCAGGGTATAACATTCTGAATAAATGTGATAACTATATAAGAAGCTACTAACTGTACATGATATGCACACATTTGAATGACCACCACAAAAAGATCCATGATCACAGCATATGGTTCACAAGAGGCAGCATTATTTAAATCACTCAAAAGACCACACACTGGTTGAAATCCAAAATAATTAAGCTTGAGGTTGCAAAGAAACTGAGCAACTGCAGTTGAAACAACAGCCAACGTCCCCTTGTTCAGAAATTGCTAAAAGTGTTATCCATCAGGGAAGTGTAAACTTTCCTTATATCTGAATGATTTTTGCCCGAACAAGTTGCAGTTTTTATTTATCTTTAGGTAGAAGCTCCCAAACAGAGTTGTGATAAAGGGTGGTGAGCTGAAGGACAGGAAGGGGGAGGAGTGGGGGGGGGGGGGGTTAGAGGTGGAATTAAGGAATTTGTTGAATGATTATGCCATCTGCAGTGTGTTAATCAGAAGAATTTGTGTGATGGAGAGAGGTGGGATAATGACAAAGAGGATTAGTTATGAAAATAACAGTGTTTTCCCTTTCATCCCCATCATAGGCCAAGGATTCAGTGATGACTGCTGTAATAATGGCAATGATCAAGAGAAATTATAATGAGAAAGTGCTCTGCCTTGCCACCTTTTCTAGCTGTCATTGTGTCCCATTTTATTTTGTAAGGAGAATAGTATGCCAGTTACAAACAGATATCAGCTTGTCACTGTTAAATAGCTGGTAGCAGCATGTCAGGTGTAATATACAGCGTAAGGTTTGCAGCAATCTAAGCTTGAGATGGCAAAGAGGAGCCTGTGAATTTTAGATGTGAGAAAAGTTTTTGATAGAAGTGTGATGATTTGAGTACTGCCTGAGCTTGGTGCTGAAGCAAGTGGAGGAAGATACTTGGTGCTTGGTTCCTGGAACTGGTTATCAGAGTTATCTGCTGTATGTTTTCAATATGTGACTATCATTTAGAACCTTTGTTCACTTTCTGAGTATTACAACAGTTAATTTTGTAGCTGAATGTAATTTTATTTGACTTCACGTAGCGCTAGATTCAGTAACAGATTTGTCTCCATAGTTATCAGACTACTGAATGGACTTCCCTTAAGATAAGGGTGAAGTCCCAATCTCCCAACCTACCTCATTGCGGTTCTTGGACTTTTTTTTATCTGCACTTTCTCTATGGTTGTAATTCTATATTCTGCACTTTGTTTTATTTTCTCTCTGCATGACCTTTTGTACTTGTATATGGCTTGGTTGCACTCTTGCGTCATATCATTTGACTGGATTGCATGTGAACAAATGTTTTTCCACTGTATTTTGGGACACATGACAATAATAAACTAAACCAATACCAGCGAGCCTATTTACAGCTTCTGATGACTGTTCATAGACTTAAGCACCATTCCCAATATAAGAGTTAATGGAACAGGTGGTGAGGTGGTGGACTATCTAAACTTTGTATCCACTTTTGCAGTTCGGAGAGTCCACTATTCATCATTTGTGCATAAAATATCTCAATCCATTGTGGATCATCCTAATGCAGTTGATGATAACTTAGCATATCTTCCGGAAAGAGATGAATCTGCACACCAAGACTACATTTACAGATTTCAAGAAAAATCTCCTGTTGCAGACGATATATTGCATTTTTCTTGCTTGTTCTGACATGAAGACAAATTTTGTTAGAATAGGGTTTAGATACCAGACACAAATGACTCAGTATCATGGAGTTGAAACAGGCCTTTCAGTCCATCATGTCCATGCAATCACCAAGCAGCCATACATACTAAACGCATTTTCTGTACAAACACTTGCACTGTATCTTTCTATGCCTTGGTAGTTCAAGTGTTTTCTACATTTTTAAATGATGTGAGAGTTCCAGTCATCATCCCTTCAGACACCATACACCTTCTGGGTGAAAATTATTTATCTTCAGATCGTTTCCAAACTTTTTACCCCTTACAGTATATATATGCCCTCTGGTTTTGACACGTCCACTTTCAGAAACGTTTGCTTCTAACCATTCTTCATAATTTTGCACATCTCTTTCTGGTCCCATCGCACCCTCCGCTGCGCCAAGGAAACAAAACCAGCATTGCTGCTCCACTTAAATGAAAAGCTCCATTCAGGAAAAATCCTGGTGAATCCCCTCTGCACCTTCCCAAATGCCATCATATTATTTTATTGTATGGCAATCTGAACTGTGGCAAGACAAAACTCCAGCTATGGCCTAACCAATGTTTTATAAAGGTAAGTCATAACATTTCCTGCTCTTGTATTCTATGGTCTGGTTAATCCTGCAAAATGATTTTAAGAGCATGCTGATATGCAGTAAGAATCTGCTAGCGTTTGAAGGTACATCAGCTACATATTAAATCAAGCTTAGTGCTCTGGGAGTACCATTGTATAACATCTAGTAAAATTGCACTGATCTTCAAATTGTATTCTATGGTTGATGGGACAACTTTATAACATTTCAGCTCACTAGATCATATTTTAAAGCTTTGAGGGAAGACCTTTCCATCATATAATGTCATCAGCTAATGAAAGATCCATAAAAGTTGCTGTTCAGAAAGGATGGCCTACATCCTAAATATGGTCAAGTAATTATATGCTCATGAATTAACCTTGCTGCACTGGAGACAGAAGGTTAATTATTAACTTCTTGTTCACCATAGCAACCATAAACAGCCTACTAAAATGATAACACGATGCACGATTCTGTCAGTGCAAATCACTCCCTTCAGAATCTCACTAAATGGGGATACTTTCCACTGTCTCCACCCTACCGAGTTTTCATCCCACTTAATTCCTGCTACTCCCACATGAACAATGTTTCTTTTCAGTTGTTGCTATGCAGAAACTCTAAGATGGCTTGATTTAATTAAGAATTGAATCTATCTGCAATAATCATGGATAATTTTGATTTAATGGAATGCCATTACCCTTAATTTATATTCAGTCATTTGGAAAATAATTCATTCAGGTATTTGCAACAATGCATTTCTGTTCTGAATCATTTTATATGACTGATCCATCAGAAATACCAATTGCTATGAAGATAAATTAAGTTATTCTCAGTGCTGCTCTATAAATAATGGTGCAATTGAAGAGCAGATTGTTTGAATAGTAATCTAGCAATTGTATTTTCTTAGGAAAATGTCAAATAAGACACAAAGGAATAGTGTGGTGTACAAACAGAGTTCAGATGAATCCATCACCAGAACATTTTGGAATAAATACACTTGTGTATTTTCCAACAAAATGTAAACATATATCTACATATATATTTTAATTCATTTCAGGAAATGAAGTGATCAATAGCCTGTTTTGTATGTCTCCTTGGTTCATTTAAAAAAATGAATATAAAAGCAAGGATGTAATGCTGAAGCTTTATAAGGCACTATTTAGATCACATTTGGAGTATTGTGGGCAGTTTTGGGCCCCATAACTGAGGAGGGATGTGATGCGTTAGAGAGGGATCAGAGGACATTTATGGGATTGATCCCAGAGATGATTGGGTTAAAGAATGATGAGTGTTTGACAGTTCTTGGCCTATACACACTGGAGTTTAAAACGATGAGCAGAGATCTCACAGAAACCTTAGATAGACACAAAAAGCTGGAGTAACTCAGCAGGACAGGCAGCATCTCTGGAAAGAAGGAATGGGTGACGTTTCGGGTCGAGACCCTTCTCCAGACCTACCTAAATAGAAGCCTACCGTATAATGAAGGGCGTGGATAGAGTGGATGTAGAGAGGATGTTGTTCCACTTGTGGAAGAGTCTCGGACCAGAGGGCACAGCCTCAGAATAAAGAATGTACCTTTAGAAAAGCGATGATAAGGAATTTCTTAGCCAGAGGGTGGTGAATCTGTGGAATTTATTGCTACAGACAGCTGTGGAGGCCGTCAATGGATATTTTTAAAGTGGAGACTGACAGGTACTTGATTAGAAAGGGTGTCAAAGGTTACAGGGAGAAGGCAGGAGAATGGGGTTGAGAGGGAAAGATAGATCAACCACGATTAAATGGCAAAACTCTTTGAGCCGAATGGCCTAATTCTGCTCCTATGACTTACGAACATATTTTGTAACACACTCAGTCCTTATTATACAAAATACAACAAAAAAAAAACACTTTTTATGTCATATATAAAGATCCAATGATAAATCTTTGTATAATCCAAAGGACATGGGTAAAATGGTTAACTGTGTACTTTGCATCTGTCTTCACAAATGAAAGTGATGGTATGAAAGTGAAAGAAGATCAAGAGGTTTTGGTCAGGATGGCTATCGGTAGGGGAGACAAACAAAAAAATAATACTGAATTTGTGCTGGATAGCAGGTTCAGTTGAAATACATCCAAGTTGCTGGAAAATATAACAAAGGTAAAAATAGCAACGGCCAATTGGTCAGACCTATTAATGGGTGTTTTAGAGGGGATTTAAGAGGGAAAAAAGTTGTTGTTAAATGGGGCAACTGTCTTACAGCACCAGAAACCCGGGTTCAATCCTAACTACGGGTGCTCTCTGTACGGAGCTTGTGTGTTCTCCTTGTGACCGTGTGGGTTTTATCCAAGTATTCCAGTTTCCTTCCACACTCCAAAGACGTACAGGTTTGTAGGCACCAAGGCAAGTTCCTTGTATGTGAATACTTGGCCAATAAACTTATTTACTTAGGTTAATTAGCTTCTGTAAATTGTAGGAAAATTATGAAATGGATATGATTACAACAATTATAGAGCAAAAAGAGATCGTGAAAGATCGATGCTTTTATTCTTTCTGGTGGATATTAGAAGGGCTAGTTTTGAAGGAGTTAGATATGGTGGATAACCACCCTTTAAAAAGGGGAAAGTTAGTGTGAAGTATTTACAGCATTGTATAGCTCTGTAATTGAGTAAATATTGAGTGAATATCCAGCTCCCTATTTGGTTATACAGGATCATGTAATATATATATAATGGTTACCTCATGGAGCACCCAGTATGGGTTCCATTTCATTTATGAGTTATCTATTTATTTCACAAAATCTGTTCACTTGGGTAATATTATTTGTTACACACCATAGATGTCAACCAAACTAAACAAAGAAACCAACCTACCCAATACACTACCGTTTCTTGCTAAAGAAAAGAGAGACATATTCTTTCTCAGACACTGGTGTTAAAGAGATGGTACAGTAATGATTGGTCATTGTACTATTTCATCGATAAGCTGACTTTAGTGGAATCTCACACCAGGAGTGGAGTATATAGCAGCAAATTAATGGAAAAAATCATTGTAATAATAAGAAACCTATTGCCTCAAGTTAAATTTCAACAAAAGAAAATACTTTGGACAAAAGAGCACTGTGTCATTTTTTCTGGTGTTTTACTTTCAACCATTGCCACCTTGGAATAAGCTATTTGAGTAATATCATGGCAAGAAAGTGATGAAAGTTTGATGATATATGAACGCACCTCATAATGATCACCTGGGCATAAACGCGCAAAACCAATCAAACCTAGAAATTCATAGAGAAGAGGTGATTAGTTCAAATCATACACGTGCTGGGCGATGTATATCACAATGTGCGATCATAAATTAATCAACAAAAATAAGAAAGATAGCATTTGTAACCTCAGGGCATTTGCAACCTTCACGAATAAAACTGATATTGATTGATATTGATATTACCACTTAAAACTGCTTTACACCCAATGTTAAAGTGTGACAATATATTAAAATTGCAGCCAATTTGTACACATGGGGTGTGCATCCACTTGAATACATTCATCACATCACATTTTCCTTTCAGCATGAAAGGTGTTCAGATGACCCATTGCGTCTATCCCAGTTCTCAGAGCAATCCCATCCCCTTGGAACCTATTATCGCCACTCTAGTTTTCTATGCACATACCTACCTGCACTAAAGGTAACAGAGATACAAATAACTGACCAGCCTGCACTTAGGGATGTGGAAAGAAACCAGAGCACGATGAAGAAACCCCCATAGTCTCAGGGGGGAAAATGCAAACTCAACACAGACAGCACCTGAGGTTAGGATTGCACAAGGCTTGTTGAAGCTAAAGAAGCAGCACTAATTGCTGCACTACATTGTTGCTCATAACATTAAGCAGTTACCAAACGCATCTCTCCAAAATCCATGCATTCTCCTTTATGGGAAAGTGTCACAAACAGCAGACTAATACACGAGAACAAATCTGTTTTAGTAATGTTGGCTGAGAAGTATTAACCAGGGTAGTAGAAGTTCACATCTAGATTTCCTCAAATGGTATATTTTTGTCAATGAAAGGTCAGACAGAACCTCTTTATGATCTCAGTGTACCAAATGACCCATCATCCTTATACAAAGTACTATCTTGGGTCGATTGTTAAAAATGTTATAGCAGCACATTTGGAAAGCAGTGACAGGATCGGTCAAAGTCAGCATGGATTTATGAAGGGGAAATCATCGTTGACTAAACTTATGACATTTTTTGAGGATGTAACAAGTAGAATGGATACGGGAGAGCCAGTGGATGTGTTGTATCTGGACTTTCAAAAAGCCTTTGACAAGGTCCCACACAAGAAATTAGAACACATTGGTATTGTGGGTAGGGTATTGACGTGGATAGAGAACTGGTTGGCAGACAGGAAGTAAAGAGTAGGTATTCATGGGACCTTTTCAGAATGGCAGGCGATGACTAGTGGGGTGTTGCAAGGCTCGGTGCTGGGACTCCAGTAATTTACAATATATATTAACGGTTTAGATGAGGAGATTAAATGTGACATCTCCAAGTTTACGGATGACACAAAGCTGGGTGGCAGTGTGAGCTGTGATGAGGATGCTATGAGACTGCAGGGTGACTTGGATAGGTTGGGTGAATGAGCAGATGCATCGCAGATGCAGTATAATGTGGATAAATGTGAGGTTATCCACATTGTTGGCAAGAACAGGAAGGCAGATTATTATCTGAATGGTGTCAAATTAGGGAAAGGGGAGGTGCAACGAGACCTGCGTGTGCTTGTACATCAGTCACTGAAAGTAAGCATGCAGGTAGAGCAGGCAGTGAAGAAAGCTAATGGCATGTTGGCCTTCATTGTGAGAGGATTTGAGTTTAGGAGCAAGGAGGTCCTACTGCAGTTGTGCAGGGCCTTGGTGAGACCACACCTGGAGTATTGTGTGCATCTTTGGTCTCCTAATTTGAGGAAGGACATTATTGCTATTGAGGGAGTGCAGCGTAGGTTCACCAGGTTAATTCCCAGGATGGCTGGACTGACATATGATGAAAGAATGGGTCGACTGAGCTTGTATTCACTGGAATTTAGAAGGATGAGAGGGCATCTTATAGAAACAGATACAATTCTTAAAAGATTGGACAGGCTAGATGCAGGAAAATTGTTCCCGATGTTGGGAGAGTCCAGAACCAGGGGTCACAGTTTAAGAATAAGTGATAGGCCATTTAGGACTGAGATGAGGAAAAACTTCTTCATCCAGAGAGTTGTGAATCTGTGGAATTCTCTGCCACAGAAGGCAGTGGAGGCCAATTCACTAGATGTTTTCAAGAGAGAGTTAGACTTAGCTCTTAAGACTAAATGAATCAAGGGATATTGGGAAAAAGCATGAACAGGGTACTGATTTTAGATGATCAGCCATGATCATATTGAATGGCGTTGTTGGCTCAAAGGGCCGATTAGCCTCCTCCTGCATCTATTTTTCTATGTTTCTATTTTCGAGTAAAATTTGGCACTAACTTAACAAAAGCAGAAAACTACAGAACTTCTCAACAGATAAGGCACTATCTTTGGGGAGAGAAACAGATTTTTTTTTAACCAGAAACAAACTTAGTGGGTCAAGTTGCATCTATAGAGGCAAAGAGATCGCTGACTGCAGGTTAGGGCAATGCAGGACTGAGAGTATATAGGAAAGACAGCAGTATAAAGAGGTCAGCGGGAAGTGTGAAACAGGGGGTGGTAACAATAGCTCTTTATTTTTCATGAGAACAGAGATATATTGTTTCTTAAAATTAAAATTCAACAAAAGAGAGGTTAATTACCAAATGCCGTGTAATCCTCAAGCAACAGAAAAAGAAAATAGTAATAACAAAGAAAAAACTCTCACAGCACAAAAGGTCATTTACATATATCCATTTGACTATTTTAGAAAGATGCAAAATCTATTTCATTCCAAGGAAGTTTTTTTTAATTGATTTTAAAGTTACCTTTCATTCTGATGTGAAATTCCCCAAGAAGAATCTCCAGTGTTTTCTCTATCACACACATATCCTACAGGAAGGAAAACAGAAGGATCCCATATTATTGATAATAGAATATACATGCCCCAATAAGTATCAATGTTGCCAAAGTGGTAATAGTTGAGAGCTTCGTTCCTTGGCGTTAAAATTACCAATGATCTATCGTAGATCAACCACGTTGATGCGACAGCCAAGTAGGCGCACCAACACCTCTACTTCCTGCGGAGACTGAGGAAATTCAGCATGTCTCAAATGACTCTTACAACCTTCTACAGATGCACCATAGCAAGGTTACTGTCATGTTGTTTCACAGCTTGACTTTTGAACAGCTCTGCCCAAGACCGCAAGAAATTGCAGAGAGTGGTAGTTGCAGCCCAGTCCATCACTCAGACTAGATGTCTCACCATTCACCCCATCTACACTTGACGGAAAAGCTGCCAACATAATCAAATTCTCGCCCACCCCAGTCATTCCTTCTTCTCCCTGCTCCCATCCGGCAAAAAGTACTGAAGCTTGAAAGCACGCACCGCCATACTCTGGAACTGTTTCATCCCCTCTGTTAACAGGCTTCTGAATGGTCCTTCCATAAGCTAGAGTACTGACCAATTCACCTTTTCCCCAACGTGGACATTGGACTTTGTCTATGGAACTGTAAGCTTTTCACTGTACCTTGGTACACATGATAATAATAAACCTAAACGTAATGTTTATATCACAAAGTAGTTAGGTGACCCAAAATAGTACACTGGAAGACTATCAAACAAAATTTGAAACTGATTCAAATTTAGGCTGACAACCAAGTAGAATTTTTAAAATGTCTTAAAGGAAGTGAGAGAAAACGGAGAAGCAGAGAAGTTGGAATATACATTCCATAGTATGGTGCTGAGGCAGATGAAAGCACAACCACTCATGATGGAGCAACTACAATCAAATAAATGTCAGAGGCTTGAATTGGAAATGCGCAGAAACCTCAGCAAATTTTAGCGCGGGAATAGTTGACAGAGATAGTTTACCATGAATCAGAAATAAAACTTTTGGCAATGCTGGACCTCACCTAACTCCTGCAGCACCACACATAAATCCCCCCCCCCCCTCCCCCCCACTTATCTCTCTGTAACTTATTTTCTCTCACATGACCATCAACTCACCTTTGACTTATTTTGCCACCTACAAACACGAGGGATGATTTACAGTTGCCAATTAACCTACCAGCATAACTTTGAGACATGAGAGGAAACAGGAGCACCTGGGGAAAAGGGAGAATGTGTAAACTCTGTACAGACATCCGTGGAGATCAGGGCTCAACCCAGGTCGCTGGTGCTGTGAGCATTAACTACTGCAGCACTCTGTAACCTGATCAGCTAGTAACTTTATGCCATTCACAAAAACAAGCTCTGAAATGTGAAATAGTCATTATGATGTTTTGAAATGCTTGCTCTGTGTTCTCTTCGGAAGGAGACCATTCATTAATAATCTATTATTTTGCAATGAGTATATTTTTAATCGGTAAATTATAACATTCCTTAGCAGACCAGATGTTAAAACATTCAGGCAAAACAATTACTGTTGGTTGTGCAGAAATGCACATTTTATCCGGGGCCCCAAACTGGAAAAGCTAAAAAAGTGGTCTCTGGTGTGCTGTCTTGCTTGTTTTAAAATAAATACCTTCCTGGTCAGGTGAATTACTTCATATCGATTTATTTAAGTAGGGAAACTTATTGTCGTGCAAATTAAAATCAAACTATTAGAATTAAACTTAATTGGTTATGAATAAAATGAATAAGTAGACATAATATTGGCAATGGACAATGTTAATTATTTGAAGCTATCACTCCTTCAAAGATTGTGTTATAAAACTTACAAAATAAAAATCGGAGACCATTGGGCCCCTTATGTCTGCTCCGTCATTTAATAAGATATTAACTCATGTTAGGAATACTGCATTGGCACTAAGCCTAATTGCAGCCTGCCTCCCTTTCACATCAGGTTTGCATCTAGAATTCTATGCAGATGGTCATCTGGGACTCCATTTATGACCTGTTCCATCTTCTTTGTTTCTCATCCATAAAGTTAAGCTAATGGGTATTGATGAAATTCACACAGACTGATAGAGCAACAACATATGGTAGTACCTAAATCCTGAAAGATTGTTCAACTCCATATGCTTTATAAAGTTATCCTTGCTATAAAACTACAGGTCCTCCCCAGTTTACGGGAGGATTCCGTTCCTGAGAACTGTTTATTATCCATATAGTCAGCAAGTCTGAAATGCAGCGTCTTTTTTAATAGAAACGGGGCAACAAAGGACAATGTGTAATTATATCAGGATGTTTATATCAACCATTCAGATATTGCCGTGAACCCAGTTCCCATGGAAAAAGATGCCTGCGCCCCGCAGCAGCTGGCAAATCCATTTAGCCGGTCTTGCAAATGCTCCTTTATTTGTACATGCCAGGCTTTTGTAACCTGAGGAGGAGCTATATGTGACAAGCCCTAAACCCACATCTCAACATGTGATGAAACACTTCACTACACTGGATTTATCCTGTACTTATTATGCCCAGTTTAACACCAACGAGGATAGTCATTACAACTTGGCAGTTAACACCCAGCAAGGGATTATATCGCCTTTCTTCATTTATGACCTGTTCCATCTTCTTTGTTTCTCAAAGGGATTCACCATGCCACTGAAAGCAAGATTTTTATTGTACCTGTACCTCTCTGTACCTGTACACAGGACATAGAATTGACTTAACTTGACTAAAATACTGTTACATGATGCAATGGTCCTTATATATGACTGAATATCTCCAGAGTAGGCACTTGAATAAAATGTTTGTTGAATGGACAAATTCAGAAGCAGAATTCACCTGATGGATCATTTGACGATAATTCGTAGATACATATTTTTTTAACCACTTAGATTCTCAATTTCAATTTCTATATTTAGAAAGCAAAGATCTCACTTAATGAAGCTCATTAACTACTTCCACTTTCATTCACAAGCTGACCAGCTGAGTGGTTCCAGCATTGTTTACTTTTATTTCAGTGTCAGTAACCTATATGTCAGAATTTTAGCATTGGTGCTGAAAAAAAGAGTTAATTGTTTTAAATTGGTAACAGTCCCTATCTTTCCTAAAAAAAGCTTATTTTAAATAAGCATAATTGGAAAAAAATCTTCAAAATAAAATTGAGAAATAGAATGATTACTAATGTAATGTTTAATGCTGCTACAGTCTGTAAATAAATAGATTAATTGGAATCTTTTTTAACCTGAGTCACATCTGCCAAATAACAATAGTAATACATTTTAGAAGTACACAGATGGAATACCTCTGTACATAACCTGTAGTTCCTATTAATCTCCAGCAGTGTTTCCCGTGATCCTTTGGTGGAAGGTGTTATTGAGTAGGCTCTTCTCATGTTGTTTGCCCCATTGCGTAGACGCCATTGGATGAAGTAGGACTCGTATAATTCTTCTATCTGGATGATAGATGTACACAACAGAATAATTCTTATACTGGTTTCTATATATAAAATTATATGTAAACACCCTCAAAGCATTGGGCATTTCTAAACTTCTAATTATTTCATTATACTAAGCGTATAGAATTTTATATCATAGAGTGAGGCCTTTAGTTGATTAAGCTTATACTATTTTTTGTTGTTGAAATAATCGTTCAATTAATCCCAATTCCCTTTACTTTAACCATTCCTGTTTTGTTTTTTAACTTTCCAATATATATTTAATATTCTTTTGAAAATTACTATTGAATCTACTTTCATCACCCTTTCATATAGTATATTCCAGATTGCAACAACTAAAGGGCCTGTCCCACTTTCACGACCTAATTCACGAACTCTGCCGAGTTTGCCCTTGACTCATACTCGCAGCATGGTCGTCACGAGGTTGTAGGAGGTCGCAGGTAGATTGTAGCAGGCCGTGATGCTAGTCGTAGGTACTCGTGGCATCAAGTAAGTCGGGGCGTTTTTTAGCATGATGAAAAATGTCCACGAGTAAAAAAGGTCGAGAATTAGGTTATGAAAGTGGGACAGGCCCTTTACTGAGTAAAACAATTCTTAGCTGCTCTGTAAGAGACCAGCATTGGTTTGTAATGTGCAATTAACTCCTGCTTGGTTATCCCACGGCAAGATCATATAAAACATAGGGGAAAGAAGATGAGAACGTGCAACAAGAGAGGAGAAACAATCCTTGCAGAAAGTAAATTATGATAATCATTCTGGGAACTAACCAGGTAGTTTACATGGAACACTGGTAAAAATGTGTTAACATATTATTTGTCCTTTGGTGATTTGTGGACATTGGTGATTTGAATTGCACATCTCTAGTTTGCCTGAGGAAATGGTGTGTGGTTTGCTAATGTATTTTTGAGGATATTAAGAGTTAATCATGTTGCTGTCATAGTAAGCGTACCATGTCAACAGGTTCTTCTTTGCATTATGAACAACCAAGTCAAAATATCTATTCTGGGCCATTCATATTTATCACTGAAAATATGGGACTGAAGCCTCCATGGGCAATAAAACTACTGTTGTAATACTTATATTTAACTTTGATGATATGAAAACTCCATTGCAAAAGGCCAAGCTTGAGGTGCCATAGTTTCCATTCTAATATTGCAAAAGCACAGGCTGTTCTTGGACATTGCAGAAATTCAATCCAGCAAAACATATCAAAATGGTGTTTTAACTAGTAGTAGTAGGCCCCCCTCGGTCATGACTGACCATGGGTGATGCATCCTGGTCGGATGCAAGCCTGGGCGATGTCATATGGAGGACTGGCTGTTGCCCATGCAGCACGTCCCCCCTCTCCACGTCGCTGATCGATCCAAAGGAACAGCAGGGCCGTTACAGTTCGGCACCAGCGCCGTCGCAGGAGCTGCCAGAGCAAGGTTGTAGACAACAATGAACTGCCTTAGGGGCTCCGACTCTGAATTTTATTGAGGTGTACTCCTGGAGCATTTTCCATGACTGGATATGGCCACAAGGCAGTGAAGGTTTTAAATCAGATTTTTAACTCTCCTAGATGGACTGCCTTTCCAGGCTGATGAGCCCCATCTGCCCGAGACTCGTGGGGGCGGGAGTGTCTACCTTCCCGTGCAGGTCTATAGCACCTGCCCACTTGTGTTTTAAACAAGTTTACAAAAAGCATAGAATTCACATTATGTGAACAATATAATAAAATGTTCAAGGTTATGATGTTAATAAACAACTGAATATTATATTTAATACTTTGTGATTGTATTCCAAGTGGTCGTGCAACAAAAGTTTTAGCTTTCTTTCATATTTTAAATGTTTCACCTAACTTAATGAATGTAAATGACTTATGATTTATTAATCTGGAGTTTAGAAGGATGAGAGGGATTCTCATTGAAACATATAAGATTGTTAAGGGTTTGGACACGCTGGAGGCAGGAAATATGTTCCCCATGTTGTGTGAGTCCAGAACCAGGGGCCGTAGTTTAAGAATAAGTGGTAAGCCATTTAGAACGGAGATGAGGGAAAACTTTTTCACACAGAGAGTTATGAGTGTGTGGAATTCTCTGCCTCAGAGGGTAGTGGAGGCAGGTCTTCTGGATGCTTTCAAGAGAGAGCTAGATAGGGCTCTTAAAAATAGCGGAGTCAGGGGATATGGGGAGAAGGCAGGAACGGGGTACTGATTGGGGATGATCAGCCATGATCACATTGAATGGCGGTGCTGGCTCGAAGGGCCGAATGGCCTACTCCTGAACCTATTGTCTATTGTCTATTAAATTGAACCTACTGTCATTTTATTTCACCAGAAATCTTGAGTAAAAAAGTACTTAGGAGAAACCCAAATGGTTTATCCAAAACAGCTGTTTTTATTATCCATGAGAAGCTATTTAAATTGCCTCCTTTTAATTAGGAGAAAAAAAAAATTCCATTATTGGCAATCTGCAAAATCTTACCCTGCTGATGTGAAATTCCAATTTCCTGACGTATCTCTCGGTAGTTCTAATTTGCTGAAATATGATAGTTTTCATTAGTGATCAAATAAACAATTAATACCGATATCTGCACAAATAATGTGATTTCTATGTTACACTGCTGATAACAAAAAATCTTCCATTCAATCCCCATCAATGTTGAACAAAATTGAATGCAGGCAATTGAAAATCAGGGGTGAGGAAGGACTTTTAGGGAGGCTTTGATGTACAATTGGCAAGCAGCAGCTACAATTTTCAAGCAAGTAGCTGCTACATAAACAAAGAGTTTTACACAATTTATAGAATGTTTGCAGTTTTCACACAGTCATTACTAGTAGCAGCTAAAGCAAGAGCACAGAAATATTTTAACATGGTAATTTGTATGGGGCAGGAGATGTTGGATGCTTCTACTATCTCCACAAAGAAATACTGCAGTTGCTAATAAGCAATGTTCAACCACTTCCTGGAGTGGACTCTGCAACCACCAATCTAGGCCAGAGCTATAAATTGCTGCTTCTATTTAAATCTCGATATTAGTTTAGTTTAGTTTCTTAGTTTAGAGATACAGCGCAGAAACAGGCCCTTCGGCCTACCGAGTCCGCACTGACCAGCGATCCCCACACATGCACTAGGGACAACTTACATGTACACCAGGCCAATTAACCTAAATACCTGTACGTCTTTGGAGTGTGGGAGGAAACCGAAGATCTCGGAGAAAACCCACGTGGTCACGGGGAGAACGTACAAACTCCGCACAGACAGCTCCCATAGTCGGGATCGAACCCGGGTGTCCAACGCTGCAAGCACTGTAAGGCAGCAATTCTACTGCTGTGCCACCGTGGCCGCCATATTAGCTTCAGTTAAACTGAGCAGCTCCATCTGCCTTGTGGCCTATTCTACTCGGAGTCAAATGTTTTTCCCTACATGAATTGACAATGTGCTTACCTTATCTAGATCATATAAAAAAGCCTGAAATAATAAACACAGGAAATATGTATAAGTTGTTTCATTATATTCATTATAAGTAAATGTATTATTATTCCTTTCAGAAAACAAACACATTTATGATCATGCATTACTGAATTTTCATTTGACACATTAAAGATTACAACACAAAGCACAATGAAATGGAATGATTTGTAACAATGTTTTCATCTCCTACCCTATATTGTACTGTGGGCATTGCAGTATGTAACTTTTATGATCAAGAAGCTCAGAGTCTCGCTTGCATTCCAAGGTTATGAACTGGCTAATTCAGCATAAGGCAGTGGGTAATGGGGAGGATGGTCAAAAGAAAGAAAATGGTCAGCGTTTAAAATGTACCATGCATGTGCATCCTCAATTTGGTAAAATGATTACCAAGGGGCCCGCAATCTTCCTACCTCTTTACCCTACACGAGCCGTATCATGATATGGCAGGGCAATGGGTAGCCTTCGGAATCAGTTATGGATTGCAGCGAGGTCCACAAAATAATATGTTTTATCTCTCTAAAATGTAACAAGCAAATTTGTTGCAAGGCACATTTATTTCTTCCCTCCCCCTCCTTTCCACCCTCATTCCTCACACAATTGCTTCACAATTTGCACATCTTCTTTCCTCATCTCACATCTTTTGTCTTTTCGCTTCTGGTTTTTCTCCAACCATCCGCCTGTTAAAGCCAACCCCCAACCCCCCCCCCCACCCCCCACCCTTCATCTGTATCTACCTATTACTCTATGATATGAGTCTGAAGATGGGACTCGACCCGAAACGTTACCCATTCCTTCTCTCCAGAGATGCTGCCAGTCCCGCCGAGTTACTCCAGCATTTTGTGTCTGCCTTCTACCTATCGCTCGCCAGGCTTTGGCCTGCCTCTTCTCTCTTCAAGCTTTCTCTCTCCCCTCCCCCCCCCCCCCCCCCACACACACACACATCATTATCATTTTAATTTTGAAGCTAGCTTTTTAACATTCTTGCAGGTGTTGTGAATGATTCACCCTTGGTGAACATGAGCTGTATTAATAGTGCCACGCCAAAGTCCAGGACCTCCCTTCCCCAAATGCTGGACTTGCTTGTAAAGCCTGTATTCTGAGCATAAAATCATTGTGTGATGCCCTCTCTATACTGTCTACAATGTTTTAATACTAGTTTGATATTAGTTTCCTGAAACCATCATGAGTATAAATTCCGACACCAAAATGATGCAAAGGTACAAGCTGTGCTTTGCACAAGCCATTGTCAAAGAATAGTAATTTTGTTAACATACCAATCTGGAGTTTCTCTTCATGTCTTTCTGTTGCATGGTCAGTAAATCTAACTCATTCTGGCATGATTCTATATAGTTGCTGTAAAAAAATGTTACTATTAATCCACTGAAATGTAACATTTTAAATTTAGAGATACAGTTTTGAGATACAGTGCGGAAACAGGCCCTTCGGCCGAGACCGCACCGACCGCTCATTAACATTGTCCTACACACATTAGGGACAATTTTTAAATTCGTACCAAGCCAATTAGTTTACAAACCTGTACGTCTTTGGAGTGTGGGAGAAAACCGAAGATGGAGAAAACACATGTGGTCATGGGGAGAACGAACAAACTCCATTCAGACAGCACCCATAGTCGGGATCGAACCCATGTCTCTGGCACTGAAAGCAGCTGTAAGGCAGCAACTATACCGCTGCGTCACTGTGCCGCCCATGATGCTGTTTATGAAACGAGGATGCTTTTCTTCTGCCTCATGGATTTGACCTCTGTATTAGTAGAAGGTTAGAACTGCATAAGTAGGTTCCAGAAATAAATGGTTCCTATAAAAGGTGCAAACGCCAAATTTGCATTTGCATTGGCCCTTTAAGCTCATATGTTAAAAGTCTTAGCCACGGTTGCTCAGTTGCCAGATTAGTTAAGGTTCAAATGTTATATTCTCTGATTTTGTGAAATGTGTCTACTTGGTAGAGTGAACAGTCCACATGTCCAGAAGGCCATGGATTCAGTACACCCTCCTGAATTGAATCTACAGTGCAGCACAAGTTGAGGCCCTTCGGCCCATAATGTCTGTGACAAACATGATCTACTGAGGTAATTTTGCCAAAATACAGTCTCATTATCAACATTTATTCCTCAACTATTATCATCAAAACGGCTAATTGATTTTTATTTCATTGCATCTTGGGAGATATCACATTTTAATATTATAATAATGGCTACACTTCCCAGAATATATTATAAGCCATTTTACAATTCTTGATTGATAACTTTGTGACATTTACATATTTGATATGGTCAATCTGACTGCAATGTACCCAAAGAGTACCTTAACAATAACCTGTTTGCAATAGGTGTCCAGTATTTCCCATTCATAAAGGCATCCATCCCATTCTGAAGGGTCTCGCCCTGAAACATCACCCATTCTTTCTATCCAGACATGCTGCCTGTCCCGCTGAGTTATTCCAGCATTTTGTGTGTATCATCCCATTCATTTCTACTCCTACAATACTTTTTCTTTGCACTCTGCAATTCAGTTAAAACTGGTATTCAAGGCAGCACTATCTTTCTCAGTGTCTCAGTGTTCTCAGTGTCCCCACATCTGAAAACATTGTTACCATCTTCTAAGCACCATCCATTCTACCGCTCAGCTTCCGTGTTTCACTCCTATTCGATCCTAGTGCATTCAGGCTAAAATAGGTCTCATTATCCTCTTCATGTCTCTCTTGTCTATTGTCGGGAATTGGAGACAGCATTCAGTCATAATCCACTGTAGGAAGAATTTCAGGAGATTTACCAGATATACTATGCAGATGCTGCAACCATTTATATTTGGTGAACATCGAGGAATGATACCGTCAATCTGACTGCAATGTACCAAAAGAGAAGAACTGGGGAGAGAGGAGTTTAGTATTTACAGACATTGATCAGCAAAGATTGATATAAAGACTGTATTTCCAAATTTTACTTGGGCACTAATAATTGACGTGGTGATTATTAATCTGAAAAGTTAACACTTTAGCTAATTTTACCAGATTACACTATAGTGAGGATAGTTTAGTAATGCTGAATTGAGTAACTAGCACATTAAATAAAGATTCTTACTTTAGGCCTTTCCGCAATGACTTCCATATTTTCTCCACACGAATTGGCCGTGGCTCCAAGCTGCTGGAGTTTTTTTGTGAGGTTACAAGCCTCTTTGTGGATTTTACTGAGGAGACTCTTGACATTGGAGAACTTCTACTGACAAAAGAACCTCTGCAAAAGAAAATAATGGCATTGGTAAATCGCTGTGATTTAACAAGGTACCTTTAAATATCATTAGTTTTCATACTGTAACAATCTCACATGTCCAGAATATTATCAAGGAAGAAACTCTGCATGATCAGCATAATCCTCGTTCCATAATCAGATCCCTTGGAAGGTTCCTCCAAGGCTTTGTAAAATAAAGTTTAATATTAGCTTATTTTTAATTTTTTTCATATGGACATTAATGGTAAAAAACAAAGTTTATTGTTCATCCCCATTTGCCAGAGACATGCCTCAGGCACTCGTCTAGACAAGTGGTAACTGCCATCACCCTCCTGGCAGCATGTTATTTGGAGGTGGAGGAATGGTTTTGAGGAAACAGGAAAAATGTCACTCTTCCCAGCTGGGCACTAAGTTTATGATCTACATTTGTGCCTTCAGTATCTGTGTGACCAGACTTGCTATGTATCTGTTTAATGGTGACTTCCAGGCTGTTCACTTCTGGGGAGTTGGTAATGGTAATGTCATCTGGATAGTTGGCAAGATTATTTTTCTGGCTTTGGCACTTGTGTGGTTTAAATGTCACTTACCATCTATCAGCCCATGCCTGAATGTTATCCGTGCCTTTCCATACTCAGTCATGAAATTACACAATGTGTATTTACAAAATGGTATTTGTTTGCTATGTCCTGCAGGCAAACAATCAACAGCTTTAACCTGGTTGAATTTGACAGATAATATGTTTTGCTTTTATTTTTCCCAATTGTGAAATGGGTACAAATTACAATACGTCAGTTTTTGAGTCTTTGCCCAAATCTGTTAACAATTTTTTTAAATGAAATGGAGATAACATTTTATTTTCTCTTTCTGCTTGGATTAAATCCTTTAAATTTCCCTTCTTACTTCTCTTCTCTTATCTCCAGTCAGAACTCTCTCATCCTTCTCTCTGATATTCATTCCATCACACTGCATTTATTTGTCAATCTAAAATTCGTACTTATTTTCAACCAAACTTTTTTGATGAAACAGCACTATTTTCATAGTAAAAGAGATCATAGAATGGCATAGCTACATTGATTTAAAAGTATGGTTGGAGTGTGAGGAGCCTCAGTCAATCCACCTATAAAATATGTTTGTTCACAAAGTTGTGCAAGTCACCCTTGCACATTACATCATAAGGATAAAAGTAGTATAATTTAGTAGTTGCCTTACAAAATAAACCACTAATGCTACCCAACTCTGACATTTTGACTCGTACTATTTAGGTTTTGGATTCAGTATCAGCATTGACTTTTTCAACAATCAATAGGAAATTAAATTTGAACACATTTTAGTGCCATTGCACTGTATATTGCATCTGCTGAATGCCTAGAAACAGGTCCCAAACTTAATATATCCACTTCATAAAATTTATTGAGTGTATATATTTCTTTTACATATCCTAAAAGTGATCTTGATTATTTATTAATCCAAAACAGTATTCTAATAACTATTGAACTAATCCATCTTTCTTATTGTTTTTATGATGCCATCTAGCCCCCTTAATCAAATTGCTGTAACCACTGTCGCATATTATTAATCATTTTTGTTTCCATTTTGCACTTTCCCATTCCTTTCCCTGTCTGTCTTCATCTTATTCTTCACTGATGTGGCAAACAGATAGAATTCCCAAATATAACATAATGAACCAAGACATTTTCGAAATATGTGAATATAAGAATTAAATGTTATGCAAGTATGTTTTAATGCCCTGAATTCCTCTAATGTTTATCATTTTTCACAGTTGACGTTTAACAGAATGTAATTTGTGGATCTTATATCCGATTGGAACCAGATGCATATTTTGAACAGTGAAGGAAACTTAGAACCCAAATGGATACATTTCAAACTCGTGAATCATTTCTTTAAGGTCAGGAGTCTCTGCATCACATCCAAAAATTCCCCAACAATTTTATAATTTCTTAATAAACCTGAGAAAAAAAAGCTTCATAAATCTCATGCTCTGGTGATATGTTCCTGTTTGAAAATAAAATCTGTGCATCTGTGCAGAATATCAGATATGATAATAAACATTAGAGGAATTCAGGAATTTATAAAAACAAGTATAAGTAAACAAACTTGTTTTGCTGAAATGAAAGTTTTATAAACTGGATTGTCCTTTGGCTCGTACATTTATCACTCCAGTATTCTAACTATTTTTCTGGCAGCGTCCCACATGAATTGTAGCAATCTCTCACCCAAAATTATTTAAATTTACTGGAGATATATTGACTACATTGCATTATGGCGAAGAAAGTTGAAAAAAAATAAAAGCTCTGCCATCTGATCACACAGTTGCAATTTCCCACATATCTGCACTTACTGAATATAAAGACCATGGAGTCCAAATGAATTACATGTGGATACGTACAGTAACAAGGCTCTTTGGAACGAACCTTGGCTGGTTGCTTTGAGAACCATGAGGAGCTGCTTCCTTAAGAGCACAATGTGCAAAGATTCATTCACCAGTGGCACAATTCCCTGTTCTTCAACACGGTTATGCATAGTTACCACATTTTATTTTAAGAGTTGCTTGAGACGTATGAACTTAGCTAACTGGAGCTTTTTAAAGCACCAGTTCTTAACTGCAATTATAACCTCAAGTAGAAAGAATGAAATGGATTGCCTGAATCAGAAGTGGCAGGTGGGAATGGAGCAGATGCCCTCTGATTTCACACAATCAATAAGGCATTGGAGCAGCAGAAGTGGCTACCGAGGAAAACCACAGATGTAATTGTGCATGTCCAAAGAAAGAAGGTGGTCTTACTTTGAACATGTCACATTAAATTCATTTGTACAGATTTCATTGCTGACTTTAGGTGGTCAGCTAAACTTGAGCCTTTAATTTTGACTTGAGGAGGTCTTCATCATCAGATTAAGATCTGTTTTGTTCTATTTGAGGTCCGTTCATATAATGTGAACACCTATGTCAAGAAGCTATTCATTGACTACAGCTTAGCCTACTAAATAAGCTCAGTAAAAGATCTGAACTTTGACTTTGGAGCCTCTTCTGAAACTGGATTCTGGACTTCTTAACTCGCAGACTTCAGTTAGTTATAATTGGTCATAAAATAACATTTCTTCCACCTTAACCAGCAATGTTGCCCCTCAGGTTTGAGTGCCCAGTCCCCATTTCCACTCCTTGTACACCTTTGACTTTGGGGCCAAATATAGCCACAACATGATCTTTAAGTTTAATGATGATTTCACTGTTGTCAGCTGGATCAACAACAAAAATGAAGTGATCTACAGGAAAGAGATCGAGAACTTTGCATCATGGGTGTCAGGCCTCGTCCTTAACGTCAAGAGTTACTTGTAGACCTAAGGAAGCAAGGGAATTAACTCTGTCCTCACCAACTGAGTTGCTGTAGGGATTGTCAATGGCTTCAAATTCCTAAGCATTCATATAACCGGCAATCTAATCTAATGCGGTGATCAAGAAAGTACATTAGCATATTTACTTTCTTAAATGTCTGAGAAGGTTGGGCATGTTCACTGAGATTCTCGATCTTCCACAGATGAAAGGATACATCTCGGCATTGTATGCCAACTGCTCTGCTCTTGACAGCCCGTGAGTGGTGAACACAGCTCAATCCATCACAGGCTCATCACTTTCTTCCATCCAGACTATCTTCATGGTGCATTGCAACAGGAAGGCTGGAAATATCATCAAGGTTGCCTGCCACTGTGGCAATTCCCTTTTCTCTATTTTACCTTCTGGGAGAAGCTACAGGAACTTGAAAGGTTGGATGTCCATATTTAAGAACATCTTCTTCCCATTGCTATCTGACTCCTGAACCAATCACCTCTTTCACTCCACACCCCCAGAGATGCTGCCATGTACTCTCACTCTTAACTCCACCTCATTTAGTTATTCCATGATTGTACGTTAATATTATTCTGCTGTATCTGTACTCTTCATTGTCTTCAGCATGGTTTTATGGTATGTGTGCTGTTTACTCTGTAAGCTTCATGTGAACAAGGAAATTCATTGCACCCTGGTGTATATGACAATAAACTAATCTGAGAATTTTCCGAATTCCCAGAAGCCAAACCAAACATGTACGGCATGCCAATTGGCAGCTTCCAGTTATGCATCATGGGTGCACAAAAGTGCTTTTCTTGTTTTGCAATGATTTTGTGCTGTAAGCTATTCCACAGCTCACAATATGCAGGCATCTTGTTTTTGAACTTCTCTGCTCATGATACTAGGGTGACTCAGTGGTGCTGTACATAGTGCAGCTGTCTCACAGTTCCAGTGACCTGGATTTGATTCTGATCTCCAGTCCTGTCTGCATTCAGTTTGTACACTCTCCCTGTGAATGGCTCAGTTTCCTCTGGAGGCTCCTGTTTCCTCCCACATCCCAAAGATATGTTGATTATTAGGTTAATTAGCTAGTGTAAATGACCCCTGATGTTGATAGCTGAGATGAACAAACCAAAAGGGTGTTAATGTGAGAGGAGAGTTTGCAATGAAATAAGTGGGGAAATAGAACTGACAGCACTGCTCTGTGAGCTAGCATAGGTGTGATGGGCCAAATGCCCTCCTTTACATATGTTAAAAGGAAACTTGTGAAGCATCATAAATGTTTGTCACTTTGATTAAACACTTCCACTTGTAGGTTGCCATTCCTGATTAATCTACAAAAAAGATTGATATTTCCTCAGAGATATGCAGGAAATCTAGGAACTCCCTGTTGTTTGCCGATGACAATCTTGAATTTAAGGTGTTGCTAGATTGGGAATTAATATTGACCGTCAAGTTAATGCAGATAACATTGCAATATTTCCTTGGAGATAGGTAGAGAGTAGTGATACCCTGTTGTTTGCTAATGACAATATGGAATTTGAGATGTTGCCAGATTGCGAATTAATATCGACCAGCAAGTTAACGCAGATAACATTGCAATAGCTCCTACAGTGTATACCACAAATGTTACACTTCAAGAAGAGAAGAAAGGAGTAAATTAGTATGTTTATCTTTTTGTTCCAGAGAATTATCCTTTAGAACAGACTTCTGATAGATTTTTTTTTTAAATAATCAATGTAATATTCATTACACAAACTAATATTTTACTATGTAACACAACTAGCAGGTATTTTAATATTGAAGTCATAAAAAAAATCTATACTCTCTGTCTCCTGCCCAGAACAGTTCTGTTATAGTTTAGAGCACAACTAGAACTAATTGTTGATTATTTCAATAAAAGAGGGCAAATTCCTCCCCAGCAGAAATATGTAAGGGTATGAAAACAAGGTTTGTTACTGTCTCTCAGTCAGCCATTCTACAAAGTTATTTTGAATTGTCCAAGATTAAACAGTAGCAGGTCACACCAGCTGCAATTAAACATCGATATTGTCTCCTGCAATTCCAACATTTGGTTCAATTTAGTTTAATATCAGAAGCATGTGTTTATGAAGTGCTCTGAGCTTGCTTCCTGTAATGTGACTGACAGCATGCAAACTAGGAGCTGTCTAAATGATCCAAAATGGCATTGCCTGCCATGTCTTCATAATTCTGCTATTATATAATTACAACAAAGTATTGTTTGTATTTGAAAAAGCATGTAATTAAATTTCTACCATATTCAGTGGCAAATTGAAAGTCATGGAAAATTAAATGTGATTTTTTTCATCTATGGGAAAACACATCTTGCAGTAGGAGAATTCAAATAATGGGGATAGAAAAATAATACCGTTTAGAGAATGAAAACAAGTATATTTCTATCTTCTCTCGCTTCTTCTGTTGTTATGCCACCATACGTGGCGTGACGTGAAAATTATATGTACTCAGAGGCCAATCAGACTGCCAAAATTTAAACTATTTCATGGACGTTCTCAGGATTTTGTGTAGGAAAGAACTGAAGTTTCTGGTTTACACAAAAGATAGACACAAAATGCTGGAGTAACTCAGCGGGTCAGGCAGCATCTCTGGATAGAAGGAATTGGTGAGGTTTCGGGTCGAGACCCTTCTTCATACTCTGACGTTACGGGTCGAGACCCTTCTTCAGACTCGACCGGAAATGCAACCCATAGGTCGGTGGGGGCGCTGCAAGCCGCCACCCTGCCAGCAGCGTGTTAGTTTTTTCAACTTTTTTAAATCTTTTTAGTGTGTCCTAATGTGTGTTTTTGGTGTCTCTCTGTGTGTCTTGTGTGGGGGTGGTGTGGGGGGAAACTGTTTCAGTCGCCTCCTCCACGGAGAGGCGACTTTTACCATGTCACCTCCCCCGTGGCCTAACATCGAGGATCGGTGCGGCCTTTCCCGGAGACGTGCCCGGGGCTTCAGCGGCGGGCGCAACGTGGACTCTTGTCGCAGAGCGGGCGAGCCCTCGCCGGGGGTCGCCGGAGGGGAGTGCTCCGTTCGCTGGCCCGTGGCAGCCTGAAGCCGCGGTCTGCACAGCTCTAGCTGGCGCGGCGTCCACAGCCTGGGATCACTCGTTGGGGACTCGGGAGGAGAAGAAGCTCCGACCGCAGGCCCGCAGCCTACTTCTACTGCGGGCACGGCGGGGACCCCTGGAGAGGAGCTCTGACTGCCGGCCCTGCGGTCTGCGGTGCTTCTGGCTGCAGCGCGGCGGGAACTTTAAATCTTCAGTGATGAATGCTGTGGTGGATTTTTGTGTTAAATTTTTATTGTGTTTTTGCGTGTTCTTTTTTCATTGTACCGCTGCTGGCAAATTCATTTCACTTGCACTTTATGTGGTGGCACAGTAGCTACCGCCAAGCGCCACCTTCACCGGTTACGCCTGTGCCGAAGGTCACCTTGGCTGGATGGTGGGCGGACCGGCAGAAAATGCTGAGGTGGCAGCTGGTTCCGCTGTCCGGTCCCGGCTCGCAGCCACCCCAAGTTACTTCCCTCCCTGGCCACAATGCGGTGGCTCCGCGTCCGGAGCGCTGTGGCAACGGTGAATGAGTGAATGAGTTGCTGTCATGATCTCCGACCCAATCCTTCTCAATGCTCCTGCCCTGCCCGCAACTTTACCCCTGGTGGCCCAGCCAAGTTTACTACTTTGTGCAGCCCAGGCTGTGCTGACCCGTGCCAGACTCCCCAGAAACTGTGGAAATGAACTGTCCCCCACCACTCCCCCCCCCCCCCCCCCCCCCACAGCGGTGCCGTCCTTTTACAACCGCTTCCCACTTCACACAGTTCCAGGGTCAAAGGCGTGGCAGGTTTTAGCGGAGCAGTCGCTACGAGAGTGGCATTGCTTGGCCTAACCTTCGGCCTCCAAGACGCAGGTAAATTTTTCGGGCCTTATTTTAGAGTAACAAAATAGCGTCTTGGATACCAGGAAATATGGTATCTAATACTGCATCTAGAAGGGAGCCCATAAATTTATTGTTCTTTGATCTATTGTGTTCTCTTGGTTTGGATTCCATTTCACAGTGTAAGTCACAACAAACTATTTTTTACTTTAAGAAGGACCTTTACTGTTTTAAACACAAATGTAAGTCTAGAATTTCCTGGCACTGGCAAGCCGCTCATGCGAGCTTCTCACATACTTGCTAAGCCTGCATTTATTTTATTCAAATCCCCAGTGAAAACTTCCACTCAGAAGCCATCTGATCTTCATTGGCAAAGCAAAGTACAGACATAAATCCCATCACGTGGCCGACAGAGAACAAGTCATGCACAGAATAAATAATTCTCACAGCCGGCTAGAGCCTGTCTCTGACTTAGATGATTGTCAAAACGTTCAAGAAGCTTTGACTGTTTGTGAAACATTCAAAGATGATTTACATTTTATTTATAAATCTCACTCTTAAAAACATTTAATTATCTCTCAATCTTCCATATTCTAGGAATACAGTCCTAAAATAAGAAATCTCTTTGTAACTTGTGAAAATTTGTGGGCAATATACTCTTGGTATGATATCCTGGTGGACTAGTTTCAATTTTTGATTCATAAAGAGCAGATCAAAGCTTTTCACAGAATTTTGTGTCCTCAACAATATTTGATTCAAACCTGGCATCACTTCATTTTCTGTTTTATTTCAGTTTTCCAGCATCTGCAGTACTTGTCTTTTCAACGACTGCCAGTATTACTGCACTATCATGAAGGATTTAAGCCAAACCCAAATGGTGATAACTTCTGGAATTTTGTTTCTGGCCTAAACAGCATGGAGGTCACCAAGGACGTTCAATCAAATTAAATGGATGTAATGTTTTTTTAAACATTTGTCAGCTTGTATGAGGCCTGAGAATGGCTGACATGCTGAAAATGGCTTTAACCAATAGACCTGCTTCAGTTTCATTTCTTTCATGCTGATGTTCTCAATTCCTACCAGTCATTTTCCAACTAAATCTAGTCGTTATCATCACAATCTTGCTTTGACCCCATTATAATTTGTGCAGCCACTATCCATCCAAACCTGATTGATTCCCTGATCATTTTGTTTGCCATTCACCACTAATTAAAAGTCCCTGTGGAATCATCTACCCACAAAATCTCTGCCAAAACTTTTTTCACCCAGCTATCTTCTTCCACAAGTCCTCATTCTCTAGAATGGTGGAAGATAATGGACAATGGGCCTTTAAGTTGCAAAATACCTAAGTCTCATTTACACTAAACCTCATGAAGGACCTTATATAAAATTGGTAGGAATGCACTGCAAATGCTGGTTTACACCGAAGATAGACACAAATTGCTGGAGTAACTCAGCGGGACAGGCAGCATCTCTGGAGAGAAGGAATGGGTGATGTTTCGGGTCGAGACCCTTCTTCAGATTAGTTTGATAGCCCTCTACAGTGCCACTTCAAAGCAATACAGTTTCAAGCTCAATATGCTTGCCAACTGTGATAATCAATTATACTCACTGTGATCGTCTGCTTGGCACGGAACTAAAGCCAGTGAACGAACGGCTGCGGTTGAGCCCACTAGAATCAGCAGGAGAGGCAAAGTGCAGTTTCACAGACATTGTCCCTGGGGACAGATATGGATCCTAAAAAGATTAAAAATACATCAAATATGAGACAGTAGAAAAAAATATATATTCCCTGGTCCATGGACAAGGGAAACAAATATTTGAACGGGTGAAGGTTTAAAGAGAGTTACATAAGCAAAGTTATTAATTTTTTATGTTAAGATATTTCTGCTTCTTCCAAAGTTGGAAAAGCACATCTTAGCATCTCATAATATTGAATTTTAACAGTGACATCTGAAGAATCACTGAAGAGATTCAAGCACATGTGATGCCCCTGGAAACTAAAACGATCACATGCAATATTATTACCAATTTAACATTGATTTCTATATAATAGGGCTTCTTAATGTGGACATATTTTAAAATTTCATAAGGCAACCATGTCTTGATAAACTGTAATTTCAGGACAAGCTAGTTTTATTTCTGGAGTATATTTCTCCTTCCAGAAACACCAATAGTCACAGACACACTCAATCTAAAAGTGAAATTAAGAAACTGAGTTTAGTGTATTGTCAAATGCACAAGTACGGTGAGACACAGGTACATACACTCAGACAAGCACACAAAAACAGATTATACATAAATTAAATATAATTTTTAATTAACATTTCTAAAAGAGAGAAGGCGATGCAAAAATAAACAAGACATAAGTGTAAAAATATAATTTGGAAAATAAACAAGTCCACGGTAGTTTGAGAGATGGACCATCGTGCACAAATGCCGAGGTAGGATTAGGGTTATGTTGGTTGGTTCAAGAACCTGATAGTTGAAGGGAAGTAGCTGTTCCTGCACCTGGTAATGTGGGACTTCAGACTTCTGTACCTCCTGCCCGATGATAGTGCTAAAATGAGGTCATGGCCTAGATGGTGGGGATTCTTGAATATAGCTGCTGCTTTTCCTGAAGCAGCTCCACAAATAGATGTCTTCGATGAAGGGGAGGACCATGCCTGTGATGGACTGGGCTGAGTTCACCCTCAGTCATGCTGTGAAGATAGTGTCAATTGACACACATTTTTAAATTTTTGAGAATGTGATGATTTTGTTGTTTGTGCCTAACGTTCAAATGCGCCCAAAACTCTTATTCTTCTTATGGGCAAGTAATTGCAGTGCACTTTGTAGATGGTACACACTTCAGCAACTAAATGCCAATAATGAAGGGAATAAATGTTTAGGTGGATGGTTTAGTGCCAAGCATCTTGGGTGGATTCAACAATGCTCCTGACTTGAGCCATGTAGATGGTGGAAAGCACTTGGGATCTCAAGAAGCGAGTCACTCATCATAAAGGGCCTGTCCCACTTACGCAACCTTTACAGGCGACTGCCAGCACCTGTGATAGGTCACCGAAATTTTCAACAAGTTGAAAATTCAGCGTCGACCAGAAAGACGCTACGACTCTTTGGAGACCTCTCACGACTATACAGGCGACCCCTGGCGACATGTCGTGATGACCTCTCACGACCATAGGAGACCTCTCACGACCATACAGCCTGGTCCAGCTGAGTTTCTGACAATGTAGATTCTCCAGGATATTAATGGTGGGGCTCAGCAAGTTAATGCCATTGAATGCCCAAGAATTTGTGGTCGGATATTCTTGTTGAAGATGGTCATTAACTTGTACATTTATGATATGAATGTTATTTGCCATTTTTGGCCCATACCTAAATGTCACATGAGACATTTATTGCAGGCATGGGCAGCTTCACATGCTGAAGAGTTGAGTATGGAATTGAACAGTGTACAGCTATTGACGAACTTCCCTACTTTCTGACCTCCAGCAACCACAACTGTCTTAACATTGTTCAAGGTATACCTCTAACCACTGGAGTATTTGTCTTTAGACGCTTGCCGACTTTAACGTTACAAAGGCTCCTCATTGACACATATGTCAAGTATTGTCATGCTGACCTCATCTCTGGAGTTTAGGTCTTTTATCCATGCGTTGACCAAGTCAATGATGAGATGTGGAGCCGACTGGTCCCGGTGAAATCCACACTCGACATACGAAGTGTGTAAGTGCCAACCATTAACTTGCACCGAGGTTAAGAGTAGTCTGATTGAGTGCCTATTAGATGGATTGGACTGGCACAGCACACTTAGAAAAGGCCTTTCCTCATGTGACCCTGATTTAGTTGAAGCTGATATTTTGGCTTGAGCACTTCTAAATATCAATCCTCCAGCTCACAAACAAAAAAGTCATTGCTGGACCATGCAGCGACCAATTAATATATCAGCACAGGCACAGATGAATTTCCAATCATTCACCTCCTTAAAATGATCCATTATGTCTTCATTCCACTGCTGAACAGAGTCCATCTTTAACATTTCTTCACAATAGATTTGATCAAAAACAACCACAGCCAGAAACATAACATCCATTACAAAACAGATGACATCCATCTTTACAGCTGAAGGATTTATATTTGGCACAAGTTCAATATGTTAGTGCTGTTTAAAATATGCTGAATATATTTCCCACAATGGCTCCGAACTGACAGACAAAGTACTTAAAAATATCAAAAACATAAGTGCCACATCTCACTGGTGAAAATGCCACATTTACAAAAAGGAACCACAATTTGCAAATCAGTAGGTAGACATATTTTTCTGTCTATCCATCATTTTATTTGTTATAATTTAGCCAATATTTTTACTGCTGTTTTAAGGATCTAGCACAAATCTCTTTTCTTCTTTTATCAATCCTAGCCAAACGCTCAAAGGCAGAAGAAATACTTGTCAATACAAAACTTCAGAGCCACCATAGATGGACACAAAATGCTTGAGTAACTCAGCGGAACAGGCAGCATCACTGGAAAGAAAGAATGGGTGACGTTTTGGGTCTAGACCCTTCTTCAGACAGAACCACCATGATTGAAAGGAATAGAAGGATTTTGATTCTGAAGCAGGATGAAGAATACTGTCTCAAGTACATACACAAGAAGCCAACATATGGCTGTTTTCCTGCATGAGGCTTCAGGATTCTTTGTTGATTATTTATCAAAACAAATGTCAGGGACTGATGGTTCTTCTGGTAGAAAGAAGTGATTCTGCCCAACAGATGCAAGCCAGTATTGGTATTGGTTTATTATTATCACCTGTATCGAGATATGGTGAAAAGCTTTGCTATCCAGTCAACAAGCTATCCAGTTAAATTACACTATACACAAATACAATCAAGCCATACACAAGTACAATAGAGAAAAATCCTAGAGTGCAAAATATAATGTTACAGCATTATAGCATTACAGTTACAGAGAAAGTGAAAAAAGTGCAATGTTCACAATGAAGTATTTTAGGAGATTGGGGCTCCTCTTACCCTTACTCCTTACCCTTATGGGTAGACCGTTTAGTAATTTGATAACAGCGGAGAGGAAGAAATCAGCTCTAGTCAAACACAGCAGTTCCAATAGCCTTATTGGAATGCCCAACAGAAGCCCACATGACCACAACGTGCAAGCTCTTACATGGACAGCAACCAAGGTCAGAAACTGAACCAGGTCCTTAGAGCTCCGAGTCAGCAGTAGTAACTGCTGCATTAATGTGACCCCTTTTCAAAGTACAGCTGCTCCTTGACCTACGATGGGGTTACGTTCCGATAAATCCATCGTAAATCGAAAATATCGAGTCGAAAACGCATTTCATACACTGCGATCACGTGACCGGAAGTGGCGTGCGCCTCGCTGCTGTTGCCGAGCGTTTGCTGATCGTAAAGTCAAAATATCATAAGTCAAAACATCGTGAATCGGGGAGCATATGTATCAATAGACAATAGACAATAGATGCAGGAGTAGGCCATTTGGCCCTTCGAGCCAGCACCACCATCCTTCAGCTCTTTTCTACACATCTTGATTTTCTTTTGATGAGACATGTACATCAAATAATGAGACATGTACATGTACAATGAATGGTTTTAGTAGGTAACCACAAGCAGATTTAAAGTGCTATATTGCTGGAGTGAAAATGATGCCAGATAATATAGGTTGGTGTTTATGTTTTTGTATAAATAGAAATGTAGTTGTTAACATTGAGGTCAGCAAAAAAGTCTTGCACTTCAGGCTTTAGTCTGATAGGGACATTGAAGTAAAAAATATATATATTTAAAATATGTAAATTATTTAAAAAGCGACCATAATTTCAGATTCGTCCATCTTGAGGGTAATTAACTGTCCTTCAGATACAGCCTCATCGGATGAATTGGCCAAGATCGAAAAGTCACATCCTAGGATTTGTGGAGGAGAGCCTGCATTCCATCACTCCAGGAGAACTACTTTCCTATCCAAAATAGTTTGGACACTTCAACGGCATAAACAATCTGGCACTCTTATGACCATTGTTTAATAAACTATAATATTTTTTTCCATTGAATTATATATATATATATATAAATATTAAATGAAAAAATATATTTATATCTGCTATCAATCTCTGCTTCACCCTGAATAATCTTTCTAGCTGGACTAAAATACCTCCGACCTTTGCTGTCATGTACAGGTACACCTGCAAAAGTTAGCATGGTGAGGACAAGGTCTTAGTATAACATGATGTTAGTTTGTTCACTGCCTGGTGCAGACCTAGATTGACAGCTATATTCTTCAGGACTGAGACAGCAACTCAGTAGTTGTGCTACATTTGTGCTAATGGATATTTACAGCACCCATTGTTGTAGATCAATGCAGATGACTTTAAGATGGTGCTGGATCATAGCGACAGTTTACGTGAAGCTTGTCTTAAAACAGCCTTCTATGATGATTGCACCTTATTTTCTATCTGTTTCAGTTTTGAGAAAGTCATTAGATCCAGTGTTGAAAGTCTCCTGTCAATCATCACTAAATCAAAGCAGCTCCGACACTACCCTTGCACCGGTAACGAATAAGCACAACATCGTTGCAGTCAACAGAAAGGTTCACTTGAGGTTTTTTGCACAACTTCAGATTGTACTATAATCTTTGCACCATTCTGCTGCTTTGAATTTGTGTTGTATTTATTGTTGTATAATAGATACATAGATACATAGAAAATAGGTGCAGTAGGCCATTCGGCCCTTCGAGCCTGCACCGCCATTCAATATGATCATGGCTGATCATCCAACTCAGTATCCCGTACCTGCCTTCTCTCCATACCCCCTGATCTCTTTAGCCACAAGGGCCACATCTAACTCCCTCTTAAATATAGCCAATGAACTGGCCTCAACTACCCTCTGTGGCAGAGAGTTCCAGAGATTCACCACTCTCTGTGTGAAAACGTTTTTTCTCATCTCGGTCTTAAAGGATTTCCCCCTTATCCTTAAGCTGTGACCCCTTGTTCTGGACTTCCTCAACATCGGGAACAATCTTCCTGCATATAGCCTGTCCAACCCCATAAGAATTTTGTACGTTTCTAAAATACCCTCTCAATCTCCTAAATTCTAGCGAGTATAAGCCAAGTCTATCCCGTCTTTCTTCATATGAAAGTCCTGACATCCCAGGAATCAGTCTGGTGAACCTTCTCTGCACTCCCTCTATGGCTATAATGTCCTTCCTCAGATTTGGAGACCAAAACTGTACGCAATACTCCAGGTGTGGTCTCACCAAGACCCTGTACAACTGCAGTAGAACCTCCCTGCTCCTATACTCAAATCCTTTTGCTATGAAAGCTAACATACCATTCGCTTTCTTCACTGCCTGCTGCACCTGCATGCCTACTTTCAATGACTGGTGTACCATGACACCCAGTTCTCGCTGCATCTCCCCTTTTCCTAATCGGCCACCATTTACATAATAGTCTGCTTTCCTGTTTTTGCCACCAAAGTGGATAACCTCACATTTATCCACATTATACTGCATCTGCCAAACATTTGCCCACTCACCCAGCCTATCCAAGTCACCTTGCAGTCTCCTAGCATCCTCCTCACAGCTAACACTGCCCCCCAGCTTAGTGTCATCCGCAAACTTGGAGATGTTGCCTTCAATTCCCTCATCCAGGTCATTAATATAAATTGTAAATAGCTGGGGTCCCAGCACTGAGCCTTGCGGTACCCCACTGTCACTGCCTGCCATTGTGAAAAGGACCCGTTTACTCCTACTCTTTGCTTCCTGTTTGCCAGCCAGTTCTCTATCCGCATCAATACTGAACCCCCAATAACGTGTGCTTTAAGTTTGTATACTAATCTCTTATGTGGGACCTTGTCGAAAGCCTTCTGAAAGTCCAGATACAACACATCCACTGGTTCTCCCCTATCCACTCTACTAGTTACATCCTCGAAAAATTCTATAAGATTCGTCAGACATGATTTACCTTTCGTAAATCCATGCTGACTTTGTCCAATGATTTCACCACTTTCCAAATGTGCTGCTATCCCATCTTTAATAACTGACTCTAGCAGTTTCCCCATTACCGATGTTAGACTAACTGGTCTGTAATTCCCCGTTTTCTCTCTCCCTCCCTTCTTAAAAAGTGGGGTTACGTTTGCTATCCTCCAATCCTCAGGAACTACTCCAGAATCTAAAGAGTTTTGAAAAATTATCACTAATGCATCCACTATTTCTGGAGCTACTTCCTTAAGTACTCTGGGATGCAGCCTATCTAGCCCTGGTGATTTATCGGCCTTTAATCCATTCAATTTACCCAACACCACTTCCCGACTAACCTGGATTTCACTCAGTTCCTCCATCTCCTTTGACCCGCGGTCCCCTGCTATTTCCGGGAGATTATTTATGTCTTCCTTAATGAAGACTGTAGATGAGATATGCATGTGCCTTTAACATAGTGACCTCATACCTACTAACCACTCCCCATATCACAAGTATAACTACAACCTCCCCACCCACAGATCGCTCTCTAGTTCCTGTGACAGACCACGTACAGCTAGTGCAATGTATAATGATCCAGTATGAATAAAGATAGTAAAGTAACGATGCCTCGTTAACAATCCTTTACATGGTGTCAAATAACTTACCTTGCGCCTCCTGTTTATCGGTTTATCATTTAATTTTGACCCAGTTTTTTGTTCCCCCCCCAACTGTTTCTTGTTATGGCCTCTTCTGCCCGTAAGCCCGATGCGCTCGTTTTTGATTTCGACATCGCCCTTCGATGGGACATATTCAAACGTGACTTTGAACACTATTTCACGATTGCCCATCCTGGCGCCACCCCCGCTCTCAAAGCCTCCCTGCTTCTCAACTTGGCTGGTCCCGACGCCTTGACTCGCTCTGACTTCTTCGTCTACGCTGCTGGAGAAACAGCACGGGACCCGGTATGTCTGTTGGCTAAGTTTGACGCTATTTGTGACATTCCGACTAATTGCATTTTAGAACGTTTTAAACTGTTAGCGCGGCGTCAGCTCCCTGGGGAATCTGCTGAGAACTATGTCATTGCGCTGCGGGACCTGGGCAGGCGCTGCCGCCTCGACACGTGGACCCCCGATAATGTCATCAGGGACCTACTGGTTTACGGTCTCCGTGATGAGAAGCTCAAGTCCGAACTACTTCGCAAGCCGGATTTGACCTTGGCCGATGCCATGCACGCTACTTGCTTAGCTGACGCTGTTTCCGCGGCGGCGCCGCCGGCTGAACAGGCGATCAACTTTGCCAGCACTCCTAGCTATCTCATGAACGCACCCCAGTCGCGATCCCCGGTGTCGCTCGCTGCTCGAGGGGGACGCGCCCCGGGGTTCGGTGCTGCTACAAGGGGAGGCACCCAGCAAAGGTGCCCTAATTGCAACTTCACAACTCATCAGTTCAATGTATGCCCTGCTCTAGGGAAGAATTGCAATTCCTGCAATAAGTTGAACCATTTTGCTGCAGCTTGTCGTTCCCGTGGGAAGCCTGTCGCTGCTCGAAGGCAAAATTTAAACAACCTTCTACAGTCGGATAATGAGCTCAGCTCCCAGCACTATTCCGATGAACATTCTGTTCCTACATCTAACTCCTCTCAGGGGGAGACCAGCTTGTTTACCGTGGTGGACGCACCTGCTATGATAACGGATCCTTCTGTGCAAGTCACTGTGAACAACTCGACCTTCACGGCCAAAATCGACACTGGGGCGGTTACCAATGTTATGTCAACATCCCTTTTCAACCAGATAAGAACTAATGAGCAGATATTTTCTCAGAGCTCAAACCTGCATGCCTACGGTGGGGAGATCCTTACTCCTGTGGGCAAGGCCACACTACACTGTAAGATACTGAAGGCCACTCGGCCCCTCACCTTCTTTCTCCTCAATCGAAGATGCGTTCCCCTGCTGGGGATCCAGGCATGCCAGGAAATGGGACTGGTGTCCTTCCACCGGGACATCCACCACGTGCAGGCTCTTATGGACCCGCTGGCCGATTATCCCGACCGCTTTGATGATAAGCTAGGCAAACTACCCTGCAGCTACAAGATTGAAGTGGACCATAAGATCGTTCCTGTGGTCCATGCTCCTCACCGTATTTCCTTCGCCATGAGGGACAAAGTGGAGGCTACCCTACACAGTATGGTACAAATGGGCGTCCTAAAGGCGGTCGTCGAGCCCACCAGCTGGGTCTCTTCCATGGTTGTTGCTGCTAAAAAGGACATGAGTGAGATACGCATCTGCATCAACCCCAGAGACCTCACTACCCTATGAGAACGGTGGAAGACGTCGCTGCACAGGTTGGTCCAGCAACGGTTTTTTCGGTCCTCGATGCCAAAAGCTCATTCTGGCAGATACCACTGGACGAGCGGTCGTCCATTTTGACAACCTTCGCCACCCCCTACGGAAGGTTTCGGTTCCTCCGAATGCCCTTCGGAATCAACTCTGCCAGCGAGGTATTCCAGCGAACCATGGAACAGTTGTTTTCAGATCTGCCTTGCGCCATAATTGTTGACGACATCCTCGTTTACGGT
>CM075982.1:62869808-63240421 GCA_038087875.1 Malacoraja senta | reverse complement strand
CTTTGAAAAATCTACTTCATTATCCACAACACAACCTATCTTAGTATCATCTGCATACTTACTAATCCAATTTTCCACACCTTCATCCAGATCATTGATGTACATGACAAACGACAGTGGACCCAACACAGACCCCTGAGGCACCCCACTAGTCACCGGCCTCCAACCTGACAAACAGCCATCCACCATTACTCTCTGGCATCTCCCATTCAGCCACTGTTGAATCCATCTTGCTACTCCACCATTAATACCCAACAATTGAATCTTCTTAACCAACCTTCCATGAGGAACCTTGTCAAAGGCCTTACTGAAGTCCATATAGACAACATCCACTGCTTTACCCTCATCAATTTCCCTAGTAACCTCTTCGAAACATTCAAGAAGATTAGTCAAGCATGACCTTCCAGGCACAAATCCATGTTGACTGTTTCCTAATCAGACCCTGCTTATCCAGATGCTTATATATATTATCTTTAAGTATCCTTTCCATTAATTGCCCACCACTGACGTCAAACTAACAGGTCTATAATTGCTAGGTTTACTCTTCGAACCCTTTTTAAACAACGGAACAACATGCGCAGTACGCCAATCCTCCGGCACTATTCCCGTTTCTAATGACATTTGAAATATTTCTGTCATAGCCCCCTGCTATTTCTACACTAACTTCCCTCAATGTCCTAGGGGAATATCCTGTCAGGACCTGGAGACTTATCCGTTTTCATATTTTTCAAAAGTGTCCGCACCTCCTCTTCTTTGAATCTCACAGTTTCCATTGCTACTCTGCTCGTTTCCCTTACCTCACATAATTCCATATCCTTCTCCTTCATGAATACCGAAGAAAAAGAAATTGTTCAATATCTCCCCCATCTCTTTTGGCTCTGCAGATAGCTGTCCACTCTGACTCTCTAATGGACCGATTTTATTCCTTGTTATCCTTTTGCTATTAATATAGCTGTAGAAACCCTTTGGATTTACTTTCACCTTACTTGCCAAAGCAACCTCATATCTTCTTTTAGCTTTTCTAATTTCTTTCTTAATATTCTTTTTACATTCTTTATACTCCTCAAGCACCTCATTTACTCCATGCTGCCTATAATTATTGTAGATCTCTCTCTTTTTCCGAACCAAGTGTCCAATTTCCCTTGAAAACCATGGCTCTTTCCATTTTTTACTATTTCCTTTCAACCGAACATGGGACATAAAGATTCTGTACTCTTAAAATGTCACCCTTAAATGTCCTCCATTTTTCTTCTACATCCTTCCCATAAAACAACATGTCCCAATTCACTCCTTTTAAATCCTTTCGCATCTCCTCAAAGTTAGCCTTTCTCCAAACAAAAATCTCAACCCTAGGTCCAGTTCTGGAC
Organism: Malacoraja senta; assembly: GCA_038087875.1. Lineage (NCBI taxonomy): Eukaryota > Metazoa > Chordata > Chondrichthyes > Rajiformes > Rajidae > Malacoraja > Malacoraja senta. Next base: position 63,239,054 of record CM075982.1, on the reverse strand, counting down.
CCTCTCCATAATTATATTGAAACTATGGTATTGTGATCACTGGACCCGAAGTGCTCCCCGACGCATACCTCCGCCACTTGCACTGTCTTATTTCCTAACAGGAGGTCCAGCACTGCCCCTTCTCTAGTAGGTACCTCTATGTATTGCTGCAAAAAACTATCTTGCACACATTTTACAAACTCCAAACCATCCAGCCCTTTTACAGAATGTGTTTCCCAGTCTATGTGTGGAAAATTGAAATCTCCCACAATCACTACCTTGTGCTTACTACTAATATCTGCTATCTCCTTACATATTTGCTCTTCCAATTCTCGCTCCCCATTTGGCGGTCTATAATACACCCCTATAAGTGTTGCTACACCTTCCCATTTCTCAGTTCCACCCAAATAGCCTCCCTAGACGAGCCCTCTAATCTATCCTGCCAAAGCACTGCTGTAATATCTTCCTTGACAAGCAATGCAACACCCCCACCTCTTGCCCCTCCAATTCTATCACCCCTGAAGCAACGAAATCCTGGAATATTTATTTGCCAATCACAGCCCTCCTGCAACCATGTTTCACTGATCGCCACAACATCATACTTCCAGGTGTCAATCCAGGCTCTAAGCTCATCCACCTTTCTTACAATGCTCCTAGCATTAAAATATACACATTTAAGAAACCCACCACCACTTATTCTCTGTTTATTATCTTTTTCTTCTTTCTCCCCTACATTTTGGGTCCGAGTGCTTCCCTTCTCTGCCTCCTGCCTCCCACATTTTCCACTAGCTTTCTCTATTTGAGTCCCTCCCCCCAACCGTTCTAGTTTAAAGTCTCCCCAGTAGCCTTTGCAAATCTCCCGCCAGGATATTGGTGCCCCTCGGGTTCAAGTGCAACCCGTCCTTTCTGTACAGGTCACTCCTTCCCCAAATGAAATCCCAATGATCCAGAAATTTGAATCCCTGCCCGCTGCACCAGTTCCTCAGCCACGCATTTATCCTCCACCTCCTCACTTCCTACTCTCACCTCCACCGTCACGTGGCACAGGTAGTAATCCTGAGATGTTACCTTTGTAGACCTTCTCCTTAACTCTCCTCCCAACTCCCTAAATTCTCCTTTCAAGACCTCTTCTCTTTTTCTACCTATGTCATTGGTACCTATATGTACCACAACCTCAGGCTCCTCTTCCTCCGATTTCAGGATATCTTGGACGCGTTCAGACACATCCTGACCCTGGCACCAGGGAGGCAAACTACCATCCGGGTCTCCTGACTGCGTCCACAGAATCGCCTATCCGACCCCCTAACCATAGAGTCCCCTATTACTATTGCCCTCCTCTTCTTTTCCCTACCCTTCTGAGCAATAGGGCTGGTCTCTGTGCCGGAGGCCCGGCCGCTGTTGCTACCCGCAGGAAGCTGTCCCCCTCAACAGTACTCAAACAGGAGTACTTATTTCAAGGTGTACAGCCACTGGGGTACTCACTAGTCCCTGCCTCTGCCCCTTGCCCTTCCTAACTGTGACCCACTTGTCTGCCTCCCGTGGTCTTGGAGTGGCCACCTCTCTATAACTCTTTTCTATGACCTCCTCACTCTCCCTGATCAGACGGAGGTCATCGAGCTGCTGCTCCAGGTTCCTAACACGGTCCCTTAGGAACCCCATCTCTACGCACCTGACACAGATGTGAACGTCTGGAGGGGTATCAGACTCCATGACCTCCCACATCTGACATCCAGAACAGTAAACTGCCCTGGCACTCATACTTCCCCCTTACCCTGGATACAATACAAAACTGGTGGAGGAAATCAGCAGGGATCCGCTGCTTTCTCTTTGTCCTCTTCCACCAATCAGCTGCTTTCTCTTGGTCCTCTTCCACCAATCAGAGGCTTCCCCACTTATAGGAAACTTGAATGGAACGTTGCAGTTTTGGTTCTCCTCCTCCTGCAACGGTCCCTGGGCGTCTGGAAAGCAAAGTCCCGCGCTGTTTAACTACTCACTACCCGGACGCTGCTCCTCCTCCTGCAACGGTCCCTGGGCGTCTCGAAGAATGACTAGAAGAGCGAAGGGTGATGAGTGAAGTTGCATCTCTTGGTTACGAGCAACCCAAGTTTTATATAGTCAGTTAAGTGTGCTTATTTTTGTGGAATTTGGTGTTAAATTGCACCAGCAGCTTCATTTCTGTTCAAATAAATTATTCTTTGAGATTATTTGGAATTGCTTTTTTTCTTTGTCCTTTTGAGCAGTTTATCCTGCAAAATGTTAAAAATCTGTAAGATTGTCAATTTCTTTGTGATTGTGTTTACATGATAAAACAAAATTGAAAATGAGAATTTGAGTGAAACATATTTTTGTATTTAAATTTGTGCACACATTCTTGCATGTTTACCTTTATAAGCATTTATACCAGAGCTGTAGCATTCCCATTGTTGAGGTTTTGCTTCAATCTAGCCACTGTGTAAATATTTTTTTTCTACAATGGAATTGTCTGAGAACATGCACCATATATCTACGTTATGACTTTGCAAATAACCATGTAAATCATCTATATACCATTAAAAGTATCATCTTGTTTCTATGTGTGTCTGTGTGATTGTATTTTCGCCTAAATGGCAGCGCTGAAATTTTTGCAGAACCTTACTCGGATGTTTCCCGTTGTCGATCTAATCGAGTTTCCTTCAGATTTATGTTATACTAGACCAAGTGGGACCCGTTGGGTCCCGTCCCCTCAACGCGCGGTTGCGGGGAGGGGGCGGCCTGCAGCGTCACACACACACCTCCCCCCTTGATATTATATTAATATTATTTATTCGCTCCTTTTACCCCATCCCCCGCCCTATCCACTCACGCATACCCCCAACTCGCAGGCGTGGCTAGAGAGAGAGAGAGAGAGAGGGAGGGGGCAGTGAGAGAGGGCAGAGAGAGGGAGGGGGGTCAGAGAGAGAGGGGGGTCGCAGAGAGGGTGGGGGACCCGACAGCTCGGTCCCGTCAACTCAACGAGGGCAGAAGGGGGGCGTGGGCGAGCGGGGCGGGCCCGACTTGCTCGTTCTTTCTGCGTCTTTTGGAGAGGGTGGTGGGCAGAGTCTTGAATAACGGGAGGGAGGAGGAGAGCTCGGGGGGGGGTGACGTCACTCGCAGCGTGAGGAAGAAGGGCACGCAGACCCATTGTGACGTCATCAGTGAAAGAGTCGTTTTTAAATTCAAAGTTTTATCAGATTTTTGAACATTTTCAATAATAACTCTAGAAATAATGCATGAAATTTCAGATAAGGCGATTTTGGACCACGGGAAAAAATCTCTACCGAAATATGTAAAAAATTTACCATTTGCGCGTTTTTTCGAGAAGATGTGATTATACACAAACGCACAAATAAATACCCATCCAAGATGAGACTTTTAAGTATATAGATTTCACGTTATTGATATTTAAAGGTTTAAAAAAGCCAACTTTGAGATAATAACTGACTGTGAGAGTGAGACTTTTCTAGCAGCTTCCAGTGATGATGTCACAATGGCATCTCACAGTCCGCCAATCACAATGGGATCTCATTTATACAAGCTGCCGTGAACATTCCGACAACAGAAAATGACATCACAATGTGATCTCTGCTGCTAATACACAAGCTATGTGAGTTGACGGAGTGGGGGATGGGAGGAGAAGAAATGTTATTTAAACATTGTCTTTGGTGGGGAGTGCGAAAGGGAACAGGTGAGGGAGGGAGTGACTGACGGTAGGGAAAAGGAGAGGGAGGGAGAGGTGACAGACAATGGGCAGCTTCAAGGGGAGAGAGTGAGATTTTTGTGTGTGCCCCCCCTCCCTGGGAAGGATTGATTGGCTCAAGGGAGCGTCGACGCTGCCCCAAAAGTCGAGTCCATTCATTGGCTCTAGGAAGTGCCGACTGCCCCCCACGTGGAAGGGAATGATTGCGTTGGGGGAACGGGTGAGTGGTGAAACGGGTTGCGTTGGGGAAACAGGTGAGTGGTGGAATATTGCGTTGGGGAAAAGGGGCCCAATGGTGAGGGAGAGAAGAGGGAGGGTGAAGAGGAGGGGGAGGGAGTGTGGGGGATGAGGGGGAAATGAGCCGCACCTGCACAGTTGGGGGCTACGAGTGAGTGGTGGAATATTGCGTTGGGCGAACCGGTTACTTGGGGGAACAGGTGATTGGCTCCAGGGGGGCGCCTGTCTCCGGGGGTGAGCGCCGACGCCGCATTCGGTGACCAGTCCTCCCATGTGACGCTGCGCCACCCCCTCTACGTTGGGGGACGGGGCCCAACGGGTCCCACTTAGTCTAGTTCTATATAAAAATGATGATTGTGTTGAAAATCATAAAAAGACATTTTAGGTGACCTAAATGCTCTTAAATATATATTTTCCCTATTTGCACAACGGCCCACTTTTTAGTTTCACTAGTGGCACTTCCTCCCACATTTATTTTTGAGTGCTGTTTTTATTCAAGGGTCCAAATTTCCACTTTTATGAAGGACTTAGCAAATTTATTGCAGCTCACTGCCATTTGGAATGTGCTTTTCCAATATCTTCAAATACGGTGTTCAACAACAAGTTCGCCAACCTCAAATGTTGGGCTTGGATTCCAGTATTGTAGTGAACTTTGAGTTGTGAGTTAGTATTTGTAGAATAAACCTGCTGTTATGCAATATAATATGAGCACCTCACAAATGGTCACTATCAGATCTGATGTCTTTGATTTAGTTTTCTCTGATCAGCTGTGTAATTGCAGAGTATTGTGTCTGCAGAAGCATTCGAGTCTGCATTAATTTTATTTTTAGTTTAAGGTTTTAATGGGGCAATTTATTTTTGTTCGGGCTTTTATTTTTGTAAAGTTCTGGGTGGAAATAATTCATTTGCACTTCTGTGATTTGGGATGGTGAATACAGTTTCAGGCTGTAGTTTTGTACTTACTATTGTGACATGAACTACAAGGCCATGTTGCATTATTCTCAATTTGCTACTGACAGTCTAATACGGGTGGAACATTGACTGAAACCTGCAGGCAGGTTCATTATCTTCTGTAGTCTAGTAGCAAACAGAGGGACTAACATCAGTATGTTTCCTGGCCAATAGGAAGAGGTTGAGTAAATCTGTTTTACACCACCTCAGATTAGTTTAGTTTACATATACAGTGTGGCAACAGGCCCTTCTGTTCACTGAGCCCAAGCCGACCATTGATCACCCATACACTAGCTCTATCCTATGCACGATGGACAATTTTCAGGTACAATTTACCTACAAACCTGCCTGTTACCTACAAACCTGTTAACCTACAAACCTGCACGTCTTTGGAATGTGGGAGGAAACCGGAGCACCCAGAGAAAACTCGCGCGGTCACGGGGTGAACGTACAAACTCCATACAGGCAGCACCGGTAGTTAGGATCGAACCCGGGTCTCCGATGCTGTACAGTAGGAACTCTACTGTTGTGCCACCTCTGATTAAGATAATGCAGAGGATATTGAGATGGTGTAGAAAAGATTTACTAGGAGGGACTTCAGTTACATTGCGATATGTAAAGATAAGGTTTGATGACCATAGTGGAGTTTGTTGTTGGTGTATAGAAGGGTTTAAACTAGTTTGACCTGTAGGTACAATTGGTAGGTAAATAGCTAAACTGGAAATAGAAGGTTGGGGTTCAGGTGAAGGTGTATTTAGGAAGAAAAAGACAAAGGCAAAAGTATTGTTCAATCATGAAAATGCAGAGAGTGGCCAATAAGGTTGCTGACTTGCAAGCAGAGATAGCTAATAAGGACTATAATGATGTGGTAGCTAAAACAAAAAAATGGCTTAGTTAATGGAAGGGCAGTGCAGTAATGTTCCTGTAAACAAGATTGAGTAAAGAATTGATTAAAGATAATAGTGCTGCAGCGAGGTTGTCGCAGAGGGATCAACGACTGGTTAGGTTTGTTTGGTTAGAAAGAACTATTACACACCTGAGCTTGGTTGAAGTAATTCAGTCACCAGGATTGGATGGGATGCATCCTAAGATTGAGGGATGTAAAGGAATTAGTTGCAGGGTTACTGACTAGCAGTAGAAGATTCTTAATGCTCTATGGATGTTGGAGGAGAGGGGCAGTGGTGGTCCTGGATGACTGGAGAATGGACAATGTCTCTCGTTCAAAAAGGGAACACGTGTTAATTATCATCTGGAGGAAAATGGATTAGTTACAAGAAACCAATTCATGTTCAACCAATATAATCTAATATTTTTGATCAGAGTAATTGAGTTGTTGTAGTGTATCTAGTTTTGCAGAAAACTTGATAAAGTGGTATGTAACAGCTTTGATGGAAAAGCTGACAAACACGGATATCACAGATATGTTTAAGTACAGACAAGAACGTCATGACAAAATTGTTTTTTGACTGGTTGAAGGTGATTAGTGTGGTCACAGAGTTCTTGTTTTTTTAGATCTATCTTAATGACCAATCTTGGAAGGGGATCTGGCAAATGTATGGTCATAAAGAATCTAAACAAAATAGGTTGAAAGGAATTAGTCGTATTGGTGGAATTACTCCTTTTGGTGGAAGAGTCAGGAGCCATGAAAATGTTTGGATAAAGAACCAACGGTGACATGGAGAAAACCTTTCCTGTATGGCTCTGGCTGTGGGATTTTGTACTCCACTCAAGATATCTCCCATCTTTTCTCACTATGTATCAGCACAACTCTGTTCCCTTCTCTTTTGTATGCTTGTTGCTTCAGCCAATGCTGGTGGGTTTACATAGTAGCCAATATCTTGCTAAAGAAATATCTTCACTTCTCTTCGATTTTTTTTTTGGGTAACGATCTGCGAAAAATTACGGCCTTTAGTTATGCTCTTCCTCACAAGTGGATACATTCGGTTTCAAATCTTGATAAAAGCCTTCATACTCTGTTGGGTCACCAGAAATCCATGCATTGCTGGCATCATCATTGTAATCTCTGCACTCTCTCCATCCTCTACATGCTATGGTGACCAGATCTGTATACAGTGCTCAAAGTGTGGTCTAACCAAGATTCGATACAAATTTAGCATAACTGCTACTTCTAACTTTCTAGAAGGAAATTACTGTTTGTCTTGCTGTGTTATTGAAATAACTTTGCCAGCTGTGACACAACTTTAAGTGATTGGTAAGGCCCTACATAAATTGTGGGATGAAGTTCAAAAGCAAACTGTAGCCGAGTAGTTCAAAGACAACATACGATCAAAAAGCTAATTTCATCAATTTGGACCTTTGCAGAAGTTAGGCATGTTCACTTCTGGAGGAAAATTGCTAAAATTACAATAAAACATTACCTTTTTTAAACCACTAAATTATATTTGTTTTAGTAATAACATTAGTTTCAGTTGATGCACTGCAGTTTTTAATTCAATTCAGAAGTTCTTCGTTCTCGTGTAGAAATGGGCGTGGGATTGGGTGGGCTGATGTCAAAATCTGGAAGGAGCCATGAACAGGGAGGTACTGAGAGGGACGACCGTCGGACGAACCAACTTGCTGTGTGAGAGGCGTGATGTGATGGAATACATTATTTTGGCATTTTTGCATTTTGGCTTGGTTGTTAGTTAATCAAGTATCTATATTTCGAGATCCTTTACTCCACCTCGACTAGCAACCTCCAAATAATGTGATAACCCTGCTCTTTTTATCAAAACGTACGACCTTACATTTTTACATTAATATTCCTTTTTTTTACATTCTACTTGTCAATGGCTTACTGTGATTTGTTGCAAACCTTCTTGGTATTGATTATCTCTCTTCGCCTCTAATATTTTGAAATAGTTTTTGATTGCAAAGTGTGAATTGTTAATGTAATTTATAATCCAACTTGGTCTCAGCACCAATTCTTGTGGAATAATGCCATCCCACCCTGAGTAGCTACCCCTTTCTGTTTTCTTTGTTGAAGCTGGGCAGCAAATCCATTCTGCTACTTGGTACCTCCCTCACCTCCATCCAGGGACCCCAATAGCTCTTCCAGATGTGTCATTTCAAACCTCATCTACACTGCATTTGTTGCTTTCGAAGTTGCCCCCTTTATATCAGTGAGACCACGTGTAGATTAAACAACTATTTCACCAAACACTGTGCTCTGTCTGCCAAGGCATGCTGGACATCCAAATCGCTAATCATCTTAAATCCCCTTCCCATTTACATACCAACTTTTCTGTTCTTGGCCTCTTCCATTGTAAGAGTGAGACCAAACACAAACTGGAGCTTACAACCTAATAGTATGAGCATTAACTTCTCCAATTTTAGGTAATACCCTTACCCCATCTTCCTCTTTCCTGTGCCCACCGCCACCCAAGTACACATCCATTTTTTCCCAATACTCATACCCTCTCCCTTGCTCCTTTCCTCATCTTTGTATACTCCCCTCCCATCCACGTCCCCTATTTTCCTTTTCACTCCCTCTTTATCCTTTCACCAATATCCCTCCCAGTGGCTTTGCATTTCACTCTTCTTCTCTCCCTATCTAACACCCTTTTGTCTCCTTATCACCTCTAGACTTTGTCAGATGGGCAGAGTAGATGACAATTACCCCCATCACCTGTAATCATCTATCACTTGCCAGTATTTGTCCCACCCTCACCTCTTTTCCAGCTTTCTCTCCCCCCCCCCCACTACAATCAATCTGAAAAAGGTTCCCGACCTGAAACGTCACTAGTTGATTCGCTCCGTGGATGCTGCCTAACCATATCTGTTTCTCCAGCAGTTTCTTTTGCTCAAGATTCCAACATCTGCAGTTCCTTTTATCTCCAATTTACACAACAAATTACTTCAATCTTTTAAGTGAATTGTAGTTTTCCCATTATGCATATGATTATCGCCTCCCTGTTAAAGTACAAACAATCATACGTTTTGCAAGATGAAAGGACACAAGTTTATGAGGAGAGCTGGAAAATTCTAATTTCTTATTTAGAATATGAAGACTCAGTGGGCTAAACACAAGGACTCAGTGCGCTAAGAACTCTCGCTGCTGAAAAGGAAAATTTATCCATTCGGTACTTAGGTGTTTGTAAGATGCTTAGATCTTAAAAGTGAAAAATAAATAGTAACACAGTGCACATAATTGAATTTACTGGATTGTATGAACATCTTTATTTGCTTGGGGTGCAGATCTTTTAAAAAAATACCTGAAATAATCCATTTGGTTGTAAAGAAAATAGCATATGTAAAGCATAATAGCATTTGTAAAGAAATAGTTATGAAAAATGATTTCCATTATAAATGTTAGGTGGACAAAAATCCTGGAGAAACTCAGCGGGTGAGGCAGCATCTATGGAGCGAAGGAAATAGGCAACGTTTCGGGTCGAGACCCTTCTTCAGACTGATGTGAGGGTGGGGGGTGGGGAGGGAAGAAGAAAGGAAGCGGCGGAGACAGTGGGCTGAGGGAGAGCTGGGAAGGGGAGGAGAAAGCAGGAACTACCTGAAATTGGAGAAGTCAATGTTCATACCACTGGGGTGTAAACTGCCCAAGCGAAACATTAGGTGCTGCTCCTCCAATTTACGGTGGACCTCACTCTGGCCATGGAGGAGGCCCAGGACATAACTGTCAGATTCGGAATGGGAGGGGGAGTTGAAGTGCTGAGCCACCTGGAGATCAGGTTGGTTATTGCGAACCGAGCAGAGGTGTTGGGCGAAGCGATCACCAAGCCTACGCTTGGTCTCACCGATGTAGAGCAGCTGACACCTAGAGCAGCGAATGCAATAGATGAGGTTGGAGGAGGTGCAGGTGAACCTCTTCCGCACCTGGAAAGACGGCTTGGATCCTTGAATGGAGTCAAGGGGGGAGGTAAAGCGACAAGTGTAGCATTTCCTGCGGTTGTAAGGGAAAGGGCCAGGAGAGGGGGTGGTTTGGGTGGGAAGGGACGAATTGACCAGGGAGTTACGGAGGGAGCTGTGTCTGCGGAAAGCTGACGGGAGGAGATGGGAAGATGTGGTCAGTGGTGGGATCCCGTTGGAGGTGGCGAAAATGTCAGAGGATTATTTGTTGTATGGGACGGCTGGTAGGGTGGAAGGTGAGGACAAGGGGGGCTCTGCCAATGTTACGAGTGGGGGGGATGGGGAGTGAGAGCAGAGTTACGGGGTATAGAAGAGATCCTGGTGAGAGCCACATCTATAGTAGAAGAGGGGAACCCCTGTTCCCTGAAGAATGAGGACATCTCCGATGCCCTGGTGTGAAACACCTCATCCTGGGTGCAGATCTCCTCGATAACCATTAGTACAGGGACACCTCAAGGCTGTGTACTCAGTCCCTTGCTCTACTTACTCTGTACCCATGACTGTGTAACGGACACAGTTCTAGCTCTATCTTTAAGTTCACCGTCGACACCACTGTTGTTGGATGAATTACAGGTAATGATGAGTCAGAGTGTCGGAGGGAGATTGTCTGATTGAATGGTGCCAGACAACAAAATTGCTCTCAACATCAGTAAGACCAAGGAGCTGATTGTTGTCTTTCGAAGAAAAATACCAAGAATGCACAAACCTTTCTTCATCGATGGGTTGGTGGTGGACTTCAAATTTCTGGGCCTGCATATTTCTGAAGATCTGTCATAGGCCTGGCACATGCCAGCATAAAGGAAGCCCATCAACACCTCTACTTTCTCAAAAGATTGAGGAGATTCATCCTCATCCTGGGTTCAGATGCGGCGTAGACGGAGGAATTGGGAGTAGGGGTTGGAGTCCTTACAGGAAGCAGGGTGGGAAGAAGTGTAGTCCAGGTAGCCCAGGGAGTTTATAGTAGATGGCGGTCAGTAGTCTAAAACCTGCGATGGAGATAGTGAGGTCTAGAAATGGTAGGGAAATGTCGGAAATGGTCCAGGTGAATTTGAATGCCGGATGGAAGTTAGTGGTGAAATGGATGAAGTCATTGACTTGTGTGTGGGTGCAGGAGGTAGCACCAATGCAGACGTCGATGTAGCGGAGGTAGAGTTCGGGGATCGGGCCATGGTACACCTCGAACAAAGATTGTTCCATTAGAAATGTTGTTTGATTGATACTTTATTATATCATGTGACATGTCACAGTGAAATTCTTTGTTTTCTATACCATACACAAAGTATGCCAAGAGTTGCCACATATAGGGTGCCGACAAAGTTATGCAGTAGCCCCCAATAGTCCCTCTTTGTTCACTTGGTGCCCCCCTACCCACGCTGGATACCCCTTCGGCTCTTTGTTAAATCATCTGGGGAAGAATGTACCTCAATTTATTGACTCCAAGTGAGACTCGTTGCATAAAATGTGTCTGACAAGGAACATTTTGTCAGACACATACAGAATTAGCATGAATGCACCTGTACTTGTAAAAAATTTGGGAGCCCAGGGTAATTCCACAAACTTTTATTAACGACAATGAAAAGTCAAGGGGTAAAATAAAGAACAGGAATCGTATCTGGGAGCAAGTTGGATTGCTTACCTGTTTGATAACAATCTCGTATTTGCAAACAGGATATATTCAGTTTAAAAACCTGTAACAGGAAGCTGGGTTGATGGCAAGGAAATGAGGTTTGATAGCAATGCGTTTATATCTAATGACCTACTCAAGTGTTCTCCATTCAGGTACCGTGAAGTGCATGTGCATGCATAGATTGATTAGAGATCTTCCACGTGTGGTTAACTGTTTGCTTTCAAAAGATGAACTGCTAATGGGGAACTGCTAAAAGAGAAATTGTGAAGAATAGTCATGGCTGAAAATCATGAAAGTACCACCTAATACCAAATTTTCTACTTTGCAGGATAGATCTCAGCTTTGTAACTACTGGATCGAAGTGCAGCTTTATGTGGAGTGTGGACTACTGCAGTGTGTTGCTTTATCCTGTGCCCTTTGCTGCATCCTTTTCATATCCTCTTCAGGCAAACACATGAATACATTGTGCTGCATAAACTAGCCATGGTCAAAGGCCCAGATAAGAAATGCATCTGATCTTTTACCTCTGCACAATTGAGTAGGAGATCTAATATGCAGATACCAGCAACAACTTTGTTATGACAGGCAGGTACAAAAGTGAAGATCAAGCTGACATATGCAATGCTGTTGATCAGTAGTTTTCTGGATCTGCTGGCTAAATAGGAACACAATATCGTGTGGAATGAATTGCGTTGGCTGAAATCTGGTGGCAATCTCAGGAAAGACCTGAGATAAATCAACCACCTGCCACTTCAGACTGAACATGTTTGTGACTACTTCAGCCTATTATGAGCATTTTCATGGAAATGTTCTTGCTACTCAAGACAATTTAAAACCAGTTGAAATTGATATGTGTACTTTGTATTTAATTTAATTGAATACATTTTATTTGCCAAGTATGTATACATACAAGGAATTTGCCTTGGTGCTTTGCTCGCAAGTAACAACACGATATACAATAAAGAAGAATAAAACATTATAATTTAAACATGTGAAGAATGAAATTATATACCAGAGCAAATCGAGGCTACAGACTTTTGGTAGCTACTGCTCGTGGGAAAAAAGCTGTTTTTATGACTGGCTGTGGTGGCTTTGACAGTCCTGAGTTGCCTTCCAGAGGGAAGTGCTTCAAAGAGTTTCTGGCCAGGGTGAGAGGGGTCAGAGATGATCTGACCAGCTCGCTTCCTGGCCCTTGCCGTGTACAGTTCGACGATGGGGGGAAGGTTGCAGCCAACAACCTTCTCGGCTGATCGAACGATGCGCTGCATGCTCCGGATGTCATGCTTGGTGGCTGAGCCAAACCAGACCATGATGAAGAAGCTGAGGACAGACTCTATGATGGCAGTATAAAACTGGACCTTCATTGCCTGTGGCAGATTGTGTTTTCTCAGCTGCCGCATGAAGTACATCCTCTGTTGGGCCTTTTTGACTCTGGAGTCGATGGTGGCCTCCCATTTAAGGTCCCTGGAGATGATGGTTCCAAGGAACTTAAAAGACTCCACAGATGTGACTGTGGTGTTGTTGATGGTGGAGGGAAGGGGGAGCTCTCCTAAAGTCTACAATCAATTCCACTGTCTTAAGAGCATTGAGCTCCAGATTGTTTCGATGGCACCAGGACGCCAGCTGTGTCACTTCCTGTCTGTAGGCAGATTCCTCCCCATCCTGGATCAGTCCAATCAGGCTTGTGTTGTCCGCAAACTTCAGAAGCTTGACAGAGAAGTCTTTGGAGGTGCAGTCGTTGGTGTAGAGAGAGTAAAGGAGAGGGGAGAGTACGCAGCCTTGCAGTACTCCTATGCTGAGGGTCAGCGGGTCCGAGATGTGCTTTCCCAGCCTCGCATGCTGCCTTCTGTCTGTCAGGAAGCTGGTGATCCACCGACAGAGGGGTTCAAGCACAGTCAACTCGGATAGTTTGGAGTTAGTTGCTCTGGCACAATGGTGTTGAATGCAGAGCTAAAATCCACAAACAAAATCCTTGTATCGGTCCTCTGGCTGTCTAGGTGCTGGAGGATGAAGTGCAGGCCTAGGTTGACTGCGTCATCCACTGACCTATTGGCCCGGTATGCAAACTGCAGGGGGTCCAGCAGGGGATTTGTGATATTTTTCAGGTGGGCCAGCACGTCTTTCAAGGGTCTTCATGATTACAGAAGTCAGTGCGACAGGCCTGTAGTCATTAAGACCAGTAATCCGTGGCTTTTTGGGTCATTTTTCTATTATTTAGAAAGATATTTAATTTAAAAGCTGAACTATGCACCTCTAACATTTTTCATCCAAATCTACAACTTCATTTAATTGTATGGTACTATGCCACATGCTAGCCATGGCCAGATGTGGTGAATCTAGCCTTTCATTTCATCACAACTAGTGTAATACACAAAAGCGCAGAGGTCAGGAACACACTGTTCCTTCTAATGCTGTTGAATAACGGTTCTCTTTAGAATTTCTTGTTAAAAGGGAGCAAAACCCAGACCGTTATCTTGATGGGTTTCCTGTTTCTGGTATAGTATAAGCTACTGCGACAGTCACTTGCTTTACCAATTTGGAGTTTATCTTTAAACCATTTTGTTAAAAATGACCATTTTCAAATGAAGTATTATTTAGATTTTTTAATAATTTTCCAGGTCCTTCAACAGATTTTATCAATAATAATATTTATCTTGGAGGTCCAGAATGAAAAAAGGATGAAACGCCCTTATCTTTGAGGTTATTCATTTATAATTGGTAATGAACTATGATATTTGAAAAAGGAAAGTGCCTGCCATTTGTATTTATAATTAAGCATCTTGAAACTTTTAATGTTGGCATGCATTAGTATTTTTTTCATACTGATGTAGCAGGACTATTTTAATTCTAGAAAATATATTTTTTCCTTGTACCATTGCTGGACTGCTAGAATGAGAATATATACATTTTGAGAATATTCTATGAGGCAGTTTGAAGATATTTTCATCTGTTTCAAGGCAACTCATCAGTTGGACATTCATTCATCAGACATTCATCAGTTGGATTCTAATTGATTACCAAGCCTGTAGTGTATAGAATTTCCCATTTATGCTTGTAGTTAGAACCAAGATATATATGCTTTCATGAGATCTGTCCTTCCCATTGACTCCAATTCAAGATTATTTTCTAAATTTCTGATTGGCTTTACTCAGTACGTGTAACAGGAGATAAGGAAAGGACATTTTTCTGTTATGTAGTTCTGTTCAATTGTCTTGTGTTTAGATCCTGCTCAAATAAATTGATGCCTTGCTGCATGTCCAAGAGGGTTTGTGTAATTAAGGTAAAGGAAACATGACATTTCGGAAACATGCTAACTGGCATGATATTTGAACATCTTTATTCTCAGTAAAGCTAATGTATATCTCACCACACGTTAGATGTAAATCCTTCAAAATGAAAATCCTACAAAGTATTGATTTTTAAAATCTTTAATTCACACAACACATTAATTCATGTGTCCCTTAATACTCTGAAGAAGTATTTAAATTAAAAATGGCTTTCTTCTACAATGTTGAATGCATTTTATACCCCTTAAATCACAATACTTAGTAAATTCTTTTAGTGGATAGTCAACATAAAATAAATGTTTCTGAGAATTCAGAAACTATTAAATGTTTTTAAGATTCTTAAAAGGACCCTATCAAAGGGTGAATAATTGAGGTGCAGATTTTTACTGTAACAATATTTTTTTGTTTCTTTGAAGCTTTAGTCAGTAGACATTTGGTTAAAATACAAGTTCTAAAAATTCCATCTACTTGTTTAAAAGGGTGCGGTTGGATTCCTTTTGCTTTTGCCAGTGGAATCTGACTAATATTATCTGTCCATTCATGTCTGAGACATCAATGTACAAATTCTTAAATTAATTGTAACACTAGGGCGGGGAAGGCTAATAAGCTGCTATTTAAAAATAAAAATTGGATTTTATTAGCATTGTTT
This sequence comes from Malacoraja senta, assembly GCA_038087875.1. NCBI lineage: Eukaryota > Metazoa > Chordata > Chondrichthyes > Rajiformes > Rajidae > Malacoraja > Malacoraja senta. The sequence goes on along the minus strand of CM075982.1, from coordinate 63,223,746 downwards.
TTTTTTAATATTCTCTGGATTTAGTGGATGGTTTTTGAAGATTGCAGTACAGTTCTGTGGATCAAACTTGAAAATATAAATTTGTAACTTGAGCATCAATAACATGTTGAATTAAATCTATCATTTGTATTTTGTTCACAGTAAAGCTCCATTAATCCAGCACACAGTATTTTTCTGCCAGACTAGCAGGTTTTCAAAACTGTTGGATGTTATTCCAATTAATTCTACATCATACTTTTCACTTTCAAATATTACAGTGTCATTCAATTTCCAATGAACCAATAAGTTACAAGGGAGTGCAGGAAACGGGACAAATCAATTTCAAGGGAGCTTGGATGAACTGGATGCCAACCCATCGGGGTTTCCAAACAATCTGATAGCAGACTATTGGGGTTGTGTAGGTCTGTTTTGTTGGTGAACTTTTGAAAAAATCGAACAAGCCTTTTACAAATTAAAAACTTTTGACCTATAATTCACACTGCTATCTTGCATAATTTAGGATAACATTTATTCGTGGGAAGACAAATATGAAACACTAGAATGTAACTACCTACAGGGTGCTACATTTTTATCTTTATATCTTTATTAATTTTTCTTGGTTGTTTTTAAATGACAATATCGGTGTTGTGGCTAGATATTATCTAGAGGGGGAAACAGCATGGATATCTGCAGCCTCTTGGCAAAAAATCCATGCTAGGTGGCATTATGGTTGATATAGATGTGATGGGCCAAACGGCTTGTTTCTATGCTGTACAACTCAATTAATCCATGTACAGATTAATACTTCCATGTAACATTCACATCCATTAATTTACTCACCTCTTGAAAAACTATATGGATTTGCTAAGACTTGCCTTTTCATGAAATGTTACTAGTTCTTTTGAATCAACTGAAAATATAACTATTCAGACAGTTTATTCTTTTAGACAATAATTATTTCCTAACAATTTGGTATCCAGTCAAGTTATCCAGTAACTTCCAATTTCCCTGAAAAAAATTCTTTAAAATGATGTTAATGCACAACTAAATGTTGAGTCTCCAAATTTGGAGAACTCGACTATTACAAATAGGGCATTTCCAGTGTTCTCACACACTTCCTTATATACGTGGGGATGGAAACCATTCAGTCCTGGGTCATCCCATTTTCTTATTTTGCTTATGTTAATTTTATTAAGTGACACCCTGATTCCAATATGCTTTTATTCAGGGATGATCCAATGTCTCTGCATTGATTCTAATGCAAGTTCTTTGAACTAAATAATGATTCTCCACAGATACTGTTCAACCTTCTGAATAATGTTGTGGGACTTGTTAATTTTTACGAGCTTTATTATTTAAAGATGAAGTAATTTCAATGTTAGAGAATTTTGATGAATGATATTCTGTTGGGAGAAAAAGTGATCAAGAACCATACAGACCTTTTGAACAAGAATAACTTTGGAATATCAAAAACAGGATACATGTTATATCACATTGCATCATTATTCACAATGGGGTAAGATGGTGGCATATTACAAGGAAATTCATATTTAATTGTGGAAAATATCAATGTTGGAAAATAGTAATGAAAATATCACATGCTGGAATTCTGAAATAATGAAAAACTATGGAAATATTCAGAAAGTTACAATGTATCTGGAGAATCAAATGTTCAATTCAAAGAACTTTCATCAGATCCAGTGCAGACATTGAATCATTCCTGATTAATGACCATATGTCTAATTGCTCATATCATGTATCATCCAATGTCTTGTCCACCTATCGGCTTGACGTGTGTATACTGCCATTTTATTTCTTTTTCTTGTAAAAATGGTCTCTCTAATACCTCTTTTTATGTATAGAAAATAATAAAAATCAAATACTAGAGGGCATAGCTTTAAGATGAGAGGGGCAAAGTTTAACGGATATGTGCGAGGCATGTTTTTTACAGAAGGTGGTGAGTGCGTGGAATGTTCTGCTGAGACTGGTGATTGATACAGATATGTTTGTTGCGTTTAAAATACTTTTGGATAGGCATATATGCAGGGAATGGAGGGATATGGTTACGTGCAAGTAGATCAATGATAGTCTTGGCATCATTAAATTACATAGCAGGGTTGAGTGGTCAATTCCTATTCCTATTTCGTATGTTTGTAAATCATGCCTCATTAAATAAAAGTCCTCGCCTTGGATTTATCTGTATTGAACCTTATCTGTCCATTCATTGTATATGTTAATTAATGTTTTGTAATTTTGTTGCAGTCATCCTCGATAATGGCTATTCTCTAATGCTACCCCCACAACCATTTCTCTGAACTTGGTATCATTCACAGATGTCAAATGTGAATCATTTATGTTAATTGCAAAAGGTAATTATCCCAACATTGATCCTCGGGGAACACTATTACCCGCTTTCTTTCATTGAAAAGCTACTCTTTGTTCCCACTCATTCCAGTCGTGAAGCCAGCCAGTAATCTATTTTAGTACATGAATTTTTCTGTCATAATTCATTATCTATTGTGTGGGTTGGAAATCTAGATAAATTACATCTGTTATAATTGTCTTCTCTGTATCCTGTGGGGAAATTCAATTAAGTTAGCCTTGCTATGCCATTCCTTTTGAAAATCATAATTATTTGAGATTTTTCTATTCTTTGCTTCATTATTCCATTATTTTTTACTACAGATTATAGGTCTATAATTCCCAAATTGCATTGTACTCCCTTTCTTAAATACGGACATTATTCTAGCTAACTGCCAGTCCTCCGGTATGCAATTTTCTAATGTATTATTAAATATATAATGACAGGATGCAATTCATTAGGGCATGTTTCAAATTTTCATACTGTCTTTCCAGCTGACATGAGATCCCTTACCTTGGCAATGGTAAGACCATTTATGTATTTTGCTCTCTAGCACCCAGTCCTCCCCCTCTTTCCTACCAAGCTTGGAATGGTGCATGTGCTTACAGTGCTGATAAATTTTCATGTATTAGGAGTTTCTCATTCTGTGATATCAGTACCTCTAAATCTTGTGTGCAGTCACTGGGAGTAAAACTATTGCATAAAGGCTGTAAAAACAAACAATTCCCTGTTTAAGAGGGGCAGACATCCTTAAACTAAAGATGGAAAAAAAACAATTTGCTGCTGGAATTGGGCAGCATCTGTGAAGAGAATGGACAGATCACGTTTCAAGCCGATCATTGAAGAAGGGTCCTGACCCAAAACAACATTCCTTCCACTGATGCTATCTGACCTGCTACGTTCCGCCAGCACTTTTTTTGCTGACAATTCCAACATCTGTAGTTTTTTGTGTTTCCTTAAACTAAAGGCATTTTAGCTCTTAATTCAGTATCACTTTCCAATAAATTTAGTGTGACCTTGCCCATACGCCATTTGAGTCTCCTGCCAACATATTGTGATAGCCATCTTGTGCATATCACCAAAATCTGTTTCACTGTTCCACTTTTAACACCAAATCGAATTTTACCAATTCTTGAGCTTCGCAATAAGTGTTCAAATTGGGGTTTCAAAATGTTTAATTCCAGACTAGGGACTGGGTTGGAACACTCAACACCAATCCAATACCTTGTAACAGGTGAAGATTTTTACACAATCAATTTAGGCTGAAGTCAAACCTCACTTATGGAGATACAATAACATCTTTCATGTCCTTCCTTTGAAAATTGCCATTTTGAACAAGGTGCACTATGAACTAAGTAACTTAATTGAATAGGTGACATTATGCAAACTCGTGAGAACTGGAATGTTCTTTTACAAAATGTTGCCATTACAGCATCATTGAGAATATCAGTTTTTATGATCGAGGTTCTTGCTCAAAGGTTGTTATTTCAGAAGACCGAAAACAAGATATTTGCAAATTTCTTAATGCCTTGTTTATCTAGAAAACCCCGAGCCCATAACAGGACGTAGGAAGTGAGAATTTTTCAGAGAAACACTTCAAATGCATTTCCGTATATTTTTAGATACTGTACAGCTGTAGAAAGTTTGAACAGTCTTGTTCGAACAGTAACTAGATAAATATTTTTTAATTGTAAAAATAGGTTTGTTTCTTCTGCATGAAGCTTGTTAGACATGCACTGCCACATTAGCTCTATTTTGCAAGTTAATATTTTTAAATACTGGTAGCCAGTTGATCAATATTTCTAAGAACAATAAAGAAAGGCTCTTAAAATTGGAAAAAAATGTTGACCTGTTTCTGAAATGCATTTTGCTGTTGATTTATTCTATAAATAAGGATGTAAATTGAAGGGCTTAAATCTTGTTACCAAGCATGTGCATACAGTGGGGTAAACCACTGTTTTACATCCTTTGTTTTAAGGTAATATTTTTGGTTGTGCAGTTCAAGTTTAATGATCTGAGGGTTGTAGATATGTTCACCACTTTAGCCAGGAGTAGATGTCATGTGCTACTGGTTGTGAAATGATGGATTTTTGGGAAGGAGAGAATGGGAATCTAATCTAATCTAAACATTGTCATACGACTATCCCAATCCTTACAAATAATCCTTGTATCCCAAGCCTTTGTGTGTATAAAGAGAAACGGTGAATCTTTCTTGCTGAGTATGGCTAATTGAGCTGCTGGCTTTTTGCCTTTGAAACGTATTAAGTCTCAGATCTCAGTTTATTTGCTGTCAACTGTCAGTGAACCTCCATCTTGCTCAGATTCACATGGAATTGCCACATGGATCCTACGTAATTCGGAAGTAGACTAAAATCTGGTTGAGATTGAATACCCACAAATTAGGAGGCAAGGGGAAAAGACAGGTTCTCAATTATTTTATTTTTAAATGTTTTTAATTCTTTATGTGAGATTGTTTTTAGTTTTGTAAAAATTTCCATTCGTTTTTCAAAATTCTTAACATGTTTGCCATTGGTCAAAGACTCTGTCCCATATTTTCATTGCTTGAGGTATAATTACTGCTGTGACCTCTGCAGTCACATTTGTGTGGAGGACCAGTGAGACGGGGTTTGCATCTACTCAAGGTGAATCCAGGTGTGCTTGAATGGTGGAAGCTGATGGGATCCTGCATAATCTAGTCCGTTTCTAGTTCAAAAACTGAGAACATGCTGAGGGAGCTGTAAAATATCAGGCAAGGATGTGATATCCAGCCTGTTATATTAGAAAATGAATGGACTAGATATATTTTGAGGGCTGAAGTGAAATCATGCAAGTTCCTTGCATATATTTTACAAACCTTGGTGAATTCAGTAGTAGTTCAAGGAAATAGTTTGGGTGCATTTGAGAGGAATACAGGTAAAGGTCCGAACCAGATGGGCAACAATCATTTCACTAATATATAATGGGATGAAATACACGTGGAGTGTAATTGTTGACAGGAAGCATCTGGGGAGTAAGAAAGAGCGAGTTAACATTTGGGGACTGTCAGGACTGAGTAAAGTGAAGGTGGACAGAGGAGGCCTGCCATTGGCTGGAAGGCAGGCGGTATTGAACACAGAAGAAATAGTGCAGAGTGAAATGTGTTATATAGAGAACAAGCTATTTTTAAAGGAGATATAAAAAAGGAATTTTATCTGGAATTGAAAGAGAAAATGTTATAAATTATTGAGCTTGTTCAGCAGGCAATGTTGGAAGATATTTTGGTATTGAGCTTAATCAACAGAGTGGAAGTAGTTCAGAGCATGCAAGTGACAAGTAATTATAAACTGGACTTATGCTTGTGGGTTGTGTTTTAGAAAGCGGTCATTCTATCCGTATTTAGTGTCAGGATGCTCGGGTTAGTGAGCAATGAATGCAATATAATTTTAAAAAATGCAAACAAATTAGTGCTTCAGCTGAGATGTGATATGGGTGCTGTATAATGGGTGGGGAGGAGGTAAAATGGTAGGCATTTGCATGGGGAATTGGCATTTGTAGCGATTGAAAAGTGATCCAGTTTATTCTCGAGGGATCAATTTTGGAATGCATGAGGCATCGTGATGGAAATTAGATGATCCTGTGAATGAGGTCTAAACACCCAATCCTGGTCCTGAGTGGTGTGAGTTGAGGTGGACACAATGTCCATGGCTGATGATCTTGATGACTTTGGAATGGGATCTATGGTTGAGGAAGAAGGAAGATTTGCCAGAAGTCCTGATGGGTAAGACTGGAATTGAGGCTTTAAAGAAATTGGCTTGGGAGGAAATGTGTGAACTGTGGGAGCCTTGCAAGACTCACTCGATGTTGGTGATTGGCCCATCGCCTGCATTGGAGATAGAGAAGTTGTGCAAGATTTGGAAAAGGACTGAGGTAATGTGGGAGGAGGGTAGAAATTGCCGACAACAGATGAAAATTCGGGCAAGAGCAGGCAGCACTCTAATCAATGTCTTGGAGGTAGGGAAGCTGGACAGGACCGAACAAAAAATATCCACAAATTCCAAAACTGGATAGACCTCAAACCCAAATCGATTTTAGGGCGGCATGATGGCGTAGTGGTAGAGTTGCTGCCTGACAGCGCTTGCAGGGCGCAGCGGTAGAGTTGCTGCCTTACAGCGCTTGCAACGCCAGAGACGCGGGTTCTATCCCGACCATGGGTGCTGTCTGTACGGAATTTGTACTTTCACCCCGTAACCGCTTGGGTTTTCTCTGAGATCTTCGGTTTCCTCCTACACTCCAAAGATGTACAGGTTTGTAGGTTAAACTAAACTAAACACCAGCCACTATAACTGGAATCACTGATAGACCATAACAGATAAGAGCAACAAGTTTCCTTACCTAAAGGCCCTTGGTGATCCTTTTGGATTTTTAAGTAATCAGTGAACTTTATTAATTTCATATTTATTTAGAATTCTAATTTCAACTGGTTTTGGTCTACAGAATGCTAATCCAATCATTAGAAACATGGCACTCTCCTTTGGAGAATGAAAAAGCTGTAGTTTGAAAAACACAATTAGCCATTGAAGTAATAAATATTAAGGTTTTTGAGTAGGTGAACTGAGAAATCTTGTTTCCTCTGTTCGGGAAGATTAATGAGAGACCGTCAATGTTTAAAAATGTGCCTGATCAGGGATAGAGATTAGTTCATATTTCTGTAATATAATAGCAGCATTGAGTCTTCTGTGAAGTACAGATTAAACTCAGTTTATTTTAGGCTCGTGTAATCATAGACAATTTAACCATTTGGCAGCAATTATAGTTATTGTAACAAAAAGTGGGTAGACCTGTGTTTTTTATTTCGAACTGTAGAAGTGGTGGAGAATTTGACTTCACACCAATTATTGCAGAATGACTTGGTTTACACCAGTGTGAATTCTACAGCTGAGAAATGCCTGTGTATCCCTTCTGTTCACACCAGCAGTTCACCTCTGCAATCTGTCTTTACTACATTTATCATTACATATCTGCTATTTTTTCTGGTTTGTATATGTTACAAATTTATTCGTTTATTTAACCCTCAACACTCCCCTCCTCCCCCCCCCCACCACCACCACCACCACCATTAGCATCATGAGAATCTTAAACTGCCTGGAAAATTATTTCATATCACCAAATTCACTGAGCAGATGTTTGTTCAGCAACTGAGTTGCAACAGAATATGTTCTATTTATGAATGCAATGTTTTGATCATTTTTGTCGACACAAGATAAACTCTCCAGTCGGGAACCTCTCCACGCATTAACCGTTGTCAATTGACATATTGCTTTCTGCTGCTTGATGGTGGGAGTAGTGTAAATTGTCTCTAACAAAGTCATTCGTAAACTCTATATTGCCACATAATGAATTGCCATTATTTTGCCAATAATTTGACTCTAGATAGGAATGAGTTTCAGAACCCCATTTAATCCAGTTTTTAAATAGTTTACATGGGAATTTTCTGGTACTGTATTGCAGTACTGACCGGTGAGAATAATGCAGGTGCTTTATGCTAAAATGTAAGGAGTTAATTATTTATATTAAACTATGCAAATAAACAATTGCAAATACCCTTAGTAATATAGTTAAACATCTGGACTACTGGCAATCATTTTACTTTTCCAAATACAACTTTTAAATATTGTATATTACAAATTAGAATCCAATGTCTGAAAATGTTGTACATTATTGCCTTTAACTTGTTGTGGACCTAGTAAAAAAATTGCTAACTTAGCTTGTGGTATGAAAGCTAGGATATTTATACTGGTGAGAATAATGCAGGTGCTTTATGCTAAAATGTAAATAGTTAATTATTTATATTAAACTATACAAATAAACAATTGTAAATACCCTTAGGAATATAGTTAAACATCTAGATTAAACGTTAGGTTTTAACTTTATATAATTCAAAATGTCTAGCTTTGTTCGATTCTAACTTGATCTTTTCACTAAAGTAGTGATAATTGGCCACGTTTGTTAACCACATTTCTGGTGAGTGCTGTTATGTTTTCTTAGAAAGGATCTGCACAAATAAAGCCAATTCTGGCAGCAATCTACAGGATGTTCCACGGAAATGTCTTGGGGCTCATTTTATTTTTCAGTTCTACTAGCTAGTACTAATGCAAGCTTCAACTAGGTTATTGGTTTAGTCCACTGTAGCAACTAGCAAGTTGAATTAATAGCTGCAAACATAGTCAAAGCTATGTTTAGTAGAGTTGTCAAGATAAGTTAATTGGGAGTAGTCTTCAATCTGGAGATTTTTTCTAGACATTTTAAGGTGATTAATATAATGGAATTTTAATGTAAATATACTCTTCCTCCTCTAAATCCGAAAACCACATAACATTGGTTAATGTTGGTTAACATTGATAAAACACGTACCACTGTTTTATCAATTCAGCACCACTTTTCCAAGTGAACTTGATAATCTTTGGTTAATTGTTCTTCTCTCTACAGGGGAAATGCTGGCCTCTGTTTAGTCTATCCCAACATATTACGGAACAAACCCTGTCATTCTTTTGGACAACATCAGACCTCCTGCATTGTGTAAATGTTTAAATTGCACAGATGTAGTCTTTACGAAGCTTGATTTTATGAAGGCAGTCACTTCCTTGCAGATAGATGTTGGGATTGTTCATTTCTAATTGAGTCCTGTAAATGGCCATCCTGCCCTTGTGTCAGTAAAATGCGATTTCTTCATTATCCCATTTAATCCTGGAACAGATCATACGGCATTATTATGGGACTATGAACCATTTTATTTGCAGTAGTTCAAGCCAACATCCCAGCGCCATCATCCTGAGGGCAATAAATGCTGGCTGGTCTTGTTTATGTCAAAGGACCCATAACTTTATTTTTTTTTTAATCAAGTTACACTGTAGCAAGTCTGAATTTGTCTGGGTTAAGTCGCAGCTACCCTCACCTCCTCCAATTTCTCACAAACCTGTACTTTTCATTGAGTTCCTTGCTCTCAATAGAATGTTTGCTGTGCCCCATTTTTTTGTTACATTTATTTTATGGTGAATGCATTTATGAAATAATTCTTTAATGACAGCTAATCCTTTATTTTCCCGCCCCCTTACTTCTATTATTATCACTTCTTGACATTGCATTTATTTTTGCTACATGTTTTACATAATTGTTGAAATTCATGTCATCTTCGTCCTGCTAATTTGTAACTTGTCTCCTTTATCAATTTATTTAGTCATTTGTCCCTGCGTTCTTAATCCTCTGGTTTACTGACATTTTGGAAGTACATAATAGTACATCTATTAATGTAATAATTTCCTGATCCCCATAGTCTGCCATTGATGAATCGCGTTTCTCGTGGAGTTTATATTTTCCCATGGAATGTGCACTTGTCAGAAATGCTGAAATGTTTCTTTAAATGTTTGCTATTTATCGTAAAACATGTTTTTAATCTCCATTGCCAATCTCCAGTGCACTCCCAACATAATTGTAATTATGAACGGTCAAGAGTTTATTTTGTAACTGATCTGTATCTTGAATGGCTATAAGATTACTCATTAACCCAATCTCAGATAATATCAAACATTCCTCAGTAGCTTCATGATATATTCTGGAATACCATCCTAGGCCATTCATCTGAACTATTTTGTCATAATTTGATTTGGAGTCTCCACAAAGATCAAATTTCTCCATGATTGTCACATTACCTTCTTTTGCAGTAAACTATTCTGAATTAAATTTTTCTCTCCAATATTGTTACTGTCGTTAGAGACCTTCTAAAGAACTTCAACTGTTAACTTTTATTTATTTTCTACCATCTCCACCCATACTGATTGTACTTCCTGTTTTCTGGTACTAAAACTGTTCCTCTCTACTTTTGTAATCCTTTAGCAGTGTTTCCTCACAGCACTTTTTTTCATTTTTTATGCCTTGTCAATGTTATATATTTAATTCCCTTGTTCATCATGGTATATTTGCACGTAGCCTGTATTAAATTGGATTATTACGAATGGGGCTATATTTAAACCTGGTCCATAGAATGCAAATCCCGTAAAATGCCTTAATTCCCTGTTCCATCTATGACATTGTAAACGTTCACAGTTTTACTCTTAACAACAATGCCCCCTCCCCTGCCCGCAATCCTGCAATTTAAATTAAATTCCAAATCTGAAGCCCCAATCCTGAACAACCAATGCTGCATTGCAAAATAGCAGGCATAGACAGAGAGAACCGTTTCATTCCCCCCATTTCCACCTACTATAATTTCCTTGAGTAGTACTGTGTTCTTCTTCACTTTTCTCACTCCCGTGCCTGCTTTTGGCTCCCCACTCGTCACGTCCATTTCACAACAAAGCCGTCAGCAATTAACCCTTGCCTGTTGAATAAGATCAATATCGGTGTTTTCAAACCTCCCTGACTCTCAGAACATCATTCTCTCCCTGACTAGTCCCAAATCCAGATTTGCATGAATCACACTGTCAGAGTAACACTTGCCCTCCTTGACACACCTTGTCAGCGGCTGTGAGTCAAGCCCAGTGTCTCTGTATCTGAAATTCCTGGAGAGTTACTGTCTTCGTAACTGCTGTTACAGCAGCGGTGGCTGTTAGTGATCCTGCTAATTTCCAAAATGCCATTAAGCAGCTCTAATCATTTGTCCAGCTATCATTATTGAGCTAGCTTATCATATAGAATACATTGTTCTTTCAATTGACTTAATATCTATCTAGCTTTAACTAACCATGTTATCCATAAAGATCAGTGTAAATCACTAACGACTACCCTTCATTCTGTTGCAAGTTGCACTTGAACTAAACACTAGTCAGAATTCAAATACCTTTCGCCATAAAAAAGGATTGACAGCACAGGGCAGCAACACATTTTTTCTGCACTAAATTCACATGCTGTTTAGATACCTGACTCAATTCATTAAAATTACTCTTCATTCCAGTTTACTTTATGACCACTCAAATTACTTATTAGTTATCATGAATAAAACTTTCAAACTTATTATTGGGCAATTTTGCATCTATTGCCAAATATTGATTACAGTGATGGAAGAAATTCCTCATGACCTGGTACAATAAGGATGTGGAAATACTATTTGTTTTGCCAAGACCTGCAAGGAAAGAGTCGAGAGTGTTTAATTGTCACATGCCGAAAGGGAACAATGGAATTCTTATTTGACATTATCAAGACATTATTTCCAAATAATTAAATTTATTGCTTTTAATTTAAATGTTAACCAATGTTCCTTGGCTTTGACACTTGATATTAATTGTGTGTCATTGCTAATATAGAACAGCACAGTTTAATTTTATATCTTAAACACTCCAGATGCTGAGACATCAATGTTTTGGGCAGTGGATTCTCTACAGTCAACTTTAATCAGTTAAATGAAATGCCCTGAACAAAGATGGATTTCAGGGGAAAACATTCTCCAGCTATAATTTGCACTGCACACGAAAATAGTTAGCATAATTTAAATTTTCTTTGGTAGCTTTCTGCTAATTTTCTTTTGACTATTTTCTTAATATAACAAATTGCCAGAAAATTTTGAAAATACTTAGTAGTCCAGCAACGAATACGGAAACAAAAATAGTTAATGTTTCAGGTCAAAGCCCTTCATCAGTACTGCTTCCATTGATCGAATGAAAATAATGCTGGAATGTTCCTGCTTCATTTACAGTATTTCCAATTTTGTAATTCCAGGATATCCGACATCAAGCCAGTGACTTCCCTTGTAAAGTAGCCAAGCTTCCAGAAAATAGAAATCGGAACAGATATAGAGACGTCAGTCCATGTAAGTGCAGGGAAAGGGGTCTTAATTACTGTAAAATGTGAACATGTAATACATTCACATTTCCTGCTGAGTGGAGTCCAAACAATATGCAACTAATCCATAAAATAAAATGCTAATTGACTATGTAGAGCTCAAAGTTGATGTATATAAAATGTGTTCTTGTTGATTAATGGCTTACAACCTATGATTTGCTCCAGAGTGTTTACACCCATTTTTTTAAAAAAAGGGCTGAGGAAATAAGCTAAAAGTCACGATGTTCAGCTATAGGTTTTTATTCTTGTGGAAATTGTGAATGTGACTTAAGCAGTTCAGTCAAAACATCAATATTTTGATCTTTTTTACATTGTAAGATATTTTCAAGAAAGAATATGCAATAGCTGAGACGCTTTGCATTAATAAACATTGGCTATAATTAGGCCGTGTTTTGTTTCTCATTTCAACAATTATGGCTACAGTATTTCTGTAAACAAATTTTTACTAGGCATGTCCAAGATTTGTATTTCTGAACTTCTCAAAACAGATGTAGATGTATATTAATGATTTGATGATTTGATTGCATGTTAAGGTATTGGAATTCAGTATTCAAGAATAAATGTCTTATTTGTAATTATTTTAATTATTTTATCTTTCACGGAATATGATAGCATAGTGATTTCCAAGAGGTTGAGCAATCTGACTGTTTTTAATCATCCATTGTAAGACATTGGGCTGACTGAATTGTGGACCATTGATACAGACAGGAGTTCAAGTCATGTCATGACAGCTGGAATATTTGAATTAATGTAATTGAATGTCTTTATTTTAACGAGCTAGAAATAGAAAACACAGACCACTGGGAAGACTTTGCATGTCAGGCAGCATCTCCGAGGAGAATTAAACAAAAAGTTGGTCTCTTCATCAGTAACCATGAAATGATCATTTTTTTGTAAGAGCCCGTCAATTTTTCACTAATCTCCAAACGGTTCAGAGCAACATTTTTTTTAAATGGGAGGTAGACAAAAATGCTGGAGAAACTCAGCGGGTGAGGCAGCATCTATGGAGCGAAGGAAATGGGCAACGTTTTGGGTCGAGACCCTTCTTCAGACTGATGTGAGGGTGGGGGGGGGGGCTGGTCTGGATGGTGTTGAACACGGTCAGGTTCACAGCACGAATGCAATCAAGAAATGACAAGGGTCTAAAGAGCTGAGAGTTAGTTCGCAAAAGGTTGAATAATCTGTCTGTTTTTAATAATCAGTGTATGATTTGAATAGATTACATGCACTTACGTTGTCCTCCTTTATTCTTAAGAGGCACTAGACCAAGTGGGACCCGTTGGGTCCCGTCTCCTCAACCCGCGGTTGCAGGAGGGGGGGCGGCGGCGGCGGCGGCCTGCGGCGTCACACACACTAACCACCCCCCAAACACACACTAACTACCCCCACACACACTAACCACCCCCCTTGATATTATATTAATATTATTCATTGGCTCCTTTTATCCCATACCCACCCTATTCACTGATGCATAGCCCCCAACTCGCAGGCATGTCTAGAAAGGGAGGGGGGTAGAGAGTGAGGGCAGTGAGAGAGGGGGGCAGAGACAGAGAGGGGCAGAGACGGGCAGAGACAGAGGGAGAGAGAGAGAGAGGGGGAAGGAGGGGAGAGGGGGGGTAGGGAGAAGGAGAGGGGGGAGAGGAGGGGGGAGGGAGGGGAGCGGGGCGGCAGCTCGCAGGAGGGTGGCAGCTCGCGGCCTGGAGGCAACTCGCGGGGGGGCGGCGGCAGCTCGCGGGGGGACGTCACTCGCAGCGCAGACGCAGAGCCATTGTGACGTCATCAGCCAAAGCCGCTTGTTTTATTTTCCAAAGACATTTCAGATTTGTGAACATTTTCATAAATAACTCGAGAAATAAAGCATGCATTTTTCAGATAAGACAATTTTGGACTCTACGGGATAAAACTCTACAGGAATATGTAAAAGAAAATCCGGTTTGCACGGCATTTTTTCGAGTAAACGTGATCACACAAACAAATAAATACACTCACTCAGATCAGAGTTTTATAGTTATAAGGATAAGGATGTGCATTCCACCAGGATAAAACTGTCGGCTGACTTTTTTACTGCGTTACATTTAATTTCCATTAACTGACTGATTCAACAATTGTTACCATTCCTGTTGTTTCAATTTCCATGACTATAATGACTTGCAAATCTTTTAGTCCGAAGACATTTTAGAAATATGCACGTGGCAAACAGATGTCAGGGCAGGGCAAAAGGAGGAAAGAGTAGAAGCCTTATCAGGAAGGTCGATGTGAGAAGGTTTTTAATTGAAGAGAGATTTAGGTTGAGGATCTTTAAATGTAAGATATTTGAGTTTGTATGGTGGTTACAGGGGTAAGCAGAGCAAGATGGATGCAGTAACAAAATGGACAAAATGGTGTTTGAAAATATAAGAGGGCTGTAGAGAGAATTGATGTTGCCGGGCGTGGAAGCAACAAAAACTATTTGAACTAAAGGGTGATTGACTAAAGGGCCTGTCCCACCAGCATGCGATTGCATGCGCCTAGCGCGACCAAACATGGTCACTTGAGGCGTACGGTCGTGCGGGGCAGGTCCCACTTCGAACTGCGGAGGCGTATGGAGTTGTGCGGGGCTGGACCCGCTTCGCGCAGGGCTCCGAAAATCCTGCACTGTCCGAAAATTCCGCGCGCCCATGGCCTGTCGGCCCGCAGGCGCATTGAGGGCGTACGCAGCGTCTTGACGGCGTTCGCAACGTCTTGACGCCGTAGGCCTAGCGCGTGGCGTTGCGCGATGATGTCTCCGCCCGGCGTGCCGTTACGTGAAGACGTCACCACCCGACGCCGTGCAACGTCCAAATTCAGTCGGCCCGCCTCCTGCCCAGCTGATTGGTGAGTATGATGTCAGGACCAGCCCCGCACAACTCCATACACCTCCGCGGTTCGAAGTGGGACCGGCCCCGCGCGGCCATACGCCTCAAGCGACCACGTTTGGTCGCGCTAGACGCATGCAATCGCATGCTGGTGGGACAGGCCCTTAAGTTGGCGTGAATGAGGACAGTTGTTTAGACATGAATGTACCAGAGACATGACATTCAGATTTAAAGCTCAGCTGAAAATTGATTAGATTGTGAAAAGGCTGAGCAATTGGATTGTTTTAAAGTGGTGGCAAGGTTAAAGAACTTTAGTGGTGTTTTAAGTCAGTGGAAGTTGTGTCCTGTCAGATGCTGGTTGTGACATAAGGGTTTCTTTTCAAAAAGGAAAAAAAATGGAAAGTATTGTTTTTAAAAGCAGCCTTGTTTGACAGCTATTAAAAGGGTTTTTGTAATCTTTCAACTTTGCGTTTTTGTGCAAAAAGATCAAGAGTTACAAATGTGTAGTGTACTCTTTCATTTCATTGTTCCAACGGTTGCCATGAAAAAATATGAAGTTCCTTTTTACAGAATCAGAATCATATAGAATGAAAACAGGTCCTTTCGCCCAACTTGCCCTTGCTGACCAAGATGCCCCATCTATGCTAGTCCCACCTGCCTGCAATTGGCAAAGCTTTTCCTATCCATGTAGTTACCCAAATGTAACGATGTTTTAGTGACCATGTTTTCCCTACAGCCACCCCCAATGCTCCAGCCCAACCCATATTCCAAGTAAAGAGTGAAAGCATTGAATTATAATAGACGCATGAAAAAAAGTAATTCCTGTAAAAAATATATATATATATTCCCTTATTGTTATTACCATAACTCATCAGTCGTTATTTTCACATTTGTGTACGGTCTGGGTGCCTTACCAAATCCCTTCTGAAAATCAAAATATACTGCCTTTGCACTTCTCTTTGTTTTCTTGTGATGAAATATTGTGTCAAATTCCCTAGGTCTAGTTATCTTGGGATGCAGATTAAGGCCCTTTGCATTTGCAAATCGCTCCAGTCTTTAGTAAAACTAAAACACAAGTACTCGCAAGTACAAGCTAGGTCTCTCTAGACCCTCTCTTGTACCTAGCTGACTCCCTTCCACTTCTGACTGATGCCCTCTTCCTTGCTTCATTCCATGTTGTGCTGTGTTCCAGTGGTTTCTAAATACCCATTCTTGGTCTGGTCGTTGAATCATGCCAAACCCTTGCCATTTTGTTGTGTTACTGAGGTGTTGTTTTAAAATTGAAAAATAAATGAGGAATTGAGTACATTTGGTGAGGAAATAGCATTAATAATATGAATGCCAATATGAGACATTATAGAAAAGAGTGAAAACAGGACACGAGATGTTCAAATTGTACATAGGAAACATTCTGGGTTAAATCATGACAAGTTAATTGTAAAGTGTAAGAGCCAGATGAAGAAATGGTGCATAAGATAGGTTAGATTGTTGGAGCGAGATAAAATTATTCAAGACGTCAAGAGAGTTTATTGTCATGTGTCCCAGATAGGACAATGCAATTCTTGCTTGCTGCAGCACGACAGCATATTGTAAGCATAAATACAGAACAGTTCAGTTCAATTCAATATACACATAAATAAACAGATAATGTTCTGTAGTCCAAAGCAGGACTACAGAACATCAATCAGAAATCAATCTGAGATTAATGGATTTTTCCAATCCCCATTTTCCTAGATGAGTAAACACAAAATGCTGGAGTATCTCAGTGGGACAGGCAGCATCTCTGGAGAGAAGGAATGGGTGACGTTTTGGGTCGAGACCCTTCGTCAGACTAGTTAGGGGAAAGGGAAACAAGAGATATAGACAATGATGTAGAGAGATGGGTATCTTTTATTTTGTGCAGCCAACAACTCCAGGAAATTGCATCCTGGTTTTAAACACAGGCCACAGAAAAAAAACGTCATGCCAAATGTAGGATTAAGATATGTTAAGGTTATTTTGAAGAAGCATAAGAACCTGCTTGTGATCTGGGACAATATTGGACTCTCATATTTACCCTTACTGTATCAATATTAACAGGAACATTGTTTTACTTTGTTCGAGCAATGTTGAATTAGTATCTAATTCTGATATTAAGAGATGGACTTTAATCTGTAAACTAAATTTTGAATTAAACTGCAAACTGTATTAAATAAATGAAGAAGGGTCTTGACCTGAAATGTCACTCATTCCTTCTACTCAAGGATGCTGCCTGTCCCGCTGAGTTACTCCAGCATTTTGTGTCTATCTTTAAATAAATTCACATGCAGTTATCAAATTTCTGCCATTATTTATACTTGTGGCACTTCTCTTTTTTTTTTAAACCACACCCCACTGGTTAAAAAGAGAAGTGCTCGTTTCATCATTTCTGTGCTGAGTTTTTTTTAATAGAGGATATTCAGTTGCCATATAGGAGTGTTTCTTGACCTGTAGAACAATGACCATTTTTGATGATTTTTCTGGTTTTAATTAAACTAGAAGGAGTTGCCTTCTCAATTTTACATGTACACTGATTTTTCTTTCATTTTGTCTCATAACCAAGCAACTACGATATACAAACTATTTCCAGCGTTGTGCCTAGCAGGATTATAAAATGGTCCTCTCTCATGTCCAGATAAAATACTTGTTTCTAAAGAATGTGGTATTGCGACAAAGTAAATGTATATCAGACATTTAATATTATACCCTTTCTGTGCTACAAATAGCTTGATTGGTACTTCCCATGTGCCTCTGTTGCCAAAAATATAGCAGATATAGAATGCTCACAGCTCTTGTTTTTTTTTAAAGTTGATCACAGTCGAATAAAGCTGCAGCAGGGTGATAATGACTACATTAATGCAAGCTTGATTAAAATGGAGGAGGCTCAAAGAAGTTACATTCTAACTCAGGTCAGTATTCTTGAGTACGGCACATGGTTAAAAATAATCATCTCTAAAAAAAATTGTCTTTTTAAATATTTAATTATTGCACAGGTTCTCACTTCCTTTCCAAAACATGGGACATTTGGCATAAGTGGTCAAAATATAAAGTGAACCTGAGATGGTCCATTGAACAGATCTTCCTGACCCCAGTCCCTCTGCCCGGAATTGTTGCCTGCAGTAAATAACACTGCTTTCCAATTGTGAAAAACAGAGTTATTTAAATATCCAGGAGATTTAGAGCTCCCCAAATTGCCTTGCATTTCCAATGTCTCAAATTGCATTGCAATATCCGTACCATTTTGCTGTTTATAGGTTGCACTTCAATCTTTGCATCTTTCACCTGTTTTACATTCATTGTTGCATTTATTGTTATATATCTATCATTACAAAGTATATTGTTTACTCTGAACTTCATGCAAACAAGATAAACAAGCAAACAAGAAAACCAGGGCCACAGTTTAAGAATAAGGGTAGGCCATTTAGAATGGAGATGAGGAAAAACCTTTTCACCCAGAGAGTTGTGAATTTGTGGAATTATCTGCCTCAGAAGGCAGTGGAGGCCGATTCTCTGGATGCTTTCAAGAGAGAGAGAGAGAGATTGAGCTCTTAAAGATAGCGGAGTCAAAGGATATGGGGAGTAGGCAGGAATGGGGTACTGATTGTGGATGATCAGTCATGATCACAGTGAATGGCTGGCTCGAAGGGCCGAATGGCCTACTCCTGCACCTATTGTCTATTGTCTATTCATTGCACCCTAGTGTTTATGATCATTAACTATATCTGAATCTGAACCCTTTGGCAGTAGAAAAGTCATAGAACTGGCTTTGCCAGCTGTGAAATGTGCAGGGATTTTAATAACAGTTTAAACATAAATAAATAAAACACTTTACAAATTTTAAGGCATTAAAATGTAACGTGCAATACTTTTAAGAAAATGTAACATTTTCCTATGCTGCTAGTACAAAGACCCCCAATCCCCATTGAAATCAAGGAGTTTATAATTCAAGACATTCATTTCTTCTGCATTGTCTGGAAAGGACCTACTCTGGCTCTGCACTGGCTCTGACAATTGAAGGAGAAAACTGACAATTCTCCTGCATCAGTACTGAATGTAGAGGGAATATAGCCAGTGAAGCAGAAGTAGTGTAGAAGTGAGAGGGAGAGGTGACACAAGAACCTGGGAGATGATGGATGAAAATAAAAGGAGGTGTGGGGGGGGGGGGGGGAGGATGGAACTAGCCCTCACTGTCCCCTGGCTCTTTCCCCGGAATAGGAGAAACAAATATATGCAAATCTTGTCCCTTCACCACCTGCCAGGGACCCAAGTTGCCCGTCCAGGTGAGACAGGGAATCAATGAAGCTCCTCCAATCTGATCTATTGCTTTTGATGCTGCTGTGGTCTGTTAACAATTTCCAACTTAGTGCTTGGGGGTGGGTGCTGTATGTAAATCATTATGGTTTATCTATGGCGTGAGTTTATTTTAATCCTGGTTTAAAAGAAATAAAGCTTGTCTTTATATAAACTTTCACAAGCCCTATATTTTGTAGCCACAAACTATAACTTTATAGCCACCGTAGCCGTTACTGATAAGGGTACCCTTATCGTGTATGACAAGAAATATGGTAATAAATAACCACACAGCAAAATCCCTTGAATGTTAGAGAGATAAATGACCAGATTGTTAGTTATAGTGATGTTGCCTGCAGTCTAAGCATTGACACCAATGGTTTTTGTGTCTAGAGATATATTTAATGTCCTTCTGAAAATATATAGACAGATCTATACTTCAATATTTTACATACTTGAATACCTACAGCAATGTAGCAGAATTTCAGGCTTGGATTATAGGTAAGGGGTTTAGCCTGCAAGTTCTGAAGCAAAGGAGCTAACACTAAATACAGAGTGCCATCCAGTTGAATGATCCATAACAGCATTTTAGTAATCTGTAAAGAGTTTTTTCCCACTTGACAACCATTGCATTATTTTCTTCTGTCTCCCATTCCCATTCTCATCCCCCCAAACTATGTTCTGTACTGGTAATTCTATGTCACAGCATGGAAGAAATGTGAATGAAACTCTGGATCTGGAAATGTTGAGATACTTATAATTTTATGTAAATTAGTACCTATTTTAACAAGAGCTGAGTTTAATATTTCCGCTCCTGATCATTTTGTGCCTATACTGCTCCTTTCTATAGCCCATCTTCTTCTTATCATTACACTATCATTCTTAAAGTTTCTAAATATCAGTTTTTATGTTCGAGCTGCCTGCTCGTAAATTGGATAACGATAAAGTTTTTTGTATCTTGGATTGGCAGAGTATGCCTGCAGTATACAAAAAAAATTAATCTGTTGCTTTTACAGGGACCTCTTCCAAATACGTGTGGCCATTTCTGGGACATGGTTTGGGAGCAAAAGTCTCGGGGAGTGGTGATGCTCAACAGAATAATTGAAAAGGGATCAGTAAGTAGTTGAATGTATCTGCATTCATTTCATAAAGCGCTGTGTGGAGTTGTTGAAAATGTGAATCTTCAGTTAAGATATGGAATTTATCAAATTAATCAGCAGTAAAAAATTAATTGTAGTTTAATCTACTGTCTTGATTGATTATAATGGCGACTGAAAGAACTACTTTAGACCATTATATTGGAACAAAAAGCTATTTTGCCAGGGCACGTGGTATTAATAGGCCTTGAGGTTTGAATGTAATCATATGCATCTATCTTCCTCTGCCTGAAAATAACTTTGGTGCTTCTGCCATTTGTTAACAGAGGAACAATACAATACACTACAATACAATACAATTTATTTGTCATTTGGACCCCGTGAGGTCCAAACGAAATGTCTAATAATGGGACGACCTGCATATGTTAACCTGATAATGGGACGACCTGCATATGTTCTTTCCTTTTTTCAATTTGGTGTTGGATTGTAGGCAGTCAATTATGCAAAGAAACAGCCAAATTTGTTCTAATTTCATTAAGTAATCCTCAGGCATGGCTTCAGACCCCAGAGTCGTTCCCACTTAAGTACCATTACTGCTACTTAATGTCCATATCCCTATTCTTGGATAGAACCATTACTAGTGCTGTACTCTTCTGTGAAGAGCAAGGCTTTATTTCTTATACTAAATTAAATTTATTTTATCGATAAGCAGTCTCTAAAGTTTTAATTTTGGAGATACAGCAAGGAAACAAACTCTTCGGCCCACCGTGTCCACATTGACCATTGATCCCACTTTCTCATCGATTCCCTACACATTAGGAGCAAAATGTATTTTTACAGAGGCCACATACCAGCACATCTTTTGGATGTGGGAGGAAATCGGACTACCCAGAGGAAACCCACACGGTCACAGGGAAACCCACACGGAACATGCTAACTCCCCACGGATACAATACTTTTTTTTAGAAAGGATGGATAAATATCATTGCATCAAGAGCTTCTTAAGTGATTTGGTGCATAAAAAATAACTGCATAAAATGTAATTATTTCGTAATGTATTTTCCAGCCAGAAATAAAAATATTTATTGAATGTCAGAGCTAGTTTGGCAGTAAGACTGTGCTTTATTGAAACTTAATATAATAATGCTGTGTTAGTTCACTTCGAAAATTAGAACGTTTGAATGTCGGTTACAAGGTCATGCCAATTTATCCAGACATTTTGTAATTCCAGGTAAAATGTGCAAAGTACTGGCCAAGTAAGGAAGAAGTGGACATGGTTTTTCCAGACACACACTTCAAGTTAACATTGATTTCAGAAGACGTAAAATCATACTACACAGTACGTCAGTTGGAGGTTGAAAACCTTGCAGTAAGTGCATCAACAAATATTTAATCTTGATTTTTGTAACTTTTTTATTGTTTAAAATCCTTTACAGTTAATAGTATTGCCTTAATTCCCACTGCAGAATATCAAGAAGGGAAAGGGTGACCAAAGTTAGTTGAAACCATTTAATATCTCATAATTATGCTGTTTGCAGATGTCCAAACTCACAATTAATAAAATGTTAATCTTTCAAGCTTAGCAAATGTAAAGGGTTTCCTGTGCTGGTTGATGCAAGAGCGTGTGCAGAGGTAACACAGAAGAAAACTATTTATTTCTGTCAGAATTAGTCAACAAGAAATCAAATGCATTGCTCATTGTCTTCTATTATAATGAACCAGGAATGATAGATCTTTTGATGCATTAGATAGGTATCTTTTGGAACAATGTATCTGGGGTTTTTATTTTGAGACTCTCAGACCAAATATCTGTGTACACACAACTATTATTAATCCTAGAAAATGGCAATTGGATTACACTGAAAACCATTTCTTTGAATTAGTTTCTCAATTTGTGGCCAGTAGCAGATTAGATTAAGCTTTCATGGGTATTGATTTTTTTTTTTTAATTCATATACTTTAAGTAAATTTAAAGGAACAGCAAATGGGACATGCACGAATGTATGTTATTTTGTGAATTAGCCAAGTTAATCAATTTTTCTGACGTTGATTCATAGATTAAGAATGAAGACCCCTGTTCTTTGAATGCTGTTGTCTTTAGCATTTCCCAAAACAATTTCATTTAAATTTTCCTTCAGCATCTCGGACAAAAGAAGCCATCTCTGTTATTTAATATGCAATAGCCCATTAGAAACAGATGGAAAAAGCATTAATTGGATCTTTGGAACTGGATAAATATTTGAAAACTGAACATGTGATGGAAGGAACTGCAGATGCTAGTTTATACCAAAGGTTGATGCAAAATACTGGAGAGGCAGTACTGACCTGCTGCGTTACTCCAGCACTTTGTGAAAACTGAACATGGCAGGTTGTTATACGACAGAAGTACTGAAAGATTGAACCCCATTTTTAAATTTAGAATCTGGCTGAAAACTGTGGCTCAGTTATTTTTGTATGGAATAAAGTGACTGACAGAAACACCTTTCTTGCAACTGATAAATAGGCACCAAGTCTCTAAGTACCATTATATAAAACTATATACTGTTTTTATGATTTGATAAATTAGAAGAAAAGCTTTTGTGTATAATTTTGAGTTCAGATCATGCACTGTTGATGTAGCCAGTATGTAACTCTCCATTTCAATCTCAGGAAGGAATATATAATTATGATTCATGCCTACCTAATTAGAACCAGCTGTAGATATCTGCTTTGGCAAATAGCAAATTTTTATCAGAAAGTCACAATTTGGATCTGCTGCAAAGATGTTGGGTGTATTAACTGCCCAGTGCAGAGGAATTTAAAACCACCTGATATTCTGATATTTTGGATGAGGCATTGAACTGATATCTGTCCATGGACCATGGATTTAAGAGAGAGTTAGATAGAGCTCTAGGGGCTAGTGGAGTCAAGGGATATGGGGAGAAGGCAGGCACGGGTTATTGATAGGGGACGATCAGCCATGATCACAATGAATGGCGGTGCTGGCTCGAAGGGCCGAATGGCCTCCTCCTGCACCTATTTTCTATGTTTCTATGAAAAATAAATCCTTCGCAAATATTTGAAGTACAGGATTTTTCAGGTCAGTCTTTAATCCTGAACCAGAATCACCAGAAGCATCTTGTCATTTGTGGGTCTTACTATGAGTAAATTAGTGGCCACATTCACTTTATTTGCGACAAAGTGTTTTAACCAGACATCGTAAAAAGTGCTGATTCTGATGAACGCCTCTGACCTGAAAGCTGAACTGTTTCTCTTTCCACAGATGCTCCTTGATCTGCATGAGTTTGTCCTGCATTTTTGTTTTTATTTCAGATTTACAACATGCAGTTTCTTAGATTTTTTTTCATAAAAATGACTAAGTATGTTTTTGTAATTTTTTCATTTTAATAGTTAAGGTGACCAATCTGGAAAGTAAAAGATTGTGATCGTTTAACTATAAACATAGTTCTATTCAATTTCACGAAGTCCAATTTATTTTCTGTTATGAAGCTTATAATGCCCCATGCATTAATCCATAACATAGATGGCATGTTATAAATTAGGTAAAAGTAATTCTAGAGACTAATGGTCTCCAAGATGTGTTAAGACTATACTAATCCAATAGTTTGGCATACACTCAGCATTCCATTCTTAATGTATTTCTTTAGCATTCCCATAAGTAAAGTTGATTCTCAGAACAAGATTTTTGAGATGC
Source organism: Malacoraja senta (assembly GCA_038087875.1). NCBI lineage: Eukaryota > Metazoa > Chordata > Chondrichthyes > Rajiformes > Rajidae > Malacoraja > Malacoraja senta. The sequence goes on along the minus strand of CM075982.1, from coordinate 63,199,662 downwards.
AGTTGTCCACTTGTAGAGTACAGGACACACAATATGACAAAGCTACTGATGTGAATATAATGGGGAAATTCGTTTTTGCACTTGTAGGTATTGCATTTTAATTTCTATAATTAAAGAACATTAGTTTTCATAAGACAAATGTATTTTAGTTCAGTTTGCGTAATAACATTAATTTATTTTAAATGCTTTGGGATATGTGCATGTACTTCAATGGTAAAATTATCACTAATCCATTTCAATGCCTGGTTGTATTTATTCTTTCATTTTGTGTGTCTACTTATTTAGACCAAAGAAACCAGGGAAATTTTGCACTTTCATTATACCACATGGCCTGATTTTGGAGTTCCAGAATCTCCTGCTTCATTCCTTAACTTCCTTTTCAAAGTGAGGGAATCTGGCTCGCTGAATCCAGAGCATGGGCCTATTACAGTTCACTGCAGTGCAGGAATAGGAAGATCTGGCACATTCTCACTGGTTGATACCTGTCTTCTGCTGGTATGTACTATTATAATGCTGCATTGCATTTCATGCAGAGTTTTTTAAAAAGCTTAAAAATACAACAATATTATAAATGGTTGAGGCTGACTTTGAGTGTAACATTATTACTCTAAATATCTGTGGTATGTTGCTGCACACATGGAAGGAAGTTTACCAGTCAAATGATAAACTGCTTTTCCTGTACAAACAGTTGATATGAAGAAAAACAGCTGAATTCCCAGCAGTACATTATATATATATTTTCTTCTTTTTTTTCAGGGGGAATAATGTAATATTATCAACCAGTAAACATTTCTAAACTAGGAAAATAAGGGGGGAAACAATGCAGGTGGCAGTTACTCCAAGCAATGGCTTGTTTGAAAGTCTCCACTAAAATAATACATCTAATTTGTTCATGAACCTATCTCTGGGGAAAAAAGTTGTTTGATTTACTTGTATTTCTGAGGCTTGGACTATTTACACCTGGCATCTCGGGGCATTGGAAAAATACCACTGAAGCTGTCTCCACAATATCCCCCAAATTCACTGGAATGATGAAGAAACCAACATCACAGTCCTCTTCCCAAAACAACACCCCAGCATTGAGGCCACGTTTACACTTAGTGGCTTTGTTGGCTAGGCTAAACAGACCTTCAAAGCCAAAACTATCGCAAGCTCTGTCATGGTAGGAGATTGCCAAGCTGATAGAACAAAAGCTTCAAGAATGCACCGCAAGCCTCCTTGAAATGCAATAACTCTTCCGGTTGCTAGGAGTCTCTGACCCATGACAGCTCAAAGTAGAGAAGGATAATTTGAATGACGTTGAGAACCTCAAGCCACTCATTGGGAGCAGACTAAAATCCCACCCAAAACAGTGCACCATCCCAAGCTATCCCACTATGTGCCCCATCAGGAGGCTGATGCTCCATCTGTGGAAGAGCCTGTAGTTCCAACCTTGCCACTTCAGCTCCCACAAAATGGAGTGGAACAAGTCATCCTCAATTTAAGGGACTGCCAAGATGATACTAATTCCAGCGAGTGAATACTCGTGTCTACAAAGTTGGCAATTTATGACACATTTTTCAAGTTCAGAAAATGGTTTTATGGGCATTATTGCACAGCCTGAAAGTTACAGACATTGTAGCATTAGGAGTTATATGATTGCCCGTTGTTAGAATTGGGTGTTTGATCCTGTTGTAATCTTGGCCTCCATCCCTTACACTTAAACACTCACTCTTCTATGTATTCATATGTGGTGCTCCTTGACCATTGCCAATTTCCTTCTTGTTCCTATCTGCCATCAAGCTAGAATGTTTTAGAAATTGAAATTGAGCACTCGACTATAATTTTTATTCTTAATATTGGTTTAATGTTTCTTGACAGATGGATAAACGGAAAGAACCTTTGTCTGTGGATGTTAAGCAAGTTTTATTAGAGATGAGAAAGTATCGTATGGGTCTCATTCAAACAGCTGATCAGATGCGTTTTTCCTACATGGCTATTATTGAAGGGGCAAAATTCATCATGGGAGATCCTTCCGTACAAGTGAGCATTCCAGTTTCGTTTTTTGGTTTGGTTGTTACCAAAGAGCTTGCATTAATAAAGAAACTTGCATGCCCTCACCCATATTAAATATGACTTCAACAATTTTGTTCTTATAGAGGTGTATAAAATCATGAGAGGAATAGATCAGGTAGATGCACAGCAGGCACGTGCCGTGAGTAATTACTCAGGGTAGGCAGTCAGTCGGCTTAAAAAAAATCTTAAACCGCGCATGCACAGATTGTTCTCCTCTCCATAAGCTGTCAGTCGACTTCAAAACCCATATCGCTTAATAAAGTACCGTATTTCCCGGCAATGAAGATGCATCCCCATTTTGAGTTGCTAAATTTTGAAAGAAGGCTGGCGGAACATATAATTTCTCATGCTCAAATTTTTTTTTTTTTTTAAATAAAGTAACAATTCAATTTGCCCAAGGCTTCTAAATCTCCTTCATTCTGAATTACTGAATGGGTGGGGGGTGAGGGTGACAGCAGGTGGAGAGATGGGAAAAACGGGAGCACACCGGGACAAGTTGTATCGGTTGTGATCTTATTGAATGACAATACTAGTTCAAGGGACCAATTGGGGGGAGAGTTCCTTTCACAGCATGTGGGGAGTCTGGCCAGGGGTAAAGTTGCGGGGAGTTCAGGAGTGTTTAGAAGGAGGGGGTCGGGGATCATGCCAGAAACTCACTCACTGCTGCCGCAGCGCTCCGGGCGCGGAGCCGCCGCATTGTGTCCAGGGAGGGAAGTAGCTCGGGTGGCTGTGAACGGCCGCCGGAACCGGATAGCGGAACTGGCCGCCACCTCGGCGCCTTCTGCCGGCCCGCTCACCTCTGGCAGTGCTCTCCGTCTGAATATCTCTCACCTGCCGCTCGCCGGCCTCGCTCATGTCAGCCGTTTCCTGGCAAATCCTTAAATTCCAACTGCCGCCGGGAGCAGGACATGGCCTCACTTGCTGCTCTGGGTGACACTGCATGGCATTCACTGCCCAGTCCGTGTCTTTCAATGTAGACCGGAGAGTGAGGGGACCAGCTCAAGAGCGGGTCAGCAGGCGATGGATAACAGGACAGTGGGCGGTGGAGCTTACTTCTGTGTCAGCGCGAGTAACCTCAATTGGTCCCTTGATCGCGCTGACACAGGAGTAAGCTGTTTCAAACATGGATAATGACAATCCATGTTTGAAACTTGCGCTGCACATGCACAGTAGGCTGCTGCGCATGTGCAGTCCACGGTGCAAAGGCAGCATTTCAGCTGCCTTCAGCTCCCCTTGTCGTGAAGGCTGGAAGCAGCGCTGACGGCACGTGAGCTGCACATACTTTCGCGTGTTACATGTACTGCGGATGAAAGGCACGGGAGAATTATGCCTACCTAAGAGATCGATCTCTTAGGTAGGCATAATTCTCCCATGCCTTTACTATTTATATTTAATAATTACCAATTTATAATTTTAATCAGGGTAGGCAGTGCCTACCTTGCCTACCCTGACGGCATGTGCCTGATGCACAGATTCTCTTGCCCAGAATAGGTGAATCGAGGACCAGAGCACATGGGTATAAGGTGAAGGGGAAAAGATTTAATAGGAATCTGAGGTGTAACCTATCACACAGGACGGTGGGTGTATGGAACAAGCTGCCAGAGGAGGTAGTTGAGGCTGGGACTATCCCAACGTTTAAGAAGCAGTTAGACAGGTACATGGATAGGACAAGTTTGGAGCAATATGGACCATATGCGGGTAGGTGAGGCTAGTGTTGCTGGGACATGTTGGCCGATGTGGACAAGTTGGGCCGAAGGGTCTGTTTCCGCACTGGATTACTTTCGGATTCTAATTACAATAGTTGCCTTATGTACAGAAAGATCCACAAATGTTTATTATTGTCTGAAGAAGAGACTCGACCCGAAACATCACCTATTCCTTCGCTCCATCGATGCTGCCTCGCCCACTGAGTTTCTCCAGCATTTTTGTCTACCTTTTATTACTTTTTATTAGATCACCGACAACCTTGAATTCTGTTGTGGAATTTTTTTGCATGCAGCTAAACAGGCAGATGGGGATTTCATGTTAATAAGCTATCTGAAAGTCAACATCTTCATCAATGCTGCAGTCTCGCCCTGGTGCATTGAGATGGGTTTGGGTCTGGAGGAGATACTGCAACTGTGGCTTTCCAATCATTGCATCAGAAACTGGTGTTACAAAGGAAAATGGCCCCAAGATGCGTCACAGAAACAACTTCAGAAAAGTTTAGCTGACCCACAATGTATTACAACAGTTGACTAAAATATTTGCCATGGATCATTATAAAAGTCGAGCAAATAGTTGATGGGTAGAGAGGTTTTTAGAATCTGGATCTCCCCAATGCTAACTCTCCTTCCAATTCCCATACTGACCTTTCTGTCCTGGGCCTCCACCAGTGCCAAAGTGAGGCCACAAGCAAACTGGAGAAACAGCACCCCTTATTCTGCTGGGGTAGCTTACAAACCCAATGGTATGAACAATGAATTCTCCAATTTGGTTAACAAACTAACAAACACCTTCCCTTGCTCCAACTCCCTGGGCAGATGGAAACTTTGGAAGCATTAGATGGGTATCTTCTGGAACAATGAGAAAAACAGGAATGTTTTGAATAATGAGCTAACGATTATCTTCTCAAATTCTTCCCTCTATAAATAAGGAACAATGGAAAGAGCTTTCTAATGAAGACCTTGCACCACCACCAGAACATAGTCCTCCACCTCCGAGGCCCCCAAAACGTGCAACTGAAATGCCCAATGGAAAAGCACCAGATGACATCATATGTTTTACAGACCCAGATGAGAGAACATGTGAACAAAAAGTGGAAGATATCGCTGATGGCAAAATAAACCAACTTACCAAGTCGCAAACAGAAAGGTATGTACAAAGACAATTTGTCCCTCATCAGTTGTAGTGGCACAGTTCACAATTGTTCTGGGGTTTGAGGCTTTTTTTCCTCTCATGAATTATATTGTGCTTCCAAATGACTCGGATTAGATAATATTCATGAGAGAAAAGATTTGCTGCTGATGCAGAATATGTAATTGTTAAATCAGGGATAATGATCAGCCATCTTGAGTATGTTTGCTAATGAATCTGCAGACTTGGCCAGGATCATTGCCGTAGTTGAAATGCAGGCAATTAGCGTGGGGAAGTTGTTGAAAATATGTACTCGGTGTCTTAAATGAAAGTTTTTGCATTCTTGAACAATTGTGATAAAGGTAGAGCAAAAACAGTAAGCTAAGAAACATAGTGGGGCATGCAGCATCAATGGAAGACAACGTTTCATCCCACCAGCTTCCACATCCAAAACATCATTCGCTGCCATTGTTGCCAGCTCCAGCACGATCCCACTACTATTCACATCTTCCTTTCTCCCACTGCTCTCCTCGGGAACCTGTGGACGTCTCAACCTTCCTATTTCCCAGTCATTTTCCCCTGTGGTTGATGGAGGTCTAACACCTGACCCTTCACAGCCCCTTCCCCATCACCTTTCAGGATCCTAAACAATATTACAGGGAGAGTGTTTTTGCCTCTTCTAAGTTGGTCTGCTGTATTTGGTGCTCACAATGTGGCCTCCTCTACATTGGTAAAACCTAGCATAAACTTGGTGAGCATGTTATGGAACAGCTACGCTTTGTCCAGAACGGCCATCTTGAACTACTGGTTGTTTGTCATGTTAACTCTCCTACCTGATACCACGCTGACCTGGCTATCCTCTGTTTCTATTCTGAGACAAATGCAAATTGGTGAACTAACTGCTTGAGACGCGGGACTGCAGATGCAGCAAACAAGCTGCTGGGGGATCTCAGCGGGTCAGGCAGCATGCTTAATGTTCTACGTTGAGACCTTGCATCAGGACTGAGAGTGTAAAGGGGAGAGGTGAAGGCAGGAGATGTCAAGTGACGGGTGGATTTGAGTGATGAAGGTGGTGTGGTGAGAGTGGACAGAGGCCGGCAGATGATCTGTGGAGACATTGAAAGGCTGCATGTTCTGGAGTCCCATAAAGAAAGGAAAGTCATAAGTGGGACCATGTGAGGGAGAGACTCCGCAGTTGCTGTGTTGGAGGGGGGAAGGGATGGGGTAGGTTGTGTGAGTGTGTGGGTGATAGACTAATTGGAATTAGGTAGAGGAGGGGAAGAAACTGGGTAACAGCGGTGGGGAGTGTGGGGTTGGAAAGAATAGTCAATAGTCACATACACATATAAGTTCAGTGAAATGAATTTGCCAGCAGCGGTACAATTAAAAAAGAACACACAATACACAATAAGATTTAACACAAACATCCAACACAGCATTCTTCACTGTGGTGGAAGGCATAAACTTCAGTCAGTCCTCCATTGTTCACCCATGGTCGGGGCCATGAACCTCCGCAGTCGCCGCTACGGACGGCCGGATATACAGGCCCTCTCGCTGGGACGGCTTGGAGGTCCCGAATCGGCGCTTTCTTACCGGAGACCGCGACTTCAGGATGTTGTAGGCCGCAGGCCGGCAGTTGGAGCTCTTCTCTGGCTATCCCCGCCGAGGAATCCCGCTCCGGAGGGTAGTCCATGCCGCGTCCAAGGCTAGCAGCTCCGCAGACCACGGGTTCAGGATGTAACAGTCCGCGGGCCAGCGATCGGAGCACTCCCTTCTGGCGACCCCGGCAAGGGCACGCCCGCTCCACGATGAAAAGTCCACGCTGCGCCCACTGCTGAAACTCCGGGCCCGACTCCAGGAAAGGCAGCTCCAATCCATGGTGTTAGGCCACGAGGGAGACGACATGGAAAAGGTCGCCTCTCCATGGAGGAGGCGACCGAAAGCGGTTCCCCCCTTCGCCACCCACCACACAAGACACCGAGAGACACTAAAACAAACATTTGGACACACAAAAAAAACAACAACAAAAGTAGAAATAACGAACATGCTGCTGGCAGGGGTGAGATTGAGGTCCTGAGTGAATCAGGTGCATCAGGAGAGAAAGGAATAGAGGTGTGCGTGTTATGTGAAATTGAAGTATTCAATGTTCATGCCATTGAATTGTAGACTACCCGCGTGGAATACGAGGTCCTGTTCCTCTAGTTTGCATTCGGCCTCACCTTGGTAATGGTGGAGGCTGAGGACAAACAATTCAGTGTTGGGAGTTCAAATGACTTACATCCAGGAGTTCAAGATCACTATTGCAACAATATTTTACTGGCCCACTTGTATGAAATCTGAATTTTCCAATTTTGGGTAACCCACACTGCTGGTGTTGTCATCCCAAGCACACTTAGATGTCCACCTAAGGTAGACACAAAATGCTGGAGTAACTCAGCGGGACAGGCAGCATCTCTGAAGAGAAGGAATGGGTGGACAGAGATAGAATGTGGAGACAGTAAGACTGGTGAGAGAACTGGGAAGGGGGAGGGGATGGAGAAAGAGGGAAAGCAAAGGCTATTTGAAGTCAGAGGTCAATGTTCTTACCGCTGGGGTGTAAGCTACCAAGCGAAATATGAGGTGCTGTTCCTCCAATTTGCGCTGGGCCTCACTCTGACAAAGGAGGCCCAGGACAGAAAGGTCAGATTGTGAATGGGAGGGGGAGTTAAAGTGCTGAGCAACCGGGAGATCAGGTAGGTTAAGGCGGACTGAGCGGAGGTGTTCAGCGAAACGATCATCAAGCCTGTGCTTGGTCTCACTGATGTACAGGACATCTATATTGAACTTGAAATTTGACATATTGGACTCTATTATAGTCTTTTCCTAAAGTGAAATGGTTTAACTTTTAAAAAATGTCCACCTGAGAAAATAATACTTCCATTTGTAGAAGATCTAGTGCTGTTGACAGGGAGGTTTGTTCCATGTGCAGGAAGATTCAATTCCTGTGCCCAGAATGAGTGCCAGTTGCTTTTGCTCACCACTATCCTTTCAGACAAATAGCAATGCGCAGTCAGTAATGATCACGTTCTGTGAATGACATTTTTAAATTAAATCAAGTTTTAAACCAAACTCCAGGATTTAGGCAGATAATAATCTACACACTCTGACATTTCAAAACATTACAAATTGCATATTTTGGAGGCATAATAAATGGAGGCAGGATAGGCTAATCAGAACCAGTGCCTGTTCTGCCATGCAGTGGCTGAATTTATATTTCAGTAAAACCTTCCCAGATTAACTTCATACACCTTGAATCCCTTGCTATCCAGTAATGTAATAAATTGGACAATCAAACATGCAATACAACTTTTATTAACACAATGAAATGTTCAAAGTTTCACATTGTCACAAAATATAATACAAATTACGTCTCAATCTACATTGGCTTATTAGCTACCTTGTAAGAAGGTGCCAAACACCTGAGCAGATGTCAAGTACGTCCAGCAGAAAGTAATGGTTGCCTTTCTTTTCCTTGTAGTTCAGAACCAGGACTACGGAAGAGGCACGTTGGCGAGAATGCATTTATGCCCAAACAAACAAATGAACAGGATAATCCAGGAAAAAGTGAAAAGGATGAGGAGGCGATGAAGGAGGAAAATTCATGGTTACATTGGAAACCTTTTATGGTTAATGTATGTGTGCTCACTGCTCTCACAGCTGGGGCTTACTTCTGCTATAGGGTGTACTTCCATTGACAACTACCCTAGAGGATAATGTTTTATACAGTAAAGCATGTTTCATAAAGCCGAGGGTCCATGTCTTAGGAAGCAAACAAATTATAAGACTGGAGCTTATAGGGATAAGATGATGCACTAGGGTTTGTTATAATCCCTTGGTCCCAGGAGTATAACATTCAAATCTCAGGGCCTTGAATATTCAGGAGAAAGCCGTAGAAATGCCAAATATGGGAGGGTCAGGGTGTGTATGTGTTAGTGTGCGTGTCTTTCAGTGTATAAGGCCAGCAGTGGTGGTGGTGTACTTTTGATTTATTTTATTGCTCACTTTAGAATTGTGTTTGGGAAAAATACACATCCTTCAGCCCCAGTAAACTTATTTCGTAATTGCCAATGTTAATGATAATTGTCATTGGTTCAATTGGAAACAAATCCAATGTTATATTCTTGGGAAATAAAATGTAGCATTTATGTTAAACTTTTTGCTTTCTTTACAGACACATTTCAGTCATCAAAAGTATATATTTTTTCATACAATGTTTGGGCTTTGCCTTCTGTGAAATTGCATTAATCTCAGCAAAATTGTGACATTACGTTTTTGCTTTTGTCAAAACAGTTCTGCTAAGAGGCTTCCACACTGCTCAGGGTTCTCTAGCAAAATGGTCCCCATCAATTGTGTCTGTTAACCATTTTCTATTACTCTTGCAATATTGCTTGCTCAAAACATTTTGAAAGCAAATTAACTGGCTTCTAGTCTTTCCTTATTCGGCTATCACAAAATAGGGAGGTGTAATACGACAAAATGCAAAACGTTTCCACCAGCATTTTTTTTACAGCCGTGCCACACATAGAGCTCAAACCATCAAGTCTGCAACAAAGCATTTTTCACTCCATATTTATTTGTAACAGGTATTAGTGCATTTGACATTTTTGTTAACCAATGTATTAAAAATATAGTCTTTTTAATCAGAGCTTTGTATCAAGGGCTCATAGTAAAATAAAGTAATATACCTCATGCCAGTACTGGAAGCTGAGCTCCATCTACCCTGTGAGATGTAGGGTGACAGTACTTCATCTGAGGAAAAATTGTAAGTAGTCAGTATATAGTTCTGTTGTCTTGAGAAAATATGAAAATTAGCCATTTTTGGGTCATGTATAAATATGGGGAATCTGATAATATATAATTGTAGAAAATAAGAGTGTGTGAGCTATTGAATTGCTCTGTTGAATGATTGTCAATGGTCTGGATGCCCATTATTATATCCTGGCAGTGTGACATTGAACACCAATGTGTTGAATGCATGTAGTTTCCAGTACCATCATTAAACATGAAATTGCTTGGAAGTTGAAAGATGTATATCTTGATTACTGCTGTGAAGATTAATTGCATGGTTATTCTGGTTGGTAACGATGCCAGTGGTTATGAGACAGACACTGAAAAGTTCAAATTTGTGATTGATTACCATGGTGGATATTTGTATAAAAGCTAGAATATTTGTATTTGAATCTACCATGGCATGTATGTATTAGTGTAATTGAGATGTTTGCCACATTTCAAGTACAGAATGTGTAGTTCCGGCATTCCAAAATTGTCCGCAGGGCTTATTCACATCTCACTTTTTGTTGCCTTGCGCAGACCATATTTCTATAAGCATTGAAGTTTGGTGTCTTAGAAACAAACTTGAACGTAAATTTCTTCATGCAAAGATCTCAGCAATATGACTGGCAAATCTGCCTTCTACTTCTGTTGTATACATTACCAATATTTTGACTGAGGCATTGTGGTAACATTTCAATCAGCTTATTTCAAACTTAATTCCTCGATGCTGAAACATTACCACTTCAGCTCAACGTGTGAGAAGTGAGCAGTGAATGAACCCGGTATGCAGAATTTTAAACTTAGACTCTTGTATAATGTTTATGTACAGCAAAATTCAAAAATAGATGAGTTGGCATACCTCTTAAATGACAGACACTGCTAAATAACTACTTTACTATAAACAAACTATTGAGCTGCTCTGCTACATGCCTTAATTAAAGTTCTCGTTGGCTCTTGCTCTTTATAGATGGTCATACCAATAAGATAATTGAACAGATAAGCAGTGAGATTGTGGTTAAACATTTTGTACATTTTGGTATTATACACAGATTGTGGACCATTAATAAAGTGCAAGTTTTTAATAAAAAAACATTTTGGTGAGCATCAACTATTCAGAAGTGTTAACTGTATGTTTTCTTTACAGTTAGAAAGGAAATATGATGCACAATATAGTTTCTAGTGCTATTCAGTAGCAGGATTGAAAAAAGTTCCTACAGTAATTGCCCCTCACACTATTAGATCTAGTAAACCAGGACGAGTAGAATTATTCAATAACACACATTCTAGTGTGTGAGTAGTTCCTGGCCAACTATCTGTTAATAAATAATGGAAGCTGGTCAGAAAAATGGGAATGGAAGCTTTAGTTTGATCAGTATTCATTTTAACCTAAAATTCAATGGGGCCTTCAGTTTTGTGAGGTAAAACTATTGTGGAAGCTGTATTATAAAATCATGCATTAGCATTTCTTGGATAGGATGGTATTGTTAGTGTGATTGATAGCTCAGAATAATGAACGTGAGCTCTAACCTATCCGAGGCTTTCAGATTAATGAAAACAATTTTCCCAATCACAATTGTCCATACTGATTTATTTTATCACATTCTTTGTTGTATTCATTCCAGTTTAATTAGTCTTTCGAAGATTGATTTTGTTTTCGTTTTCCAAACATCTAAAGTGGTATGTTACCTACATGATCAATGAATGAATTTCAGATTGAGCTTTTGATTACAATTGAAATTGAAACTTATTTTATTTTTACCAAACTAAGTTTTTGGTCAGTAGCAACAGAAGTCACTTGTTAAACTCCAGGGCTATGTCAAAAATCTAATCAAGGAACATTTTTATAACAAATACATTTTTTCTTGCCTAAAATGTAACATCTAATTGCTCACAGCTCACTGTGTAAGATTATTGTGCTGTTCAAAGTACAGGTGACAAATGCCTTTCTTAACACTTGGAAATACGGATGTAAACCTTATAGATGCATGGTCCGATAAATAATGTGACCAGCATCAATTTAAGTTGACAGCAGCAACAATGTTGGATATGTTTCATATGGGCTTGCAGTTATGCAAAGGTATTTATTCAACATTTACCGTTTTTCTAAATTGGTATAGAAGGCAAATCTGTTCACTGTTTTATTTGTATGGCCTTAAAGCTAAGACATTTCTTATAACGTGTATTGTTAAGAGCCCTTTTGGTAGGAGCAGATGAATTCTAATGCTTTTTTTTCTCTCTTTCGTCGTCTTCCCAGAAATGTGATTTTTTTTTTTAAAGAAAAAAATATATATATATATATAAATGGTTAACAACAAATTCTATAAGATCACGCTCGTTTCCATAAATTTCAGGGATGTGTCTGACTTGACTGGAATTATTTTTGTTTTTATTGAATACTTTCGGACCAAATATGTACAACATTTTTTTTTAAGAATGCCAACTTGTTTTTGATGCGTGCTCTCTTGGACACAGCTTGTTTTTATAAAAAAAAAAATCCATGCAATTCTAGGTTATAATTTAAAATTAATTGCTTGCACTAAGTGTTTATCAACAGCATAACTTCAAACAATTCAGTAAAACAAAGTTTGATCATTGAATGTTTCCTCCTAAGTGCACTGTCAAACAACATAAATCCTTATCAGTGTACTCCCAGGATTATGAAATGTAAACTGTGGACCATTTTTACAGTCATTTATTAAGTAAATTACTGGTAAAGCAACTTAGGAGTTAAATGTTGCACTTTTCTGTACCTAAAATAAAAAAAGATACGGATTTTGTTTTTACTTGAGCTGGTGTGATCTTTTAACATGTTCCCACTTGACTGTTTCACATTTTTTAGCTTTTTGTTACAGATGGTAAACAGCTTTGTGTATTTTACTTTATTCTTGTATAGTATCTTGTAGATTAAGAATAACTGTATTGTTGCTATTTTCTAGGCAGCATTAGCTGTTTATGCATATTATTTTCTACGGTTTTGTATTGTTAAACCATTTATGTAAGAAGCAGGGTCTGGGGCTTTTCCAGCATTTACAGACTGCAGAACCATTTTCGATTTTACAAGCTGGCTTTAAAGTGCACCACAAATCTTCATTTCAAAATAAAACCAATTTGAAAGTAACCTGCTTGTTTTCTCTTGATGTGTCATATATATTCAGTTACAAACTTTAAAACCTACAGTTGAAAGTTTAAATTCATTGAAATAAAGCTTGTGTTTTCTGACTATTTTTGACTGTCAGACAATTTTACTTCAAAAATGGTGGAAGACTTTTTAGTAAATAATTCAGCAAATTTGTTGAAATAAGACTTTGTAATTTTTGTTTTTCTATCAGTTAGCATGTCTTAATCATCACTGCACCGTTTGCTACTTCAGTGGAAATTAACTATGAAAAACTGTTCTATTAGAAATTAAAAATCTGAAGACTGGAAATGTGATTAAACAGAAAAGGCTGGTAAAACATGGCAAGTCAGGCAGCATCTGTGCAAGAAGGATGGTTAATGTTTTGGGCCTGCAACCATTTGTCAGAACTGGGAACAGGTGAACTGCACATTAGATTTCAGTAAGAGAGAAGTTGGGGGGCGGGGGGAATAATGTGTAGGATAAGGGCAATGTGTCTGATTGGGTGGGTCGAAATAGCTTAATGAGCTTGTAGAACTCATTATTCTGTAAATAGAGATTAAGCAATTTGCTAGGTTTCAGCAACCAAACCCCTGATACAAAGATTTCTACTAGATTCAATTTTGATCATTTGGGAACAGGTCTAACTGCTGCTTGAAATCTTTGCAGTGAAGGACGTATCTTCCTGATATTAAAAAAAATATGACTAAATATTTTCAGAAGATAGACACAAAGTAACTCAGTGGGTCAAGCAGCATCCCTGGAGAAAAAGGGATGGGTGGTGTTTTGGGTCGGGTCTCTTCAGACAGGTTTGAAGAAAATGGTGTCAAAAATAGCCCTCTTTTGTAGATAAATGTGCATGAAAAATATGATGAATGCATTTGTGGTTGGAAGGAGAGGGAATAAGCAATTTTCTCAGAGACGCAAGTAACTCCAGATACTGGTTTACAAAAATGACTGCTAGAATAACTCAACGGCTCAGGCAGCATCTCTGCAGAACATGGAGAGGTGACGTTACGAGTCAGGACCCTTCAGATAATTATGTTTGAGAGGGGAGGGGAGGGATAAAGCTGAGAGAGAGAAGGTACAGGACAAAGCGTGGTGGAGAAATTTTCTAATTTGGAGAAAATTAATGGAGTGGACTATTAAGATATGGGGTTGCAGATTCCATCAAAAAAGGTGAAAATAAGACAACGAGAATAGTAAAGGGTGCACATTAAAGAATAACAATATTTACAACTTAATTTGCCTTCATAGGACCAACATAAATGGTCTTGTTAGGACCTTGCTACCTGTGGGAACATGGTCCTAACCTTTGTTAACTAAGGTTCTATTTCATGGAAATGGACCCTTTCACAGAACTGGGAACGTTCCAAAATTCTCAGCACCTCTTCATTTTCTCATACTGCACCTGTGAAAGGAATTAATTGGATACGTCTGATTTCCAGATGAAGCCCAAGAGCATTCAACAACTTTAAATCTACAAACTTAATTTTAATATTCTGATCTATTCTCCAAATTGAAAATTAAACATAATCTAGGTTACAATACTGAAAGAAGCCTTCCAGTCCATTGAGCCCAAACTGGCTTTATGCAAGTACAGTCCATGTAAGCTCACTCCTCCACCCTCCCCTGCAGTCTCTTTACTATCTGTGAACATCCACTAAGTGAACATAGTAAAAGTGTCAGTGTGTTAGCACGATGACATGTCCAAGCCTTGTTTTTGTCACTGAATTTTGTGCATTGAATTGCAAAAATATTTTGACAATAAATTAACAACCAGAAAGATAGTTTGGCAATGTAATCTATCATTATGGTGTACTTCATGCAACTTTAATCACACATTGAACATAGTTTATTCCAAATAATCTGAACATTTATTTAAGAATGTTAAAAATATGCAATCTACAGCATATTTGCAAGTTTGATCAATAGACAAGGAAGTCCAGCTTTTTCGTATGATCCAAATGTAGCAACTATCTTGAACATCATTTTCTTGGACCTTTGGATAACCATTTGATAACATCTTTATACAATATTATTACTGTATAAGCACAATTACAACACAAATATATTGATATGGTTTTTAAAATTCAATATTCAGAGAATAGTAATTTGAGTAGTTGAATTTTGCTTCATGCCTTCCTTCCAAAGTCTGTCAAATGCATCATAGGCTAAACGACCTTTTTCACCTGTACAATAAAATAAGCAAATAGTTAACAAAAATCATGTCAAAATAACAGCCTTAATTTAAATATATAGTCAGAACTTTTGTAATTCTCTTCCAAATCCGAAATCAACTGAGCAATACTTGATAAATATTATTTCGTACAGTCGGAGATTTGGCACTTAAATGGGCTATTCGGCCCACCAAGTCCGCACAGACCATCAAACACACATTAACACTAATCCCATATTTGCCCCCATTTTTAAATTCTCCTTGTATTACTATTGACTACTCCCAAATTCTACCGCTTGCCTGAGGGACAATTTACAGTGCTAATTAACCTACTAACATGCATATTTTTGGAATATAGGTGGAAAATGGAGCACCTAGAGGACACCCATATGGTCATAGAGAGAATATGCAAAGTCCACACAGCACCCAAGGACGGGATTGAATGCATTTCGGGCACTGTGAGGCAGTGGTTTTAATAGGTGTGTCACTGCTGCCTTGTCAAATGTAGAATCATCATCTGTCACCTCGTTGCTTAGATAATAAGCTATTTAAACAAAACCTGCACCAGAGGTGAGTTTTAAAGAACCTTCTAAAGGAGAAGTGGAGGGTTGGGAATTAAGCAAATAATTTTAGAGCTTTGTATAGGGACACCAAAGAGCATGATCACCAGCAGTGAAGTAATTAAAAACGGATGTTCAAGAGGCCAGAATTGGTGTTGCAGATATCTCGAGTCCAGAAATGAATGGGAGTAAGCCATGGCCTTAAAAGCAAGAATGAGACCTTTAAATTCAAATTGTTCCCTATTTGAAAGCAATTGGAGGATATTGAGGCTAGCTCCATGATAACAGCCTTCAATCACTATTACTTTATGCTTCCTACCATGCAGCCAATTTTGGATCCAATTTGATACTTTGATCTTTTTTTTTAAACCATGTACAACCTTATAAAAGGTCATGTTAAAATCCATGTAAAATATATTAAGTGCATTGCCACCTCCGAAAAAGAAAAAAAACAGTTAAGATGAACCTTTAACAAATCCATGCTGTCTGTACTGATTAATCTCTCTTCATGATTGATACTTTCACAAATTGGATTCCATTAATTTACCCACCACCAAGTTAAATCAACATGACCTGGTTTATCGCTCCATTTTTAAAAACATAGTTACAATGCTTGCAATCCTCCAGTGCCACTTCTGTAGTCTGTGAAGATTGAAAAATGCTCAGAATATCAAAAATGCTTTTACTTGCTGCTTTCAATCACCAGGCAATGTATCTGCTTTTGAAGCCCTAATGCTTCTTTCCACAGTTTATAGTAAGATAATAAATCTTACTAGGATACTATTGAAAGCAAGAAAGAAAACCCAGGTTAAAATGGAGGATGGAATCACCAAGGCAGAAAGTTACCTGCTACAGGGATTGTGGGAGTAGACTCAAGATGTCTTTAAGTCAATTATGTAATTGAATGGGTAGCAAAGAATACAGATTTTGAATAAATTGTAAAAAGGAGCAGGATATGAAGGTCAAAGGATATGTAAAGGGGCCAACTAAGGTTTAAGGCCTATAGGAATGTCAGTATTTGCATCGTCTTTTCTAGGAACTATGATCTATTTACTTAGTTCAGCATAATATTATTGGGAAGTGATCTGAATATATTAATGCATAGCTCATTTCAATAGTTAAGCAAATCTCTGCAGTAAACCAACTGGAAAAGTGTTCATTTTAATCTATGCAGGTACCAGATTCTATTCCAGCGAAGGTCAATTTACACAACCTGTATCAGAGATCTTGAGTTGAGCACAGGAAAAATGATCCTAAATTATCTGCATTTTCCTTGCTGCTTTTACTCACCATAAAATGTAACTGCTTTTGAATTCTGAAGTAGGATCCTCACCCAAAACATCACTTATCCATATCCACCAGAGATGCTGCCCCACTGAATTACACCAGCACTTTGTGTTTTCCCCAAGATTCCAGCATCTGCAGTACCTTATTTCTCCTGAAATTATCAGCCAGCTATCTTGACTGATAGTATCTCAATATGAACACTGATGATTGGAATAGGCTGACCGAATTGTCACTCTAGTGGAACACTTGTGTTAAAGCAATTGTAAATGTTGCCCATTTCAATTAGGTATTTTAAAGTTACTAGTACATTTTGAACTAGATGCCTTAGCAAAAGGTGAAACAAGTGAGAAGATGAATAATAATTAAGAAGAATACCATTACCAAATGAGATGAGGGTTTCTCTTGCCACATTGTGCACGTGTGCCACTTGAGAATGACACAAGCTGGCGATCTGCTCAATGCTTTCCACCGCCTCCAAGAAAGATAAAAATAAGATTTAATAATCTATTAAACTTACTTTAAAGCGTAGGTAATGCTGCAATCTTACAATTTCTCTATATTCAACAGAACAGCTTGTATGTACCCCATGGGGTTTCAGCCATGTATCAGTCCAATACTAAAATATATTAGCTAAACCAGAAACTAAATCTGTTAATTATATCTTCACAAGAATGAACTGGTAGAATTAATTGAGTCCCAATAAACAAACAAGTTCAGCAGCTCCATCCAATAGAATAGACAAATCAAGATTCCAAATAAAGAGTGTTGTCCTATTAAATAATGTATTTGGCGAGTCATTTGAAATAGGGGTTCAAGTGGAATTTGAGTACCATGGTTGCTACAAGTATAAAATTTGAAACATTATGCCCAGGGCTTTTCTACCCCTATCCTGCTATTTATCCCATGGGGATGGGGTGTTTCATTCTGTTGCCTCCCACCTCTTACCTTAATAAACAATCCTCACTAGGTGCAGTGAAATTGCAGTGTAACTGCACAGGTAAGTGAAGCAGTGACCCTGGGACTCATCAATTTCAAAGCTCATTAGTGCCATTTTCATCTACAAACAACACAAGAGAAAGGCCCTGCAGATTACTATTAACTATGTTTTAGGCTGAGGATAGACACAAAATGCTGGAGTAATTCAGAGGGACAGGCAACATCTCTGGAGAGAAGGAATGGGTGATGTTTCAGGTCGAGACCCTTCTTCAGACTGATGTCAAGGGAGTGGGCGGGACAGAGATAGAATGTAGTCGGAGACAGTAAGACTGGTGGGAGAACTGGAAAGGGGGAGAGGATGGAGAGAGAGAGGGAAAGCAAGGGCTATTTGAAGTTAACGAAGTTAATGTTCATACCGCTGGGGTGTTAGGTACCCAAGCGAAATATGAGGTGCTGTTCCTCCAATTTGCGCTGGGATTTGGCCTCACTCTGACAATGTAGGAAGCCCAGGACAGAAAGGTAAGATTGGAAATGGGAGGGGGAGTTAATGTGCTGAGCCACCGGGGAGATCAAGTGGGTTAAGGCAGACTGACCAGAGATGTTCAGTGAAACGATCGCCGAGCCTGCGCATGGTCTTGCCGATGTACAGAAGTTGAAACCTGGAACAGCGGATATAGTAGATGAAGTGAACCTCTGCCTCACCTGAAAAGACTTGGGGTCCTTGGATGGAGTTGAGGGGGGGAGGTAAAGGGACAGGTGTTGCATCTCCTGCGGTTGCAGAGAAAAGTACCTGGGGAGGGGGTGGTTTGGGTGGGAAGGGACGAGTTTTAGGCTGAGGAGTCAGTCCTCATCTATGTTAAACGGCAATTGTGAGAAACAGTAGGGAACAATGACACTGTTCAGTGGATGAGACACATTATTGTCCATTGAAAGCATCACTCATCAATGCCATGCTGGCCATACCGTTGAAGCTGGAAAGGAGAGAGCGGCATTGCCTACTTGAAAGTAGTCAGAGAAAACCAACAGAAAGGATAAATATTCGTACTCAGCGTTAGATCCTGCCTATCGCAAACATACTGTATGTCCCCATAATTGTTTGTGCAGACATGACAACACTGGCTTCACACATACCAGCAGAAATATATTCTATCACAATCCATAACATTACACCCCAGCATTGCCCTCACTCTTGTCATTATTATTAAGCCAGAGAACCACCCTGGTTCAATGTATATCAAATTATACCAGAAACAGCATCTAAATAGAGCCTGGTAAAGCTGAACACAAGCCTGCAAAAAGGTTAAACATTTATGGTCCCTGAAAATAACACAAGTTAAGACGGCAAATGATATGCTTGCCCTCATTGGTCAGGGCATTGAGTATAAGAGTCATGTTGCAGCTTTATAGAACTTTGGTGAGGCCGCATTTGGAGTATTGTGTGCAGTTCTGGTCACCCCATTACAGGAAAGATATCCAGGCTTTGGCGAGGATTATGAAGAGGTTAACCAGCATGTGTGCTTGGATTAGAGTGTATTAGCTATAACGAGAAGTTGGACAAACTTGCATTGGAGGCTAAGGGGAGACCCAATAGAAGTTAACAAAGTTATGGGAGGCAATAGATAGCCAGAATATTTTTTCCCAGGCTGGAAATGTCAAAGACTAGAGGGCAGAGCTATATTGTGTGAGGGAGTGGGGGATTTAAAGGAGATGTGCAGGGCAAGCTTTTTTACACTGAGTCATCGGTGCCTGGAACATGCTGCCAGGGGTGGTGGTGGAAGCAGATATGACATTGGCATTTATGAATGCCTTTAGATAGACATGAATATGCAGCAGAATGGAGAGAAATAGTTCACATGATTAGTCTAAGTAGACATCATGGCCCAAAGGTGCATGGCCTGTATGTACTGTTCTATGTTCTAAACAACAGATGCATCATGCTAAAGAGAGAGAAAGATCACCAGGACCAAAATCAGCAGATCAGATTTAAGCTCAGCAGTCCTGTTATGTATAATGATGAATAACAATGACTAATTAAACTTCATCATGAGAGATGTAATTCCCATGAGCTTTTAGATCCTCAACAATATACAGGTCCAACCAGAACTGTTGCCTCCTCGAGGTCCCCATTATAACAGAATGCAGGCTCAAACAATTTGATTCAATCTGCAAAAATGGCTGAGCATATTAGATTCAGCAAAGATCAAAGACAAAACAAATGACGTGTAATACTTTTTGCATTAAAACATTGATTAGAGCAAAAATATGAGAAACAGCATGAGTAGTTCTGTTCATCCCTTGAGGCAGTGCTTCGCTCAATGTGATCATCAATGATCCATATTGGCCTCAATACTATCTTTTCTCTTTTCCCCCATATCCCACAAATCTCTTCAAGATTAAAGGGCAGTCTCTCCTTGAATATATTCAATGACTGGCCCCACAGCTCTCCAAAGTAGAATTTCAAAGATTCGCAACCCTGAGAAAAAAACACTACATCTCGACTACGTCTGAAATGGGTGATCCCCTCTTCCAGTTATTCCAGTTACTCCCACAAAGGGACCATCCTCTTAGCTTTCATCCTGTCAATCACCTTCAGATCCTTACATCAATAAGATCACCTCTCGTTCTTCTACATTCCAATGAGTATAGACCCAACCTGCTAAACTTCTTGTCAACTGCTTCATCTCAAATCAACTTGGTGAACCCGCTGTGTTGTTTCCAATCCATAAGCAGGCCACAGCTGTACACACTACTCAAAGGCCAGTTTCAGAGGCACCTTGTGAATTTGCATGAACACTTATCTATGTTTACACTCCATATCTTGCAACATAGACAATGTTTCATTAGCTTTCCAAATTACTTGCAATGCCTCACTTCTTGTATTTCATCTGCAAGGTTTCCCAGATCTCTCCATACCACAACATTTTATAGTCTCTTAGTTTAAATAATCTATTTCCTTTTCAATTTTCCAAAGGGGATAACTTCCATTTTACTTTTTGTTCATTCACTTAATCTATTCATATTCCTTTGCAGGCTTTGTGTCCTCCTCTGAACCCGCAAGCTCACAAAGTTTTGTGGATTGGCAGAGATTTTAGCACTATTCATAGCAGCATGAAATTTCATAAAATCCTAATTTACCTTCAGCTGTTTAAGTGCCAAGCAGGCAGCTCTTTGGTGTTGCACGTCTTTTTCTTGCAAACTTTCTGTGTAGTAGGCCAAAGCCTGAGAAATGTACAGTTAAAAATATTAAAATTACAATTAGGTTAACAATATTGAATCCACAATACAAAAGACACTCTGACATATAAAGATTATTGTAGGAGGAATAGACTTAAATTTTTTTTGTGCAATACCCTTCATCAGAACAATGGAAGAGTTAAAACAGGTTAATATTTAGTTAGAAAGGGTGTAGCAAATGAATAGATAGTTCAAAAGGAATATTCCAATCCACCTTTGGAGAGGTGAACAAATAAATGCATTCTTAATGTGTGAAGATTTGATTTTGTATATGCACTCATCCATAACCACATATTCATCACAGTTGTGCCCCTGCATCTACAAAAATATAGTAATTTTAATATTGTGGCGGCACCCGGTGGTTAGGCCACTTGCTACGCGAACCCTCGGCAGTCGGGGGTAGGGTCACGTGACTGGGAAATCGCGGGAACGAGTTGTCACGGGGTATAGGGGTGTGCCCTTGTATATAACGAACCCCCGGGTTACCCTTTCCTCTGTCTTCCTCTTCTTCTCTCTTTGCGTGAGTGTCCTGCCACCTCAGCAGGAGCTCAGCTCGAACCCACGAGGCAACAGCCTCGCAGCAGCAACAATTACTTTTGTGTTAGAGGACTAAACGTGCATGTATATCAAACCTATAATGCCTGAATAAAGAAACCGTTTATTCACGACGTTTGGTGCCTCTACAACCTCATAAAACAATTAGGACTGGCATACACATAGTTGTTTGTTTACAATTGTGGGCAGAAATGATTGATGGGCTTTCACTATCAATCGCATTGTCAAAAGTGTACTTGGACATAACTTTCTTCAATGAATGGAGTGATCAATACATGTGAAAAAACAGTAACATGATGAAATATTTGGGAAGGCTTTTTCAGAAAGCTGTCAAATGACTAGCAAAACTAGCATCCTGTGGCTATTCACTATTAGTTACTTGCTAACTTCTCCATGGTTAACTAGGTACATTTTAGTTTAGTTTAATGAAAATTTTTGTTTAGTAAAATGATTTTTGTTGTTGTTGCGTGCTATCCAGTTAAAGAAAATGCTGTACACGATTACCATCAAGTCATCCATAGTACACAGATAAAGGATAAAGGGTACAACATTTGGTGCGAGATAAACTCTGATAAAGTCTGATTAAAGATAGTTCAAGGGTCTCAAACTAGGTAGATTGGAGCTCAGGACCACACTCTAGCTGGTGAGAGGATGGTTCAGTTGCCTGATAACAGCTGGGAAGAAACTGTCCCTGAATCTGGAGGTATGTGTTTTCAAACATCTGTACCTCTTGCCTAAGATAGACACAAAATGCTGGAGTAACTCAACGAGACAGGCAGCATCTCTGGAGAGGAGGAATGGGTGATGTTTCGGGTTAAGACCCTTCTTCCACACATGGAAGAAGAGTCTCAACCCGATACATCACCCATTCCTTCTATCCAGTGATGCTGCCTGTCCTGCTGAGTTACTCCAGCATTTAGTGCCTATCTTCGGTTTAAACCAGCATCTGCAGTTCCTTTGTACCTGAGAGAGCCTGTTGAGAGAAGGCAGAAGAGGGTGTGACCAGGGTGAGACTGGTCCTTGATTATGTGGGTGGCCTTGCCAAGGCAGCGTGATGTGCAGATGGAGTCAATAGAAGGAAGGTTAGTTTGCACAATGGTCTGGGCTAAGTCCATGACTGTAATTTCTTGCGGCGTTGGATGGAGTTGTTCCCAAACCAAATCGGGATTGATCCCGATGAAATGCTTTCTGCGGTGCGTCTGTCAAGGTTGGTGAAGGTTGTTGGGGACATGCCAAACTTCCTAAGCCTTCTAAGGATATATAGGCATTGGTGATTTCTTGGTCATAACTTTGATGTGGCTGGTCCAGGACAAATTACTACTGATATTTATTCCTAAGTGCTTGAAGATCTACTTCGACGCCATCAATGTACACTGCTTCGTTTCCTGAAGTCAATGTTGTCGTGTTGACACCTGGTTACGAGGTTCTCAATCTCCTTCCTGTTTTGTTCAATTACTTTCACTATTTCAGGAGAATCTGGCACATAAGTTCTACGGACATTGAAAACTTCAGTTTCTCTTTAAACATTGTTACACTTTAATGAGAGATGTGACTAAATATTAATATTGTCATTTTTGTTATCCTGCTTCACCGTATCTTGGTACAGTCTCTCATATCTTATCTCTTTACTGATATATCTCATTAAAACATTTTGCTTATTTAGTCATCACCTTTGCAAAATGTATTTTTATTTTGCATATTGCTTGTTTAATTTTTTACCTGTTTTATTTCAACTTTGAGGGAATAGTTCTATTTCATGTGCAGGCTAATATATTACGATGATTACACATTATGAGTATATAACTCTAGGGATAAACATGCTACTGATCAACTGTTAATGCTATTCATGATTTGCTACTTTACTTAATGTAACAAAATTCACAAGAAGATGGATAAAACATAAAATAAGTTTTTTAATTTGTTTATTCAGAGCACGAGGACGATAATACTTACCTTTGTTCTAAATAAGTTGTTTGCTGAAGCACTCCTGAGAAAGGAGATTGCAGTCTGAGCAACTTTGGGATTCTCATCCAACTGAAGCACACTGATGGACTGTAATGTTTGACGCAGTGGTTGCAGTTCCGACACAAGCTTTTCTTTTAACTTTTTCAGTGCCTTTACCTTGTATGTAGAATGCAATGCTTCAGGTAGAAACACTAAAAGTATAAAGAGTCAACAAATGGGATTGCAAGGATCATGACCTATAAAAGTATCAAATAATATGATAACATTTGTTAACATTAGACCAAAGGTTATATGCTGTTATATTTAACGTTGGGTGTGTTTAAACTTCTGTCTCAATTTATCAAAACTTGTTAATGAATTTAGAACTTGGCCCAAGGTCTGAAAAAGGTTCTCGACCCGAAATGTCACCCATTCCTTCTCTCCAGAGATGCTGCCTGTCCCGCTGAGTTAAGGGCCTGTTCCACTTGGGCGTCATTTGCGCATCACGCAGGTGCATTATGCGCGCATGGCGCGTGGTGAGACATGGTGGGGCCGCCACGTCTCACCACACGCCATGCGCGCGTCACGACGCGTGCGTGACGCGTAAATTATGTCGTGACGCGTAAATGATGTCGCGTAAATGACGCGCAAATAACGCCCAAGTGGGACAGGCCCTTTACTCCAGCTTTTTGTGTCTATCTGCCAAGTGCTACTGTATCTGTTGTGGTTCAAAAACACACACTCTATTTATACTCTCTTGCTCCAGCTGCCTATGGTCTTCATCAGGCTGTTTGTTTGTATCAAAAGGGGTAAGTGATCATTTTAGACTTTGCACATGCATTTGTTCATAAATATTTAATTACTGTAACAGTCACACACTCAAGTTCCAGTCCATGGAGATAGCATTTTCCCTTACCTTCCTTCGCTAGACTGGTCAAATGGGTTCCGAGCTGAGTAATATTGTACTTCTGAATGTAGTTGAAAAACTGGAAAACTGTCACCAATTCCTCTGAGACATTGGGACAAGGCAGTAATTCACAACAGCTGATAATCTGGTGCAGAAGTGTTCTGAATACTTGCAAAAACATGAGAGCGATTAACATTAAATGTCTTAAAACCTTTTAATAGAGTGTTACATAATTATTTTGACCATATTAGACAAAATTAGTGTAGAATCTGTCCTCCTAAAGCTACTGATGGGAGAAGGAAATGCAAATGTTAAATATGGCCTGTACTGTGACGATTCCTTCTCTCTCTATAATACTGGACAATCAGTCGAGTCTGAACACTACTGAATAAAGAAATAAAATTAATCAATGATCCAGGACAGAGTGAATGGGGTTTCTGAATGGTGGGTGAGGTTGCATTTGATTAATTCATCTGAATGACTGGAAACCTAAGTTACTTTTTTTTAAATTATATATAATCTTGTCATGCAACACCAATTTTGAATGTGGACATATTCCTGGCTTGGTTCTCCCAGTTACTGAGAGTAGAAGAAGATGAAGTCTCTGGTTAAGGTTTTTTAAAGAGTACTGCAACTTCAGAGTTCTGTGTTTCTGTTGGTTGACTACATTCATGACAGAGACACCTCAGGAAAATAAAATCAAACCTATTTCTTATGTCATTGGTGTACCTTTCAAAAACAGCCTCGCAATTATCCTCAATGTGGTTTGACTTGGCCCTAACTATAGCATAACACAAGAAGAGTCTCGACCCGAAACGTCACCTATTCCTTCGCTCCATAGATGCTGCCTCACCCGCTGAGTTTCTCCAGCATTTTTGTCTACCTTTGATTTTTCCAGCATCTTCAGTTCTTTCTTTAACATAACACCTACTCAGTCTCACAAATTTTTAAATTCTCTGCCATTGGTGATATGGTGGTGGATTTTACATTTTGCAGCTTTTTCCGTAAACCACAAGAGCTGCAAAATGTTAAATCTCGCACATTTCAACACAATTGTTTGTTGAGTCAAAAGAATTACACGTAAATACATCAAAATTTGCAATTGCTGCACTCTGCCCTTGTCTCCTCATTGTCCTGAGGAGAATAGTTTCACCAAATCCACGCCAAGTTAGCCATCGCTGAGCAAGAGAGGGCAGTTTCACTTTTACCTATATATACATTCAGAATTCCAATCATTTTATAGCTAAATATCAGTCATTGTAAAACATCGATTCAAAGTTCAGTTATTGAATAATCACACAAATTCCAATTTGAACCTTATTTATTTCATCCGTGATGTATCATAAAAAATGGGAATAGTTTTTCAGATAATGTTTATGTATCTTATCCAACGCAGTCACGTGCTTAAAAACAGCAACAAGATCGTGAAATCAAGGTACAGAGATAGGGCAGAAAAATGGTGTTGAGATTAGCTATGATCTTGAATGACAGATCAAGTCTGAAGGACTGAATGGCCTTCTCCGGCTATTTCTTACGTAATTATTCGCATAGTCTTCATTAAAATTACAAGATGTATATTTTTCAAATTCAATCACAGATAACAGCCAGATATGTCTTGTGTGGCTTACCTCTCTCTGTCTGTCCTGGGTATTTTGCAGCCACTTTCTGCATATAACAATTTCTTAGCTGTATGAGGAACTGTTCAGCTGATAAATGTAAAATACACTCTCCCTCTGTGCACTTATGCCAAAATGACAGGACTGATTTTCTCTTCTTTGATTTTGGAATAACTGAAATAAGAAAGTTAAAACCCAATTAGCATTAAACATAGAAATATAGAAAATCAGTGCAGTAGGCCATTCGGCCCTTCGAGCCAGCACCGCCATTCAATATGATCATGGCTGATCATCCAAAATCAGTACCCCATTCGTGCTTTTTCCCCATATCCCTTGATTCCGCTAGCCCTAGGAGCTATATCTAACTTAAAAACATCCAGTGAACTGCCTTCTGTGGCAGAGAATTTCACAGATTCACAACTCTCTGGGTGAAAGAGTTTTTCCTCATCTCGGTCCTAAATGGCCTACCCCTTATTCTTAAGACTCCTCCAACATCGGGAACATTTTTCCTGTATCTAGCCTTTCCAATCCCTTAAGAATTTTATATGTTTCCAGAAGATCCCCTCTCATCCTTTTAAATACATGCCCAGTCGACCCATTCTTTCATCATATGTCAGTCCCGCCATCCCGGGAATTAACCTGGTGAACCTACGCTGCACTCCCTCAATTGCAAGAAACACCTGAATTATACGTAATTAATTCTGAGAAGAATTTTAAGTATCTGTTTCGTTCGGGCTTTAGTAATTCCAGTGTTGATGTTCTGGGCAAGCAGCACAACTGGGAGTGGTCCCGGCGAGCGGGAACAAGCCCTCCGGCAGGTCCGGCCCACCTGCCGGGGACGTCAACAGGACCCGCAGGGCGAGAGCGAGGAGGGATCCGCGAATGACCACCAAGAGCTGGGTGGGCCTTTGGAGAGTGCTGTGGGATGTTGGAAGCACCCAGCGAGCTCCACAGTGCCGTCCAAGAGAGGACCCGTGCCAGAGGGTGGACAAGAACAAAGTGAAATTCTTTGTTTTGCATACCATACACAAGGTAAGCAAAGAATCGCCATGTATAGGGCAACGACAAAGTTACAAAGTATTCTTTATAGCGCCCAATGGTCCCTCTTTGGTCCCTCAGTGTGGGGGGGGGGCAAGAACAAGGAGGGACCATTGGGCGTTGTAATGAATACTTTGTAACTTTGTTGTCGCCCTATACCTGTACGCGGCGATTCTTTGCATGGTATGTAAAACAAAGAATTTCACTGTGACATGTGATAAAATATCAATCAATCAATTAGTTAATACTTTACTTTAGAGATACAGCATGGAAACTGGCCCTCGGTTATGGTTATTTTCTACAAACCTTCTTCCACTGATTTAATATTTGCTGACTTCTCATAACAGAAAGGAGCCAGAGTGTCCAACACCAGGACCTGCTGTGAAAGCTCCTCCAGTATACAGTTCTGAAGGACCAGTACAGAATCAACTGATGGAAATCTCTGAAATAGAAATAAAATTATTCACTGGGCTTGAAAACCAAGGTATCATGAAGATCACATTAAAAAGATATGTATTTAAGATCCACCAAATGTTATGAAAGGCAAAATATAAATAGAAAAATACATTTTGTAAAGAGGATAGTGTTTCTTGTCTACTTTGAAAGCTTTTAGATTAATATATGCAGGTGGAATTATTATTAGAGTTTTATTTGCAGGTGGAATAACACAACAGATATCAAAGTGTGTATTACTTAAAAATGAATGTCCCCAAGGTTTTCAAGTATTCTTTGTGGATGAAGTGGTCTTTACAATATAATCATGCTCCTGGGTGACATTAGCCTAAAAGTCTCATTAAACTAAAGGCAAAAAGAAAGAGATTATTTTCTTAACCTGTCCAAATGCCTCTGAGGTGAAATCGGAAATGTTGCAATATGTCAGCAGATGATTCCACATTGTTCCAGTCTCTAATACCCTTTGATAATTTAGACAAATAGTTATTAGCACAACTGATAACAACTGCAAATGAGCTGAAATAGGCTTCACAGACATCTGGCTCAGGTTACATTACAAAACTTGGAAAGAAAGCTGACACTGTATAACCCAGAAATAGAAGCATCTCCATGTCACCAGAAGGAGCATTCTCTTTTTTTTTAATTCCCTGTTTTCTTGGTCCTAACTTGAGAAAGGAGAATGGCACAGCTAACAAAAATCTCTGTGATATAATTTGCTTGCTGGCAAAAGACCAATTTAAACAATTTAACCAAAATCAGATGAAAACAAACTCCCCATTACACGCAGGACACTGTCCATGGACATCCAGAGATGTGACATATGCTAGGCCACATGTTTTCAGTACAAGTACAACATTTTCCTGCTAATGTTTCTTGTTGCATCATTCGCCTCTGGTTGACTTTATCCTGACAGGAGGAATTATATTCTAATACATGGATGGCATTCTTACAGATTAATAGAACTCTCAACCACCAATTGTCAGCTAGAACTAATTATATTTAGAAAAGCCTTTTAACGTAAATAAATGTTTCATGGTACTTCATCCAGGAATATGGTTTAAAAAATCCAGCCAAGGGAGAGATTGGTTCAAGGAAACCAAAAGCTTGATTAAAGGGATGATTTTAGAGAGGAATCTAAACAGAGGAAGTGAGGCCAAGCGTACAGTCTACAATGAAGAAAATATCTACCATGGAATAAAGGAGGGGCCCAGAATTTGAAGAGAATTTGAACCCACACTTCTAGACTTTGTCATCAATGGCAGAAAGAGAAATATTGAAGAGGAAGGAACGTGGAATAGATCACTGGGAAATCTGGAATTGACCACCCTATGAAAAGAAAGATACCACCAGAAATAATCTAGTCGACTGGATTGTTTAGAATGGAACAGATGAAATCAATCTCACCAAGTAGAATACGGGAGGTTTGTTGAACAAAGACTATTTGGACGGTCATATCAAACACATCAGAGGTCACAAGGATGTACCATTGTTGAAGGCACAAGGGATGTCCAGATTAACCAGTGGCCTGCTTATTTTTTAAAGAATAGGTATAAATGTAACTGATCAAAGTTTAGATTGAAACTACTATTGTAACTGGGCTCATTTTCAAAATGATAGTTGTAGCTGGGAATTTGGTTAAATAATTCGAGGACCATTTTCTCCTGATTTAAGGAGGTTTCAAAGATAATATCAACATCAGGTTCTTAAAATAATCATAGTTAGTTTAACAATTTATTTTCTAAATCATATTAAGGTTATAGTGACCTTTTGGCATGATTATGTTAATGTGCTTCTTTCAAATAAAATATGTAAAAATAAAATGATATATTAAGAAAATTATTCTCTCATCAATGGAGTGGTGAAGCTTTTGTTCTTCTATATCCTCCTCAGATTCCAGGGTATATGAGGTGGAAGGTGAATCCTAAGAATACCAAATGCACGTAACTACAAGATCGGATAATATAGACTATATTCCATAACCCTGCTTTTGACATTGATAAACATTTTCTGTCCTTATTTTCAATATTAACAATTCTGTAAAATGTAATACAATACAATACAATAATACTTTATTAGCCAAGTATGTTTTGCAACATATGAGGAATTTAATTTGCCAAGTCAGTCATACAAATAAAAAACAACGGAACACACAAAATACGTTTTAACATGAACATCCACCACAGTGACTCCTCCACATTACCCACTGTGATGGAAGGCGAAAAAAAAGTTCAATCTCTTCCCTTCTTTGTTCTCACGCGGTCGGGGACCTCGAGCCTTTCGTTGACTCCCGTAGCCGGCAGCGTTTGGGCCCTCGCGTCGGGGCGATCAGCTCCCGCATTGGGGGGGATGTCAGTTCCCCACGCCGAGCGATCAGACCCCGGGTCGGGGCTTGTCGAACCTCTACGTCATTGAAGCTCCCGACTCGGCCTCTCCCGAGACTGCGAGCTCTCGATGTAAAGTCCGCAGGCTGCGGTTGGAGTGATCCCAGGCAAGGGATCGGCTCCGATGTTAAGTCCACGCCCCGCGGTGAGGCTCAAAGTCAGTCCGAGGAGGCTTCCAGCTCCATGATGTCAGGCCACAGAGCGACCGGAGATACGATACGGAAAACAATCGCAGCTCCAGCAGGGTAAGAGATTGAAAAAAAAAAATCCCCCGACCCCCTCCTGCTCCCCTCACATAAAACATTTATGTGAACATTTACACAAATTTTATAAATGCACAAAAAATAACAAAAAGATGAAAAAAAAGACAGACTGTTGGCGGGGCTGCCAATCGTGCGGCGCCCCTGGTGGCAATGATTATTTTATATAGAATTATTTTATAAATCTATTTTCCTTTACTTGAAAAGTCAGTAAAATAGTAAGTTTAAAAATGAGCTGGTTTATGAGCAAAAAAATAAACGCAAAGGAATCAGCCCAAGAAAATAACATTAAATTTAAAATCTGCAATATTCAAAAAAACAGATTGAACACTTCACAAAATTCTGTGTTATAAATTAAAGTTTTGTGAAGTGTCAATTACCCTCAAAAAATTTTAATGGGAAAAACAATGAAGAAGAAAAAACATAAAATCTATAGGTAACCCATAGAAAAATAGTGTTCCGAGGAAACAGGCGATTTTACATAACATGAAGCTTTGTCACCTGTGCCTGGGTTACGAGAAATGTATTGAAAATAAATTAATTTTGTGATGACCTATTTACTTATTTTCTCCACGCAAATTCCGTAAGAGTGAATGTTATTCTATATTTCAAGTTTTTATTTCAATTTTCGAACATCTGTAATGCGGATATTGCCTGTACTATTAATTTTACCTTCACCTACCTGCAGAAGCTTCTTGCACACCTGTAGGTGTGTTAATAGGATTTTATCAAGACACTGATTCTTTGATGTCAGGGCAAAATTTCCCGCAGTTTTCATTCCCAAATCTCCACTCCTGGTAAGCACACCATACTGACAATTGTTACTTTTATTGTAAGTACCATTTCTGTAAAATAAAGTATAAAAGAAAAATAAATTGACTCAACACATCGTATCGATAACAACACTGTCAAGATATGTCAAACCAACAGCAATAATAGCCACGGGTCTGTCATTGCAAATTTAATTGCGGACAGTCCTTTACACACTTTCCTTCGCATCATATGAGCCTGGTCATGATTTGGCCTAGGACTTGAGGGAGAGGAGTAGATATAGCTAGCAATCTCAGGCCTGAGCAAAGCCTGGAAGATGAATGATATGACTGGAGATCAGAGGGTGACCAGAGATCAAAAATTGGTAAGCTAAAGAGTTGGTGTTTAGACATAGATTGGGTCTGAGTGCTGAGAGGCAGTTGACTTGAGATGGGATCAGTGATAGAGGAGGATGT
Organism: Malacoraja senta; assembly: GCA_038087875.1. Classification (NCBI taxonomy): domain Eukaryota; kingdom Metazoa; phylum Chordata; class Chondrichthyes; order Rajiformes; family Rajidae; genus Malacoraja; species Malacoraja senta. The sequence continues at coordinate 63,168,269 of CM075982.1, read as the reverse complement.
GTATGGATGGAGTTTGGGACCTGTTCAGACTGGAATGGTACTTGTGGTGTTAGCCAAAGATTGGGAGCTGATATAAGGATGGAATAGACAGGGGATTGGGGCGGCAAAGAAGTTAAGGCTTGATTCTGAAAACTTGGGCTATAGGGAACATGGACAACATTGTGAGGTCATTGGAGGGATTACTGGTGAGCAGAGTTATAAAATAATTAAGGTTCCCAAAGGGAGTAGATAAGTTTAAGCAAAATATTAAATGGGTTGAGATAATAACACTAGCTGAAACTTGTTCTCGGATGCCCCTTTATATAGTAACAATTGCCCAATGTAATTTATACCTTTGAACCATGTGGTATTATTTCCCAACAAACATTGGCAACATTAATGTAGTGGTCGTTTGTGAGAAGTTCATGACTACCACAGTGGCAAATGGCATTTCTTTGGAAATCAGCAAGATTCAGTCATGTGACATTGAAATAAACAGCAACATTTGGCTTAATTTTAAAACATAAAGCAGATTTTTGTGAATTTTATCATTATATTATCAGTTCTCTACCTTTCAGGCTTCATCCTCACACTCCCAGAATATGAAAGATTATCAATGGAGTCAGCATTTAGAAAGTTGAAACTTTCCAGCACTGTTTCAACACTCAGACTGACAGTCGATGTACTTCTGCTGACTGTAACTTCTTTCTGTTTATAACAAAGAGCACAGTATTTAAACAAATATATTCTTATTGATCAGTTCAATCTTTAATAGTCACTGTAAATCATGGGATATGTTACTGGTTTGTAAATTGCTCCCATATTTTATAAATTATACTAATTTGTGTGTTTAGTGGATTATGGTGCATTTTACAATCATATATTTTCATTTGGTCAAATCTGGTGATGGGGTGAGCAGAACTGCATGCAATACTCCAAATATGGCCTACCTGAAGTCCTGTATACCTGCATTATGACTTCCTGACATATGCAATGCCCCGACCTATGAATGCATGTATACCATAACCCCTCTTTACCACTCTATTAGGGATCATGACAGAAGCCTCCTCGTGGCGATCCCTGGCGATCCCTGGAAGCGACGACGAGATGTACTCTGTGACACGTCGGGCGACAGTTCTGTCAACATGTTGGACGATGACCGAAGCCAACAGCGAGCTACATCATCTGACACACGAACGAACGAACCACTCTATTTACTTGTGTTGCCACTTTCAGGGAGTTATGGACTTGGGCCACAAGATCACTCTATACATTAATGGTGTTAAGGGTCATCCTATTAATTGTATATTTTCCCCTTACATTTAACATCCTCCCAAAGTGCAACACCTCACACTTGTTCAGATTAAACTCTATCTGGCATGATCAGAAAATACTTGGCACCCATTTTGTATTTTCGTAGACATCTGGCACTATTTCTGCCTTTTTAAGGAGTTCATCACTGAGTTCACCTGTTGGCTCTTTTGGCAATATAATTGCCCACTGACATTTTTTGTATTACCTTCAGTGCTTGGATTTCTTTCTGCGATTTCAAACATTGCATAAATGCTATGATAAGAATGATACTTTCAACTATCTACTTGAAAGCAAGTATCACCACTCCAGATATTCAGAAAAGGGACTTAAAATAGGGGGACGCCAACACTCTGAATTTGTTTCTGACGAACCTCATTGGATACAAGTAAGTGCAGCAATGCAGAGGGTCAGAGACAGGGAGTCCATGTCTGGGAATTACTTCATTTATAACCTGGCAGAGCATTTACAATCTGGTACATTGAGCAAGGCTAGATGCCTTTTAAAGCTAAAAAATGAATTTGGTGCCAACCTGGGGATATGCCCGGCTTAAAATTAAAAAGCTTATTTTTTAGATGCTAACTGATCTGTTAAACATTTCCAACTTTTCTCTTCTTCTTTATTGGACTCTAACTAAGTCGGGTGATCTATTTTCATCAAAATACTCGATGTTTAAAGAATGTAAAATAAATTTAAAAAATAAAAGTTCCAATCTTCTACAACCCAAGATACAATACCACTCAATAGATTTATGTTTGGATCCTGCCATAATTGATTCGAGAATTATGAACTGGCAGAACAGATGGCTGTCATGCAGAAACATACCAAAGTTTATTCTGTTGATAGGAAAGGATCTAGAGAGGGATCATTTGGAATTAAAACAAGAAAAAAAGTTAAAACCATAGTTTATGCTTAATATAAAAATAAGCTTGTACCTTTTCACCGCTAGCTTCCGCTAGCTTCCTTAGAATATTGTTTTTCTCTATAACACTTATAACACTAACTCTATAACAGATAAAAAGAACACTTGGAAAAAACAAATCATACTTCCTAAAATGCTCTAGAAGTAGATTTCAACTTTAGACAATAGGTGCAGGAGTAGGCCATTCAGCCCTTCGAGCCAGCACCGTTATGAGATACTTTCAGATTGAAGCAATTGAATATTTTTTCAAATCACAATTAATTCTCATCCCAAATTTCTAGACATGAAACAAAATAGTACCTTCAAAAAGACTGAGAAATTAATCTGATTCCTAATTCAGAACTTTCTCAGCTAAATGGATAGTGGCTATTTAGTGTTTTGCATTTAAAATGAGCAGCAATTTACATATTTAACCTAAATATTACATTTCTGACCTATATTTCCCTGAAACAAATTAAAATACTGACTCCATTATTCAGATTTATTGTTAATATACTTGCTTAAATAATGCTGGCACTATACCTTAAGGATATCTCCTAAGTGCAGAATCTGCTGCTCTAGATTTTGTATTTCTTTATAGTTTCTTTGGTCTGTCCTCAGGATAATCAATATTTCTTGAAGGATGTTTCCTATATCTACTGAAGTGAAATTTGCCTTGAGATTTTCAGAACAGATTGAAGCGCTACTTCTGTGTGTACAGGATATTGTCGAAGATGTTTGTGAATTCAATGGATCTGTAATATCTGTGCTCCAGGCTTGGCCAGTTGACTCCTGTCCAGCAGGTTTCCCAGTGGGTCTCCTAAGCCTCAGCTGTGGTCCCTTGTGCAAAACAGATTCTGCCAATGCTGAACAACTCTGTAATTGTCTTGCTCGTGGTGAATCCTTTTGAAATTCTCCTTGATCTGGAGTTTTGGGTTCTACGTGTGGTGGTTGCACAGTTCTTTCTGTAGAGAGGCTGTCCTGGAGAGATTGGGATACTTCTTGGAAATCTATTGCACCATATCCGTTGTCATTGCCTCCTTGTTTATCTAAGTTTGCATAATTATAAAATTTTTCATTTTCAGGCACAGATGACAAATGTGTATTGTGGAAACAATTTCCTGAGTGATTAAAAATGAAAGTTCCTTTTGTTTCCTGATATAATGAAGGCAGTTTGTCCTCTTGTCTAATGTGCTGCTTGCAAAAGAACAGAAAACAGAAGATTAATACATCCATTCACAATTAAATTGTTATAACAAAATCAAATTATCAAGCTTTATATGGTTACTATGAAGACTATTTTGCAGTTTGTGCTATTTGGTACAAGCCTATGATAGTGCAGGTTTATATCATACAATCTACTTCTTAAAGTCAACACCTGGCATCTATTTCCTTTTTGGATTAATTTAATTTATCATTTTGACTGCCAAAGGTTATAGAAATGCTGTAATATGAAATATTCTTATAGTGATACTCACAGAGAAGTACTTGTCCTTGAAGCTGGGGGTGCTGGGTGGTGTCCAGTTGTACACAGAGCCTTTTCTACTTGGCCAAGAGAATTTGGAAACTGAGCCAGAGGTTACTGATGTTTCATCAGCATCAAATGGACTATAATAAAGTAAAGGGTAGAAGTGAAATTAAAAACAGAGAATAAAAATATCCACAGTTTTTAAAAATATCTCTGGACATGAACTATTACATTTTATCAGTTTGTATTTTTTTACTGCATTTGCCATATAGATATGTCAGAGTTTCATTGGAGAAATACAGTTTTCCGATGTGACATTATATTCCCAAATATAAACACCAAATGTTAACCTTTATTTTGCCTTGAGGGTTGTGTTATAATGCAAACAATGTAAGACCTTAAATTTATTTCCAATTCCGGTATCCGTGGAAATGAAAAGCCCACTAAAATGAGTTTTTGTTTCTCAACTGACTGGAATCCTTCAGTTAGATAATTAAACAGCATGGCAAATGATACAAAAATATTATTACTTGGAAGTTTCAATTCATTTATGAAGAAGTGACTATGGAACCCATTTAAGATTTATTTTATAAGCTCAATGAATAATGTATAGAATTCATCAATAATTTGCTCCAGATAGAAAATGTATCAGTGCATTACATGTCTCTGCAAAGTTCCCAATTACAGCCTATCCACTGGAAGCAGAGCAGAGAAAGTGAAGAGATCTACAGGGGGAAGTTGAAATTAATTTCCAATTGAACCCGACTTGTCAAAGACTAGAGGGCAGAGCTTAAGACAAAGTTTAACGGTGATGTGTGGCCCATATCCCTCTGAATCTTTCCTATCCATGTACCTGTCCACTTGTCCTTTAATTGTTGTTATTGTACCTGCCTCAACTATCTTCTCTGGCAACTCATTCCATTTATTCACCATCTAGTGTCATTTTCATTAAAATATTCTTAGCTATCTACTATTATTTCTAGCTTCCAAAATCTGCTATTTGGTGAAGTTACTTGAAATGGATGTGTAAAGTTTATAACAAAACCTTACTATCTTGCTTCTTAATGAGATTTTTTATCAGCAATGTCATGGAATATCATGTTTATATATGCTTATAAAAAATGTCAGCATATCTATGATATTTTGTACTATGTAATTTTATTACTCTTGCACCTGATTATCCTAAATGTCATACCCGTAAAATAATAATTCATACATGGTGGGGGTTTTAACATGGAAAAGCAATTCTCACAGGAAACTTCAAGGAGTTATATGAATCAAATGTTAGTGGTGAATTCTAAGTGTATTGGCCAGTGAGAAGAAGGATAAGTCATTAATTTAATTCAGGATCATTTCAATACATTTTTTTTAGTCGTCTTAGAAGAAAATAATTAGAGCCAAACTCTGGATTTTGCAGTTAGTAACATTCACCATTGTCTACAAAGAAATCTACCGACAAAGGGGTGTCAACTTCCTTTGTTTCTTTTTTAGTATTGGTTTCTGTCAAGTTTAAGGTCAAAGGGATCTCAGATGTTCAATGACTCGTGTGCCATCAAGCTGCCTGACTACCCGTTCACAATGTATTCTCATGGACAGTGAATACATTTTACACTGCATTACCCTGCAAACACAGCATACACTGAAATATTGTTAACATTTAAAAATAACTTTCAATATTTTAACATCTATTCTAATTTTAAGTATTCTTAAGCATAATGTTGTTAAATGTTGTTATGTTGTTAAATGTTCCATATAATAACTTTTAAAAGACATTTCTTACATGGATAAGAAAGGGTTAGAGAGATATGGGTCAAACGTGGGCAGGTAGGACTAGTGCAGATGAGGCATCTTGGTCAACATGGGCAAGTTGGGCTGAAGGGCCTGTTTTCATGCTGTATGTTTCTATTCAGCTCATTGATACTTTAATTCTAGAAAGTAGTCTGAAAAGTTTTCAATCATTTTTGTTGGAATCATGGATAATAGGTTTGAGGAAGAGTGGAATTTATGATACCAGTGACACAATATATCCTGATGACACCTGGAGAAAGACACTCTTCTCCTGACCTCACTTTCCACATAAGATCTATTTGGAATCATGACTTAATGCGGAACGGATTTACATAATTCTATGAATCTATGATGCTCTCACAGGAGATTCACTGATGCATGGAAGAGGAATTTAATCATTTTGATCATCATTATACTCCAGGTGGAAGAAGTTGAAAATCGCCATGAGCACCTTCATTAGTATTTGTTAGCTATGTCCACATTTAATTATATTTTTATTTCAGATTTTTGTATCTGTGGTATTATGCTTTTACCCTAGAACGTATTTTTAAGTTACCATTTTCTCCTTTTCCAATAATTAATAGAGAAAATAGTGCACACAGACTGGAAGTCAGACTGCTCTGTAAAATCTATTTTACTGCTAACTGTAAAAAAAATTGTCGTCTAGTGGTATATTCTAAATTTTTGATTGAATGTTCATATGTATCAAACCTCCATATAAACGGGTCAGAACTCAAACCAAAGAGTTTCAAATATCTACCATTACTATTCACCAATTCCTAGAGCTGTTCAGTTCAACATTAATTAACTCAGAAGTTAGATAAAAATTGCTGGAGTAGCTCAGCGGGTCAGGCAGCATCTCTGGAGAAAAGGAATAGGTGATATTTTGGGTGAGATCCTTCTTCAGATCCTTTGTGTGTAAACCAGCATCTGCAGTTCCTTCCAACTAATTAACTCAGCTGGGGTTAGCTGACTCCGAAACCTGAATCATTGTCACTTTAGTGAAAACTCAAACATGTTCTATGTCTTTTTGATGCATAGCTAACATTTATTTTCCTTGCATGTACAAAAGACAAATTGCACTACCAAGTAACGTTGTTGCTTAAAATCTAACTTCCATCCACCAAGTTTGTGCATGAAGTACTGTTGTAACAAAATGTTACCTTAAGGTGGCAATATTGATCTGAAGCTCCTCTGGGCAATTATATCAAACTTAGGAAAAGAGTTATTTTCACAGTGGAACTGAAAGATAACTCTTAGGTATTATAAGCTGCAATGTTGTTTTTACTTACAAACGACATTTTACCATGTCACAAATCAAAGACAATAGTATCACCTCTTAGGCAGGATAAACTGATACACTTTGTCAAAGCTTACTTTGACAAATAGAAAAAAATGTGTTCCATTGTGTTCCATTTCGCCTAAACACGTAGATTCAATTAATGAACAAAGAACAGTTGATGGAAGAGCACTGCAATTGTTTTCTTTCTTTCAGACAGCCTTGATCCACTGCATTTTGCTTATAGTCACAACAGGCCCACAGCAGACACCATCTCCCTGGCCCTACACTCAACACTGCAATATCGAGATAACAAGGACATGTACAGTACGTCAGACTCCTACTTATTGACTATAGCTCCGCTTTCAGCACCATAATCCCATCTAAACTCATCTCCAAACTCCTGAATCTAGGAACCAGCAACCCCTCTGCCACTGGATTCTCTACTTTCTGACCCGTAGATCACAATCAGTAAGGATAGGCAACAATCTATATGATAAGTTTTAATCTACAATTTGAGAGGGCAAAGGGTAAATCGGAGGTGTCGGTATTACAGTTGAGCAGAGGGGACTATGGAGCCATGAGGGAGGAGTTGGCCAAAGTTGACTGGAAAGATACCCTAGTAGGGGTGACAGTGGAACAACAATGGCAGGTATTTCTGGGAATAATACAGACGGTGCAGGATCAGTTCATTCCAAAGAGGAAGAAAGATTCCAAGGGGAGTAAGGGGTGACCGTGGCTGACAAGGGAAGTCAGGGAGTGTATAAAATTATAAGAGAAGAAATATAACATAGCAAAGATGAGCGGGAAGCCAGAGGATTGGGTAACTTTTTAAGAGCAACAGAAGATAACTAAAAAGGCAATAAGGGGAGAAAAGATGAGGTACGAAGATAAGCTAGCCAAGAATATAAAGGAGGATAGTAAAAGCTTCTTTAGGTATGTGAAGAGGAAAAAACTAGTTAAGGCCAAAGTTGGACCCTTGAAGACTGAAAAGGGTGAATTTATTATGGGGAACAAGGAAATGGCAGACGAGTTCAACACGTTCTTTGGATCTGTCTTCACTAGGGAAGACACAAACAATCTCCCAGGTGTACTAGTGGCCAGAGGACATAGGGTTTTGGAGGAACTGAAGGAAATTCATATTAGGCAGGAAATGGTGTTGGGTAGACTGATGGGACTGAAGGCTGATAAATCCCCAGGGCCTGATGGTCTGCATCCCAGGGTACTTAAGGAAGTGGCTCTAGAAATCGTGGACGCTCTGGTGATCATTTTCCAATGTTCTATAGATTCAGAATCAGTTCCTGTGGATTGGAGGGTAGCTAATGTTATCCCACTTTTTAAGAAGGGCGGCAGAGAGAAAACAGGGAATTATAGACCAGTTAGCCTGACATCGGTGGTGGGGAAGATGCTGGAGTCAATAATAAAAGATGAAATAATGGCACATTTGGATAGCAGTAGCAGGATCGGTCTGAGTCAGCATGGATTTACGAAGGGGAAATCGTGCTTAACATCTTCTGGAATTTTTTGAGGATGTAACCAGGATAATGGACAAGGGAGAGCCAGTGGATGTAGTGTACCTAGACTTTCAGAAAGCGTTTGATAAGGTCCCACATAGGAGATTAGTGGGCAAAATTAGAGCACATGGAATTGGGGGTAGGGTGCTGACATGGATAGAAAATTGGTTGGCAGACAGGAAACAAAGGGTAGGAAGTAACGGGTCCCTTTCAGAATGGCAGGCAGTGACAAGTGGGGTACTGCAAGGCTCGGTGCTGGGACCACAGCTATTTACAATATATATTAATGATTTGGATGAAGGGATTAAAAGTAACATTTGCAAATTTGCAGATGACACAAAGCTGGGTGGCAGTGTGAACTGTGAGGAGGATGCTGTGAGAATGCAGGGTGACTTGGACAGGTTGGGTGAGTGGGCAGATGCATGGCAGATGCAGTTTAATGTGGATAAATGTGAGAATATCCACTTTGGTGGCAAAAACAGGAAGGCAGATTATTATCTAAATGGTGTCAAATTGGGAAAAGGGAAAGTACAATGGGATCTGGGGGTCCTTGTTCATCAGTCAATGAAAGTAAGCATGCAGGTGCAGCAGGCAGTGAAGAAAGCGAATGGCATGTTGGCCTTCATAACAAGAGGAGTTGAGCAAAGAGTACAGGGTCCTGCATTTGTACAGGGCCCTAGTGAGACCACACCTGGAGTATTGTGTACAGTTTTGGTCTCCAAACTTCAGGAAGGACATTCTTGCTATTGAGGGAGTGCAGCGTAGGTTCACAAGGTTAATTCCCGGGATGGCGGGACTGTCATATGTTGATAGATTGGAGCGGCTGGGCTTGTATACTCTGGAATTTAGATGGATGAGAGGGGATCTTATTGAAACATATAAGATTATTAAGGGTTTGGACATGCTAGAGGCAGGAAAACATGTTCCCAATGTTGGGGGAGTCCGGAACTAGGGGCTATAGTTTAAGAATAAGTGGTAAGCCATTTAGAACGGAGATGAGGGAAAACGTTTTCACACAGAGAGTTGTGAGTGTGTGGAATTCTCTGCCTCAGAGGGCAGTGGAGGCTGGTTCTCTGGATGCTTTCACGAGAGTTAGATATAGCTCTTATGGATAGCAGAGTTAAGGGATATGGAGAGAAAGCAAGAACGGGGTACTGATTGTGGATGATTGGCCATGATCACATTGAATGGCGGTGCTGGCTCTGTGAATGGCCTACTCCTGCACCTATTTTTCATTGTCTATTGTCTATAATATATCCTCCACAATAATTCTCAAAACCGGTGCCCCACAAGCATGCATTCTCAGCCCCTTATTATATTCCACATGACTGTGAGGCCAAATTCTGGGCTAACTTCATCTACAAGTTTGCAGATGACACTATAGTGGGCCGAATCTTAAGCTATGACAAGATGGATTCCCGGAAGAGGAACATTGCGTCAAATTAACAGCTGAATAGAAGCAAGACAAAGGAATAACTAGCTCCTTCAGATGGCATGGTGGAGTACATGCCTCAATCAACAAATCTGGTCCTGGTGTAAGTGGCTGCAGGCTTCATGTTCCTGGGCATAAATATTACCAACAATCTATCCTCAACGAACCACATTGAAAATACATCCAAAAAAACACAACAATGCCTATATTTCCTTTGGAGACTAAGGAAATTCAGTATGTCTCTTGCGACTACTACCAGCTTCTACAATTGCACTGGAGAAAACATACTATCAGAATGCCTCACAGCTTGGGGCTGTACAGTGACATAGCAGTAGAGTTGCTGCCTCACAATGTCAGAGAACCAGGTTGAATCCTAACCTCGGGTGCTGTCTCTACAGAGTTTGTACTGCACATTCTCCCTGTGACCGTATGGATTTTCTCCGGGTGTTTCGGTTTCCTCCCACATTCCAAAGATGAGCAGGTTTGTAGGTTACTTAACGTCTGTAAGAAGTCCTTAGTGTGTAGGATAGAACTAGTGAACGCTGGTCAGCGTGGACTCGGTGGGCCGAAAGGCCTGTTCCCATGCTGTATTTCTAAACTAAACTAAACTAAACTAATCTAAACTAAACTAAAGCTTGATTTGGGAACAGCTCTGTCCAAGACCACAAGAAATTGAAGAGAGCTGAGGATGTAGCCCAGTCCATCTCGCAGACCAGACTCCCCACCATTGACTCCATCTACACTTCATATTGTCTCAAGAAGCCAACATAATCAAGGACCTTTTACATCCTGGTCATTCTCTCTTCTCCTCATTCCTGTCAGGCAGAAGGTACAAAAGCTTGGAAGCACATACCACCGGACTCATGAACAGCTTATTCCCCTCTGTTATCAGACTTCTGAACAGTTCTTCCATAAGATAGGGTTTAGTTCCAATCTTCCAACCGACCTTAATGTGGAGACCAGACTTTTTTTCTGGAACTATGATGCTCAAATACTGAAAACGTTATTATTCCCTTTCATGTTTTTCTCTTGGTTCTATCTGTTGTGCTTGTGTATGGCTTGATTGTGTTCATGTATAGTATAAAATCTCTTCAGTGTATCTTGGTACATATGACATTAATAAACCAATACCAATACCAATTGTGTTGCTATTTTACGAGTAAATTCCTGTCAATGCCCTTTATATCCCTAGATTTGTCTGGATTCATTCAGGTATAATTACAAAACTTTGAAAGAATTTAATGTCTAATGATTTATCAGCAACTTTACATGTTTTGGGTATCTTTCTTTTAGAATACAAGAACACTGATAATCATTACTTTATGTTCTTTGACTAATAGTCAATAGCTTATTACAAATTTCCATCAGTTTAAACATTTTTGTGAATGTTTCCAAATTCTATACAGTGACTAAATACTATTCCCTCAAGTTGTTAGAGAAAAACTAGACATTTTTCCAAATTCAGAGAATGCTAATAATGGCACCAACTTATGTTTACAGCCCAGTCAATATAATAAATATTCCAGAAGATAGGAGTGAAGACAAGGACTTGAGAGGAAGTAAAAAGCTATATGCTGGAAAATAATATGAGATTTTTGGTTTGTAAACTAAAGCATAAGAGAGAAGCAATACCACAAAGGGTTATAAAAAAGGGTTATAAAAATGAAAATGTTAATATTAAAATCAACATCCTGGAGGATCAGATAGATACAAATGCAGTATAGTATATTAGAATTAAATCGCTTTTGAGTTCAAACACAGTTGACAACAACATTTTCAAGACATTAATTTTTATAATGAATACTGGTCCATTACATGAAAAACAATTTAGTAACTTCCAGATCAAGGTATGCAGTATAAAACTAGAATTCTTCACACAGGAAACATTTGCAAATAAATCATTCTGCAATATAGCCACTTTTGTTGTAACATTGGCATGAGTCTGGTAGTAGGTTACTGTCTATTTTCTGAATTAATTAAGTCGTAAATTCAGTATCCTGAAAATACACTTGCAGGAAGATCAAAATATGAAAGGCCAATAAAAGAGTTAATCAGAAAAGTAAGCAATCATTTCCTAATATAAAATCCTTTGAAATTTGTTGGTGCATTGGAGACAGCAAACATAAGGATATTGCTTCCAGAATTAGGGCAGGAATACAGATCTGCCACAAATTAGTTGATTCTGGCTACAAGCTAAGCTAGCTAGCTCCCACTGGAATAATTCAGTTTTAGGGGATGCCTAAATAAACATGCACAAGATGACATGGACTCAAAGTACTAAAACATTCATTTCACGTGGGTCACACAGGTTTTACTCCCAGCAGAGAGCAATAGTTACATCTGCCAGCCATATGTATCATAATCACATTATCCATTGTATGGAGCTAATGCAGTTTAAGTATTTGTATCAATTTTCAAACGTTTATTTAGGCTCCTTTCTCTTCTCCTGATCATACTCCCTTACTGGGAAGTTGGGCATCCATCATGTCTCTCTCTACCAATTGTAATCTGGAACCAGACATAAAGGGATTGATAAAAGTTGTGTGGGTTTTCCAGTGCATCCACATTTTCTTCTCTCCCCTGAGAGGCAACTTTTACTTCACTCAATGTTTCACTAATAGCCTGTGTGAAATTAGGTAGTCAACACAATGACAATTGCAGAAGCAATTTGCTTGGAACTTTGCAGCAGATTAGTGATTAAAAAACACACTACATCCCAGACCCACTCTCAGTGGTATTTGAATTTATGGGTTATTGATCATCATGCTTAAACAGGTTACAGGGTCAGGCAGCATGCCTGGAGGAAAAGGATGGGTGACATCTTACGCCAAACATTGATCACCGATTCATACTAGCTCTAAGTTATCCCACGTTTGCATCCACTCTCCACATGCAAGAGCCAATTTAGGCTAATTAACCTAGAAGTCTTTAAGCATGTGGGCAGAAACCAGGGAGAGAGGAAAGCCACAGGGTCACAGGGAAAATGTGCAAGCTCCATGCAGCAGCACCCAAGGTCAAGATAAAATCAGGGTCTTCATTGAGATAGTAGCTCTAACAGGTGTGCCACTGTGCCATCCTTACGCCCTTATGACTTGTAATCAAATTAGCAATTACTAAATGTCCCAATTCTCTTACTGAATAACTGAAACAATGAAGACAAATACGCCAAATGCTTTCTTCATAACCCTATGCACCTTCATGGAACTATTTACCAGATTCAGAAACTGCTTCTTCCCCACTGCTGGGGGTTATGGGGAAGGCAAGCAAATGGGGTTAGGAGGGAGAGATCAGCCATGATTGAATGGTGGAGTAGACTTTCCTATCACTTATGTTCTTATGACCTTATAACCCACTGTTATCAGACTACTAAATAATCCTCCCATACGCTAGGGAGTAGTCCCAATCTTCCAACCTACTTCATTGCCGATCTTGGACCTTTTCTCTACAACTCTAACGCTATGTTGCAACACCATATTCTGCATTCAGGTATTTTTCTCTTGGCACTACCTGTTTTACTTAGCTATGGCTTGATGGTATACATATGTGATATTATTTGATTTGACTGGATAGCATGCACGCATGTAAAACCTTTCACTCTATATCGGCACACGTGAAAATAATGAACTAATACGAATAACAATGGAGCGAAGGAATAGGTGACGTTTCGGGTCGAGACCCTTCTTCAGACTGAAGGGTCTCAGCCCGAAATGTCACCTACTCCTTCGCTCCATAGATGCTGCCTCACCAGCTGAGTTTCTCCAGCATTTTTGTCTACCTTAGATTTTTCCAACATCAGCAGTTCTTTCTTAAAAATAATACCAATAACACCTTGATCTATCTGAATTAAACTCCATCTGCTGTTTCTCGGCCCATTTGCCCAGTTGTTGATCTTGCCATAATCGTAGATAACCCTCTTTACCGTCCACCAGTTTTTGTGTCATCCACAAACTTACCAACCACTTACCCTGTATTATGCAGTTTATAGTTTTAAAAAGTCATTCAATATTGTGTACATACTAAGTTCATTTATATTTTAGAGTATTTATTTATGGGTCATGAAGCATGAAATGATTAATTTATGTGAATGATGCAAAACCCTAGCTAATTTTTCACATTTGTTTACATGTGTTTATAGTACTGCACGAAAGATATGTTAATCCACTTTACATATATGTTTTTTTACTTAATTTGTGTAAACGAGAAAGTATCTATCCATGTTTGGCATGTGAGAGGAAACCAAAGTAAACAGAGGGAACCGGAACACACAGGGTCACAGGGAGAAAGTGCAAGCTCCACACAGACAGAACCCGAGGTCAGGATGGAATCCAGGTCTTTGCACCATCAGACAGTAGCTCTTCCAGCTGTGCCACTCTGCATAGTATGCATGGGTGCGTATAGGTATGTCTCTGTGCACGTACACACAAATATTTATACATGATTTTAGTCAATTTATTTTCCCACAGCGTAGATAAAACATTACATGAACAATTTCAGTTTCGACTTTCAATACAGTTGAGTGTTTATTTCAAACCATGGCTGGAAACCTGTTTGCAAATATATTTGTCAGTATTTGATGAAACAGTTTAATTGCAAGCAGGATTTTCATTGGTAAAATTAATGAAAGTGAGTTACTAATACATCATGAAACCGGGATAAATTGCTCCTGTCCTGTTTGACTCACAACCATTGACGTGGTAATGTTGTATATATTTCAGCATTCATCTCATTTCCTTGTCATGATATCCCCTTTACAGGTGAAAAGAGATCTTCAGTAAATCAATCATATAAGGAACTGCTGGTTCAATATTTTAAAACAATACAATTCCATAAGTTGGAATATAAAATTTAATTCCGTAAGGTAGGAAAGCCATAAAGAGATTAAAGTAAATGTTGATCAAATTTGCATCTAAACAGTAACTTGGTTTACTAAATAATATTAGATCAATCCTTACTTCCATGTGACTTCCAGCTGGAGTTTAATGGTACCCAGGTCAGTAATATCCACGATCATTATTTGAGGCTGTGCTGTGAAGAAATCTGCACTTTCACAAGTCACTGTTCCAACCAAAACAGTCATCAGCCCTTTCATTTCAGCTACCTGTGTTAAAAAAAAAAAAAATCCCAAAGATTCATATCTTCATTTGTATTAATCATAAAGACGGTTACAATACTCAAGGATTTTGTCTTACTTATTAAGTCTGACAAAAGCTGTTAACCATTCAATATAACTGTCTAAATGTATATTAAGAACAAAGTATACTGTGTCTAATTTAGCAACAAGGTTAACATTTCTGGCATTAAGTGGAGAGGTTACTGAAAAACAAGTTAATAAAAAATTATCAGAAGGAATAAAACCAAGAGGAAACAATGATTAGAGATATAGAGAGGATCATTGATGCTAATATAATTTTAAAGAATCATATTCCTGGATATATAGAGACATGTGTAATATTTTAACTTTCAAACAGAATGAATACATTTTTGAATATAAATATTAATTGTTCATAATTTTCACACACGTCGAAGGTGGATTATTGTTTATCTTACAATCTTATCATTAATCAGTAAAATCACCAGTTTCAAATTAGTTTGGCAAACCATCGAATCAATGTAAGGAGGCTATTTGTTCCATCTGGTCTTCTAATTTCTACTTCAGTACCATTCCCCTGTTCTGTGTTTTGTTAATTTCTAATCTAATTTCCTCACAAAAAGGCCTGATTAATTCCGTTTCCATCATAGGGAATTTCATAACCACCCACAGTTTCCGCACACTCTCCTTTTAGCTTTTCCCCAATATTTTACATCTGTGTCCTTGGCTGTGAACCATCTGCTAGTCATAGATGGGAACATTTTTCCTCTATTTACCCAATCTAACTCAGTCATAATCTTGATCATCTTTATCAAATCATCTCGCAACCTTCTTCTCTGAGGAGAACCCCAGCTTTTTCAATCTAAACAGCAGCTGAAATCACTCATCCATACAGTTATTCTTGTGAATCCCCTAAAGAATCTCTTCACAAGACTCTGCTAAAAGAGTGGTGACAGGACGTGAAAGAAAAAAGGCTGTTGTAATCTAACCAGTGTTTAGGCAGGCCAGTCAAACATGATTTACCTTTAACAAAGCTATCCCTGATAATAATTATTATAACATTTCTGTTTTTATACTCATTGCCTCAATTAATGAAGCCTAGGAGTCCCTGTGCTTTTTGCTGTCAACATGCTTGGGATTTTCAAGTTTATACCTGGTCCCCTTGTTTCTGTATTCCCTTAAGGATTGGACAATTAAATGTACATTGGCTCTCATTTTTTCCACCAAAATTTATGAATTCACATTTCACTATTAAATTTCATCTGCTACGTAGTTGTCCAATCTGCCAGCCTATTGATATATATTTTTAATTTAATACTGTTCGCGTTCTTTGCCATTTTCCCAAGCATTGTGTAATTTACAATTTCAGAACTGTTATCCTATGTACCATGCCTATATATATATATATATAGTGCTCCAACACTGATGAATGGGGTACATCACTGTCCACCACATCTGGTCTTACAAAACAACTCCATATCATTGTGAAGAAGTTACCCAACCTCAAACATCATCTATCCATGTCCCTCCACAGATGTTACCCGACCCACTAAGTTTCTTCAGCGGATTAATTTTCACTGTAGATTCCAGCATCTGCAGTCTCTTGTGTCTCCATTATAAACTTCTCTGTTTTCTGCTTAAAGCTATTTTCTATCCATACCATACCAACCCTTTGATTCCATGGGATTAACCAGCCTTGTACAACTAGTATATAAAATATCTTCTATGCAGATTACATTCCTTTCATAAACCTTCTCCGTTGCCTCATCAAAAAATTCAATCAGGCTGGCCAAACACATTTTGTCTTTAACAAACCTATGCAACATCTTATTCATCAACGCTACCAGTTCTAAGTACCTATTAATATTTTTCCCAATGTTGTTTCTGAAAATGTTCCAATAACTGTTTTGTGTTCCTTTTGGTTTATTGTAGTCTACCCTGATATAATGAACAAATTCCTTCCCTATTACTATGTTTTAGTGACCCTTATTCTTATTTTCCATTACAATATGATAGGGTCGCCCCTTTGACAATTCATTTACCGACTTGGAAAACCTAATGTCAGGTTTAACACTGCAATACCCTAAAAAAAGGCGGAGGTTACAAGAAAGCTATGCGACATGTGAATCAAAACATTTATGCTGTTGCCAATTATTAATTAATCAAGGATGTTTAAAGAACCATATATTAAAACTAGGTGTTCAGATTACATAACCCTCCCCCTCTGCCTTCTTCCACCTATAAACCTACCTCCCCTTCTTACCACCTTCTCCACTAACCCCTCCTCAACTTGTACCTATTTCTCCCCGTCCCCTCCGCTTTCCACCTAAATTCCATTCTTTAGCTTCACAATTCACAACTCTTCAATTCTTTTGTCTCACACCTTCTGTCTTTTCATCACTGGCCTTCGTCTAACCATCTGCCTATCAAAAAACACTCCTCATCTGTGTTGGGCGATTACCTGCCAGGCTTAGTCCTGCCCCTCCTCTCTTCCAGCTTCTTTCTCCCCTCCACAAGCAGTCTGAAAAAGGGTTGCAACCCAAAAGGTCACTAATCCATATTCTCCCGAGATGCAGGCAGACCTTACTCTGTGTGTTCCTCCAGCACTTTGTGCCTTCCTTTGTAAACCAGCAACTGCAGTTCCTTGTTTCTGCTAAGATTAGGTCATTGCATCAAACATCCATGTAGAATCCACTGGGTAGCGCCAGCAATGGCTGCCTCGCAAACAGCCTGTCTGTCCCTTCCTTCTTTGTTGTTTGTTTGTATGTGTTAAATGTATGTTTTTAGTGGGGGGGGGGGGGGAGTTGGGGGAAACTTTTTCTAATTAGTTGACCATATTTAGGATGTAGGCCATAGACGGAGATGCGATTTTTTTCCGTATCGTATCTCCATCCACACTGTGGCCTAACATCGAGGAGTTGGCGACCTTTGCTGGAGACTGACTGCGAGAGCTCCACCTCGGGAGCCTGCGGACTTAACATCCCGGAGCTCGCGATCCCTGTCGGGGATTGACTTTGGGGCTCCAACCGTGGGAGCCTGCGGACTTTAACATCACAGAGCTCGTGGTCTCTGGTTAGAGCCCGACTTCGGGAACTCCAAGCCACAGCAGCTTCGACCGCCACGAAATTCAGAATTTCCACATGATCATACAATCACAGAAATCCAGAATTAATTGCCAGTGGTTTCCCACTACATTCCAGAGATGGAGATCAGTCAGCTAGTGGAAAGTTATGAAGATTCCCTGCCGCTTACAGGAAGGACCTCCCAAAGATTCTGCACAAATTGGGGAACACACAGGGAATATTTTGCTATTGATTTAAATGGAAGGGCTTTGTGGGGCTTTGTCCGTATTTGTTCATTAAGATTTTTAAAGTGTTTTTTTAACGTTTTTTAGTTTTAATGTGTTTTAAATTGTGCTTGTATTTTTGCTTTTACATTTTTATTTATTTTAATCCTTTCAATAGTTCCTGAGAGATTTGATTGACTTTGAATGTTTCTGAGACATTCTTCCGCAGTTATATTTATGTTCCATGACGTAGTCGTAGAGGGTTTTATTACAGAGGATCTGACCAGCTATACCCTGCATGTTTCCATTGGGAGGAGCACATGTGGGAGTTTAACACTGACCATAGGTTCAACACATTGTACTACTAATTGGGTTACTAATTTACTGGGACCTACTTATGGCTGATACTCATAGTGAACTGTTTGAGAAATAATTTGGTGAGGTGTTCTAAATCTTATTGACATTTGGAATTCCTGGAAAGCCAAACAGTTAGCTGATTGCTAATTATTTGTTTGAGAGAGAACAATCCTAACCATGTGCAGAAAATCTGAAAAAAGCAAATCAATAAAGTTAACATATACTATTTTATACATTTGATTTAAGTAGTAAACTAATGGGATGCAAATCCAGTTCCAGGTTATTTTTCCTCCTCAGAGGGATCTTTGGAAGGTTTAAGGTTCAAGTAGACTGTACTTGATCAGTCACTCAGCATGCTAAGAATTGGCCTCCAAGACGTTATAGACTTGAGAGGTGAAATAAAAGTAAATCTCCAAATAGATAATGGGGAGAACTCATCTGACTCATTCGAGTTTAATTCAGATAATGGAGTTTAATTCAGATAAGTGTGAGGTGTTGCATTTTGGGAAGTCAAACCAGGACAGGACCTTCACTGTGAACATTAAGGCCCTGGGAGTGTTGTAAAGTGGAGGGATCTAAGGGTACAAGTACATAGAACAAGGTTTTTGGTTTGCTGGCTTTCATCAGTCAGGGAAATGAGTAAGTCATGACATTATGTTACAGTTGTACAAGATGTTGGTGAGACAGCACCTGGAGTATTGTGTTTAGTGTTGGTCACTGTGCGAGAGGGAAGATGCCATTAAGCTGGGATGATTATGCCAAGACTTGAGGGCCTAATGGGAAAATATAGGGTGAATGCACATAATCTTGTTCTCATGGCAGTGGATTCAACAACAAGGCGGCAGTGGTTTAAGGTGAGAGGGGAAAATGTCATAGGAACGCGAGGAACCACTTTTTCATACAGAGGGTGACGGGTAAATGGAACAAGCTGCCAGAGGAATTAGTTGAGGCCGGTTTAATAACAACATTTAAAAAGCATTTGGACTGGCACATAGATGGGAAAGCATCAGAGGGATATGGGCCAAATGTGGAAAATGGGATTGGTTTAGATGGGGCATCTTGGTCGGCATGAATGAATTAGGCTGAGTGACTTGTGTCCGTGCCGTATGACCCTTCGACAACATTTTAGACAATTTAGGAATTAAAGGGGGAGCTCTATCACCTGCTCAAATGTGCTTTACTTAAGCTTGAAGTTAGTAATGCTAGCATACTTTAATGGTATACAAAATAAATTAAGTACCTTTATTTCAATATCTTCATTAATGTGAGGAAGGAAGACCATCTCTTCTTCATCCCATGTTTGTCTGTCATCAGCATCAATTTTTCCTTTTAATTTCCATCTCTGTCGACCATACCTAATCAATACCTACATAAAATCAAGATGTGATTCTGTTTTTAGAAATTGGTCTTACAAGGAGCCACAGTATCTTCCCGTAAAAACACAACAAAAGGTTTGATTATTAGCATTCAAAAGAGAGTTAGATAGAGCTCTTAGGGCCAGCGGAATCAAGGGGTATGGGGAGAAGGCAAGAACGTGGTACTGATTGTGGATGATCAGCCATAATCACATTGAATGGCGGTGCTGGCTCGAAGGGCCGAATGGCCTACTCCTGCACCTATTATACATCACTAGATGTATAATAATGGATTTATACAGCCTGTTGAATGAAGCTTTAAATAGATTTGAATAGAAAAATACTAGAATTAACAGGTTTTTAAATGGCACAAGTGCCTCCTCCATAGCTCAGCCAAATCAT
This sequence comes from Malacoraja senta, assembly GCA_038087875.1. Classification (NCBI taxonomy): domain Eukaryota; kingdom Metazoa; phylum Chordata; class Chondrichthyes; order Rajiformes; family Rajidae; genus Malacoraja; species Malacoraja senta. The sequence continues at coordinate 63,148,108 of CM075982.1, read as the reverse complement.
CTCGCATGTGGTTTTGTGGTTCAGCTCAGGAAAGTCATGTCTGTTTTTCTAATCTGCATCAAATTATCTAATATCAATTCAGAAACTGACAGATATCATGCAATTAGCTTTGGTGCATTTGGGTAAATCAGCAGTAATTGAACCAGTCCATCTCCCTGACAATTATTTACCATTATTTGTATCAGTTTAATATCATGCTTCAAAAACTGACAGTCCGATGAGGTATTGGGGCATGCCTAGCACCTGTGGTTTTGTAACCCAACAAAGTGGCATATCAGCAGAAAGAAATGAAAGACAAATTTATTTTACATTATCTTAAATTAGAACTGAGCGACAAAGTGCACACAAAAAGTAAATAGACTTTCATTGAAAGGAGATTCCCAGTTGCAGAAATGATCAGTTTTACATCCCTGAAAGCGATCATCCCAAAGTTTGACCACATCTTCATTTTGTGCTCTGCAAATATTAGTAAGTTCAGGAAGCCTGCAACCTACTTAGCTTTCACACACTGCAAAATCACACCTTGCTGCCTGCGTCTCAAAGCTAAAATGGAGAGATTTATGAAAATATTTAAGGTTATGCAAACTTTTGTGCTGAAAGCAAATCATGGAAACTAAATGGGAATACCAGGAGCTATTTTTGCTCAACCTTAGTGTGTACATCTTGTAGTTACACTCCATCAGATTGATGAGCAATATCTATGCAATTATGACTATACCAAGAAAAACAGCATGAATGTAGATGCAGGATAACATCTACATGCAGGGTAAAGTCAAATCTACATTATTATAAGCAGGGTATAACATTCTGAATAAATGTGATAACTATATAAGAAGCTACTAACTGTACATGATATGCACACATTTGAATGACCACCACAAAAAGATCCATGATCACAGCATATGGTTCACAAGAGGCAGCATTATTTAAATCACTCAAAAGACCACACACTGGTTGAAATCCAAAATAATTAAGCTTGAGGTTGCAAAGAAACTGAGCAACTGCAGTTGAAACAACAGCCAACGTCCCCTTGTTCAGAAATTGCTAAAAGTGTTATCCATCAGGGAAGTGTAAACTTTCCTTATATCTGAATGATTTTTGCCCGAACAAGTTGCAGTTTTTATTTATCTTTAGGTAGAAGCTCCCAAACAGAGTTGTGATAAAGGGTGGTGAGCTGAAGGACAGGAAGGGGGAGGAGTGGGGGGGGGGGGGGTTAGAGGTGGAATTAAGGAATTTGTTGAATGATTATGCCATCTGCAGTGTGTTAATCAGAAGAATTTGTGTGATGGAGAGAGGTGGGATAATGACAAAGAGGATTAGTTATGAAAATAACAGTGTTTTCCCTTTCATCCCCATCATAGGCCAAGGATTCAGTGATGACTGCTGTAATAATGGCAATGATCAAGAGAAATTATAATGAGAAAGTGCTCTGCCTTGCCACCTTTTCTAGCTGTCATTGTGTCCCATTTTATTTTGTAAGGAGAATAGTATGCCAGTTACAAACAGATATCAGCTTGTCACTGTTAAATAGCTGGTAGCAGCATGTCAGGTGTAATATACAGCGTAAGGTTTGCAGCAATCTAAGCTTGAGATGGCAAAGAGGAGCCTGTGAATTTTAGATGTGAGAAAAGTTTTTGATAGAAGTGTGATGATTTGAGTACTGCCTGAGCTTGGTGCTGAAGCAAGTGGAGGAAGATACTTGGTGCTTGGTTCCTGGAACTGGTTATCAGAGTTATCTGCTGTATGTTTTCAATATGTGACTATCATTTAGAACCTTTGTTCACTTTCTGAGTATTACAACAGTTAATTTTGTAGCTGAATGTAATTTTATTTGACTTCACGTAGCGCTAGATTCAGTAACAGATTTGTCTCCATAGTTATCAGACTACTGAATGGACTTCCCTTAAGATAAGGGTGAAGTCCCAATCTCCCAACCTACCTCATTGCGGTTCTTGGACTTTTTTTTATCTGCACTTTCTCTATGGTTGTAATTCTATATTCTGCACTTTGTTTTATTTTCTCTCTGCATGACCTTTTGTACTTGTATATGGCTTGGTTGCACTCTTGCGTCATATCATTTGACTGGATTGCATGTGAACAAATGTTTTTCCACTGTATTTTGGGACACATGACAATAATAAACTAAACCAATACCAGCGAGCCTATTTACAGCTTCTGATGACTGTTCATAGACTTAAGCACCATTCCCAATATAAGAGTTAATGGAACAGGTGGTGAGGTGGTGGACTATCTAAACTTTGTATCCACTTTTGCAGTTCGGAGAGTCCACTATTCATCATTTGTGCATAAAATATCTCAATCCATTGTGGATCATCCTAATGCAGTTGATGATAACTTAGCATATCTTCCGGAAAGAGATGAATCTGCACACCAAGACTACATTTACAGATTTCAAGAAAAATCTCCTGTTGCAGACGATATATTGCATTTTTCTTGCTTGTTCTGACATGAAGACAAATTTTGTTAGAATAGGGTTTAGATACCAGACACAAATGACTCAGTATCATGGAGTTGAAACAGGCCTTTCAGTCCATCATGTCCATGCAATCACCAAGCAGCCATACATACTAAACGCATTTTCTGTACAAACACTTGCACTGTATCTTTCTATGCCTTGGTAGTTCAAGTGTTTTCTACATTTTTAAATGATGTGAGAGTTCCAGTCATCATCCCTTCAGACACCATACACCTTCTGGGTGAAAATTATTTATCTTCAGATCGTTTCCAAACTTTTTACCCCTTACAGTATATATATGCCCTCTGGTTTTGACACGTCCACTTTCAGAAACGTTTGCTTCTAACCATTCTTCATAATTTTGCACATCTCTTTCTGGTCCCATCGCACCCTCCGCTGCGCCAAGGAAACAAAACCAGCATTGCTGCTCCACTTAAATGAAAAGCTCCATTCAGGAAAAATCCTGGTGAATCCCCTCTGCACCTTCCCAAATGCCATCATATTATTTTATTGTATGGCAATCTGAACTGTGGCAAGACAAAACTCCAGCTATGGCCTAACCAATGTTTTATAAAGGTAAGTCATAACATTTCCTGCTCTTGTATTCTATGGTCTGGTTAATCCTGCAAAATGATTTTAAGAGCATGCTGATATGCAGTAAGAATCTGCTAGCGTTTGAAGGTACATCAGCTACATATTAAATCAAGCTTAGTGCTCTGGGAGTACCATTGTATAACATCTAGTAAAATTGCACTGATCTTCAAATTGTATTCTATGGTTGATGGGACAACTTTATAACATTTCAGCTCACTAGATCATATTTTAAAGCTTTGAGGGAAGACCTTTCCATCATATAATGTCATCAGCTAATGAAAGATCCATAAAAGTTGCTGTTCAGAAAGGATGGCCTACATCCTAAATATGGTCAAGTAATTATATGCTCATGAATTAACCTTGCTGCACTGGAGACAGAAGGTTAATTATTAACTTCTTGTTCACCATAGCAACCATAAACAGCCTACTAAAATGATAACACGATGCACGATTCTGTCAGTGCAAATCACTCCCTTCAGAATCTCACTAAATGGGGATACTTTCCACTGTCTCCACCCTACCGAGTTTTCATCCCACTTAATTCCTGCTACTCCCACATGAACAATGTTTCTTTTCAGTTGTTGCTATGCAGAAACTCTAAGATGGCTTGATTTAATTAAGAATTGAATCTATCTGCAATAATCATGGATAATTTTGATTTAATGGAATGCCATTACCCTTAATTTATATTCAGTCATTTGGAAAATAATTCATTCAGGTATTTGCAACAATGCATTTCTGTTCTGAATCATTTTATATGACTGATCCATCAGAAATACCAATTGCTATGAAGATAAATTAAGTTATTCTCAGTGCTGCTCTATAAATAATGGTGCAATTGAAGAGCAGATTGTTTGAATAGTAATCTAGCAATTGTATTTTCTTAGGAAAATGTCAAATAAGACACAAAGGAATAGTGTGGTGTACAAACAGAGTTCAGATGAATCCATCACCAGAACATTTTGGAATAAATACACTTGTGTATTTTCCAACAAAATGTAAACATATATCTACATATATATTTTAATTCATTTCAGGAAATGAAGTGATCAATAGCCTGTTTTGTATGTCTCCTTGGTTCATTTAAAAAAATGAATATAAAAGCAAGGATGTAATGCTGAAGCTTTATAAGGCACTATTTAGATCACATTTGGAGTATTGTGGGCAGTTTTGGGCCCCATAACTGAGGAGGGATGTGATGCGTTAGAGAGGGATCAGAGGACATTTATGGGATTGATCCCAGAGATGATTGGGTTAAAGAATGATGAGTGTTTGACAGTTCTTGGCCTATACACACTGGAGTTTAAAACGATGAGCAGAGATCTCACAGAAACCTTAGATAGACACAAAAAGCTGGAGTAACTCAGCAGGACAGGCAGCATCTCTGGAAAGAAGGAATGGGTGACGTTTCGGGTCGAGACCCTTCTCCAGACCTACCTAAATAGAAGCCTACCGTATAATGAAGGGCGTGGATAGAGTGGATGTAGAGAGGATGTTGTTCCACTTGTGGAAGAGTCTCGGACCAGAGGGCACAGCCTCAGAATAAAGAATGTACCTTTAGAAAAGCGATGATAAGGAATTTCTTAGCCAGAGGGTGGTGAATCTGTGGAATTTATTGCTACAGACAGCTGTGGAGGCCGTCAATGGATATTTTTAAAGTGGAGACTGACAGGTACTTGATTAGAAAGGGTGTCAAAGGTTACAGGGAGAAGGCAGGAGAATGGGGTTGAGAGGGAAAGATAGATCAACCACGATTAAATGGCAAAACTCTTTGAGCCGAATGGCCTAATTCTGCTCCTATGACTTACGAACATATTTTGTAACACACTCAGTCCTTATTATACAAAATACAACAAAAAAAAAACACTTTTTATGTCATATATAAAGATCCAATGATAAATCTTTGTATAATCCAAAGGACATGGGTAAAATGGTTAACTGTGTACTTTGCATCTGTCTTCACAAATGAAAGTGATGGTATGAAAGTGAAAGAAGATCAAGAGGTTTTGGTCAGGATGGCTATCGGTAGGGGAGACAAACAAAAAAATAATACTGAATTTGTGCTGGATAGCAGGTTCAGTTGAAATACATCCAAGTTGCTGGAAAATATAACAAAGGTAAAAATAGCAACGGCCAATTGGTCAGACCTATTAATGGGTGTTTTAGAGGGGATTTAAGAGGGAAAAAAGTTGTTGTTAAATGGGGCAACTGTCTTACAGCACCAGAAACCCGGGTTCAATCCTAACTACGGGTGCTCTCTGTACGGAGCTTGTGTGTTCTCCTTGTGACCGTGTGGGTTTTATCCAAGTATTCCAGTTTCCTTCCACACTCCAAAGACGTACAGGTTTGTAGGCACCAAGGCAAGTTCCTTGTATGTGAATACTTGGCCAATAAACTTATTTACTTAGGTTAATTAGCTTCTGTAAATTGTAGGAAAATTATGAAATGGATATGATTACAACAATTATAGAGCAAAAAGAGATCGTGAAAGATCGATGCTTTTATTCTTTCTGGTGGATATTAGAAGGGCTAGTTTTGAAGGAGTTAGATATGGTGGATAACCACCCTTTAAAAAGGGGAAAGTTAGTGTGAAGTATTTACAGCATTGTATAGCTCTGTAATTGAGTAAATATTGAGTGAATATCCAGCTCCCTATTTGGTTATACAGGATCATGTAATATATATATAATGGTTACCTCATGGAGCACCCAGTATGGGTTCCATTTCATTTATGAGTTATCTATTTATTTCACAAAATCTGTTCACTTGGGTAATATTATTTGTTACACACCATAGATGTCAACCAAACTAAACAAAGAAACCAACCTACCCAATACACTACCGTTTCTTGCTAAAGAAAAGAGAGACATATTCTTTCTCAGACACTGGTGTTAAAGAGATGGTACAGTAATGATTGGTCATTGTACTATTTCATCGATAAGCTGACTTTAGTGGAATCTCACACCAGGAGTGGAGTATATAGCAGCAAATTAATGGAAAAAATCATTGTAATAATAAGAAACCTATTGCCTCAAGTTAAATTTCAACAAAAGAAAATACTTTGGACAAAAGAGCACTGTGTCATTTTTTCTGGTGTTTTACTTTCAACCATTGCCACCTTGGAATAAGCTATTTGAGTAATATCATGGCAAGAAAGTGATGAAAGTTTGATGATATATGAACGCACCTCATAATGATCACCTGGGCATAAACGCGCAAAACCAATCAAACCTAGAAATTCATAGAGAAGAGGTGATTAGTTCAAATCATACACGTGCTGGGCGATGTATATCACAATGTGCGATCATAAATTAATCAACAAAAATAAGAAAGATAGCATTTGTAACCTCAGGGCATTTGCAACCTTCACGAATAAAACTGATATTGATTGATATTGATATTGCCACTTAAAACTGCTTTACACCCAATGTTAAAGTGTGACAATATATTAAAATTGCAGCCAATTTGTACACATGGGGTGTGCATCCACTTGAATACATTCATCACATCACATTTTCCTTTCAGCATGAAAGGTGTTCAGATGACCCATTGCGTCTATCCCAGTTCTCAGAGCAATCCCATCCCCTTGGAACCTATTATCGCCACTCTAGTTTTCTATGCACATACCTACCTGCACTAAAGGTAACAGAGATACAAATAACTGACCAGCCTGCACTTAGGGATGTGGAAAGAAACCAGAGCACGATGAAGAAACCCCCATAGTCTCAGGGGGGAAAATGCAAACTCAACACAGACAGCACCTGAGGTTAGGATTGCACAAGGCTTGTTGAAGCTAAAGAAGCAGCACTAATTGCTGCACTACATTGTTGCTCATAACATTAAGCAGTTACCAAACGCATCTCTCCAAAATCCATGCATTCTCCTTTATGGGAAAGTGTCACAAACAGCAGACTAATACACGAGAACAAATCTGTTTTAGTAATGTTGGCTGAGAAGTATTAACCAGGGTAGTAGAAGTTCACATCTAGATTTCCTCAAATGGTATATTTTTGTCAATGAAAGGTCAGACAGAACCTCTTTATGATCTCAGTGTACCAAATGACCCATCATCCTTATACAAAGTACTATCTTGGGTCGATTGTTAAAAATGTTATAGCAGCACATTTGGAAAGCAGTGACAGGATCGGTCAAAGTCAGCATGGATTTATGAAGGGGAAATCATCGTTGACTAAACTTATGACATTTTTTGAGGATGTAACAAGTAGAATGGATACGGGAGAGCCAGTGGATGTGTTGTATCTGGACTTTCAAAAAGCCTTTGACAAGGTCCCACACAAGAAATTAGAACACATTGGTATTGTGGGTAGGGTATTGACGTGGATAGAGAACTGGTTGGCAGACAGGAAGTAAAGAGTAGGTATTCATGGGACCTTTTCAGAATGGCAGGCGATGACTAGTGGGGTGTTGCAAGGCTCGGTGCTGGGACTCCAGTAATTTACAATATATATTAACGGTTTAGATGAGGAGATTAAATGTGACATCTCCAAGTTTACGGATGACACAAAGCTGGGTGGCAGTGTGAGCTGTGATGAGGATGCTATGAGACTGCAGGGTGACTTGGATAGGTTGGGTGAATGAGCAGATGCATCGCAGATGCAGTATAATGTGGATAAATGTGAGGTTATCCACATTGTTGGCAAGAACAGGAAGGCAGATTATTATCTGAATGGTGTCAAATTAGGGAAAGGGGAGGTGCAACGAGACCTGCGTGTGCTTGTACATCAGTCACTGAAAGTAAGCATGCAGGTAGAGCAGGCAGTGAAGAAAGCTAATGGCATGTTGGCCTTCATTGTGAGAGGATTTGAGTTTAGGAGCAAGGAGGTCCTACTGCAGTTGTGCAGGGCCTTGGTGAGACCACACCTGGAGTATTGTGTGCATCTTTGGTCTCCTAATTTGAGGAAGGACATTATTGCTATTGAGGGAGTGCAGCGTAGGTTCACCAGGTTAATTCCCAGGATGGCTGGACTGACATATGATGAAAGAATGGGTCGACTGAGCTTGTATTCACTGGAATTTAGAAGGATGAGAGGGCATCTTATAGAAACAGATACAATTCTTAAAAGATTGGACAGGCTAGATGCAGGAAAATTGTTCCCGATGTTGGGAGAGTCCAGAACCAGGGGTCACAGTTTAAGAATAAGTGATAGGCCATTTAGGACTGAGATGAGGAAAAACTTCTTCATCCAGAGAGTTGTGAATCTGTGGAATTCTCTGCCACAGAAGGCAGTGGAGGCCAATTCACTAGATGTTTTCAAGAGAGAGTTAGACTTAGCTCTTAAGACTAAATGAATCAAGGGATATTGGGAAAAAGCATGAACAGGGTACTGATTTTAGATGATCAGCCATGATCATATTGAATGGCGTTGTTGGCTCAAAGGGCCGATTAGCCTCCTCCTGCATCTATTTTTCTATGTTTCTATTTTCGAGTAAAATTTGGCACTAACTTAACAAAAGCAGAAAACTACAGAACTTCTCAACAGATAAGGCACTATCTTTGGGGAGAGAAACAGATTTTTTTTTAACCAGAAACAAACTTAGTGGGTCAAGTTGCATCTATAGAGGCAAAGAGATCGCTGACTGCAGGTTAGGGCAATGCAGGACTGAGAGTATATAGGAAAGACAGCAGTATAAAGAGGTCAGCGGGAAGTGTGAAACAGGGGGTGGTAACAATAGCTCTTTATTTTTCATGAGAACAGAGATATATTGTTTCTTAAAATTAAAATTCAACAAAAGAGAGGTTAATTACCAAATGCCGTGTAATCCTCAAGCAACAGAAAAAGAAAATAGTAATAACAAAGAAAAAACTCTCACAGCACAAAAGGTCATTTACATATATCCATTTGACTATTTTAGAAAGATGCAAAATCTATTTCATTCCAAGGAAGTTTTTTTTAATTGATTTTAAAGTTACCTTTCATTCTGATGTGAAATTCCCCAAGAAGAATCTCCAGTGTTTTCTCTATCACACACATATCCTACAGGAAGGAAAACAGAAGGATCCCATATTATTGATAATAGAATATACATGCCCCAATAAGTATCAATGTTGCCAAAGTGGTAATAGTTGAGAGCTTCGTTCCTTGGCGTTAAAATTACCAATGATCTATCGTAGATCAACCACGTTGATGCGACAGCCAAGTAGGCGCACCAACACCTCTACTTCCTGCGGAGACTGAGGAAATTCAGCATGTCTCAAATGACTCTTACAACCTTCTACAGATGCACCATAGCAAGGTTACTGTCATGTTGTTTCACAGCTTGACTTTTGAACAGCTCTGCCCAAGACCGCAAGAAATTGCAGAGAGTGGTAGTTGCAGCCCAGTCCATCACTCAGACTAGATGTCTCACCATTCACCCCATCTACACTTGACGGAAAAGCTGCCAACATAATCAAATTCTCGCCCACCCCAGTCATTCCTTCTTCTCCCTGCTCCCATCCGGCAAAAAGTACTGAAGCTTGAAAGCACGCACCGCCATACTCTGGAACTGTTTCATCCCCTCTGTTAACAGGCTTCTGAATGGTCCTTCCATAAGCTAGAGTACTGACCAATTCACCTTTTCCCCAACGTGGACATTGGACTTTGTCTATGGAACTGTAAGCTTTTCACTGTACCTTGGTACACATGATAATAATAAACCTAAACGTAATGTTTATATCACAAAGTAGTTAGGTGACCCAAAATAGTACACTGGAAGACTATCAAACAAAATTTGAAACTGATTCAAATTTAGGCTGACAACCAAGTAGAATTTTTAAAATGTCTTAAAGGAAGTGAGAGAAAACGGAGAAGCAGAGAAGTTGGAATATACATTCCATAGTATGGTGCTGAGGCAGATGAAAGCACAACCACTCATGATGGAGCAACTACAATCAAATAAATGTCAGAGGCTTGAATTGGAAATGCGCAGAAACCTCAGCAAATTTTAGCGCGGGAATAGTTGACAGAGATAGTTTACCATGAATCAGAAATAAAACTTTTGGCAATGCTGGACCTCACCTAACTCCTGCAGCACCACACATAAATCCCCCCCCCCCCTCCCCCCCACTTATCTCTCTGTAACTTATTTTCTCTCACATGACCATCAACTCACCTTTGACTTATTTTGCCACCTACAAACACGAGGGATGATTTACAGTTGCCAATTAACCTACCAGCATAACTTTGAGACATGAGAGGAAACAGGAGCACCTGGGGAAAAGGGAGAATGTGTAAACTCTGTACAGACATCCGTGGAGATCAGGGCTCAACCCAGGTCGCTGGTGCTGTGAGCATTAACTACTGCAGCACTCTGTAACCTGATCAGCTAGTAACTTTATGCCATTCACAAAAACAAGCTCTGAAATGTGAAATAGTCATTATGATGTTTTGAAATGCTTGCTCTGTGTTCTCTTCGGAAGGAGACCATTCATTAATAATCTATTATTTTGCAATGAGTATATTTTTAATCGGTAAATTATAACATTCCTTAGCAGACCAGATGTTAAAACATTCAGGCAAAACAATTACTGTTGGTTGTGCAGAAATGCACATTTTATCCGGGGCCCCAAACTGGAAAAGCTAAAAAAGTGGTCTCTGGTGTGCTGTCTTGCTTGTTTTAAAATAAATACCTTCCTGGTCAGGTGAATTACTTCATATCGATTTATTTAAGTAGGGAAACTTATTGTCGTGCAAATTAAAATCAAACTATTAGAATTAAACTTAATTGGTTATGAATAAAATGAATAAGTAGACATAATATTGGCAATGGACAATGTTAATTATTTGAAGCTATCACTCCTTCAAAGATTGTGTTATAAAACTTACAAAATAAAAATCGGAGACCATTGGGCCCCTTATGTCTGCTCCGTCATTTAATAAGATATTAACTCATGTTAGGAATACTGCATTGGCACTAAGCCTAATTGCAGCCTGCCTCCCTTTCACATCAGGTTTGCATCTAGAATTCTATGCAGATGGTCATCTGGGACTCCATTTATGACCTGTTCCATCTTCTTTGTTTCTCATCCATAAAGTTAAGCTAATGGGTATTGATGAAATTCACACAGACTGATAGAGCAACAACATATGGTAGTACCTAAATCCTGAAAGATTGTTCAACTCCATATGCTTTATAAAGTTATCCTTGCTATAAAACTACAGGTCCTCCCCAGTTTACGGGAGGATTCCGTTCCTGAGAACTGTTTATTATCCATATAGTCAGCAAGTCTGAAATGCAGCGTCTTTTTTAATAGAAACGGGGCAACAAAGGACAATGTGTAATTATATCAGGATGTTTATATCAACCATTCAGATATTGCCGTGAACCCAGTTCCCATGGAAAAAGATGCCTGCGCCCCGCAGCAGCTGGCAAATCCATTTAGCCGGTCTTGCAAATGCTCCTTTATTTGTACATGCCAGGCTTTTGTAACCTGAGGAGGAGCTATATGTGACAAGCCCTAAACCCACATCTCAACATGTGATGAAACACTTCACTACACTGGATTTATCCTGTACTTATTATGCCCAGTTTAACACCAACGAGGATAGTCATTACAACTTGGCAGTTAACACCCAGCAAGGGATTATATCGCCTTTCTTCATTTATGACCTGTTCCATCTTCTTTGTTTCTCAAAGGGATTCACCATGCCACTGAAAGCAAGATTTTTATTGTACCTGTACCTCTCTGTACCTGTACACAGGACATAGAATTGACTTAACTTGACTAAAATACTGTTACATGATGCAATGGTCCTTATATATGACTGAATATCTCCAGAGTAGGCACTTGAATAAAATGTTTGTTGAATGGACAAATTCAGAAGCAGAATTCACCTGATGGATCATTTGACGATAATTCGTAGATACATATTTTTTTAACCACTTAGATTCTCAATTTCAATTTCTATATTTAGAAAGCAAAGATCTCACTTAATGAAGCTCATTAACTACTTCCACTTTCATTCACAAGCTGACCAGCTGAGTGGTTCCAGCATTGTTTACTTTTATTTCAGTGTCAGTAACCTATATGTCAGAATTTTAGCATTGGTGCTGAAAAAAAGAGTTAATTGTTTTAAATTGGTAACAGTCCCTATCTTTCCTAAAAAAAGCTTATTTTAAATAAGCATAATTGGAAAAAAATCTTCAAAATAAAATTGAGAAATAGAATGATTACTAATGTAATGTTTAATGCTGCTACAGTCTGTAAATAAATAGATTAATTGGAATCTTTTTTAACCTGAGTCACATCTGCCAAATAACAATAGTAATACATTTTAGAAGTACACAGATGGAATACCTCTGTACATAACCTGTAGTTCCTATTAATCTCCAGCAGTGTTTCCCGTGATCCTTTGGTGGAAGGTGTTATTGAGTAGGCTCTTCTCATGTTGTTTGCCCCATTGCGTAGACGCCATTGGATGAAGTAGGACTCGTATAATTCTTCTATCTGGATGATAGATGTACACAACAGAATAATTCTTATACTGGTTTCTATATATAAAATTATATGTAAACACCCTCAAAGCATTGGGCATTTCTAAACTTCTAATTATTTCATTATACTAAGCGTATAGAATTTTATATCATAGAGTGAGGCCTTTAGTTGATTAAGCTTATACTATTTTTTGTTGTTGAAATAATCGTTCAATTAATCCCAATTCCCTTTACTTTAACCATTCCTGTTTTGTTTTTTAACTTTCCAATATATATTTAATATTCTTTTGAAAATTACTATTGAATCTACTTTCATCACCCTTTCATATAGTATATTCCAGATTGCAACAACTAAAGGGCCTGTCCCACTTTCACGACCTAATTCACGAACTCTGCCGAGTTTGCCCTTGACTCATACTCGCAGCATGGTCGTCACGAGGTTGTAGGAGGTCGCAGGTAGATTGTAGCAGGCCGTGATGCTAGTCGTAGGTACTCGTGGCATCAAGTAAGTCGGGGCGTTTTTTAGCATGATGAAAAATGTCCACGAGTAAAAAAGGTCGAGAATTAGGTTATGAAAGTGGGACAGGCCCTTTACTGAGTAAAACAATTCTTAGCTGCTCTGTAAGAGACCAGCATTGGTTTGTAATGTGCAATTAACTCCTGCTTGGTTATCCCACGGCAAGATCATATAAAACATAGGGGAAAGAAGATGAGAACGTGCAACAAGAGAGGAGAAACAATCCTTGCAGAAAGTAAATTATGATAATCATTCTGGGAACTAACCAGGTAGTTTACATGGAACACTGGTAAAAATGTGTTAACATATTATTTGTCCTTTGGTGATTTGTGGACATTGGTGATTTGAATTGCACATCTCTAGTTTGCCTGAGGAAATGGTGTGTGGTTTGCTAATGTATTTTTGAGGATATTAAGAGTTAATCATGTTGCTGTCATAGTAAGCGTACCATGTCAACAGGTTCTTCTTTGCATTATGAACAACCAAGTCAAAATATCTATTCTGGGCCATTCATATTTATCACTGAAAATATGGGACTGAAGCCTCCATGGGCAATAAAACTACTGTTGTAATACTTATATTTAACTTTGATGATATGAAAACTCCATTGCAAAAGGCCAAGCTTGAGGTGCCATAGTTTCCATTCTAATATTGCAAAAGCACAGGCTGTTCTTGGACATTGCAGAAATTCAATCCAGCAAAACATATCAAAATGGTGTTTTAACTAGTAGTAGTAGGCCCCCCTCGGTCATGACTGACCATGGGTGATGCATCCTGGTCGGATGCAAGCCTGGGCGATGTCATATGGAGGACTGGCTGTTGCCCATGCAGCACGTCCCCCCTCTCCACGTCGCTGATCGATCCAAAGGAACAGCAGGGCCGTTACAGTTCGGCACCAGCGCCGTCGCAGGAGCTGCCAGAGCAAGGTTGTAGACAACAATGAACTGCCTTAGGGGCTCCGACTCTGAATTTTATTGAGGTGTACTCCTGGAGCATTTTCCATGACTGGATATGGCCACAAGGCAGTGAAGGTTTTAAATCAGATTTTTAACTCTCCTAGATGGACTGCCTTTCCAGGCTGACGAGCCCCATCTGCCCGAGACTCGTGGGGGCGGGAGTGTCTACCTTCCCGTGCAGGTCTATAGCACCTGCCCACTTGTGTTTTAAACAAGTTTACAAAAAGCATAGAATTCACATTATGTGAACAATATAATAAAATGTTCAAGGTTATGATGTTAATAAACAACTGAATATTATATTTAATACTTTGTGATTGTATTCCAAGTGGTCGTGCAACAAAAGTTTTAGCTTTCTTTCATATTTTAAATGTTTCACCTAACTTAATGAATGTAAATGACTTATGATTTATTAATCTGGAGTTTAGAAGGATGAGAGGGATTCTCATTGAAACATATAAGATTGTTAAGGGTTTGGACACGCTGGAGGCAGGAAATATGTTCCCCATGTTGTGTGAGTCCAGAACCAGGGGCCGTAGTTTAAGAATAAGTGGTAAGCCATTTAGAACGGAGATGAGGGAAAACTTTTTCACACAGAGAGTTATGAGTGTGTGGAATTCTCTGCCTCAGAGGGTAGTGGAGGCAGGTCTTCTGGATGCTTTCAAGAGAGAGCTAGATAGGGCTCTTAAAAATAGCGGAGTCAGGGGATATGGGGAGAAGGCAGGAACGGGGTACTGATTGGGGATGATCAGCCATGATCACATTGAATGGCGGTGCTGGCTCGAAGGGCCGAATGGCCTACTCCTGAACCTATTGTCTATTGTCTATTAAATTGAACCTACTGTCATTTTATTTCACCAGAAATCTTGAGTAAAAAAGTACTTAGGAGAAACCCAAATGGTTTATCCAAAACAGCTGTTTTTATTATCCATGAGAAGCTATTTAAATTGCCTCCTTTTAATTAGGAGAAAAAAAAAATTCCATTATTGGCAATCTGCAAAATCTTACCCTGCTGATGTGAAATTCCAATTTCCTGACGTATCTCTCGGTAGTTCTAATTTGCTGAAATATGATAGTTTTCATTAGTGATCAAATAAACAATTAATACCGATATCTGCACAAATAATGTGATTTCTATGTTACACTGCTGATAACAAAAAATCTTCCATTCAATCCCCATCAATGTTGAACAAAATTGAATGCAGGCAATTGAAAATCAGGGGTGAGGAAGGACTTTTAGGGAGGCTTTGATGTACAATTGGCAAGCAGCAGCTACAATTTTCAAGCAAGTAGCTGCTACATAAACAAAGAGTTTTACACAATTTATAGAATGTTTGCAGTTTTCACACAGTCATTACTAGTAGCAGCTAAAGCAAGAGCACAGAAATATTTTAACATGGTAATTTGTATGGGGCAGGAGATGTTGGATGCTTCTACTATCTCCACAAAGAAATACTGCAGTTGCTAATAAGCAATGTTCAACCACTTCCTGGAGTGGACTCTGCAACCACCAATCTAGGCCAGAGCTATAAATTGCTGCTTCTATTTAAATCTCGATATTAGTTTAGTTTAGTTTCTTAGTTTAGAGATACAGCGCAGAAACAGGCCCTTCGGCCTACCGAGTCCGCACTGACCAGCGATCCCCACACATGCACTAGGGACAACTTACATGTACACCAGGCCAATTAACCTAAATACCTGTACGTCTTTGGAGTGTGGGAGGAAACCGAAGATCTCGGAGAAAACCCACGTGGTCACAGGGAGAACGTACAAACTCCGCACAGACAGCTCCCATAGTCGGGATCGAACCCGGGTGTCCAACGCTGCAAGCACTGTAAGGCAGCAATTCTACTGCTGTGCCACCGTGGCCGCCATATTAGCTTCAGTTAAACTGAGCAGCTCCATCTGCCTTGTGGCCTATTCTACTCGGAGTCAAATGTTTTTCCCTACATGAATTGACAATGTGCTTACCTTATCTAGATCATATAAAAAAGCCTGAAATAATAAACACAGGAAATATGTATAAGTTGTTTCATTATATTCATTATAAGTAAATGTATTATTATTCCTTTCAGAAAACAAACACATTTATGATCATGCATTACTGAATTTTCATTTGACACATTAAAGATTACAACACAAAGCACAATGAAATGGAATGATTTGTAACAATGTTTTCATCTCCTACCCTATATTGTACTGTGGGCATTGCAGTATGTAACTTTTATGATCAAGAAGCTCAGAGTCTCGCTTGCATTCCAAGGTTATGAACTGGCTAATTCAGCATAAGGCAGTGGGTAATGGGGAGGATGGTCAAAAGAAAGAAAATGGTCAGCGTTTAAAATGTACCATGCATGTGCATCCTCAATTTGGTAAAATGATTACCAAGGGGCCCGCAATCTTCCTACCTCTTTACCCTACACGAGCCGTATCATGATATGGCAGGGCAATGGGTAGCCTTCGGAATCAGTTATGGATTGCAGCGAGGTCCACAAAATAATATGTTTTATCTCTCTAAAATGTAACAAGCAAATTTGTTGCAAGGCACATTTATTTCTTCCCTCCCCCTCCTTTCCACCCTCATTCCTCACACAATTGCTTCACAATTTGCACATCTTCTTTCCTCATCTCACATCTTTTGTCTTTTCGCTTCTGGTTTTTCTCCAACCATCCGCCTGTTAAAGCCAACCCCCAACCCCCCCCCCCACCCCCCACCCTTCATCTGTATCTACCTATTACTCTATGATATGAGTCTGAAGATGGGACTCGACCCGAAACGTTACCCATTCCTTCTCTCCAGAGATGCTGCCAGTCCCGCCGAGTTACTCCAGCATTTTGTGTCTGCCTTCTACCTATCGCTCGCCAGGCTTTGGCCTGCCTCTTCTCTCTTCAAGCTTTCTCTCTCCCCTCCCCCCCCCCCCCCACACACACACACATCATTATCATTTTAATTTTGAAGCTAGCTTTTTAACATTCTTGCAGGTGTTGTGAATGATTCACCCTTGGTGAACATGAGCTGTATTAATAGTGCCACGCCAAAGTCCAGGACCTCCCTTCCCCAAATGCTGGACTTGCTTGTAAAGCCTGTATTCTGAGCATAAAATCATTGTGTGATGCCCTCTCTATACTGTCTACAATGTTTTAATACTAGTTTGATATTAGTTTCCTGAAACCATCATGAGTATAAATTCCGACACCAAAATGATGCAAAGGTACAAGCTGTGCTTTGCACAAGCCATTGTCAAAGAATAGTAATTTTGTTAACATACCAATCTGGAGTTTCTCTTCATGTCTTTCTGTTGCATGGTCAGTAAATCTAACTCATTCTGGCATGATTCTATATAGTTGCTGTAAAAAAATGTTACTATTAATCCACTGAAATGTAACATTTTAAATTTAGAGATACAGTTTTGAGATACAGTGCGGAAACAGGCCCTTCGGCCGAGACCGCACCGACCGCTCATTAACATTGTCCTACACACATTAGGGACAATTTTTAAATTCGTACCAAGCCAATTAGTTTACAAACCTGTACGTCTTTGGAGTGTGGGAGAAAACCGAAGATGGAGAAAACACATGTGGTCATGGGGAGAACGAACAAACTCCATTCAGACAGCACCCATAGTCGGGATCGAACCCATGTCTCTGGCACTGAAAGCAGCTGTAAGGCAGCAACTATACCGCTGCGTCACTGTGCCGCCCATGATGCTGTTTATGAAACGAGGATGCTTTTCTTCTGCCTCATGGATTTGACCTCTGTATTAGTAGAAGGTTAGAACTGCATAAGTAGGTTCCAGAAATAAATGGTTCCTATAAAAGGTGCAAACGCCAAATTTGCATTTGCATTGGCCCTTTAAGCTCATATGTTAAAAGTCTTAGCCACGGTTGCTCAGTTGCCAGATTAGTTAAGGTTCAAATGTTATATTCTCTGATTTTGTGAAATGTGTCTACTTGGTAGAGTGAACAGTCCACATGTCCAGAAGGCCATGGATTCAGTACACCCTCCTGAATTGAATCTACAGTGCAGCACAAGTTGAGGCCCTTCGGCCCATAATGTCTGTGACAAACATGATCTACTGAGGTAATTTTGCCAAAATACAGTCTCATTATCAACATTTATTCCTCAACTATTATCATCAAAACGGCTAATTGATTTTTATTTCATTGCATCTTGGGAGATATCACATTTTAATATTATAATAATGGCTACACTTCCCAGAATATATTATAAGCCATTTTACAATTCTTGATTGATAACTTTGTGACATTTACATATTTGATATGGTCAATCTGACTGCAATGTACCCAAAGAGTACCTTAACAATAACCTGTTTGCAATAGGTGTCCAGTATTTCCCATTCATAAAGGCATCCATCCCATTCTGAAGGGTCTCGCCCTGAAACATCACCCATTCTTTCTATCCAGACATGCTGCCTGTCCCGCTGAGTTATTCCAGCATTTTGTGTGTATCATCCCATTCATTTCTACTCCTACAATACTTTTTCTTTGCACTCTGCAATTCAGTTAAAACTGGTATTCAAGGCAGCACTATCTTTCTCAGTGTCTCAGTGTTCTCAGTGTCCCCACATCTGAAAACATTGTTACCATCTTCTAAGCACCATCCATTCTACCGCTCAGCTTCCGTGTTTCACTCCTATTCGATCCTAGTGCATTCAGGCTAAAATAGGTCTCATTATCCTCTTCATGTCTCTCTTGTCTATTGTCGGGAATTGGAGACAGCATTCAGTCATAATCCACTGTAGGAAGAATTTCAGGAGATTTACCAGATATACTATGCAGATGCTGCAACCATTTATATTTGGTGAACATCGAGGAATGATACCGTCAATCTGACTGCAATGTACCAAAAGAGAAGAACTGGGGAGAGAGGAGTTTAGTATTTACAGACATTGATCAGCAAAGATTGATATAAAGACTGTATTTCCAAATTTTACTTGGGCACTAATAATTGACGTGGTGATTATTAATCTGAAAAGTTAACACTTTAGCTAATTTTACCAGATTACACTATAGTGAGGATAGTTTAGTAATGCTGAATTGAGTAACTAGCACATTAAATAAAGATTCTTACTTTAGGCCTTTCCGCAATGACTTCCATATTTTCTCCACACGAATTGGCCGTGGCTCCAAGCTGCTGGAGTTTTTTTGTGAGGTTACAAGCCTCTTTGTGGATTTTACTGAGGAGACTCTTGACATTGGAGAACTTCTACTGACAAAAGAACCTCTGCAAAAGAAAATAATGGCATTGGTAAATCGCTGTGATTTAACAAGGTACCTTTAAATATCATTAGTTTTCATACTGTAACAATCTCACATGTCCAGAATATTATCAAGGAAGAAACTCTGCATGATCAGCATAATCCTCGTTCCATAATCAGATCCCTTGGAAGGTTCCTCCAAGGCTTTGTAAAATAAAGTTTAATATTAGCTTATTTTTAATTTTTTTCATATGGACATTAATGGTAAAAAACAAAGTTTATTGTTCATCCCCATTTGCCAGAGACATGCCTCAGGCACTCGTCTAGACAAGTGGTAACTGCCATCACCCTCCTGGCAGCATGTTATTTGGAGGTGGAGGAATGGTTTTGAGGAAACAGGAAAAATGTCACTCTTCCCAGCTGGGCACTAAGTTTATGATCTACATTTGTGCCTTCAGTATCTGTGTGACCAGACTTGCTATGTATCTGTTTAATGGTGACTTCCAGGCTGTTCACTTCTGGGGAGTTGGTAATGGTAATGTCATCTGGATAGTTGGCAAGATTATTTTTCTGGCTTTGGCACTTGTGTGGTTTAAATGTCACTTACCATCTATCAGCCCATGCCTGAATGTTATCCGTGCCTTTCCATACTCAGTCATGAAATTACACAATGTGTATTTACAAAATGGTATTTGTTTGCTATGTCCTGCAGGCAAACAATCAACAGCTTTAACCTGGTTGAATTTGACAGATAATATGTTTTGCTTTTATTTTTCCCAATTGTGAAATGGGTACAAATTACAATACGTCAGTTTTTGAGTCTTTGCCCAAATCTGTTAACAATTTTTTTAAATGAAATGGAGATAACATTTTATTTTCTCTTTCTGCTTGGATTAAATCCTTTAAATTTCCCTTCTTACTTCTCTTCTCTTATCTCCAGTCAGAACTCTCTCATCCTTCTCTCTGATATTCATTCCATCACACTGCATTTATTTGTCAATCTAAAATTCGTACTTATTTTCAACCAAACTTTTTTGATGAAACAGCACTATTTTCATAGTAAAAGAGATCATAGAATGGCATAGCTACATTGATTTAAAAGTATGGTTGGAGTGTGAGGAGCCTCAGTCAATCCACCTATAAAATATGTTTGTTCACAAAGTTGTGCAAGTCACCCTTGCACATTACATCATAAGGATAAAAGTAGTATAATTTAGTAGTTGCCTTACAAAATAAACCACTAATGCTACCCAACTCTGACATTTTGACTCGTACTATTTAGGTTTTGGATTCAGTATCAGCATTGACTTTTTCAACAATCAATAGGAAATTAAATTTGAACACATTTTAGTGCCATTGCACTGTATATTGCATCTGCTGAATGCCTAGAAACAGGTCCCAAACTTAATATATCCACTTCATAAAATTTATTGAGTGTATATATTTCTTTTACATATCCTAAAAGTGATCTTGATTATTTATTAATCCAAAACAGTATTCTAATAACTATTGAACTAATCCATCTTTCTTATTGTTTTTATGATGCCATCTAGCCCCCTTAATCAAATTGCTGTAACCACTGTCGCATATTATTAATCATTTTTGTTTCCATTTTGCACTTTCCCATTCCTTTCCCTGTCTGTCTTCATCTTATTCTTCACTGATGTGGCAAACAGATAGAATTCCCAAATATAACATAATGAACCAAGACATTTTCGAAATATGTGAATATAAGAATTAAATGTTATGCAAGTATGTTTTAATGCCCTGAATTCCTCTAATGTTTATCATTTTTCACAGTTGACGTTTAACAGAATGTAATTTGTGGATCTTATATCCGATTGGAACCAGATGCATATTTTGAACAGTGAAGGAAACTTAGAACCCAAATGGATACATTTCAAACTCGTGAATCATTTCTTTAAGGTCAGGAGTCTCTGCATCACATCCAAAAATTCCCCAACAATTTTATAATTTCTTAATAAACCTGAGAAAAAAAAGCTTCATAAATCTCATGCTCTGGTGATATGTTCCTGTTTGAAAATAAAATCTGTGCATCTGTGCAGAATATCAGATATGATAATAAACATTAGAGGAATTCAGGAATTTATAAAAACAAGTATAAGTAAACAAACTTGTTTTGCTGAAATGAAAGTTTTATAAACTGGATTGTCCTTTGGCTCGTACATTTATCACTCCAGTATTCTAACTATTTTTCTGGCAGCGTCCCACATGAATTGTAGCAATCTCTCACCCAAAATTATTTAAATTTACTGGAGATATATTGACTACATTGCATTATGGCGAAGAAAGTTGAAAAAAAATAAAAGCTCTGCCATCTGATCACACAGTTGCAATTTCCCACATATCTGCACTTACTGAATATAAAGACCATGGAGTCCAAATGAATTACATGTGGATACGTACAGTAACAAGGCTCTTTGGAACGAACCTTGGCTGGTTGCTTTGAGAACCATGAGGAGCTGCTTCCTTAAGAGCACAATGTGCAAAGATTCATTCACCAGTGGCACAATTCCCTGTTCTTCAACACGGTTATGCATAGTTACCACATTTTATTTTAAGAGTTGCTTGAGACGTATGAACTTAGCTAACTGGAGCTTTTTAAAGCACCAGTTCTTAACTGCAATTATAACCTCAAGTAGAAAGAATGAAATGGATTGCCTGAATCAGAAGTGGCAGGTGGGAATGGAGCAGATGCCCTCTGATTTCACACAATCAATAAGGCATTGGAGCAGCAGAAGTGGCTACCGAGGAAAACCACAGATGTAATTGTGCATGTCCAAAGAAAGAAGGTGGTCTTACTTTGAACATGTCACATTAAATTCATTTGTACAGATTTCATTGCTGACTTTAGGTGGTCAGCTAAACTTGAGCCTTTAATTTTGACTTGAGGAGGTCTTCATCATCAGATTAAGATCTGTTTTGTTCTATTTGAGGTCCGTTCATATAATGTGAACACCTATGTCAAGAAGCTATTCATTGACTACAGCTTAGCCTACTAAATAAGCTCAGTAAAAGATCTGAACTTTGACTTTGGAGCCTCTTCTGAAACTGGATTCTGGACTTCTTAACTCGCAGACTTCAGTTAGTTATAATTGGTCATAAAATAACATTTCTTCCACCTTAACCAGCAATGTTGCCCCTCAGGTTTGAGTGCCCAGTCCCCATTTCCACTCCTTGTACACCTTTGACTTTGGGGCCAAATATAGCCACAACATGATCTTTAAGTTTAATGATGATTTCACTGTTGTCAGCTGGATCAACAACAAAAATGAAGTGATCTACAGGAAAGAGATCGAGAACTTTGCATCATGGGTGTCAGGCCTCGTCCTTAACGTCAAGAGTTACTTGTAGACCTAAGGAAGCAAGGGAATTAACTCTGTCCTCACCAACTGAGTTGCTGTAGGGATTGTCAATGGCTTCAAATTCCTAAGCATTCATATAACCGGCAATCTAATCTAATGCGGTGATCAAGAAAGTACATTAGCATATTTACTTTCTTAAATGTCTGAGAAGGTTGGGCATGTTCACTGAGATTCTCGATCTTCCACAGATGAAAGGATACATCTCGGCATTGTATGCCAACTGCTCTGCTCTTGACAGCCCGTGAGTGGTGAACACAGCTCAATCCATCACAGGCTCATCACTTTCTTCCATCCAGACTATCTTCATGGTGCATTGCAACAGGAAGGCTGGAAATATCATCAAGGTTGCCTGCCACTGTGGCAATTCCCTTTTCTCTATTTTACCTTCTGGGAGAAGCTACAGGAACTTGAAAGGTTGGATGTCCATATTTAAGAACATCTTCTTCCCATTGCTATCTGACTCCTGAACCAATCACCTCTTTCACTCCACACCCCCAGAGATGCTGCCATGTACTCTCACTCTTAACTCCACCTCATTTAGTTATTCCATGATTGTACGTTAATATTATTCTGCTGTATCTGTACTCTTCATTGTCTTCAGCATGGTTTTATGGTATGTGTGCTGTTTACTCTGTAAGCTTCATGTGAACAAGGAAATTCATT
Source organism: Malacoraja senta (assembly GCA_038087875.1). NCBI lineage: Eukaryota > Metazoa > Chordata > Chondrichthyes > Rajiformes > Rajidae > Malacoraja > Malacoraja senta. Next base: position 63,124,862 of record CM075982.1, on the reverse strand, counting down.
GCACCCTGGTGTATATGACAATAAACTAATCTGAGAATTTTCCGAATTCCCAGAAGCCAAACCAAACATGTACGGCATGCCAATTGGCAGCTTCCAGTTATGCATCATGGGTGCACAAAAGTGCTTTTCTTGTTTTGCAATGATTTTGTGCTGTAAGCTATTCCACAGCTCACAATATGCAGGCATCTTGTTTTTGAACTTCTCTGCTCATGATACTAGGGTGACTCAGTGGTGCTGTACATAGTGCAGCTGTCTCACAGTTCCAGTGACCTGGATTTGATTCTGATCTCCAGTCCTGTCTGCATTCAGTTTGTACACTCTCCCTGTGAATGGCTCAGTTTCCTCTGGAGGCTCCTGTTTCCTCCCACATCCCAAAGATATGTTGATTATTAGGTTAATTAGCTAGTGTAAATGACCCCTGATGTTGATAGCTGAGATGAACAAACCAAAAGGGTGTTAATGTGAGAGGAGAGTTTGCAATGAAATAAGTGGGGAAATAGAACTGACAGCACTGCTCTGTGAGCTAGCATAGGTGTGATGGGCCAAATGCCCTCCTTTACATATGTTAAAAGGAAACTTGTGAAGCATCATAAATGTTTGTCACTTTGATTAAACACTTCCACTTGTAGGTTGCCATTCCTGATTAATCTACAAAAAAGATTGATATTTCCTCAGAGATATGCAGGAAATCTAGGAACTCCCTGTTGTTTGCCGATGACAATCTTGAATTTAAGGTGTTGCTAGATTGGGAATTAATATTGACCGTCAAGTTAATGCAGATAACATTGCAATATTTCCTTGGAGATAGGTAGAGAGTAGTGATACCCTGTTGTTTGCTAATGACAATATGGAATTTGAGATGTTGCCAGATTGCGAATTAATATCGACCAGCAAGTTAACGCAGATAACATTGCAATAGCTCCTACAGTGTATACCACAAATGTTACACTTCAAGAAGAGAAGAAAGGAGTAAATTAGTATGTTTATCTTTTTGTTCCAGAGAATTATCCTTTAGAACAGACTTCTGATAGATTTTTTTTTTAAATAATCAATGTAATATTCATTACACAAACTAATATTTTACTATGTAACACAACTAGCAGGTATTTTAATATTGAAGTCATAAAAAAAATCTATACTCTCTGTCTCCTGCCCAGAACAGTTCTGTTATAGTTTAGAGCACAACTAGAACTAATTGTTGATTATTTCAATAAAAGAGGGCAAATTCCTCCCCAGCAGAAATATGTAAGGGTATGAAAACAAGGTTTGTTACTGTCTCTCAGTCAGCCATTCTACAAAGTTATTTTGAATTGTCCAAGATTAAACAGTAGCAGGTCACACCAGCTGCAATTAAACATCGATATTGTCTCCTGCAATTCCAACATTTGGTTCAATTTAGTTTAATATCAGAAGCATGTGTTTATGAAGTGCTCTGAGCTTGCTTCCTGTAATGTGACTGACAGCATGCAAACTAGGAGCTGTCTAAATGATCCAAAATGGCATTGCCTGCCATGTCTTCATAATTCTGCTATTATATAATTACAACAAAGTATTGTTTGTATTTGAAAAAGCATGTAATTAAATTTCTACCATATTCAGTGGCAAATTGAAAGTCATGGAAAATTAAATGTGATTTTTTTCATCTATGGGAAAACACATCTTGCAGTAGGAGAATTCAAATAATGGGGATAGAAAAATAATACCGTTTAGAGAATGAAAACAAGTATATTTCTATCTTCTCTCGCTTCTTCTGTTGTTATGCCACCATACGTGGCGTGACGTGAAAATTATATGTACTCAGAGGCCAATCAGACTGCCAAAATTTAAACTATTTCATGGACGTTCTCAGGATTTTGTGTAGGAAAGAACTGAAGTTTCTGGTTTACACAAAAGATAGACACAAAATGCTGGAGTAACTCAGCGGGTCAGGCAGCATCTCTGGATAGAAGGAATTGGTGAGGTTTCGGGTCGAGACCCTTCTTCATACTCTGACGTTACGGGTCGAGACCCTTCTTCAGACTCGACCGGAAATGCAACCCATAGGTCGGTGGGGGCGCTGCAAGCCGCCACCCTGCCAGCAGCGTGTTAGTTTTTTCAACTTTTTTAAATCTTTTTAGTGTGTCCTAATGTGTGTTTTTGGTGTCTCTCTGTGTGTCTTGTGTGGGGGTGGTGTGGGGGGAAACTGTTTCAGTCGCCTCCTCCACGGAGAGGCGACTTTTACCATGTCACCTCCCCCGTGGCCTAACATCGAGGATCGGTGCGGCCTTTCCCGGAGACGTGCCCGGGGCTTCAGCGGCGGGCGCAACGTGGACTCTTGTCGCAGAGCGGGCGAGCCCTCGCCGGGGGTCGCCGGAGGGGAGTGCTCCGTTCGCTGGCCCGTGGCAGCCTGAAGCCGCGGTCTGCACAGCTCTAGCTGGCGCGGCGTCCACAGCCTGGGATCACTCGTTGGGGACTCGGGAGGAGAAGAAGCTCCGACCGCAGGCCCGCAGCCTACTTCTACTGCGGGCACGGCGGGGACCCCTGGAGAGGAGCTCTGACTGCCGGCCCTGCGGTCTGCGGTGCTTCTGGCTGCAGCGCGGCGGGAACTTTAAATCTTCAGTGATGAATGCTGTGGTGGATTTTTGTGTTAAATTTTTATTGTGTTTTTGCGTGTTCTTTTTTCATTGTACCACTGCTGGCAAATTCATTTCACTTGCACTTTATGTGGTGGCACAGTAGCTACCGCCAAGCGCCACCTCCACCGGTTACGCCTGTGCCGAAGGTCACCTTGGCTGGATGGTGGGCGGACCGGCAGAAAATGCTGAGGTGGCAGCTGGTTCCGCTGTCCGGTCCCGGCTCGCAGCCACCCCAAGTTACTTCCCTCCCTGGCCACAATGCGGTGGCTCCGCGTCCGGAGCGCTGTGGCAACGGTGAATGAGTGAATGAGTTGCTGTCATGATCTCCGACCCAATCCTTCTCAATGCTCCTGCCCTGCCCGCAACTTTACCCCTGGTGGCCCAGCCAAGTTTACTACTTTGTGCAGCCCAGGCTGTGCTGACCCGTGCCAGACTCCCCAGAAACTGTGGAAATGAACTGTCCCCCACCACTCCCCCCCCCCCCCCCCCCACAAGCGGTGCCGTCCTTTTACAACCGCTTCCCACTTCACACAGTTCCAGGGTCAAAGGCGTGGCAGGTTTTAGCGGAGCAGTCGCTACGAGAGTGGCATTGCTTGGCCTAACCTTCGGCCTCCAAGACGCAGGTAAATTTTTCGGGCCTTATTTTAGAGTAACAAAATAGCGTCTTGGATACCAGGAAATATGGTATCTAATACTGCATCTAGAAGGGAGCCCATAAATTTATTGTTCTTTGATCTATTGTGTTCTCTTGGTTTGGATTCCATTTCACAGTGTAAGTCACAACAAACTATTTTTTACTTTAAGAAGGACCTTTACTGTTTTAAACACAAATGTAAGTCTAGAATTTCCTGGCACTGGCAAGCCGCTCATGCGAGCTTCTCACATACTTGCTAAGCCTGCATTTATTTTATTCAAATCCCCAGTGAAAACTTCCACTCAGAAGCCATCTGATCTTCATTGGCAAAGCAAAGTACAGACATAAATCCCATCACGTGGCCGACAGAGAACAAGTCATGCACAGAATAAATAATTCTCACAGCCGGCTAGAGCCTGTCTCTGACTTAGATGATTGTCAAAACGTTCAAGAAGCTTTGACTGTTTGTGAAACATTCAAAGATGATTTACATTTTATTTATAAATCTCACTCTTAAAAACATTTAATTATCTCTCAATCTTCCATATTCTAGGAATACAGTCCTAAAATAAGAAATCTCTTTGTAACTTGTGAAAATTTGTGGGCAATATACTCTTGGTATGATATCCTGGTGGACTAGTTTCAATTTTTGATTCATAAAGAGCAGATCAAAGCTTTTCACAGAATTTTGTGTCCTCAACAATATTTGATTCAAACCTGGCATCACTTCATTTTCTGTTTTATTTCAGTTTTCCAGCATCTGCAGTACTTGTCTTTTCAACGACTGCCAGTATTACTGCACTATCATGAAGGATTTAAGCCAAACCCAAATGGTGATAACTTCTGGAATTTTGTTTCTGGCCTAAACAGCATGGAGGTCACCAAGGACGTTCAATCAAATTAAATGGATGTAATGTTTTTTTAAACATTTGTCAGCTTGTATGAGGCCTGAGAATGGCTGACATGCTGAAAATGGCTTTAACCAATAGACCTGCTTCAGTTTCATTTCTTTCATGCTGATGTTCTCAATTCCTACCAGTCATTTTCCAACTAAATCTAGTCGTTATCATCACAATCTTGCTTTGACCCCATTATAATTTGTGCAGCCACTATCCATCCAAACCTGATTGATTCCCTGATCATTTTGTTTGCCATTCACCACTAATTAAAAGTCCCTGTGGAATCATCTACCCACAAAATCTCTGCCAAAACTTTTTTCACCCAGCTATCTTCTTCCACAAGTCCTCATTCTCTAGAATGGTGGAAGATAATGGACAATGGGCCTTTAAGTTGCAAAATACCTAAGTCTCATTTACACTAAACCTCATGAAGGACCTTATATAAAATTGGTAGGAATGCACTGCAAATGCTGGTTTACACCGAAGATAGACACAAATTGCTGGAGTAACTCAGCGGGACAGGCAGCATCTCTGGAGAGAAGGAATGGGTGATGTTTCGGGTCGAGACCCTTCTTCAGATTAGTTTGATAGCCCTCTACAGTGCCACTTCAAAGCAATACAGTTTCAAGCTCAATATGCTTGCCAACTGTGATAATCAATTATACTCACTGTGATCGTCTGCTTGGCACGGAACTAAAGCCAGTGAACGAACGGCTGCGGTTGAGCCCACTAGAATCAGCAGGAGAGGCAAAGTGCAGTTTCACAGACATTGTCCCTGGGGACAGATATGGATCCTAAAAAGATTAAAAATACATCAAATATGAGACAGTAGAAAAAAATATATATTCCCTGGTCCATGGACAAGGGAAACAAATATTTGAACGGGTGAAGGTTTAAAGAGAGTTACATAAGCAAAGTTATTAATTTTTTATGTTAAGATATTTCTGCTTCTTCCAAAGTTGGAAAAGCACATCTTAGCATCTCATAATATTGAATTTTAACAGTGACATCTGAAGAATCACTGAAGAGATTCAAGCACATGTGATGCCCCTGGAAACTAAAACGATCACATGCAATATTATTACCAATTTAACATTGATTTCTATATAATAGGGCTTCTTAATGTGGACATATTTTAAAATTTCATAAGGCAACCATGTCTTGATAAACTGTAATTTCAGGACAAGCTAGTTTTATTTCTGGAGTATATTTCTCCTTCCAGAAACACCAATAGTCACAGACACACTCAATCTAAAAGTGAAATTAAGAAACTGAGTTTAGTGTATTGTCAAATGCACAAGTACGGTGAGACACAGGTACATACACTCAGACAAGCACACAAAAACAGATTATACATAAATTAAATATAATTTTTAATTAACATTTCTAAAAGAGAGAAGGCGATGCAAAAATAAACAAGACATAAGTGTAAAAATATAATTTGGAAAATAAACAAGTCCACGGTAGTTTGAGAGATGGACCATCGTGCACAAATGCCGAGGTAGGATTAGGGTTATGTTGGTTGGTTCAAGAACCTGATAGTTGAAGGGAAGTAGCTGTTCCTGCACCTGGTAATGTGGGACTTCAGACTTCTGTACCTCCTGCCCGATGATAGTGCTAAAATGAGGTCATGGCCTAGATGGTGGGGATTCTTGAATATAGCTGCTGCTTTTCCTGAAGCAGCTCCACAAATAGATGTCTTCGATGAAGGGGAGGACCATGCCTGTGATGGACTGGGCTGAGTTCACCCTCAGTCATGCTGTGAAGATAGTGTCAATTGACACACATTTTTAAATTTTTGAGAATGTGATGATTTTGTTGTTTGTGCCTAACGTTCAAATGCGCCCAAAACTCTTATTCTTCTTATGGGCAAGTAATTGCAGTGCACTTTGTAGATGGTACACACTTCAGCAACTAAATGCCAATAATGAAGGGAATAAATGTTTAGGTGGATGGTTTAGTGCCAAGCATCTTGGGTGGATTCAACAATGCTCCTGACTTGAGCCATGTAGATGGTGGAAAGCACTTGGGATCTCAAGAAGCGAGTCACTCATCATAAAGGGCCTGTCCCACTTACGCAACCTTTACAGGCGACTGCCAGCACCTGTGATAGGTCACCGAAATTTTCAACAAGTTGAAAATTCAGCGTCGACCAGAAAGACGCTACGACTCTTTGGAGACCTCTCACGACTATACAGGCGACCCCTGGCGACATGTCGTGATGACCTCTCACGACCATAGGAGACCTCTCACGACCATACAGCCTGGTCCAGCTGAGTTTCTGACAATGTAGATTCTCCAGGATATTAATGGTGGGGCTCAGCAAGTTAATGCCATTGAATGCCCAAGAATTTGTGGTCGGATATTCTTGTTGAAGATGGTCATTAACTTGTACATTTATGATATGAATGTTATTTGCCATTTTTGGCCCATACCTAAATGTCACATGAGACATTTATTGCAGGCATGGGCAGCTTCACATGCTGAAGAGTTGAGTATGGAATTGAACAGTGTACAGCTATTGACGAACTTCCCTACTTTCTGACCTCCAGCAACCACAACTGTCTTAACATTGTTCAAGGTATACCTCTAACCACTGGAGTATTTGTCTTTAGACGCTTGCCGACTTTAACGTTACAAAGGCTCCTCATTGACACATATGTCAAGTATTGTCATGCTGACCTCATCTCTGGAGTTTAGGTCTTTTATCCATGCGTTGACCAAGTCAATGATGAGATGTGGAGCCGACTGGTCCCGGTGAAATCCACACTCGACATACGAAGTGTGTAAGTGCCAACCATTAACTTGCACCGAGGTTAAGAGTAGTCTGATTGAGTGCCTATTAGATGGATTGGACTGGCACAGCACACTTAGAAAAGGCCTTTCCTCATGTGACCCTGATTTAGTTGAAGCTGATATTTTGGCTTGAGCACTTCTAAATATCAATCCTCCAGCTCACAAACAAAAAAGTCATTGCTGGACCATGCAGCGACCAATTAATATATCAGCACAGGCACAGATGAATTTCCAATCATTCACCTCCTTAAAATGATCCATTATGTCTTCATTCCACTGCTGAACAGAGTCCATCTTTAACATTTCTTCACAATAGATTTGATCAAAAACAACCACAGCCAGAAACATAACATCCATTACAAAACAGATGACATCCATCTTTACAGCTGAAGGATTTATATTTGGCACAAGTTCAATATGTTAGTGCTGTTTAAAATATGCTGAATATATTTCCCACAATGGCTCCGAACTGACAGACAAAGTACTTAAAAATATCAAAAACATAAGTGCCACATCTCACTGGTGAAAATGCCACATTTACAAAAAGGAACCACAATTTGCAAATCAGTAGGTAGACATATTTTTCTGTCTATCCATCATTTTATTTGTTATAATTTAGCCAATATTTTTACTGCTGTTTTAAGGATCTAGCACAAATCTCTTTTCTTCTTTTATCAATCCTAGCCAAACGCTCAAAGGCAGAAGAAATACTTGTCAATACAAAACTTCAGAGCCACCATAGATGGACACAAAATGCTTGAGTAACTCAGCGGAACAGGCAGCATCACTGGAAAGAAAGAATGGGTGACGTTTTGGGTCTAGACCCTTCTTCAGACAGAACCACCATGATTGAAAGGAATAGAAGGATTTTGATTCTGAAGCAGGATGAAGAATACTGTCTCAAGTACATACACAAGAAGCCAACATATGGCTGTTTTCCTGCATGAGGCTTCAGGATTCTTTGTTGATTATTTATCAAAACAAATGTCAGGGACTGATGGTTCTTCTGGTAGAAAGAAGTGATTCTGCCCAACAGATGCAAGCCAGTATTGGTATTGGTTTATTATTATCACCTGTATCGAGATATGGTGAAAAGCTTTGCTATCCAGTCAACAAGCTATCCAGTTAAATTACACTATACACAAATACAATCAAGCCATACACAAGTACAATAGAGAAAAATCCTAGAGTGCAAAATATAATGTTACAGCATTATAGCATTACAGTTACAGAGAAAGTGAAAAAAGTGCAATGTTCACAATGAAGTATTTTAGGAGATTGGGGCTCCTCTTACCCTTACTCCTTACCCTTATGGGTAGACCGTTTAGTAATTTGATAACAGCGGAGAGGAAGAAATCAGCTCTAGTCAAACACAGCAGTTCCAATAGCCTTATTGGAATGCCCAACAGAAGCCCACATGACCACAACGTGCAAGCTCTTACATGGACAGCAACCAAGGTCAGAAACTGAACCAGGTCCTTAGAGCTCCGAGTCAGCAGTAGTAACTGCTGCATTAATGTGACCCCTTTTCAAAGTACAGCTGCTCCTTGACCTACGATGGGGTTACGTTCCGATAAATCCATCGTAAATCGAAAATATCGAGTCGAAAACGCATTTCATACACTGCGATCACGTGACCGGAAGTGGCGTGCGCCTCGCTGCTGTTGCCGAGCGTTTGCTGATCGTAAAGTCAAAATATCATAAGTCAAAACATCGTGAATCGGGGAGCATATGTATCAATAGACAATAGACAATAGATGCAGGAGTAGGCCATTTGGCCCTTCGAGCCAGCACCACCATCCTTCAGCTCTTTTCTACACATCTTGATTTTCTTTTGATGAGACATGTACATCAAATAATGAGACATGTACATGTACAATGAATGGTTTTAGTAGGTAACCACAAGCAGATTTAAAGTGCTATATTGCTGGAGTGAAAATGATGCCAGATAATATAGGTTGGTGTTTATGTTTTTGTATAAATAGAAATGTAGTTGTTAACATTGAGGTCAGCAAAAAAGTCTTGCACTTCAGGCTTTAGTCTGATAGGGACATTGAAGTAAAAAATATATATATTTAAAATATGTAAATTATTTAAAAAGCGACCATAATTTCAGATTCGTCCATCTTGAGGGTAATTAACTGTCCTTCAGATACAGCCTCATCGGATGAATTGGCCAAGATCGAAAAGTCACATCCTAGGATTTGTGGAGGAGAGCCTGCATTCCATCACTCCAGGAGAACTACTTTCCTATCCAAAATAGTTTGGACACTTCAACGGCATAAACAATCTGGCACTCTTATGACCATTGTTTAATAAACTATAATATTTTTTTCCATTGAATTATATATATATATATATAAATATTAAATGAAAAAATATATTTATATCTGCTATCAATCTCTGCTTCACCCTGAATAATCTTTCTAGCTGGACTAAAATACCTCCGACCTTTGCTGTCATGTACAGGTACACCTGCAAAAGTTAGCATGGTGAGGACAAGGTCTTAGTATAACATGATGTTAGTTTGTTCACTGCCTGGTGCAGACCTAGATTGACAGCTATATTCTTCAGGACTGAGACAGCAACTCAGTAGTTGTGCTACATTTGTGCTAATGGATATTTACAGCACCCATTGTTGTAGATCAATGCAGATGACTTTAAGATGGTGCTGGATCATAGCGACAGTTTACGTGAAGCTTGTCTTAAAACAGCCTTCTATGATGATTGCACCTTATTTTCTATCTGTTTCAGTTTTGAGAAAGTCATTAGATCCAGTGTTGAAAGTCTCCTGTCAATCATCACTAAATCAAAGCAGCTCCGACACTACCCTTGCACCGGTAACGAATAAGCACAACATCGTTGCAGTCAACAGAAAGGTTCACTTGAGGTTTTTTGCACAACTTCAGATTGTACTATAATCTTTGCACCATTCTGCTGCTTTGAATTTGTGTTGTATTTATTGTTGTATAATAGATACATAGATACATAGAAAATAGGTGCAGTAGGCCATTCGGCCCTTCGAGCCTGCACCGCCATTCAATATGATCATGGCTGATCATCCAACTCAGTATCCCGTACCTGCCTTCTCTCCATACCCCCTGATCTCTTTAGCCACAAGGGCCACATCTAACTCCCTCTTAAATATAGCCAATGAACTGGCCTCAACTACCCTCTGTGGCAGAGAGTTCCAGAGATTCACCACTCTCTGTGTGAAAACGTTTTTTCTCATCTCGGTCTTAAAGGATTTCCCCCTTATCCTTAAGCTGTGACCCCTTGTCCTGGACTTCCTCAACATCGGGAACAATCTTCCTGCATATAGCCTGTCCAACCCCATAAGAATTTTGTACGTTTCTAAAATACCCTCTCAATCTCCTAAATTCTAGCGAGTATAAGCCAAGTCTATCCCGTCTTTCTTCATATGAAAGTCCTGACATCCCAGGAATCAGTCTGGTGAACCTTCTCTGCACTCCCTCTATGGCTATAATGTCCTTCCTCAGATTTGGAGACCAAAACTGTACGCAATACTCCAGGTGTGGTCTCACCAAGACCCTGTACAACTGCAGTAGAACCTCCCTGCTCCTATACTCAAATCCTTTTGCTATGAAAGCTAACATACCATTCGCTTTCTTCACTGCCTGCTGCACCTGCATGCCTACTTTCAATGACTGGTGTACCATGACACCCAGTTCTCGCTGCATCTCCCCTTTTCCTAATCGGCCACCATTTACATAATAGTCTGCTTTCCTGTTTTTGCCACCAAAGTGGATAACCTCACATTTATCCACATTATACTGCATCTGCCAAACATTTGCCCACTCACCCAGCCTATCCAAGTCACCTTGCAGTCTCCTAGCATCCTCCTCACAGCTAACACTGCCCCCCAGCTTAGTGTCATCCGCAAACTTGGAGATGTTGCCTTCAATTCCCTCATCCAGGTCATTAATATAAATTGTAAATAGCTGGGGTCCCAGCACTGAGCCTTGCGGTACCCCACTGTCACTGCCTGCCATTGTGAAAAGGACCCGTTTACTCCTACTCTTTGCTTCCTGTTTGCCAGCCAGTTCTCTATCCGCATCAATACTGAACCCCCAATAACGTGTGCTTTAAGTTTGTATACTAATCTCTTATGTGGGACCTTGTCGAAAGCCTTCTGAAAGTCCAGATACAACACATCCACTGGTTCTCCCCTATCCACTCTACTAGTTACATCCTCGAAAAATTCTATAAGATTCGTCAGACATGATTTACCTTTCGTAAATCCATGCTGACTTTGTCCAATGATTTCACCACTTTCCAAATGTGCTGCTATCCCATCTTTAATAACTGACTCTAGCAGTTTCCCCATTACCGATGTTAGACTAACTGGTCTGTAATTCCCCGTTTTCTCTCTCCCTCCCTTCTTAAAAAGTGGGGTTACGTTTGCTATCCTCCAATCCTCAGGAACTACTCCAGAATCTAAAGAGTTTTGAAAAATTATCACTAATGCATCCACTATTTCTGGAGCTACTTCCTTAAGTACTCTGGGATGCAGCCTATCTAGCCCTGGTGATTTATCGGCCTTTAATCCATTCAATTTACCCAACACCACTTCCCGACTAACCTGGATTTCACTCAGTTCCTCCATCTCCTTTGACCCGCGGTCCCCTGCTATTTCCGGGAGATTATTTATGTCTTCCTTAATGAAGACTGTAGATGAGATATGCATGTGCCTTTAACATAGTGACCTCATACCTACTAACCACTCCCCATATCACAAGTATAACTACAACCTCCCCACCCACAGATCGCTCTCTAGTTCCTGTGACAGACCACGTACAGCTAGTGCAATGTATAATGATCCAGTATGAATAAAGATAGTAAAGTAACGATGCCTCGTTAACAATCCTTTACATGGTGTCAAATAACTTACCTTGCGCCTCCTGTTTATCGGTTTATCATTTAATTTTGACCCAGTTTTTTGTTCCCCCCCCAACTGTTTCTTGTTATGGCCTCTTCTGCCCGTAAGCCCGATGCGCTCGTTTTTGATTTCGACATCGCCCTTCGATGGGACATATTCAAACGTGACTTTGAACACTATTTCACGATTGCCCATCCTGGCGCCACCCCCGCTCTCAAAGCCTCCCTGCTTCTCAACTTGGCTGGTCCCGACGCCTTGACTCGCTCTGACTTCTTCGTCTACGCTGCTGGAGAAACAGCACGGGACCCGGTATGTCTGTTGGCTAAGTTTGACGCTATTTGTGACATTCCGACTAATTGCATTTTAGAACGTTTTAAACTGTTAGCGCGGCGTCAGCTCCCTGGGGAATCTGCTGAGAACTATGTCATTGCGCTGCGGGACCTGGGCAGGCGCTGCCGCCTCGACACGTGGACCCCCGATAATGTCATCAGGGACCTACTGGTTTACGGTCTCCGTGATGAGAAGCTCAGGTCCGAACTACTTCGCAAGCCGGATTTGACCTTGGCCGATGCCATGCACGCTACTTGCTTAGCTGACGCTGTTTCCGCGGCGGCGCCGCCGGCTGAACAGGCGATCAACTTTGCCAGCACTCCTAGCTATCTCATGAACGCACCCCAGTCGCGATCCCCGGTGTCGCTCGCTGCTCGAGGGGGACGCGCCCCGGGGTTCGGTGCTGCTACAAGGGGAGGCACCCAGCAAAGGTGCCCTAATTGCAACTTCACAACTCATCAGTTCAATGTATGCCCTGCTCTAGGGAAGAATTGCAATTCCTGCAATAAGTTGAACCATTTTGCTGCAGCTTGTCGTTCCCGTGGGAAGCCTGTCGCTGCTCGAAGGCAAAATTTAAACAACCTTCTACAGTCGGATAATGAGCTCAGCTCCCAGCACTATTCCGATGAACATTCTGTTCCTACATCTAACTCCTCTCAGGGGGAGACCAGCTTGTTTACCGTGGTGGACGCACCTGCTATGATAACGGATCCTTCTGTGCAAGTCACTGTGAACAACTCGACCTTCACGGCCAAAATCGACACTGGGGCGGTTACCAATGTTATGTCAACATCCCTTTTCAACCAGATAAGAACTAATGAGCAGATATTTTCTCAGAGCTCAAACCTGCATGCCTACGGTGGGGAGATCCTTACTCCTGTGGGCAAGGCCACACTACACTGTAAGATACTGAAGGCCACTCGGCCCCTCACCTTCTTTCTCCTCAATCGAAGATGCGTTCCCCTGCTGGGGATCCAGGCATGCCAGGAAATGGGACTGGTGTCCTTCCACCGGGACATCCACCACGTGCAGGCTCTTATGGACCCGCTGGCCGATTATCCCGACCGCCTTGATGATAAACTAGGCAAACTACCCTGCAGCTACAAGATTGAAGTGGACCATAAGATCGTTCCTGTGGTCCATGCTCCTCACCGTATTTCCTTCGCCATGAGGGACAAAGTGGAGGCTACCCTACACAGTATGGTACAAATGGGCGTCCTAAAGGCGGTCGTCGAGCCCACCAGCTGGGTCTCTTCCATGGTTGTTGCTGCTAAAAAGGACATGAGTGAGATACGCATCTGCATCAACCCCAGAGACCTCACTACCCTATGAGAACGGTGGAAGACGTCGCTGCACAGGTTGGTCCAGCAACGGTTTTTTCGGTCCTCGATGCCAAAAGCTCATTCTGGCAGATACCACTGGACGAGCGGTCGTCCATTTTGACAACCTTCGCCACCCCCTACGGAAGGTTTCGGTTCCTCCGAATGCCCTTCGGAATCAACTCTGCCAGCGAGGTATTCCAGCGAACCATGGAACAGTTGTTTTCAGATCTGCCTTGCGCCATAATTGTTGACGACATCCTCGTTTACGGTAAGGATGTTGCCGAACACGATGTCAACCTCCGCCTAATCCTGGACCGGGCCAGGCAAATCAACTTGAAACTGAACCCCAAGAAGTGCCGATTCCGCGTCTCGGAGGTCACCTATGTTGGACATGTATTCACCGCTGAGGGGCTAAAGCCAGACCCGCAGAAAACGGCTGCCATCTCAGGGATGCCTCCTCCTACTAACGTGGCAGGCCTGCAACGCTTCCTCGGCTTGGTAAACTACCTGGGGAAGTTCATCCCCGACCTCAGCGAGCTCAGCGCTCCCCTGAGGGATCTGATCAAAAAGGACACTTCCTGGCTTTGGTTACCCAATCATCAGAAGGCATTTGACATTCTTAAGTCTAAACTGATCAGCACACCCACGCTCAAGTTCTTTGACCTGCAGCGTCCCATTGTCCTCACCTGCGACGCCTCTCAATTCGGACTCGGTGCCGCCTGCCTCCAGGTCCATGACGGCCTGCAGCTGCCTGTCTCCTTCGCGTCCCGCACCATGACCACCACCGAACAGCACTACGCGCAGATTGAGAAGGAGCTACTGGCCGTGGTGTTTGCCTGCTCCAAATTCCGGGACTACATCGTGGGCAACACTTTCACCGTTGAAACTGACCATCAACCACTTGTTACCATCCTCAACAAACCGATCCATGTGGCCTCATCACGTCTGCAGCACATGCTGCTGCAGCTCCAGCGTTTCACGTTCACGGTGGTTTATCGTAAGGGGAAGGACATGTTCGTAGCCGACACGTTGTCTCGCGCCCCGCTGACGTCCACTGCTCGCCACCAATACGAAATGTCTGAGTTACTAGTACTACGATTGAACTTCGTCCCCTCGCCACAGATGAAGTCCCTGGTTGAACACACTACCAACGACCCTGCCCTGCAACAGCTGTCTGCCGTCATCCGGCAGGGCTGGCCTGACCGTCGCTCGGCACTGCCGGCTGGAGCCGTGCCCTACTTCCTGATTCGGGACGAGCTCGTATTGCACGACGGCGTGGTGGTGAAGGGTCACAAAGTGGTCGTGCCCGCGGCGCTGCACGACCGATATTTTCAAGTCGCACACCGCGGTCACACTGGGGCCGAAGCCACTTTGTCTCTCGCCAAGAGCCAGTTCTATTGGCCGGATATGGCCAAGTACATCCGGGAGAGGGTCTCATCGTGTTCCACCTGCAACAGCCGCGCCCCCCATCAGCAGCGTCAGCCGCTTCTACAGCAGCCCGCGCCCGGACTGCCCTGGATGGCGCTCGCCACAGACATTTTCGAGTGGCGGGGCAAACATTTCCTGGTACTCGTTGACTCCTACTCCAGCTGGTTTGTGGTTGACCGGCTGCCTTCCGTGACTTCTTCGGCCGTCATCGACAGGTTGTACCCTCACTTTAGCACTTTTGGCCCCCCGGCAAGCTTGCAGTCGGACAATGGCAGCCAGTTCACGAGCTCCGAGTTTAAAGCGTTCGCTTCCAGATGGAACTTTCGCCATTTCACCAGCAGCCCGGAGTACCCGCAAAGCAACGGTTTGGCCGAGCGCGCAGTCCGCAGTGCTAAGCACTTGTTGGAACAGTGTGGTGGCATTAACTCCGACTTCCACCTGGCCCTCCTCAGCCTTCGGAACATTTCCCGCGACTCTGCCATGGGTTCACCTGCTCAGCGGCTCCTGTCTCGCGCTACCAGGCTCCCACTCCCGGTGGCCCAGCGCTCCCTCATACCCTCGGTCCTCCCACCTGCGGCGGTTCAGAAATGAATTGCCTTCAGGCATGACGTCCAAAAGCGTTCCCATGACAGGTCCTGCCACCCACTGCCGCCCCTCTTCCCCGGTCAAGTAGTCCGTATGCAGACCACTCCCGGTCACTCCAAGCTCGCTACTGTCGTCGGCTCTGCGGGGTCGCCCAGGTCCTATTTCGTCGACTACGCTGGGACCATTTACCGACGGTCCCGCCAGCACCTTCGGCTCGTCCACGAGCCGCGTCCTCCTGCCGCCGATCCCTTTGCTCCCCCGCTGCCTGTTTCGCGTCCAGCCGTTGCCCTGCCCGTGATTCCTGACATGCCTCGCTCTGCTCCTCCTTCGCCCCCTCCGCTCCATCACACTCCGACTAGTCCTCGCTCGCCCCCCCGCGCTCTTCCCGGTCCCGGCCCCGCATCCCCTCCGGGTAGTTATTCAATTGGTCCGCCATATCCTTGTTCCCCATGATCAATTCACCTGTATCTGACTGCAAGGGACCTACATTTGTTTTAACTAATCTCTTTCTCTTCACATATCTATAAAAACTTTTGCAGTCAGTTTTTATGTTCCCTGCCAGTTTTCTTTCATAATCTATTTTCCCTTTCCTAATTAAGCCCTTTGTCCTCCTCTGCTGGTCTCTGAATTTCTCCCAGTCCTCTGGTATGCTGCTTTTTCTGGCTAATTTGTACGCATCATCTTTTGCTTTGATACTATCCCTGATTTCCCTTGTTATCCACGGATGCACTACCTTTCCTGATTTATTCTTTTGCCAAACTGGGATGAACAATTTTTGTAGTTCATCCATGCAGTCTTTAAATGCCTTCCATTGCATATCCACCGTCAACCCTTTTAGAACTAATTGCCAGTCAATCTTGGCCAATTCACGTCTCATACCGTCAAAGTTACCTTTCTTTAAGTTCAGAACCGTTGTTTCTGAATTAACAATGTCACTCTCCATCCTAGTGAAGAACTCAACCATATTATGGTCACTCTTGCCCAAGGGGGCACGCACAACAAGACTGCTAACTAACCCTTCCTCATTACTCAATACCCAGTCTAGAATAGCCTGCTCTCTCGTTGGTTCCTCTACATGTTGGTTTAGATAACTATCCCGCATACATTCCAAGAAATCCTCTTCCTCAGCACCCCTGCCAATTTGATTCACCCAATCTATATGTAGATTGAAGTCACCCATTATAACTGTTTTGCCTTTGTTGCACGCATTTCTAATTTCCTGTTTGATGCCATCCCCAACTTCACTACTACTGCTAGGTGGCCTGTACACAACACCCACCAGCGTTTTCTGCCCCTTAGTGTTTCGCAGCTCTACCCATACCGATTCCACATCCTCCAAGCTAATGTCCTTCCTTTCCACTGCGTTAATCCCCTCTCTAACCAGCAACGCTACCCCACCTCCTTTTCCTTTCTCTCTATCCCTCCTGAATATTGAATATCCCTGGATGTTCAGCTCCCAGCCTTGGTCACCCTGGAGCCATGTCTCCGTGATCCCAACTATATCATAATCATTAATAGCTATCTGCATGTTCAACTCATCCACCTTATTATGAATGCTCCTTGCATTGAGACACAAAGCCTTCAGGCTTGTTGTTACAACGCTCTTACCCCTTATACAATTATGTTGAAAAGTGGCCCTTTTTGATTTTTGCCCTGGATTTGTCTGCCTGCCACTTTTACTTTTCACCTTGCTACCTATTGCTTCCGCCCGCATTTTACACCCCTCTGTTTCTCTGCTCACCCATTTAAGAACCCCACCACCTCTTATTCTCTGTTTATTATTGTTTTCTTCTTTCCCCCCTACATGTTGGGTCTGAGTGCTTTCCTTCTCTGCCTCCTGCCTCACACACTGTCTAATAGCTTTCTCTATTTGAGTCCCCCCCCCCCCAACCATTCTAGTTTAAAGTCTCCCCAGTAGCCTTTGCAGATCTCCCCGCCAGGATATCGGTCCCCCTCAGGTTCAAGTGCAACCCATCCTTTTTGTACAGGTCGCACCTTCCACAAAAGAGGTCCCAATGATCCAGAAATTTGAATCCCTGCCCTCTGCACCAGTCCTTCAGCCACGCATTTATCCTCCACCTCGCTCCATTCCTACTCTCACTGTCGCGTGGCACAGGCAGTAATCCCGAGATTGTTACCTTTGCTGTCCTTCTCTTTAACTCCCCTCCTAACTCCCTAAATTCTCCTTTCAGGACCTCTTCTCTTTTTTTACCTATGTCATTGGTACCTATATGTACCACGACCTCGGGCTCCTCTCCCTCCCCTTCCAGGATATCTTGGACACTGTTTCCTCTATGAGCTCCCTCGTATATATATAATAATAAACTAATTTCAACCTGAAACTGAATCCGATCCCATGCTTTCTCTCATGTGTTGTTCAAAATGGAGAAGTACTGATTCAGCAGCTGAGGGATTAGCTTTTCTTTTCATGTTTGACGATACTATAAAACTTCAGAGTGTCTAGATTCAATGTTGAGGATAACCAGGCTAAAATATCTTGCCTGTGTAGTACTGAACCACTAACAAAATGTGTCTACTGTGCTAGTGCGCAGGATTGATGGAAAAATCTGACACAATATCTGCAAGCAATGATTCACTGCTCATTTGAATGTCATAGGTTTGTTGAATAGATTGTGGGTCTGCTCTCTCAATTTAGACATGACCCCAGAGGCTCACATGAGAGCTTTACAAAGTCAACAAGGCTGGGAATTATTTCAGCATGCCTAAATTCAGTGCCGAAGTTTACTTATATTCAAATGTACAACTGAGTGGCTCAATTGGCCACTTTAGACAGCTGTGGGTCTGAAGGCACACGGCCCAGACCAGGTAAGGATGGTGGATTTCCTCTTCTGAAGATCTTGGAGGTGAATCTGTAGGTGATGGTGTCCACATGCACTGCTGTCCTTGTTCTTCTTGCTGGTGGAGGTCAAGGGTTTGGGAGGTATTGTGGGAGTAGCCTGGGTGAACAACATGTACAATGATATTGTTCCATACAATAATGTGAAAGTATTGTTGACTTCCACCAACAATACCCATCTTCCTTTGAGTGATATGTAATTCCAACTACTGGAGTGATTTCCCTTTTTGAAGCCTATTGAATTCAACACTACTGGAAGAGCACCTTAATGCTACATTCGCTCAAATGTTTCCTTGTTGCCTAGGGTAGTCAATCTCCTCTCTATTAATCTCCAACATTCAGCTCTTGTATCCATGTTCTGTCCAACAATAAAGGTTCTGTATTTGTGGGCAATGTGTGGCAACCAAGTACAGAACTACCTAGCATCATTATGCTTTTTCCCAGATCAAGGACAAACTATTTTTTACTTTCTATTTCCAAGTTTTTAACCAGTTAAGTTAAAGAACTTGCAAAATCAACAAAGCAAGTATAGAAGTTAACACATTTTCCAAATGGAAATACTTCTTTTTTGTGACAGCTGATGGTATATCTTCCCTCAGCTGGGTCAGCGTTTGACTACGACAGTAGTGTTTGACACTTCACTGAAATTAGTCATCTAGGCTCAAAGAATCATGTGAAACTGGGCACCTTTTCTTAATATCTCAAACAAATAGCTTAGTTTACCTTCATATTCTGGCTGCCAGTGTTCAGCTTGGTGATGTCAACTGCCATAACACCCAAAACCTACGTTCTGTCTTTAGATCCAACAGCCAAGAAAGCATTCCAATGCCTCTACTTCTTGAGGAGGCTGAGGAAATCTGGCATGTCTCCAATGACACAAACTTTTACAGATGCCCATGGACAGCATACTGTTGGGCTGCATCACAGTGTGGTTTGGAAACTGCTCTGCCCAAGACCACAAGAAATTGCAGAAAGTTGAAAACGTACCCCAGTCCATCACGCAGACCAGACTACTCACCATTGATTCTATCTACACTTCATGCTGCCTCAGAAAAACCGCCAACATAATTAAAAACATCTCACCCAGTCACTCTTTCGTCTTCCCATCTGGCAGAAGGTATAGAAATTTGACGATCCAACCAACAGACTCAGGTACAGCTCCTTTCCTTCTGTTATCAGTCTTCTGAACGGTCCTTCCATAAGCACAGGTATCGTCCGATTCACTTCCACCCCATTGCGGACATTGGACATTGTGTGTGGAAATAATGCCCTACAATGTTGAGAACTGTATCCTGCACTCTGTATCTTCCACTTTGCTCTATCTATTTCATTTGAGTTTGACTTGATTGTATTTAGGTATAATATTATCTGATCTTTTTGGATAGCATGCAAAACAACGTTTTTCACTGTAACATAGAAACATAGAAAAATAGGTGCAGAAGTAAGCCGTTCGGCCTTCGAGCCAGCACCGCCATTCAATATGATCATGGCTGATCATCTGAAATCAGTACCCAATTCCTGCTTTATCCCCATATCCCTTGATTCCTTTAGCCCTAAGAGCTAAATCTAGTTCTTTCTTGAAAACATCCAGTGAATTGGCCTGCCTTCTGTGGCAGAGAATTCCACAGATTCACAACTCTCTGGGTGAAGAAGTTTTTCCTCATCTCAGTCCTATATACCCCTTATTTATAAACTGTGACCCCTAGTTCTGGACTCCCCCATCATCGGGAATGTTTTTTTCTGCATCTAGCCTGTCCAATCCTTTAAGAATTTTATATGTTTCTATAAGATCCCCTCTCATCCTAAATTCCAGTAAATACCAGCCCAGTCGACCCTTTCTTTCATCATATGTCAGTCTCACCATCCCGGGCATTACCCTGGTGAACTTGCGCTGCACTCCCTCAATAGCAATAATGTCCTTCCTCAAATTAGGGGACCAAAATTGCACACAATACCCCAGGTGCGGTCTCACCAGGGCCCTGTACAATTGCAGTAGGACCTCCTTGCTCATAAATTCAAATCCTCTCGCAATGAAGGCCAACATGCCATTAGTTCTCTTCACTGCCTGCTGTACCTGCATGCTTACTTTGGTATACGTGACAATAATAAACCTGAACCTAAACCAGAACATGGAGGCATCTATTAACTGTATTTTAGTAGCTACATGATCAGCTGCAACCTTATGTGAAATGGAACTTCTGTGAATCTGGGATAGTATATTAATGGAATACTACTCTGAAACTAATTTGGTTTAGAAAGTAACCTGACAATAATTTCCTTGAAAACTAAATCTGTCTCTGCTTGGACTAATTATAACCAGATCAATAATTGCTTAGAAGCAAGACAATCTTAAACAGATGTTCATTTTATTCAGTCTCTGCAGGAGACCACTGTATTAAATTATGGCTGAAAATACACATCTCAAAGTTAGTTGCCAAAATATGCATTGTTTTAAAGTGGCAATGTACAGTGGACTAAGTTCTCAAATTGTCAACAAAAAAAACCCTCGCCTGTGTCCACCTATTACCTGCCACGCTTTGTCCTGGCTCTCCTGCCTTCCAGCATTCTTACCTCCCTACAATCAGTTGGAAGAAGGGTCCCAACTTGTAACACCATCTGTCCATGTTCTCCAGAGATGCTGCCTAACCCGCTGAATTACTCCAACACTATGTGTCTTTGGGGTTCTGTTGTAACCCTAATTTTGTGGATTATACATTTATTGGAGAAACTGTTTAAATTTAATTTACATTCACTTCAATGGAATGAAATTGAGGTGTTATTGTCTTGGGTAGCTAAACCACATCAGCTTTAAAATCAGGCTGACAAGTTTTCCAGTATGTTTTCATACTAAAAGCTTTGCTTCTGAGACAAATGCAATGTCAGTACTTGGAATCTTTGGTTAATTTTGCCTTAATACTGTATGTCCATGCCTAGCTGTAAAGTAGAGCAATGAATCACTGTCACTATGCTAATGAATGTGACGCCAATTAGTCACAATTTCTAATGGGAAATATCCACTTATAGAACTTTTGTGTATTCATTAGCAGCACTCAATCTTCAGGCAGTCTAGTTAAACTTCTATGCCGTGGAGCAGTTACACACAGATTCAATACTTGTCCACTCCCCTTAACCCCCTACACTATGAATTTTTAATCCGAGACACAATTGGTTTGGGAATATTTGCTGAGAAGAAAAGTCCTTAGCTCACCACTGTTAATGCAAATCCACAATCATATCCGTGTTCAACATATTGGAGCAGTTATACTGTTAATAAAATATGTTACCTTTACATTTACAGGCTATCATAAATCATGCAGCGCAGAAATAGGCCTTTTGGTCCATCACGTCCATGCTGACCTTATTGCCATTCTATACATCCCATTTTCCTTCAATAGGACCATATCCTTCTATGCTTTGCCTAGTTAAGTGTCCCTTAAATGTCCCTTAAGTGTCCCTAGCTAAATGGCCCTTAAACATAGTAATTGTATCCGTTTCCACTATCTCATCCAGCAGAACATTCCAGACATTAACCATTCTGTGTAAAATACCTACCCTTGAGTTCCCCTTGAAAACTTCTTGCTCTTACCTTAAATATATGTCATCCTGTTTTTAATAAGTCAGCCATGGGGAAAAAAAGTTTCACCATCTAAGCATCTCCTAATTTTATATACTTCTGACAGGTCACCTCTCAACCTCCTTTGTTGCAATGGAAACAAGCCAACCTTTCAAATATCTGCCCATAACTAAAGCTCTCCAATCCAGGGAACATACTCGTTAATTTCCTCTGCACGATCTCCAGTGCAATCACATCTTCCTTCTACTAACAACCAGAACTTGTATACAATGCAACCTAATCAGCGTTTGGTAAAGTTGCAACATATTGTCCCTCCTCTTATATTGTCTGCTCACTCTTATGTTAATAGTGTCTCATTGTATCTTCTTATCTAAATTAGATTTGATGACATAATATCCCACATTT
Source organism: Malacoraja senta (assembly GCA_038087875.1). Lineage (NCBI taxonomy): Eukaryota > Metazoa > Chordata > Chondrichthyes > Rajiformes > Rajidae > Malacoraja > Malacoraja senta. Next base: position 63,102,517 of record CM075982.1, on the reverse strand, counting down.
TAAAAGATATTTCCTGCACACTTGCTTCAAATCTTAGAAAACCTTAGTTGTTCAATTTAGGTTGAACACCAGCTAATTACCCACAAATAAATGGGTCCCAGCTCTATTCAGGTAACACTATCCAAATTGTCCCACCTCTCACGGAAATATTCCTGATGTCTCAGAAATCTAAGGCTCTCCCTCTATCATATCCCAGTTATACCATCACATGCTCTATCCTCCTATTTTTGCACTGACTAGCTCATGGTAAAGAGCGTACAGGAACTGGCCATTCAGCCCACAATGTCTGTATTGAACATGCTGCCAAATTAAATTAACCCTTTCTGGTTGCATGTAATCCATACCACTCGATTCTCTGCATATTCCTGTATCTGAAAGCATTTTCAACACCACTGTTGTATCTGCCTCCACCACCACCCCTGGCAATAAATTCCAGGTATCAACCATTCTGCATAAAAAAACTCCCCCTGCACATCTCATTTAACATTTCCCCCTCTGATCGTAAAGCGATGCCCTCTGGTATTTGATATTAACATCATGGCAAAAAAAAGGTTCTCTATTCCTCTCATCATTTTATAAACTTCTATCAGATATCTCGTCTGCCTCTGAAGCTCCAGAGAAAACAAGCTGAGTTGGTCCAACCTCATTATAGCTAATACCCACTTAATCCAGGCAGCATCCTGGTAAACTTCTTATGCACCTTCTTCAAAGTCAGCAATTCTTCCTGTATTGGGGCAACCTGAACTGTACTTAATATCTTGGAGAATGACCTGTAGCAGTTCTAGTCTACGACGCAATTTCAGGCAGCACCTTCTTGACATGAGGGCAAAATCTCTACAATGGCATTAACAAAGTGGCAGTGGTAGGATCACAATTATTATCCTACTGAATTAGAGCAGATTCATGTGCCACCTCATCAATTACCATTTTCTTTGGCCTCAACAAGAATTAACTATTGGAGTCCTATTATATGCTTGTCAAACTTCTGCCTTTAATATCTCTGGATGAAGTTGTGCAAAATCATCCAAAATCATGATATTAAGAGACATGAAAGCACGAGTTTGATTTTCTGGTACCTCCACTTCTATGCCGGTTATAGATCAAGAGTCAAGTGTTTCATTGTTATATGTACAGAAAACAGAACAATGAAATTCATACTTGCAGCAGCACAACAGGTCGGTAAACATAGTACTCATAGTTAACACAATAAACAAAAAAAAGTTCAATAAATTAAAAAATAGATATATTAATGCAAACAGAGGTCAGGCAATGGCGATAGTTCATAGTTTATGGTGTTCAAGGAAGATGCTGTTCTTGAACCCGAACATCACAGTTTTTATACTCCTATACCTTCTTCCTGAAGGCAGGAGTGAAAAGAGAGCATTGTCTAGGTGGTGAAGGTCATTGATGATGCTAGCTGTCTTCTTGAGGCAGAGCCTCCTATAGATCCCTTTGATGGTGGTGGTGGTGGGGGGTGGGGGAGATCATGGACCGGGTGGTGTCCACCACGTTTTGCAATCTCCTACATTCCTGAGGTTTCGAGTTACCGAACCAATGCATCCAGTCAATATGCTCTCTACCATCCACCTGTAGAAGTTCAAGAGAGTATTCGCTAACTTACTGAATCTCCGCAATCTTTTGAGAAAGTAGAGGTGTTGATGGGCTTCCTTTATGCTGGCATGTGCCAGGCCTATGACAGATCTTCAGAAATATGCAGGCCCAGAAATTTGAAGTTGTTGACTCTCTCCACCACCAACCCATCGATGAAGAAAGGTTTGTGCATTCTTGGTATTTTTCTTCGAAAGACAACAATCAGCTCCTTGGTTGTACTGATGTTGAGAGCAATTTTGTTGTCTGGCACCATTCAATCAGACAATCTCCCTCCGACTCTCTGACTCATCATCATATGTTTCTATGTTTCTATTACCTGTAATTCATCCAACAACAGTGGTGTCGACGGTGAATTTAAAGATAGAGTTGGAACTGTGTCCGGTTACACAGTCATGGGTACAGAGTAAGTAGTGCAGGGGACCGAGTACTCATCCTTGAGGTGTCCCTGTACTAATGGTTATCAAGGAGATCTGCACCCAGGATAAGGTGTTCCACACCAGGGCATCAGAGATGTCCTCATTCTTCCCCTCTTCTACTATAGATGAGGCTCTCACCAGGGTCTCTTCTATATCCCATAACTCTGCTCTCACTCCCCATCCCCCCACTCATAACAAGGGTAGAGTCCCCCTTGTCCTCACCTTCCACCCTACCAGCCGTCACATACAACAAATAATCCTCCGACATATTCGCCACCTCCAACGGGATCCCACCACTGGCCACATCTTCCCATCTCCTCCCCTGTCTGCTTTCTGCAGAGACCGCTCCCTTCGTAACTCCCTGGTCAATTTGTCCCTTCCCACCCAAACCACCCCCTCTTCTGGCACGTTCCCTTGCAACCGCAGGAAATGCAACACCTGTAGCTTTACCTCCCCCCTTGACTCCATTCAAGGACCCAAGCAGTCTTTCCAGGTGCGGCAGAGGTTCACCTGCACCTCCTCCAACCTCATCTATTGCATCCGCTGCTCTAGGTGTCAGCTGCTCTACATCGATGAGACCAAGCATAGGCTTGGCGATCGCTTCGCCCAACGCCTCCTCTCGGTTCGCAATAACCAACCTGAACTCCCGGTGGCTCAGCACTTCAACTCCCCCTCCCAATCCGAATCCGACCTTTCTGTCCTGGGCCTCCTCCATGGCCAGAGTGAGGCCCACCGTAAATTGGAGGAGCAGCACCTCATATTTCGCTTGGGCAGTTTACACCCCAGCGGTATGAACATTGACTTCTCTTATTTCAGGTAGTCCCGGCTTTCTCCTCCCCTTCCCAGCTCTCTCTCAGCCCACTCTCTCCTCCCCCCCCCCCCCCACCACCCTCACATCGGTCTGAAGAAGGGTTTCGACCCAAAACGTTGCCTATTTCCTTTGCTCCATAGATGCTGCCTCACCCGCTGAGTTTCTCCAGCATTTTTGTCTACCTTCGATTTTCCAGCATCTGCAGTTCCCTTTTAAACAGTTTGGAGAGGATGATAGTTTGGTACTCTGAGCCATAGTTGATGAACAACAGAGAATGTATTACTAGGTAAACTCAAGTGCAACCTTCCTGGTGGTCTCTCTGAAAACACATGCTTTCCTCTTGATAGGTTGAATATAGAAGCGTAAAGATGGAGAAGCCAGTATGTGAATGTGATGGTCAGAGTAAATGACAAGTGATAACTGAAAACTGCTGTCCTGCAAAGCATTTACCGTTTCACACCAAACTCCTGATTGCACTGCACGGACCTTTACTATCTGACTCTTGCCTGTAAGTTTTACAAACATACTGAATCAGAATATACTTGATGTACTCATTCTATCTTAGAGGACAGAGCATTGATTGCCACATACCTGTTGAAGTCTGCATGGCCCGTCCTGAGCTATGAATAGAACAAACTGAACACTTGCGATCGTTTCGCCGAACACCTCCGCTCGGTCCGCAATAACCAACCTGACCTCCTGGTGGCTCAGCACTTCAACTCCCCCTCCCATTCCATATCCGACCTCTCTGTCCTGGGTCTCCTCCATGGCCAGAGCGAGAAACACCGGAAATTGGAGGAACAGCACCTCATATTTGGGGAGTCTGCATCCTGGGGGCATGAACATTGAATTCTCCCAATTTTGTTAGCCCCTGCGGTCTCCTCCCCTTCCTATCTCTCCCTCAGCCCTCGGGCTCCTCCTCCTTTTTCCTTTCTTCTCCCTGCCCCCCCCCCCCCCCACCCCCTATCAGTCTGAAGAAGGGTTACGGCCCGAAACGTTGCCTATTTCCTTCGCTCCATAGATGCTGCTGCACCCGCTGAGTTTCTCCAGTATTTTTGTGTACCTTCGATTTTCCAGCATCTGCAGTTCCTTCTTAAACACTAAATCTTTGGCTATCTGCTTCTTTTTCTTGGCAGGTAATATGGAGTAAATTTAGACTCACACCTCACAAATTCTCAGAACCCTTCTCTCAAAATTGTGGGATTTTAACATGAATGACAGGTTCCAGAGTAGCCAGGAAATCCATCAAGTTACAAAACTATATTTTCTTCTTCTGAGTTTTCAAATGTTGATTCTGCAGTTTTTTTCAGTAACGCTTTTTTTAATTGTTCTTGTTTTGTGTCACATAGTAGGAGATGATAAATAATTCTTTATGACTGAAAATCACACAGTCAGAATTGCTTCAAACTATTCAATTAATTGCCAAGACCCACAGATTGAACGGATAGCTGTTATGGCTTCAGCAGTTAAAAAGCCCTGGAAAATCAATATAATGCTATGGTTATATTACTTAATATATATGTGTTTTGATAATATACCCAAGAAAATTCCTTTTAAGGCAAGACCTACTATGATATCATGTGTACTGGACCTTTGATAAACCCTGAACTGGCCACCACTCAAGAACTCTTATCAAACATCCCTAAACCTCCCACAATCCATCCTTCCCAATGCAATTTGACTGCAGCTGTACTGCTCCTTTGAGCCAAAAAGATGCAGATCCTTCAAGTGGATTAATATCTGAGTTCTAGGAGAGTGATTTTCTTGACTTAGCCTTTACAGGAAAATCATGCATGTGTGAATAAAGAAAGCATTAATAATTTGAATTTTCGTCACTAATATTCAAATGTATTGCAGCCTCCCTCTCTCTTATCAGTGAGTCATTTATCACTGTTTCCAAGAGATAAGACCATGGAGCAAAAGACCATGAATGATTTTCCACAAAAGTGCTCCGCATACTATTTAGACCTTTCCCATTTGAACGTGGCTCTGAATTTACTGTTTCGGACATTTCAGCAGAGTCATTTTCTTCTCGCCTGCTAAAATTTATGAAGATCTATGAAGATCTATGAAGATTATTCAGTAGGGGATATTCTACAGAGAACTTCAAAGTTAATGAAAGTTTAAAAAAATCAATAATTGTCCATTAAATGTTAAATGATTCACACCTATCATGTTACTTTTTCTTAGGCAGTTTCTTGGAGTTGAAGATGACATAATATAGTTTACTGGGTCTGAGTAACAAACCTCCCATGAGAGTGGAGCTAATTTTAGAACTAATGGGAAATCTTTCCCTACAGAGACGACACTTCAGAATCAAGATCAACCAAACCTCAGTGATCTGATGTGTGGGTGAGGTTTGCATTCTCAGAGGCCGAGTCAACTTGTCAACACCCTAATTGAAACATATGAGAGAATAGCTTTACAATCAACATCTGCAAGACTAAGGTCCTCTGCTGACACGCACCGCACTGCCTTCTGTCAAAAAACAGATTATAATGAGACCTTGGAAAGTCTGGACTACTTCCCATATCTCAGGGGCCATCACATGGGGAAGGCAAACATCAATAAACTGCCCTCAATACACTAGCTCAGCCTTTGATTAATTAAGAAAAAGTGTGTTTGTTGATCATGACCTCAGACCTGGCACAAAACTCATGGCCCTCTAGGCACCATCATCTCTGTCTTCCTCTATGCTTCTGAGTCTTGGACCAACTCCTGTCGGCACCTGAAGCCACTGGAACTAGCACTAGTGCAGACTTATTGGCTTCATGCCTCAGCACATGTGCTAAGTTCACTTAAGGCGAGCAAGCACAACCCAAAGTTAGCTAGCTCTTCTTAAAGGCTAGGTGAGGAACATTGCAGAGCTTTAACAAATGGAACCCATAGAATAATATAATCTGATAAATAGAGGACTCCAGTTATCTGGCACTGTACTAGAGACCATGGTGAAGGAAGTACAAAATAGGAGAGTTGAGAATCATCTATATTGAACATATCTGTGTGAGGGAGCCTTCGAGAAAATGCTATGAAAGCCATGGGAGGAGAGTTGCATCAGTCAATGCCAGGTACAAATCGCTGAGGAGTTGTTTGCAATTCTGCAAAAAAATGCATTTTAGTTATTTGTGCTCAATGTACCACAGTTACTTCACTCATCTTCCAGCAGTTATACAACCATAGAACCACAGAGGTCAAGGGCACTGAAACAAGGTTTTTAGCTCAACAAATTCACACTGACCTTCAAATACACATCAATCACATATCATTCTCCCCACATTCCCATCAACAACCCCAGATTCTACCACTAATCTGCGCACTATAATGGGTTTAACCCAATTGTTGCAATTAAATTTTGTTTGTTGAGTTTGAATAGAGACCCAAAGAAGTATTTTCCCCTTAAAATCATGTCAAGGAAATCTAAAAAGGGACAAATATAATAACATTTAAATTTAAGGTAGACAAAAATGCTGGAGAAACTCAGCAGGTGAGGCAGCATCTATGGAGAGAAGGAAATAGACAACGTTTCAGGTCGAGACCCTTCTTCAGACTCGAAGGAAATAGGCAACGTTTCGGGTCGAGACCCTTCAGAGACATTTAAATCTAAGTCTCTTGCCCAGAGTAGGTGAATTGAGGACCAGAGGACACAGGTGATGGGGAAAGGATTTAGTAGGAATCTGAGGGGTAACTTTTTCATACAAAGGGTGGTGGGTGTATGGAATAAGCTACCAGAGGAGGTATTTGATGCTGGGACTATCCCAACGTTTAAGAAACAGTTAGACAGGTACATGGATAGGACAGGTTTATGGGATATGGACCAAATGCTGGCAGACTAATGTAACTGGGTTATGTTGGTCAGCCTGGGCAAGTTGGGCCGAAGGGCCTGTTTCCACACTGAATCACTCTATGACTCTATTTAGTCTCTTATATATTTTTCAGAATATCCAGAATTTTACAGCTCGTGACCTCCTTTGGACACATAGTCACTGATGTAACGCAACAAAAAATAGAAGCCAATTCGCACCAGGGAGGTCACACGGACAACACAATGATAATTTTCAAATAATTTACTTTGGAAATATTGTTTGAGGAATAAACAGTTTCCAGTGTAGTGTGACTAGTCTTCTTTGAAACAAGGTTGTGGAGTGTTTATGTTTATCAAGTAAGGAGAATAAACCTCAGTTTAACACCTCTTCCAAGGACCCCAAAAGTTACCCCAATAGTCACAGACTGCACCCTGAGGAGGATCACTCTTCAATTTACACCCAATAACTAATTCTCAGTCTCCGTCAATGCAAAACTTCCAATTCCATGTGTTAAAACCTTATAAACCAACATACTCTGTAAGACCTTATCAAAAGCCTGGAAATACAAATAAACCACATCCACAGGTTCCCCCTTATCTATTCAACTATTTAATGCTGTTAAATCCCAAGGAACTGCTGATATTACAACCCAGAATTTTGAGGATGGCGTAAGAGATAACGGTTATCCGTCAAACATTATTTTCCTTTCAACAATCCATGCTGACTCTCCTCAATCCTATTATTATTTTCATGGGTTATTAGATCCTTCATTATATTTTTCATATTCCCTATCATTGACGTTAGGCCAGCAGGCTGGTAGTTGTGGGTTTTTTTCTTTCTTAAAGAGTGGGGTCACATTTGCTCCCCTTGATACACTAGAAACATTCCAGAATCTACAGAACCTTGGATGTTGATAACCAGAGCATACTTTATCTCTTCAGCCATCCTCAAAATTCTGGGATTTAACAGTATTAAATCTAATCAAGTTTTCCAATACTATTTTTGCTAATACATAGATTTTTCAGTTCCTCATTCTTTCTTGATTCTTGAATCTCTGATAGAGCCAGTAGACTTTTGAGTGTCTTTCTCTGTGAAGCCAAGCAGAGTGTTTAATTCCTCTTAAGATTTCTTAAAGTCTATTTTTATGCCACTAGCCTGTCTACACTTATATTCTAGCTTGCCTTTCTTTATTAAATCCTTAATCTTCCTCTGCTGAATTCTAACACATTTCCATCTCCTGCTATTACTGGCAACTTTATAAGCTTCTTCTTTTGATTTAAAACTAATTTTAATGTCTCAGGACGAACATGAACAAATCATTTTTCCTGATGGTTATTTGAGCCTCAAAAAAATTGTTTGGCAATTGCACATTGTTTCTTTAAATATTAACCATTGCCTCTCTACCATTGTGCCTTTCAATGCATTAACCCAATCAATAACAGCCAAATTCTCCTCTTATTTTGGGGGGAATATTTGACTCTACTTTTGCGTTGACAACATCACTTTCAATCTCAATGTCCAATTCTATGATATTATGGTCCATCAACCCCAAAGGCTACTTGATAATACGATTATCAATCAACCCTTTCCTATTGCACAATACAAGATACAAAATAGGCTTTTCTCTTGTAAGTTCCATAACATATTGATCTTGAAAAGCATTTCATATACATTCCATCAATTAATCTTCCACATTATTATGGTAAATTTGATTTGTCCCATTGACATGTAGAATACAGTTGATCACAATTACTATTACACTTAGAAGCATAGAAACATAGAAAGTAGGAGTAGGCCATTCGGCCCTTCGAGCCAGCACTGCCATTCAATGAAATCATGGCTGATCATCCAGTACCCCATTCCTGTTTTTCTCCCATATCCCTTGATTCCATTAGCCCTAAGAGCTATATCTAACTTTCTCTTGGATACATCCAGTGAATTGGCCTCCACTGCCTTCTGTGGCAGAGAATTCCACAGATTCACAACTCTCTGGGTGAAAATATAATTCCTCATCTCAGTCCTAAATGGCCGACCCCTTATTCTTAAACTGTGACCCCTGGTTCTGGATTCCCCCAACATCGGGAACATTTTTCCTGCATTTAGCCTGTCCAATCCCTTAATCATTTTATATGTTTCCATAAGATCGCCTCTTTTTATTATTATTATTATTATTATTATTATTATCCTTGTAAATTCCAATGAATACAAGCCCAGTCGACCCATTCTTTCATCATATGTCAGACCCGCCATCCCAGGAATTATCCTGGTGAACCTACGCTGCACTCCCTCAATAGCAATAATGTCCTTCCTCAAATTAGGAAACCAAAATTGCACACAATACTCCAGGTGTGGTCTCACCAAGGCCCTGTACAACTGTAGTAGGACCTCCTGACTCCCATACTCAAATCCTCTCGCTATGAAGGCCAACATACTATTTGCTTTCTTCACTGCCAGTGACTGATGTACAAGGACACCTAGGTCTCGCTGCACCTCCCCTTTTCCTAATCTGACACCATTCAGATAATAATCTGCCTCTTTGTTCTTGCCACCAAAGTGGATAACCTCAAATTTATCCTCATTATACTGCATCTGCCAAGCATCTGCCCACTCACCCAACCTATCCAAATCACCCTGCAGCCTCATAGCATTCTCCTTGCAGCTCACACTGTCACCCAACTTTGTGTCATCCGCAAACTTGGAGATGTTACATTTAATTCCTTTGTCTAAATCATTAATATATATTGTAAATAACTGGTGTCCCAGCACTGATCCTTGCGGCACCCCACTAGTCACTGCCTGCCATTCTGAAAATTACTCGTTAATTCCTACTCTTTGCTTCCTGTCCGCGAACCAGCTCTCTATCCATGTCACTTACCTCTGATTTCCTGACCAATGACTCTCTCAATATTGCAACTATTATTTCATGGCCTACAAGTAACTCCTAGCAATGTAGTCTGCCCTTCGCCATTTCTTAACCCAAATTGATTCTTGTTCTACATCATAATCCATCTCACCAAGATCACTTTGCACGATTGCACTATCCTTCTCTATCATTAATGGAAATACATCAACCCATTTGCCCATTTTCCTGTCTTTCCTAAATGTTAAATACCCTGGAAAATGTATTTCCCGGCTTTGGTTGACCAATAGCCATCTTTCCATAATGACAACGATATCATACCAACTTACTTCCATTTGTGCCATTAATTCATTTACTGAATGCTACATATTCAGATACAACACCTTTAATTATTTTCATTTAAACATTTTTCAGCACTTTAATATCCTTCATTGCATGTTTTTGCTGTCCATATATTTTCTACATTCCCCTTCATTATTTGTCTGGCAATATTCAAAATACACTATATTAGCCATAACCATAATCTCAATAAATAACAATGTTTGATTCATTCGTTTTGTGCGAGGTTTTGAATATGATCTGCACCAAACCATCTCTTTCTAATGTGATGCTGATGTCAAAAGATTGTAGACTATCTTACGGGGTGGGAGATTGCAACCTTCACGTGGTCCACTCCGTTTCAACGAATGCAATCAACCTGGCGTGCACAATCAAATAAGACCAAATAGAACAAGTTGTCCTACAACTTTAGGCTGTGCACGCCATACGCAAGAAGAAGAAGAAGAAGACTATCTTACAAATCTGCCTTTTGTGTCCAAACAACAAGCTTTGGCTGGAGTTGCTGTTCGGAAAGCAAAACAACATAGCTATACCAACCTAATGGCTTCCCATTTACTGTTTGTTCTTATAGCGCTTGTTTGACACACATGGTGAATTCTATTGTGGTCAAATAAATTCCAGGGGATTCCTTTAAACCCATTAGTACCATTCTGACATAAATCCTTTGTCGTATCAATTTATTTGGTTCAAAAGGTTCTGCACTCCACTTCAAGTAGAATAAGCAATGATTGATTGTTTGAACAATCAAATAATGTGGCTCAGATTGAAGACTTGCGACAAATACAAAATCATGTTTTTCTGTCTCTGGAAATAAGGCTTATGCCTACAGAGGAAATCTGCAAATACTCATTGCTTTTTGTTCATTTAAACAGACTCATTTAAAGTATTTTAACATAGCAGTAGGACAATATAATGCCACTGGTTCCTATAAAAAAATTCTTAACCATTTTGTTTCTTTGCTGATGGACTATAATGGATTCTGATCAATTAGAGTCACATTGTTATACATAGCAAGAATTCTTCAAACATTCCAAGTTTTGAAACACATTTACAGCGATCAAGAGTTACCATGTATAAGTAAATACAAATCATTCCATCTTACCAGAAGAAATACAAAAGCTCGAGTTGTTGACGTCCGAAGATTTAGTTGTCTCTTTAGAATTTATAAATCGCCTATTATTTTGATCCAATTTGTCACATTGATTTAATTACTTCAGCATTTCCTGACTTGACTAGTCTTTGTCGTCTTTTCTCCTGGACTGTTGTAAACTCTTTGCCTATGAACTCTGAGATCCCCTGTGAGAGATACTTACGATGAAGTTTAACACAAACTGTTAACTTTTCAATTCCCTATTGTAAATTAATCCAACTGGCAGAATGCCATTGATGATGTTTGTTCAGAACATTGCATTCTTGTGTAAGATAGCTTGTAGAAACTGTTTCATAAATACAAAATCTTAACAAATATGCAATGGGATCATAGTTCCTGACAATTAGATAACTTTTTCACTTTTGAGTTAACTATTGTTAGTCATCCAAAGTATTGGCTGAACGTTTCATAGGATACATCAGTTATATTCTAATCTGCAGTTTTAATTGATGGGAAGTGGTTTAAAATTTGAATCTATGTGAACAGTTTAGAGTAATTTGGAGTTAAGTTAAGTAAACATTACAAAGTCTTCATAAGAACAAAACAATAAAATGGAGTGAGCCTTAATAACCTTTTTTCAATCTGCCATTTAATAAAATCATGAACTTTTTCAGCCTTTTTCCCATATCCTTTGGTACCTTTAGTAAAAATCTGTTGATTGCAATCTTGAATATACATGTCCATTAAGGATTCGTGGTTATCCATAAAAGAAAATTTCAAGATTCACCACTCTCTAAATGAAGAAAAGCTTATTTTTCTTTGTCATACATGGCAGGCGCCCGATTTCAAGATTGTAATGCTGAGTTGTAACCTCTTCAGATACAGGAAGCAGATCTATAAACACACACTATGCACTCTAAAACTGTACTGTCTCACTGACATAATCTCTCAATCTTCCAAATTCCAGTGAATATAGGTCCATTCCTCTCCTCATATAGGTCCATTAATCTCTCCTCAAGAAAAGCCAATGCGCCAGTCAGCATCAAGTTGAGATGGTTGAGAGCTTCAAGTTCCTAGACATAAATATCACTAACAATCCATCTTAGACCACTACATTGAAGCTAGGGCCAAGAAACCACATCGATGTCTCTACTTCCACGAAGACTAATGAGTTCAACATGTCTATAACAACTCTTACCAACATCTACAGATGCATCAGTTTGGTTTGGCAATACCTCTGCCCAAGAGCACAAGGAATAACAGAAAGTTGTGGTTGCAATCCAGTCCATCGTACAAATCAGCCTCCTCTCCATCGACTCCATCTTCACGTTGCACTACCATGGCAAAGCAGCCATCTTAATCAAGGACCATTTATGCCCCAGTCATTCCCTCTTCTCCCCTCTCCCTGAGGGCAGATTTTATCTGAGAAGTTTCTATAATTTATGCCTCTTTTTTTTTAACAAAGAATAACAATTCCCGTTATCTTCTCTCTCAACCTATTATCTTCAGCGAGGAAATGATGAGACGGAGGACACAAAGAGGTCTTCTGCTCTGATAATACTAAACTACTTTTAGCTACACCATTGATATGACCTTTATTCTAAGAATATTAGAAGTTGCCTATAGTAATTATTCCTGTCATTTCTTTCCTAGGCAAGATAATCCATAGGATGACATCACAAAACATGATTGGAGATCATGAACTGCATACCTGCTTGCTCATCAGAAATTTGATACCCCACCAAGCTAAGAAAAAGTAAAACAAATTTCAACAAACAAATGAAAGGCAATTAAGTCAACACTTAAAACATATTATGCCCCTGTCCCGCTTAGGCGATTTTTTAGGCAACTACAGGCGACTAGGCTGTCGCCACATGGTCGGGGGTAACACATGTATGGTCATCTCCTCAAGTCGCCCAAAGAGTCGTAGCGTTTTTCTGGTCGCCGCTGGATTTTGAAGTGTTCAAAACTTTTAGGCGACAGTCGGCGACAGTGGGCTTGATGCCAATGATCGTAGCTTGTCTTCTCCTGACGTAGGTGCTGTCGTAGGTTGTCGCCAGGATGACGTAGGTTGTCACCAGGTGACGTAGGTTGTCGCCAGGTGACTTTTTACTTATCGCCGGTGCTGACTTCGGTGAATTCCATTGGCGACTACCTACATCAACTTACGTCAACCGGCGACAGTTACCTACGACTGAATCGTCTTACCTTGTCGTAGCTTGTCGCGGATGGACATAGGTTGTCGTAGATGTTTTCGTAGTTGGATGTCCTGATGGGTCACTGGTTGTCGGTAGCTTGCCGTAGCTTGACGTCGACTAGGTGGTAGGTTGTTGTAGACATTGTCGTAGACATTATCGTAGGGGGGTCCAGTCGCTGTTTTTTCGGCGACCTGCTACAACTATGGCAGTTGCCAGCAGTCGCCGAAAAAATTGCCTAAGTGGGACAGGCCCATTATTTTCATTGGGTTTATAATTTGGAAACTGAGACTTAAGTTGATTTTATATTGTGTTTATTGAGGTGCTGTGATGCGGGTCCCTGATGTGCTTTCTCTCGAACTATCAAATTTAGAATATATGCCTAATTTTCAGGAAGTATCATCTGCATTTGGCTTTAAATGTACTGTCACGTTCTATTTTACTAAAAAATCTTTGCTTAGAAAACAGGTGCATATTACTAAGCTTTAAATGCTAAACTCATAGATATGAAAATTTTTGTGAGTAAACCTCCAAGACACAGAATCAGGAAGTTTGCAAAATGTGACCCGGTGTTTATGCACAGCAGTATCAATTGTTAGGTAGACACAAAATGCTGGAGTAACACAGCGGGACAGGCAGCATCTCTGGAAAGAAGGAATGGGTGACGTTTCGGGTCGAGAAGAAGGGTTACTACAGCATTTTGTGTATACCTTCGATTTAAACCAGCATCTGCAGTTCTTTACTACTTAGTATCAATTGCTAGTTGTGTTGGCTGTGCACTGAGTGGCATCATCTATTAAACTACATTCAGTTGGAGTATTAGCAGCTGAAAAGTCTCAAGTTTTTCTAATTTAAAAAAAATCAATGCCACTCAGAAACCAGGCTTTTAATGCACTGAGTTCACTGCAGTTGCACTATTTATAGAGGTATTCATCTACTTAACACTATTCATCTACTTAACAGTCTTCTGTAGTCTGCCACAGGCAGTTGATGATTGAGTGAGGTGCACTGCTGTTTCTCCATTTATTTGCCATGGGTGTTTCTGCAGTGGTCCTGCTGTGAGAGGTGAAGCTGCAGAGCATTGGAGGAAAGATATGTGTGGTAATCCACAAAAAGAAGAACTAATGTCCACAGATGCAATCCTCCTTGAATGTACAGGGAAGCATACTCGCAAAAGACCAATGTATTCAGAGCAAATTATACCAACTCGGTAGTTGATATTGATCTGAGAGTAGAGGTACAGCCTGGCACCAAGCCTGGACAACTTTGTCCTAAGGAAATTATGATCCGTAACTAGACAGTAAGGTTATTTGTCACGGTGTGAGTTTGTTGGGTGGTGTACTGGGAGCTTGCGGGGATATGGGCAGGGTCTGGGGGAAGGGTGGGATGAATTGCTGTAAATGTCTGGGTGAATATTGTGTCTTATATGAGGTGCTTGGCAGAGGCTGGCACAATTGGGGTTATGTGGAAGTCACTCAAGATTGAGAAGACCCAAAAGAGAACCAGATATGCACCGATCTCAAAACAAACCTCCCAACGTTGGTCCTATGGTGGATCAGCATCTGATCTCTTCAGCAGATCAGATTCTCCCCAAGTTTAAAAAATGGTAACATCAGTGTTCCTTCATCCATTAGCAGATCAAAAGCACAGAGGGCCCAGAAAAAAAGTGACAGATAATGCAATTCATGTGAAGCTACCGATTTTGAAATGCATTTGATCTTTTGATTAAATTTGATTTCTTGCTGCACAAAACATGGTGCGATGCAATCTAATTTCTAGGCAATAATATCCAAAATAAGGTTAAACAAATTATAAATGGAATATTTCATAATAATGCAATCAAATCTATCCACTGAATTGTCTTATTCTTTAGTATCTTTATTAAAGTTTATAGGAGTTCCAAATGCAGAGGAGGAATGTTTGGAACACAAGAAACTGTAGCTGCCAGAACCTGGAGCAAAAAAAACTCTAGCAGTTTCATTTTTTGCAGCAGCAAAAATGTCAGGTGAGGCTTCCTGCTCTGCATTTTATAACAACCACATTCTGTTAACTTTGTTTATGTTATTATTCTCCAATTACTAATGGGCGGCACAGTGGAGCAACTGGTAGAGCTGCTGCCTCACTTTAATAAGAATATGATACACTTTATTGTCATTGTAAATACATTCAACAAAATTTCAAGCGCACTGCCCAAGCGGAGCTCCAACGTAACAGATAAATAATAACGACAATGGAAACAACAAAGATGGCAAGAAAAACATCGTCACAGTGCCAGAGGCCTGGTTTCGACCCTGATCTTGGGTGCTGTCTGTGTGGAGTTTGCACATTGTCCTTGTGACAGCATGGGCTTCCTCTGGGTGATCTGGTTTCCTCACACATCCCAAAGACGTGTGGGTTTGTAGGTTAATTTGCTTCGGTAAATTGACACTCTTGTGTCGGGAGTGGATGAGAAAGTGGGATAACATAGAAATAATGTGAACGGGTGATCAATGGTCAGCATGGACACGATGGGCCAAAGGGTCTGTTTCCATGCTATGTATCTAAACTAAACTACTCCTGTTGACCAGATAACCTTGCTTCCAGTTTTTACCCATAGTTACCCCAGTTTTATCCAGTCAGTGACATCTCCCACCCTTTTCATTATTCTCCTTCCCATTGCTCATGAAGGATCCTCAATCCAAAACATGAACTCTATTTCTCTTCTCACAGGTGTGGTCTGACCTTCTGGCTATTTGCAGAATTTCTGTTTTTTTTTAATTTTAGATTTCCAGTGTCTACAGGTATTTAATTTTTACAGTAATCATATTTACAGAATCAGCTTGTGGTCAATGTACCAGACTTCACCATCACAATCCTCGAGTATATCCTGTCCATTGGCAGAACAACCCACCAACAGTAGCACCACAGTAGTGCTTCAGCAAGATGGAGTGGCGGGGTAGGAGGGAGTACACTCAAGGATCTATGATGTCTCAAGGCTTTTGGTCACACATGGGCAATGAAATCTGCTGATTAACCAACAGTTGTCCTCCCTCAGCTGATGAGTCAGTACTCCATTTTAGACAAATATATTCTATGGTACGGGATTTCAATTTCAATCATCAAGAGTGGCTCAGTAAAATTACTACTGATTTAGCAAACTGAGTCCTGAAGGGAATTACATGTGGACCGAGTCTGTTCCTGTCAGGTGGTGAGCAAACCAATGTGACAGATTGCCCTCACCCTCAGCAATCTACCCATGACAGAACTATCTGTCCATGACCACTGCAGAGTCTTTACAGAATAAAGCCCCATCTGTACACCGACGATATCCCCCATCATCTTGTATGTGATCTTTACCAATGTGCTGAATGAGATAGAATATAGTTGGCAGCTTAAAACTGGACTTCCGTGAGGTTTTGCGGGCCACTGAAACAGTAGAATTGTGTTCCAATGTAATCTTCAACCTCGTCGCCATGTGCATCCATTACACTCCCATTACCTTCCAAAGCAGGAAACCAACATCTGCTTCAATGCAAATGAAATGCTGGGAGCAGCATTAACCATACTTAAAATGAGGTGTCATCCTGGTGAAGTTAACAACACAAAACCATATGCATTGTTAAACAGCAAAAGCAGCATGCATAGGGCAAAGCAATTCTTCAACCAATAAATCAGATCAAAGTTATGCAGTTCTGCCACATCTGGTCATAAATTTTGGTGGAGACATAACAAGCTAATAGGTGAAGGAATTTAAATCTTCAGTCCGATGACCCAATTAGATGATCCATCTCAGTTTTCTGCTAAGATTGCCAACATCACATGAGCCAGTCCTCTGCCAATTTGATTCAGTCCATATGAAATCAAAAAACATCTGATGACACTGGATACAACAAAGGCTGGGAAATCAGACAACATCCCAGATGCAGTTCACTCAAAACTGTGACTCCCAGCCAAGGGATTCAAATACAGTTAAAACATTAGCATCAACCCAGCAATGTGGAGAATTTTCTAGGTGTTTTGACCCTAATAAAATAGAATTAAATTCAGCTAATTACATCCAGTCAATCTGCTGATGTCAATAAAATTATCGAAAAAGTATTTTTCCAAATGATAATTATTTGTTTGCCAATGCTCAATTTGTGTTTCACAGGGATCGCTTGACTCTAGGCTTTATAACAGACCAAAGAGCCAGAAGCAAATTGAAAGCGCCTGTCTTTAATAGCAGAGCGGCATCTGACCAATTGTATTATTTTGGAACTCTGATAAAACTGCAATTGATTTGATTTGATTTGATTTATTTCTTGTCATTTGAACCTCAAAGAGGCTCAAACGAAACTCCGTTTCCACAGCCATACATAGATACATAGATACATAGAAAATAGGTGCAGGAGTAGGCCATTCGGCCCTTCGAGCCTGCACCGCCATTCAATATGATCATGGCTGATCATCCAACTCAGTATCCCGTACCTGCCTTCTCTCCATACCCCCTGGTCCCTTTAGCCACAAGGGCCACATCTAACTCCCTCTTAAATATAGCCAATGAACTGGCCTCAACTATCCTCTGTGGCAGAGAGTTCCAGAGATTCACCACTCTCTGTGTGAAAAAGTTTTTCCTCATCTCGGTCTTAAAGGATTACCCCCTTATCCTTAAGCTGTGACCCCTTGTCCTGGACTTCCCCAACATCGGGAACAATCTTCCTGCATCTAGCCTGTCCAACCCCATAAGAATTTTGTACGTTTCTATAAGATCCCCTCTCAATCTCCTAAATTCTAGCGAGTATAAGCCAAGTCTATGCAGTCTTTCTTCATATGAAAGTCCTGACATCCCAGGAATCAGTCTGGTGAACCTTCTCTGCACTCCCTCTATGGCTATAATGTCCTTCCTCAGATTTGGAGACCAAAACTGTACGCAATACTCCAGGTGTGGTCTCACCAAGACCCTGTACCACTGCAGTAGAACCTCCCTGCTCCTATACAAATAAAACAATTCTTACACGACACACAAACAATTCAATTTACAGCTTCGCTCCGGGCCCAAAAGTCACAAAGTTGGTGCCCCGGCGGGCGTTGGAATGTCCCGCGGCTTTAACATTAAAGCCACGCCGGGCGATTTACGGCCCCGCTCCGGGTCGTTCCAACCCCGCGACTCGAGCTGGAGAAGTTGCGTTGCGGGAGCTCCGGAAAGCGGTCTCTCACCCGTACCCGCAAGCTCCCGATGTCCCAGTCCACGGGTCTGCAGCTGCAGCTGGAGCTCCGGAGTCGGGCCGCAGCAACGAGTCACCACCGCTCCCCGCGCTGCGAGGACGGCCAGCCCCATGATGATAAGTCCGCAGCTCCACAGGCTCCGCGACTGGAGCCCCCAGGTCATGCCGGTCGGAGGCCGCTCCACGGAGCTAGGCCCCAACGACAACATGTGCATCCAGAAGAAAATCCTCCATGAGCAGCAGACATACTTTGTACAATGGTCTAACAGGAGTTCTTCTTAGGCAATCATCCAACCTCAGAACATTGTTGTAGAAATTCTTCAGGGCAGTCACTTTAGCTGAACTATCTTCTTTTGCTTCAACAATGCAACAACAATTACTCCTTAGAACACAAGTCACAGATGTTTAAATGGTGTTCAATTCCATTCACAACTCCACAGAACATAAAACAATCCATGATAATAGACAATGACTTTCTCCCATAAAGTAGAGTTTAACCATTTATCCTTGACATTCAGTGACTATGACCCTAATTCAAGATCCTGGAAAGACATTACTCACCAACTTTAACTGGAACAGCCAAGTGAATATGGTAAGATACTGGGTGCCCTATGGTGAGTATGCAATGAGCATTTTTTGCTTATAATTTCTGATATCCATTCACTGAGTACAACAATCCATGCAAGAATTATCCTCACACAAGTGCCTGCTGGATCTCAAGGGCTAAGATGTAAGATTAAAAAATATCCCTCACAACATATGTTTAATGTGTCATAGAGTCATAGAGTGATACAGTGTGGAAACGGACCCTTCGGCCCAACTTGCCCATACCGACCAACGTGTCCCAGCTACTCTAATCCCACCTGCCCACATTTGGTCCATATCCCTCCAAACCTGTCCTATCCACGCACCTGTCTAACTGTTTCTTAAATGTTGGGATAGTCCCTGCCTCAACTACCTCCTCTGGCAGGTTGTTCCATACACCCACCACCCTTTGTTTGAAAAAGTTACCCCTCAGATTCCTATTAAATCTTTTCCCCTTCACCTTAAACCTATCTCCTCTGGTCCTTGATTCACCTATCTGGGCAAGAGACTCTGTGCATCTAATGTGTATGTGCTTTTTACTTTTTATCAACATTGTTAGTCATTTTCTCGACTATATTCAGAGGAATGTCCAAAACATATTCAGAGGAATGTCCAACAGATATGTTAAATGTTGAAATAAATATAATTTCCAAGCTGCAGAATTAATTACCAATGGTCGTCAGTATGACGCATCACATACTGTAAATATTACTTTGTTAATAGTTTAAGGGTCAGTAACACAAATTTAATAGGAGAGGTTATGGTTATGCTTTGAATGTAAAGTTTAACCTTAAATGACTGCCTGGACAATGACCTACAATTCTCCATGAGAGAGATTATTTGAGATAAGGATAGAACCCATTAGTCACTAGTCATCCACTTTATATTTATGAATACCACAGTAACATTCAGTGTAACAAAGATGCCTTTCTATTCACAGGTTTTCAGATTGAAACAATTTCCATCCCAAAGGAGATTAGATTGATGTGAATTTTCCTGGAATTGAAGATAAAATAAGTAATAAATTGCATTTAAATAGTACAGTACTACATAGTTCTTTGGATGACCAAAAGTTGTTAATAACTGTACAAGCAAATACAACATCCAAGCAGACACGCATCTAAGTCCAGCAAACAAGACCAGTTAATCCGCTTTTGTTTTCTTGGTTGTGGGTTAAATATCGACATAGTCTCTGCATATATGCTCCTGCTTTTCAAATAACATCATTGGATCTTTTATTTTGACCTTGGTAGGATAACAAGATCAAAAATGTAACTGCTAGAGGAAATCAACGGGTCAGGCAGAATCTGGGGAGGGAAGTAGACAGATGATGTTTCAGTCGGGACCATTCTTCAAGGCTGGATTAGAAGCTATCTAACCTCTTTCTACAGCCTATGTCCATTCTACTCCAAACCTAAAGCAGACCTCGACCTGAAAAGTTGCCTGTCCATTTCCCTCCACATCTGCTGCCTGAGTTCCTCCAGCATTGCTTTTTGCTCAAGATTCCAGCATCTGCAGTTTCTTGTGTCTTTAATTCTCAGTCAAAGAACTGCTTCTCTGGTGTTGAAGCACTCTCAATAGTTCATTAAGTATTGGTTTTGATATTGTTTTTTCATTCAAAATGGTAGGAGCCTGGGGAGTATAGTAGAACAAACAGACCTAGGAGTGCAAGTGCATACTTCCAGAAAGTTATGTCACAAGTGGACATAGTGGTGAAGAAGGTTTTTGATTAATGCACTGGAATACCTTGATCGCTCTAAACTTAATTCTTTTGCAGTATCTCTCCACTTAGATATGAATTCCCCTTTTGATTCTTCTTACTGACGTGCATTACATCACACTTCTCCGCAAACTCTATTTATCAGGTTTTTGCCCAATCGCTCAATCTGTCTATATCTCATTACAGATTCACAATCTCCTCATCACACGCCCTCCCACCTATTTGTGTATTATCCGCAAACTTAGAACCTTACATTTTGTTTGTTCCTCCAAATTCTTAAGTAAATCGAGTCATACAGTCAGAGAGCCATGCAGCATGGAAAAAGGGCCTTTAGCCCAACTTGCCCTTGCTGACCAAGATGCCCCATCTCTGTTAGTCCCACATGCCCAGGTTTGGCCCTCTAAACCTTTTTTTGCAAGTACCTGTCCAAATGTCTTTTAAGTGTTGTTATAGTACCTGCCTCAACTACTTCCTCTGGCAGCTTGTTCCATATACCCATCACCCTCTGCCTGAAAAGATTGTCACTCAGGTCCCTATTAAATTTTACCCCTCCTTAAACCAATATTTTCTGATTCTTGATGCCCTTACTCTAAGTAAAAAAATTATGTGCCCTATCTATTCTCCACCCGATCTTATAGATACATAGATACATAGATACATAGAAAATAGGTGCAGGAGTAGGCCATTCGGCCCTTCGAGCCTGCACCGCCAATCAATATGATCATGGCTGATCATCCAACTCAGTATCCCGTACCTGCCTTCTCTCCATACCCCCTGATCCCTTTAGCCACAAGGGCCACATCTAACTCCCTCTTAAATATAGCCAATGAACTGGCCTCAACTACCCTCTGTGGCAGAGAGTTCCAGAGATTCACCACTCTCTGTGTGAAAAAGTTTTTCCTCATCTCAGTCTTAAAGGATTTCCCCCTTATCCTTAAGCTGTGACCCCTTGTCCTGGACTTCCCCAACATCGGGAACAACCTTCCTGCATCTAGCCTGTCCAACCCCATAAGAATTGTGTACGTTTCTATAAGATCCCCTCTCAATCTCCTAAATTCTAGCGAGTATAAGCCAAGTCTATCCAGTCTTTCTTCATATGAAAGTCCTGACAGCCCAGGAATCAGTCTGGTGAACCTTCTCTGCACTCCCTCTATGGCTATAATGGCTATACACCTCCAGAAGATCACCTCAGCTTCCTGCATTCAATGAATAATATCTGAACCTGCCCAACCTCTCCTTATAGCTCAGGCCCTCAGTCCTGGCAACATCTTTTCAAACCTTCTCTGTACTCTTTCCAAATTAATATCCTTCCTACAACAACAATAATAAAACAATTGAAGGCCAAGAACTATTCTCTGGGATACATTCTTCCAGCATTAAAAGGACCCATTTATTCCAACTCTTTGTTTTTTATATGGCTGCCAGTTTTTCAACTATGCTAACACACTTCATCCAATACCTGGGACTCTTACCTTTTTCCATATTCATTTTGTGGCATCGTGTCAAATGGCATTTGGAAAATAAATACACCATATTTGCAGGTTCCCCTTTATCAACTCTCCCTGTTACATCCTCAAAGAATTTGAATACATTTTGTCAAACATAATTTGACTTTCATAAAACCATGTTGATTAGATTTGATCATATTCTGCTTTTGTAGATGATTAGTTATTTCATTTTTGATTAAAGACTATACCATCTTGCCAACAATAGATGTTAAACAACTGGCCTCTATCTCCCTGCCATCTGTCTTTCTTCCTTTTTTGAACAAGGGAATTACACGGCCTATTTTCCAATCTTCTGGTACACTCCTAGAATATAGTGAATTATGCAAATTTCCAACTCGTGGGTCCATTACATCTGCAGCCCATCCCATTAGTACCCCTAGGTGCAGTAAACAAGACCTGGCGATTTGTCCAACTTTGGACCTTGAGTTTCTCTTATACTTTGTTCCCAACGATTGGGATTTTTACATGTTCCTCCCTGTTATTTGTTATCTTGGAGATAGTTGCAGTATGCCACATTGTGAAAATTGAATCAAAAAAATTGATTTAACATATCTGCCATTTGTTTGTTTCCTGCTATTAATTTATCAGCCTTGTTCTCTAGAGATCTACCTTAGATAATTTATTTATATTTATATATCCATGGAAACTCTTTCTATTTGTTATGATGTTGTTTTGTTTTGATATTACACACAAGTTTCCTCCCTTCCTAGGAAAATATCCTTGCTGATCACCTGAAAATCACATTTACAAGTATGGTCAAATTAACAGCAGGTTTCTAATTTGAATAAGGCAGATTCCTTGTCAGCGATCGATCCAGGCCCTTGCTTTCTAAGTCACACTTTTTATATTCAACGTTAAGGTAATGTAAGGGAAGAATAGTACAGAAACTGCAAAGAAATTGAATATCCATATGGTTTGGAAGTTTGAAGTTTATCCCTTCTTATGACCTACATGGATGTTAGTTAAAAACATCACAACAGATTGCATGTAACATATGAATTTATGTCCAAATCTTGTCTGTTTTTTGTTTAAAAAAAGCTGATTATGATGCACCCAGTTTTTTCCAGAATATTTCTCCAGATCTAATTAACAGAGAAAGCCAAAAAAAAATAATTAAGCCTCGTGCAAGAAAACAATTTAAGTTAAAAATCACTATGATGTTATCATTAAATGTACTCACTTTATTCAGTAATTAAGATCATATTGTTGTTGGTTTCGTCATTTAAACTAGTTGTGAGAGGTTGGGATAACCATGGGTCATTAGCTGGCTCTTCACAAGAAGACAGAATTCTCTGAGAACCTGACCTCAGTAGTCCTTTTGGCACATGCAGTCAGATTTATGAAAATATAACCCACAGTGGAATTCCCAAATTTCCTGCTTGGTAACCTTACCCTTCCTTCCTTATCTCACAATCATCCTTTTTATTTCTAAGTATTACATCCATTTAGTCTCAGAGGAAAAGCATTCCATTTTTTTCTTTGAATGAAATTGCTTAAATTGCATTGAGGAAAGCATAATGCAAATTTATTTTGCTCAATAAAAAAGGAAAATATCTAAAATATATCACCAGTGCACAAAATATGTGACAAATATCCTGAATAAAGTTACATTTATTGGGAGCTGTATTTAATTGATGTGGTACTACATGATGGAAATTAGTTGAATTTTGCATGCAGAATAATAAATAAGAACTCTCGTTAAGTTCTCATTACAAATATAAAATGGGCTGATTACATTGTGTACAAATTGAAGAAAGGCAGAAATATTCACTGAACAGTTAATCAATTTAGCATATTGGTTCATATCAGACACCACGATATACAAGATACAAGATACATTTATTTGTCACATGTGCCAGTTGGCACAGCAAAATGTAATCACCATACAGCCATACAATAAAATAAAGAACACAACACACGATAGAGTTCAACATAAAACATCCCCACACAGCAGAATCAAAAGTTTCCCACTGTGAGGGAAGGCACCAAAGTCAGTCATCTTCCTCTGATGTTCACCCGTGGTCGGGGCCTCTGGAGCCCTTCGCAGTTGCCGCTACGGGCGGCCCGCCGCTCAGGCCCGCTCGCCGGAATGTTGGTACTCCGACGTCGGAACGGGAGGCCAACCTCAGCGGCTTGGACCTCCAAAACGGCCTCTTCCCACCGGAGTCCGCAGCTCCCGACGTCCCCAGGCCGCGGCCCAGGCCCAGGCCCCAGAACGATGTCCCGACGGCAAAAGGCCCCAGGACTCCGCGATGTCGGTCAGCGCCGCCCGCACTGGGAGCTCCGCGATGTTGGAGCAGCGGGCCCAACGCTCCGGAGCTTCAAACGGCGATCCAAGTAGGTATCGCCCGCTCCATGGTGAATCCAGCGCCACGCCGCCGCTGCCGAAGCTCTGGTCCGGTCCCCATTCTCCGGTAGGAAAGGCCGCTCCGATCCAGTGGTAGGCCACGAGGTGGGGGGCAAGGAAGCGACTCGGAGAAATAGTCGCATCCCCGCCAGGAAGCGACTGGGAAGCGGTTTCCCCCTTACCCCTCTCCCGTCTCCCACATAGAAAAACTAAAGAATCCCCAAAACAAAACTGTTGGACAAACTAAAATTAAAAAATGATAGGAAAAAACGAACAGGCTGTAGGCAGAGGCGCCTTCAATGCAGAGCCCCTAGTGAACCTGGATATGAAATCAATTCATTGATTCACTGCGTTAAGCAGCACAAAAACAGGTCATTTGGCCAAACTCATCTATTGACAAGTCGATCTAAACTAATTTAATTTGCCTGTGTTTGGGCATATCCCTATAACACTTTCCTATCCATGTACCTGTCCAGATATTTTTGAAACATTATCATTGTATCCCCTCTGCTACCTCCTCTGGCAGTTTGTTCCATATACTGTTAAAAAACATGCCTCTCAGATCCCTTTAAATCTTTCCCCTTTCATCTTAAACCTATATTCTTTAGTTTTAGAATCCCCTACTCTGGGGGAAAAAATGTGGCTATCTACCCTATCTGTGCCCTCATAATTTTATAAATCTCCATAAGGTCAACCCTCAGACTCCTTCATCTCAGTGGAAACAATCCCAACCTATCCAATCTCTCCTTATAAATCAAGCCCTCCAGTCCTGGCAATATCCTCGTGGATATTTTCTGTCCTCTCTCTAATTTAATCACCCAAACCCTTCCTGTAGTGTGGGACCATAACCACAAAACAGAATACAATGTAAGGAAGTTTTTCCAGTTTTGCAAACTCTCTCATAGTTTCAAAAGAAAATGTGTGTTTTTCACATCAATTTCTTCAATGTCAGTTGTATGATATCAAAGCAATTTTGTAAATATTCAGCAATTTTGTAAATATTCTTAGGTGAAAGTTAATATTGTTGCACACCTAGATATATATCTTCATTCCTAGAATAATTGGGTTGATTAAATGGATCAGGAATTATGCAGCCAACTCCAAACCAAAGACAGACTGTTGAGAAAACGTCTACCTCATAGCTTTTAAGGGTCATGGGTACAATGAGTGGTTATAATGTAGATCTATTGTCCTTTTACAGCAGCTCAGTGTATCTTTATCTATACTCTCTTAGGAAATCACTTGCCCTGGTTGCATATCTTGGCTTTCTTAAATAAGGAAAGCATATTGAGCTGCACCAAAGGGAGAACAGAGATGGGAAAAGTAAGTGGTGCATGTAAATCTTAAGACACTTGTGGCAATGTCATAAAAATAACTAAACATGAGGACAGAGACGTAAGAGATTATAGATGCCAGAATCGTGACCAAAAGACGAACTGCTAGAGGAACTCAGTGGTGCAGGCAACATTTGTAGAGTGAAATGGACACATGACATTTGGGTTAAGAGTCTTCTTCATCGGGAGGAGAGTCCAAACCTGAAACATTGTCAGGGTATGAGGATATTGTGATTTCTAGAAGGATTCTAGAGTTTCTGCTTTGTCACTGGCCACAAACTCCAACTATGGTGAATGCTAATTCTTTCCAGCTATTTTCAGGCAACAGAACCCTCCTATCACCATCTAGAGAGTGGTCCTGACCTACCACCTACCTCATTGGAGACCCTTGGACTATCTTTAATCAGAATTTACTGAACTTTATCTTGCACTAAACGTCATTCTCTTTATCCTGTATCTGTACACTGTGGACGGCTTGATTGTAACAATGTATTGTCTTTTTGCTGACTGGATAACACACAACAAAAAAAGCTTGTCACGTGTACCACACAACTTAGATTTGATTTAACTTATACTAACCACTTATAGAACTGGGTCTATTGCTGAACCAAATAGCAATGTTAGAACTGAACACATTCTTAATTCCTTTTAATAAACATGTAGCATCGAGATATATAGTATCTATAGCTTGTCTGATTAATTGTGTATCATAAAATGTGTGCCCTTTAACTGAGGGGCTATCCAATTCAGCCACTTTTGTTTTTTGAACAAGCACTGATTTCAATTTGAAAGCTACTCATTATTCCAAAATAAACCTGCTAGTGGTGTATAATTATGAATTTTGATTGACAGTATTTTGTGACAATATCCAACTTCAAGGATAACTTAAATCTTGAGTTAATGACTAGCAAGAAAGATATGACTTCTGATTTGCATTAGGTATCGGATTTCAATTTTGACAATAGGGTGGTATTAAGTACAGAACAAAGCAGGTATTGGTTCGTGGTAATCTAGGGATGAATTAACCACCGGATATACATTTTATTAATTTCACTGGAATAAACATTGACCTCTGCAAGGTTATCTGTCAGTTACCAAACATAATTGGAATAATTAATGATGTCAGTGTCACCAATAACATCACAAGTAACTTAATATAATCAAAGTAAAGTATTTTGAGAGATTTGGACCAATGATAAAACTGATGTACGCATCCACATTATTGTATATCTTCAGAAATACTTTTGCAAAAAATGTCACTACAGAAATATTTGGCACAACAAAGAATATCTACAAGTACTGATTATGAAAAAGTTATTTTAAAACAAGAAAGAAAATGTTTTTGCCTCAATGTAGCATTCAGATTATGTAACAAACTCCAACTCTGCTCATATTGTTACTATTGCAATGTGCATTTCAAACTAATAGGATATAATGCAACTCTTTCTATCTTGTATTCACAGGAAGTGAGTCAATAGTGAGTTAAGACTGCATCTGAAAGATAAAATGATATACAACAATCTGTGGCACAGATGAATGGTCCAAGATTTGGTGACTCTGCTTACAGATATTGGCTAAGGGATTATTAGCCTATAATAAACAAGCAATCGTAGTGCTGCATAGTGCATCCTAGATAGTTTGTTCCATTGCCATCAATGTTTGATTTTTGTGCGTCCATCTCATTGTGCATTTTGGAGGAGAACAATTATAACCTTTTTCCCATTCTTATTAAAGGCATGTAATTTCAGGAATCCTGTACATCTGCTACCTAGATCTAACTATAAGTGTAATCATGCCATTAAAGTGGAGGTAACCACATAATCCAACTCACACAGCCGGGGTGAGCAGAGATATGGGAGCAGGCAACCCCCCTTTCACTTACACATACTGTGTAAATCTTTGTGGCATACAGTATGTGGACATCTATAGAGAGAGTCTGCATGATAAGGAGCACTGAAAGCCATCAAAGACTAAGGTGAAATATCGGTGGATAGAGGAGACCCTACAGATAATATAATGACCTCACACTTATTATCAATGTTATTGAAAACAGTACCAAAGCCTAGCTGTGAATGTGTCATTTCTTCTTTTTGTGTATGGCTGGAACAACATTTTTTACCTGAGTTTGAAGTTTGTAAGCCCTATTCCGTTGGACAGGACTTATTACAAAAATATACATAAACCTTTTTGCTTTGAGGGCAGAGTGTGATATATGCTCTATTGTTTGAGCCAGGTACCTACATTCATTGACAAAGGAACAATTTAATTCAATGAGCTGGTCACATCATCTGCATTCCACCTAGATCTTGCACAGAAACATCAATGCTCTTTGAAGGAGGTAAAATACAGAAAGTTAAGCTTCTTGCTTCTGATGGTGTTTTCAGTTTAATATTGACGCCACACATTTCACTACCAAAATAAACAAGCTGAGGGCATTGGGGATGAAACATACAGCCTTTCTACAGCCTACAATATTACCTGTAAATCTGTACGTTTTTGGAGCGTGGGAGGTAACCAAAGCACCTGACGAAACCCATGCGGTCACAGGGAGAACATATAAACTGCATATAGACAACACCCATAGTCAGGATCGAGCCTGGATCTCGGGTGCTACCGTTGTACCACTGTGCCACTGTAAACCATATTAAATTAGTATCCTGAACTAATTTGTGCCTCCTTCTCACGCTATATTTTCCATTCATCCCACAGTTCCCTCTGCCTTGAAGAGTTTAAATGTGCTCATCTTATCAGCCTCCTCCTCTCACACGACCAAACACTGTGCCTTTTACAGTAAAGGTACACTAAAAATGTCACCTGGCTAACATTGGCAATGAAGTCACAACAGTCGGGAGAAAGAAACTGTGCCATTCTACCTTATATTCTCATCTGCCAGTTAAATTATTAGTACCCTTGATGTAAAAGTAGGGGTAGAATCTACTCTTTTCTAAATATTCACCATGTGTAGTCTACAGCCAGACCAAGGAAGATAAATACAACTGGTGCGATTTTCCAGGGTGCTAAGTAAAGGCCCGTTTCACCCTGGAGGACTCAAGGCAAGGATTAGGAGTGAGTAGACTATATATATAGACTATATATAAAGACAAATAATGACCGAAATTTAGATGTCTGCGGAGGCAAAGATAGTCTGCAACAAAAAAGAAATGCCTGTGTGGCATTAGGATTGGTCTGTGTGGCATTAGGATTGTTAACACCACTTATATTAGCAACATCCTATCGGAGTCTTCACTGACCAAAAATAATACTTGGCCAGCCCCATAAAAACTTCAGATACAAGAGCAGATCAGTGCTTACGTTTTTTTTCCCTTAAGTGGCTCATCTGACTCCTTAATACCTTGCCAGCAAAAAATAGGTACATCAGGAATGTCATGGAAATCTCTCTGCCTATTTTGGTTAAGTGCTCAAACAGCACTCACTGTTGTAGATGAACCTGCTGTTTAATTGACAACCAAGCCTCCAACTAAACATTCAGTCCTTTCATCACCAATGGACAATGGCTATAAGACTCATTCAATAGAGTGACTTCAAAAGCACTTCTGAAATGGAAGCACTACCATTTGTAAACTCTCTTCCATGTTACCAACCATTGTGTTTCAGTGAGATACAGCCATTTTTTTCATTATTGCTAGGTCAAAATCCTAGAACGTTTCACCTAACAGCTCAATGGGTTCACCATCTCAATAAGTGTAACAGTCAAGAATCTGGCCAACTAGGATGGATGGAGACATAATACAGTTAGCTGGTCAGATGCTGGGTCTCTTTTTCACGACTGCAGAGGGCAAAGGCTCTGTTGCCTACTTGGTGCCATCATGAGGGACATCTTCTCCTGACTGGAGAAGAATTGGAGTAGGAGGGAGCAGGATTCGGTTATCTGTGTCCATATGGATAACAATGACAGGGGCAGAACCAAGAAAGAGAGTTTGAATTGAAAAAGCAAACCACAAGAGCAATTATTTTTTGAATTATTACCCCATTAATGAGCAAATTGGAAGAGGGTCAATACAAAGAGGCAGATGAGTGAAAAGCTCAAAGACTGTGCAATAGAACTGAGTTACAAAGTGTGGGGTGCAGGCATTAATACTGGAGAAGATAACTGATCTGCTGGAATAGACTTCACTTGAAATAAGTTGGGATCAGACTGCTACTGAATTAAATAACCATCAAGATAAATAGGGCTTTAAACTTTAAAATCTGTTGGTGAGTCCCGGTACATTCTACCTAATTCCACATGCCCCAACCTTGTGAACCAAACTCCTGAATGGGACTTTCCCAAAACACTCAGCCACTGGTATCTCCTCATCTATTCTACTAATCACATCCCAAATGAGCTACAATGATTAGTCAAATCTGATTTTCCTTTCATTAATCGATGTTGACTGTTCAATCCTACTAGGTTTTCCAAAGCGTTCTTTTATTGCATCCTTCATCACATATTTTCTACAACTGGTGTTAGGCTAAAGAATTGGTCATTTCACATTTCTTTAAATGTCTCTAAATATATCACTTCTATACCATTACATGATCGTTTTTAAAATTTTAAACTATTTTAATCAATTTTCATGTTAACGAGACTAATTTGCGATACCAAATATTTGCAGTTGTGAAGGAAGTGAAATTCAAAAACATATTTCAAATGACAACATTTAAAAGACATTTGGACAGGTACTGGGATAGGAGAGGTTTCGAGGGATATGAACAAAATGCAGGCAGGTGAGACTAGTGTAGATGGGGCAACTTGGTCGGCATGGACCGAAGGGCCTATTTCCAAGCTGTTTGACTCTACAACACAATAATTTTCTGAGAAGCACTGGTGAGTGTGTTTTCGTTTGGTTTCTATTAAACCTATGATATGTGTTACTTGTGTGAAATTATTAAGCATGGCAACATTTACCCTGGATTTTCAGAAGTTGGAATAAAACTTTGCATGTGGTCAAACAATCTGTCCAACTCTGGAACTGCCAGGTTATGCCAATCAATCAATCATAATGAGCTCCCAGGCAGAGTTCAGGAATTTAGTTCCCCTTTGACCTTTACACAATAGGCTTCACAAATTTGACATTACATTTAAACACAAAAGGCTGCATGTTGCAGAAAATAATTACAAAAACATCCAAAAGAATAAGTTAACAGTCATTTGGGAATCAATCCTTTCTAATTTTAAGTACTCCCCTGTACCGTGCCTAACAATGATTGATGCTTAGGCAAATAGATATTCCTCATGGCAAACTATGAGACAAATATGGAAAATATATCTGATGATGTGTTTCATTTAGTAGGTACTGACATGGTTTATCAAGAATTTACAACCGCAATCATGCTGGGCAACCAGGAGGAAAAGCAAGATTGTTTTAAAATACATTTTAAATTATAGGTTCTGAACACTGATTGTACAAGGAGCTAACGTGAACCAGGCTAGCCATCATACAGGAACACCAAGTCCTTTCACTTAAATGAAGGAGAATAGTTCCAGGAGGAAACAGAACTTATGAGTTGCCACAATGAAAGGTTGGTGAAGTCAGCACTGTTGTATTTGGAACAGAAAAAGTTAAAAGGTAGTCTAAAAAGAGGATATTTTCAAATGACCAATGACTTTGCGAGAGAATATAAAAGGAAAACTATTTTCTGCCAAGTGGGTCATTGATCAGAAGCCATAATTCTAAACCCGGCAGACTATCATGTGCCTGACACTTAGGAATACGCACTTTCAATTCAAAAGCTATTGTCATCAATGGAGCAATCAACAAAAAAGCAAAAATCAGAAAACATATAAAAATTGTAATCATTCAAAAATCACATTAAAAGCAAAGAAAAACAATTAACTGACGACATAATTGAGAAAATGTAAATATACTGATGCATACCCTTGCCTTTTGGAACTATTCCTCTTCATCTAAGTGAGAGGACTTGCTGTTCCTGCATGATGTCTAGCCTGGTTCAGGTTCAGCAGGCACTTTTCCCAGCATTAAGTATTGGGAAATTGTAGCAAGGTCGTGCTCTTTTGCTGTCTCCGCAGGGCCTCCAAAGTTGGAGTGCAGTTGAGGAATTGCTAGCAAAGAGCAGTCTGCAAGTTTCGAACTTCTGCATTCACTCAGGACTTCTGGATCTATTGCACTCATGTGAAAAAAAAACCGCATTTTGACATGGAACGAGCAGCA
Source organism: Malacoraja senta (assembly GCA_038087875.1). NCBI lineage: Eukaryota > Metazoa > Chordata > Chondrichthyes > Rajiformes > Rajidae > Malacoraja > Malacoraja senta. The sequence goes on along the minus strand of CM075982.1, from coordinate 63,070,542 downwards.
TTTACTTGAAATTATGCCATTATTATTCCTTTCCTCTTCATTCGTTCAAAATAGCAAAATATTGCAGCTTAATATATGAAGAAGGAAAATAATGAATTTGCAAAGGGATATTGTCTCTTATCTCGAAGATAAACATAAAAATCTGGAGTAACTCAGCGGGTCAGACAGCATCTCTGGAGAAAAGGAATAGGTGACGTTTCAGATCGAGACCCTTCTTCAGACTGAGAGTCTGAGGAAAGGGAAACGAGAGATATAGACAGTGAAGTAAAGAGATGTAGAACAAATGAATGAAAAATATGCAAAAAAGTAACAATGATAAAGGAAACAAGCCATTCGTAGCTGTTTGTTAGGTGAGAATGAGTACAGACAATGAGATTCAACAAGACGACTTTGAAGCTGGTACGACTTGGGTGGGGGAGGGATGGAGAGGGAATGGAGGGTTTACTTGAAGTTAGAGAAATCAATATTCATATCATTGGGTTGTAAGCTGCCCATGCGAAATATGAGATGCTGTTCCTCCAATTTACATTTGGCCTCACTCTGACAATGGACGAGGCCTAGAAACAGAGAGGTCAGTGTGTGAATAGGAAGGGGAATTAAATTGTTTAGCAACCGGGAGATCAGATAGATCCAGGCGTTCAGCAAAACGATCGCCCAGTCTATGTTTGGTCTCACCGTTGTATAACTGTCCACACCTTGAACAACACCTTGAGCCGTCCACACCTTGAACAACGGACACATTAGATGAGGTTGGAGGAGGTGCAAGTGAACCTTTGTCTAACCTGAAAGGACTATCGGAGTTCCTGGACAGAGTCGAGGGAGGAGGTATAGGGATTGGTGTTGCATCTCCTGCGGTTGCAGGGGAAAGTACTTGGGGAGGGGTCGGGTTTGGGTGACAGGGATGAGTTAAGCAGGGAGTTTCAGGGAAAAAGGTCCCTGCGGAAGGTGGAAAGGGGTGGAGATTGGAATATGTGACTGGTGGTGGGATCCCGTTGGAGGTGGCAAAAATGTCAGAGGATTATGTGTTGTTTGCGATGGCGGATGGGGTAAAAGGTAAGGACTAGGGGGACACTGTCCCTATTGCGATGAGGGGGACGGGGAGCAAAGGCGGAGTTTCCTACAAAAGCCTGCTCGCCAATCTTTTCTCAGATATCTCAACAATTCCATTGGTACAGAAATCAAATAGAAAATATTGCCAATTTCCATTCTGATTTTGCCTTCACCTGATCCATCAAATTCTTCCCTTCCCTTTCTGCATCTCTCCATTTCCATTTAAGGGATAGGATAGCAACCAATATCCACTACATTTCCATAGACTCCCACAGCTATCTTGAATATACTTCGTCCCTTCCTCTTGTGGGAATGACAATTCTTCCATTTGTTAAGTCCCTTCGTCTCCATTGCATTTGTCTTCCATCACCAGGTATATATATACCCCATCCTCTCCCACTGCAGTATTTTAAAGGGCATCACTCCCTTCACAACTTGATGATCTACTCTTCAGTCCTGGCCTACCATGCCCCATCTTAAGGAATTTCCAATGCAAGCCCTATATGTGCAACACCTATCCTTCCAACCTTTTCCTTCCCACCAGCCAGAAACCCAAACAATCATTCGAGGTGAAACAATTATGCACTTAGCCTTCTTTCAGTCTAATGCACTGCATTTACTGTTTGCAATGAGGCCTTATCTGCATTAGTGAAACCAATTACAACATTGGTGATCACTTTGATGAACGCGTCTGGAGTGATCCTGAGTTTCTAGTCGCCTGCCACTTTAATTCATTTTCCCACTCTCACCTTTCTGTCTGACGTCCTCCACTGATACAAGGAGTAACTTGCAAACGGGAAATAAAACATAATGAAACACGCAAGTGTCGGACTACAGGAATAAGGCAGAGGAATGGACAAATTTGTTAACTCTTTCAAAGTCCCACCATTGGCACAGTGGGTAGATTGGCCTCTTTCTGTGCTGCACGATTCTGTCATTCTAAGATGATTTTTTCATTTGTTTTTGCAAAACATTGGCGATATTCCCAACATGGATGTGAATTTTCATTGTGGTGCTAAATTGCATTACTCCAAGCTGGACACTGAGATGTTCCCAGAATGGTTTCCTATTTTGCACTCTGGGGAAGCTTACAATCTTAATAAAGCCTTGTGGTCTTTTGTGCTGCTCTCAGGTATGAAATGTTGCTAGTTCACCGTCTGGCATCTTAGATCGCATGAGATGATAACAAAACATTCACCCTTCTAACAGATTTAAGAAAATGTCTTCCTTTGCCTTCAGAAGGGATTTTTTAACTAATAACATTAATTTGCCTCAATTATAACATTGTCTTGCTGCGCTAAATTGAGTTCAACAGCGCTAAATCAAAATTGCCTGGTGATTGACATCACTGTGCACAGCATATTTCCTGCAGAAGGTACACAAAAATGCTGGAGAAACTCAGCGGGTGCAGCAGCATCTATGGAGTGAAGGAAATAGGTAACGTTTCGGGCCGAAACCCTTCTTCAGACTGATAGGGGGTGGGGAGAAGAAAGGAAAAAAGGAAAAGGCGGAGGAGGAGCCCGAGGGCTGGGGGAGGGGAGGAGACAACCAGATGGCTGATGAGGGGGAGGGGACAGCCAGGGCTAGCAGAATTGGGAGAATTCAATGTTCAGGCCACCAGGATGTAGACTGCCCAAGCGGAATATGAGGTGCATTTCCTCCAATTTACGGTGTTGCTCGCTGTGGCCATGGAGGAGACCCAGGACAGAGAGGTCAGATACGGAATGGGAGGGGGAGTTGAAGTGCTGAGCCACCGGGAGTTCAGGTTGGTTATTGCGGACCGACCGGAGGTGTTCGGCGAAACGAGTTTCTCCAGCATTTTTGTGTACCTTTGATTTTCCAGCATCTGCAGTTCCTTCTTTAACATATTTCCTGCAGAAGTTCGTTACACACTTGCTCATATCCTCAAGAGTGGGTACGTGCCTTTGACGGCATTTGGGAAAAACAAATCCCTCATGGGCCTCCAAAAATGCTGCTAATCCAAATCTGTTGCTGACGAGGACCTCTGATAAGAATAATCTTAGCACAAATTTAATCTTATAGTTACAGCTAATAGTCTTTTTGTCAAAATAATTACTTGAAAGGTAAAGGGAGAAAATTGTTTCTTATTTTGTTTTATCAAGGGATTGTTTTACTCATCAACAATAATACAAACTGTTAAAGGTAGCAATTTATTTAAAATTGATGGTGGAGAGTGGTTTATGTTTTACTATCACCTCGTGTGACATTTTATGCCTAGCACAGTAGAGAAATTGATAGTTGGGAGCATGATAAATTGTGTTATGATTGAAGTTCTGGTATTAATCTCCTGCTATCTCAGAAGGGTTATTAACAGCCTGAATATAAACAACACACGTTTCATTTATTGGTATACTGCAGTATAAACTGTAGTGCAATGGGTTTATAATTACTAGAGCCAGGATGGTTTTTTATTTTTAATTTTTTTTTTTTTTAATTCTTGTTAAATGTATGTCTTGAGCTTAGTTTTTTATTATTTTTTAGCTGTGTATACGTGGGGGGTGGAGGGGGGGGTGGGGGGAACCGTTAGTCTCTTCCCTGTGCGGGGACCCGACTTTTTCCCTGTTGGGTCTCCGGTGTCGTTGGGCCTAACATCGTGGAGCCGGCAGCTGCCTCCGGTCGGGACCAACCTGAGGGCTCCAGTCACGGAGCCTGCGGACCTGACATCGCGGAGCTGGTCGTCTTCGGAGCGGGAAGAGCTGTGGTGGCGCTCGGCTGCGACCCGACTTTGGAGCTTCGGAAGCTCCGGCTGCAGGCCCGGTGGACAGGAACATCGGGAGCTCCAGGTCCCTGGTGGGAGACGGCTTTCAGAGCTACCGCAACGGCAACTTCTCCCGCTGGACGCGAGGGGTTTAAAAGACACGGAGCGAGGCCTAACATCGCCCGGTGCGGGTTAGCGGCCACGGAACTTACCGTCGCCCGCCGTGGGTTCTAACATCGGAGCTCCAGTTCGCCTAGACGCTGCAGGTGGACTGCTGGACCGCGGGTTGGACTGCTTGAACTGCGGGGTTTAAAGGACACGGAGCCGGGGCCTAACATCACCCGGCGTGGCTAAATGGCCACAGGACTTACCATCGCCCGCCGGGGGCTTTAACATCGGAGCCCCAGTTCGCCTCGATGCTGCAGTTGGACTGCTGGACCGCGGGAGAAGAACAAAGGGAAGAGATAAGACTTTGCCTTCCATCACAGTGAGGAGGTGTTGGAGATTCACTGTGATGGATGTTTATGTAAACTGTGTTAAGTGTGGGTCTTGTTTTTTTTTGTAATGTAAAAAACTGTAGTAAATGATATTTCGTTCAAACCTAGGTTTGAATGACAATAAATAGCATTCCATTCCATAAAAAACACTGAAAGGCAGGCAAAAAGGCATAGTAAAATTACGAAAAGGCATTTATTGACAAAAAAAAAGGCATAAAAAGGCATGTTTTTCCACCACCAAAACATGGTTAAAAATGATAATATAAAGGTATACTCCATTAAATTATCTGGTGTTACACTATGCCGTCTGTCAGACAGAATATGCTTCAGTTGTGAAAAACTTCTTTCTACCTCAGCTGAGGTCACTGGTGCATACCCGAAACAAGCTACCAACTCTTTGTTCATGTCGATATCTTGTGCATTACAACTACCTTTGAGAACTTCAGCTATGTTTTGTATTTCTTCAAGATCTTTGTTAGCTAAAATCACTCTCACATTTTCCTTGTATATCTTTACCTACATCGCCAGGAATTATACGTATATTGTCAGTTACTTTATTGAAAACCTGCAAGTTATTCACTAATGTTTCGCTACGTTTCTCAAGGGAAGTGATAGCTTGTGGGAAGTTTGCAAAATTGGAAGCAATTAACACAAGATCGCGGTGGAGGGAGTTTTTCTGCATGATTACACTGACAATCCTGACTGCAGCAGATTCTTCTTCTTCAAAACAGTTGATGATTTATTTTATCTTTTCAAAATTTGCAGAATAGTAAAGTACAGCAGAGAGCCATGTACCCCACCTAGTCAAAACGGGCTGAGGAGGTAACGGAATCTCGGGTGCCATTTCCTTGAACAACTGCACACGTGACAGTGCTTTGAGGAAGATTTTCTTGACATTGGAAACTAGGCGATCGACATCTGGAAACAAGCTACGTATGTGCTTGACAATTCTATGAAGTCCTTGAGCTAAGCATGTCAAATGCAACATTTTGGGGAATAAAACTTTCAGAGCACGAGCAGATTTTTTCATGTACGGAGCTGTATCAGTCACAAACAGGTACATTCTCATGTTTTATACCTTCTGGCCAAAGTACAGCGAAGTACAGTGAAGATGTAAACAACTGAGCAATAGTTGAGCTGTTTGACTTCTGTCCTACGGTCTCCGCCTCTTCCTTTTTTTTCCCTGCCCCCCCCCCCCCACAACAGTCTGAAGAAAGGTCTCGACTCTGAAACATCGCCTATTCCTTCTCTCCATAGATGCTGCCTCACCCGTTGAGTTTCTCCAGCATTTTTAGCTACCTTCGATTTTTCCAGCATCTGCAGTTCTTTCTTAAATAGATCTTGGAGAAGGCTGAACCAGCGGGCAGCAGCACGAACGAATGAACGACCGACGGTGGCGGCCCCGGGTTTTGCCCCGGTGGTGGAAATTTTTGTGTTAATATTAACGTGTTAACATAGAAAACGTCATTGCAATCACAGTACAATTAGAGAAAATAGCACGACCTTTTAGCAAAATGGCAAAAAAAGGCTGATTTAGGCACTCAATCGTGAAAAAGGCATTATCCTGGTGAAATCATCAAAAAAGGCATGAAAAGGCACATGGCATTTATAGCAAAATCCTGGCTCTAATAATTACATACATTATCAGTAATTTATTTTCCAGATGCAAGCTTTAAATGGAGTAACACAAGTTAGCACCAGAATGAAAACCTACATGCACCTTGAAAATATCATCAATATGTTGCAGTAACAAATGAAAATAATCCTAGAATGACAGAATCTTGAAAACACAGAAATATGTCCAATCTACCCACTCTTCCAATAGTGGGGCATTGAAAGAATTAACAAATTAGTCCAACTCCTATGCTCTATTCCTGTAGTCTTACACTTGCGTATTTCCTTATTAATCATGCATTCAATTCCCACTTGCAAGTTACCATTGAATCTACTTCCACCAACCTCTCAAGGAGTGCTTTCCAATGTATTTTGATACCCTTTATTTTAAAAAGCATTGAAACACTGCAGGGAACATTTTGGAGAACAATATGCTGTAGATAAAACATGCACTTAGGACTCAATGAAATGTAGAATACAAGATTGATTTAGGATTTGTGAAACCATCATTTGCTGCAATTAGGTTTCTTCTGTCACCGCAGTATTTGAAACAAAGTCAGTTGAATGTTTTAGACCAGTCTCCTTTATAACAATTTTTGTATCATGTTGAGTAAGTATGTCGTTCCAATTTTCACTGGTAGAAATGATCGTCATTCTGGAATAATTTACTTGCCACATACAGCTAATTACTTTTCTTGGTATTACTTATTAAAAAATTTCGCTGCTTACCTCTGTGTAATGTCCTGATGCCTTTATTCCTCCTGAGGTCACATGTGACTTAATGCACTGTAGGATATTTTTGCAATGATATGGTGTTTACAAGAATTACATAAATGCGCTGTATGCATGCTACTGATAACAATATATCTTAGGAGTGGTACTTGGAAACGTTATCAAAAAATAAATTCCAAGAAGCAATAAGGAACTCTCTGTTCTGCGGTGCTTCAACATACTGTCACTTAACAGGATGGAGTTTAAACTCTATATTTCCATCTATTTCCTGTGGTGCAGTACAGCTAACTCGGGAACTGTTAAAGTAGTTCCTAAATTAACAGTATGCTGAGTCTGTATAGTGTTTCCAGTATGCCATCAGCTGCATGTCATAAATCAAACATCTGGTTTCATTTTTTAACCGGAACTTATGGTTTTCTCTTTTACCTGGGATGCTCAAGAGAATCATAATAATTACCGAAAACATTATGCTTTATTAAACTTTAATTGACATTACTGCAATATATGTAAGAAAAACATATCTATTGCTCTGAAGGTAACTGTTTAAATACGGAGTTAAGTATGTAGACACAATTTGCAACATACCGTATCTGCAAAAGGAAACTTGGGGATAACCATTTGAGGCTCCCTTAGCCTCAAATGTCAGAACTACAGCACTGTATATATGTTGCTTTATTCTCTGCCAGTGCTTCCTTTGACAAATTATACTTTCCCAAGAAATTCACGTCGTGGCTAAGGTTAGTTATTTTAAAATGCATATCTAGCTCCCCTAATGGAATTAATGGCAATAGCTAGTTTGATACAAGTCCTCGGATCAGATTAAGTTGCCATTCTGTAGCCAGCTGTTAGATCAGAGCATTAGGAACTATAAATGTTTCTTGCAAGTGTTGGATCAGAATAGAAAAAGAAATCCGGCAGGATTATCACCTCTAATGGTCACCTAACGATCCTCATTCCAAACTATAGATTCTGAAGGAATCAATATCATTTTAATGCACACTCACTGCATTAACATTAACATGCATTATTTATCTCCAACATCACAAAGGACTTCTTGGACCATAACTCACAGGAGCAGAATTAGGCCATTCGGTCCATCAAGTCTACTCCGCCATTTGGCTGATCTATTTTTACTCTCAACCCCATTCTCCAGCCTTGCCCATGTAACCTTTGCCCTTACTAATCAAGAACTTATCAATCTCTGTTATAAAAATACCCAATGTCTTGGCCTTCACAGCCATCTGTGGCAAAAAAATAAACTGGTTGATCACCATCTGGCTAAAGAAATTCTTCCTCATCTCTATTCTAAAGGTACGTCCTTTTATTCTGAGGCAGTGCCCTCTGGTTCAAGACACTCGCATTACTGGAAGCATGCTTTCCACATCCACTCTATCTAGGCCTTTCATTATCAAATAGGTTTTAATGAGATTCCCCTCATCCTTCTAAACTCCAGCGAGTCCAGGCCTTCAAATGCACCTCATAATCATACCCAAGGTCATTCTCTTAAACCTCCTCTGGACCCTCTCCATTTTGCCACTTACCACAGACTTCATCCTTCTGGCTTGCCTGCTTCCAGGTTAATTTGGAGAGCAACAGCCTCTTTGGTATACAATTGAGTTTTTCTTGAACATCTAATTTTGATATTTTCCCCATCCCTATGCTTTTACTATTAGTAAATTAATGTTCAAACAAAGAAAAAGTAAAGTTTTTTAAAACATCTTCTTTCGCAAGTAATCACAACAAATGTCCTGGAATTTTTTTTTAATTTCTGGAAACTCCACAGCAAAATCAAGATAAGGAATAAAAACATTTTTGGAAATGTTTCAAGTTCAATGCATAGCATCAAGTCCAACGTCAAATCAGGAGGAAGGGTCCAGCATTAGCTTAGAGCAGGAAAGAGAAAGGAGCTTAGACTCCATTCTTTCCAGAATGGAATTGGTGGATCGGTGTGGCCATTTCCATTCACCACAAACCTGTTCTTCTGGGTTTCTTGCCTCCATCCCTGCAATCAATCTGAACACGTCACCTGTCAAAAAAATGTCACCTATCTCTGTTCTCCAGGGATGCTGCCCGACTTGCTGATTTGCTCCAGCCTTTTGTGTATTTCCATAGTAAGCCTGCAACTGCAGTTCTTTATTTCTCTATTCACACACTTGTGGATACAACTGTAATGTAGAATTTTCCACCGAGCATGCAAACTTTAGTGCAGCGCTTGTAGCAGCTATCCAACCTGCTGCCGCACAAGCAGATTGCTGTCTTTATGGATAATAGATTGCAAAAGCACCACTTGGTAAAGTGGTAGTGTGTCCTTTGACCAAGTAGCTCTCTCAAGAACATTGCACTTTATTTGCCACTCCTGCCACACTATCTGTTTCTTTATATATCAGTTAACAAGCCTAGACTGCCTCCACCCATATCATAATGGTGTAATACACCGTGAGGCCCATTTGGGTCACATTGCTCAAGTTGTCTTCCTTGACCATTACTGTCACCCCCATTGAAATATGGTAGAATTGCACGAATGCAGCGCCGGAGACCCGGGTTTTATCCCGACTACGGGTGCTGTCTGTACGGAGATTGTATGTTCTCCCAGTGACCTGTGTGAGTTTTCTCCGAGATCTTCAGTTTCCTCCCACACTCCAAAGCCTTTCACCACATCTCCTTTTTCCACATATTGTCTTTCTCTGTATACCTTCTGCGTAACCACCAAATCATATATATTCCAAGTGAATTCTTATTAATATACCATGAAGGCAAGCAACTAACTGTGTGGACTCCAGAGACCTACGTACCTACAAGCAACAACACATCGCCAAAGCACAACATTGTAACTCAGAAGCGAATATTATATCTATAGGTGTAGGAAGGAACTACAGGTGCTGGTTTAAACCAAAGATAGACATAAGAAGCAGGAGTTACTCCAGCTTTTTTGTGTTAAATCTATAGGTGTTTGATAATTCAATTCTATGAGTTTAGTGAGATCCATGAAGGGGTCTTCTTGATGCTGGTCTGGGCCAGGTCTTTTGTTGAACAATGCAATACTGAAATCTTCTTATCTCAAACCCATAGCCCTTGTTCAAATGTGTGTCCAGTTTACTTCTAAAAGATACAATGTTCCTCTCACAGCTATTCCCAATAATTTTATTAACAAAAAACAATCTTTTTTACGTGAAACTTCCACTAATCTCTCTCAAAAATTCTGCTACTAACATGCACATTTGAAATAATTCACCATCATCATTTAATAAAGATTCCATTTGATGAGAGATGCATAGAAATGAATGACTGGCTTTTTGAAAGCCTCAATGAGCATTTACAGGTCTATTTAATTGTCTATGATCTCATCTAGAGAGATTTTGATTATCAGTTTTAGTTAAGAAGTTAAAAATGCCATCAAACTTGCCTTTATTCTCAAGTACTTGATCTCCTACTTCATTCCCAAAACCTTTACTTTGTAATATCTCAGGAATGTAATTGTACAACTTAAAGCTTGATATACATTCCAAAAATGATCATTAGTTCTCTGTAGTGTCAAACAAAAATGCAAACCTGATAAAATTAATGACATAAATTTATGAAATCAATTGAAACAAACTGACTGTAGACATTGTGGACAAGGAGGGTTTGGTTTTCACGAATTAGTCCCAACATATATATCATACAGTATGCCACAAATTTCATAAAGACAACGTAGGTGTGTGGTTCCATCCAAACTTGGAATATTAGAAGCCCTTGCCTCAAAACTAAACCTTGCCACAGACTAAACAGGAAGCTACTTGCAGGACTCAGATGTTTAAAAGTTGTATCCTTTAATTTGGTTATTTCCATCAAAGCCAAGTAAATGATCAACATAAATGTTCAATGTTGTTCATAATCTTGAACAAAGCAAAGCTTTGTAACATTGGCAACTTGTACTAAATAAAGAAAACCACGGAAAGACATAAAACATTTCAGCATCAATGGATCCCAGTCCAGCCAAGAATTCAGACTAACAAATTCACAGGTGATATAAAAATATGTTCAATTGGGCACAATTTTTATTTAATTTAGGAATATAAAATGTCATACTTTTTTCAATTTTGAATATTTCAGGTCTATATGCATAATAATCCTTTTGCAATAAATTGAAGTCTGTCGATTGTTTTTATTTCACAAAGAACTGCGGTTTATTCGAGATAATGGCAATACAAAAGCAATCTTGATTATAATTATAACAGAATGAAGATTGCATAATTTACAAGGATATCAACACTCAATATTTCAATGCAGGAAATCTTACAGCAATGTCTGAAGCAAGCATGTATAGCATGGGAATTTGTCTTTTATGACTGTTTCTCAAGGTGTACTATAACACTATGTTCAAATACTCAGCAGCGGGCCTGAACAAGTACGCTTTGGTTATTAACACCTTCATATGGAAAAGTGTCAAAGAAAGCATTCCACCAAGACCATCCAAGTATTATCTAACCAGAATGGATGAACCAGGAGGTCTGAAATCTACTGAGGACCAGATCTTGGGCATTCAAATCTGGAGATGCAAGTTGTCGGACAAATAACGGGTAGTCTGGGTTCCAGGTTTACAATCAACATTTTGAGGTTAGGGCTTTCAATTTTCCAAGTATAGATGGAACCACATACATATGTTGTTTTAACAAACTCTGTGGAGTATTGAGTGGTATATTTGTTGGGACTAATTCATGAAAACCTAACTCAAAGTTAGAGTATAGGAGGGAGATTAAAAATATGATTTAATGGTGCCAGGACAATAACCTTGCTCTCAATGTCAGTAAGAATAAGGCACTGATTGTTGACTTCAGGAGGGGAAAGCAATGATCCATGAACCTGTTTTCATAGACGGGACGATGGTGCAGAGAGTCAACAGTTCAAAGTTCCAGGGCATCATATCTCTGAAGATGTATCCTGGCCCATCACATTCATACAATCACAAAGAAAGTTTATCAATGACTTTGCTTCCTTAGAAGATTAAAGAGATTCACTGTGTCAATGAATACTCTGGTGAATTTACACAGGTGTATGGTAGAGACTATATTCAAGAGCGGAACTCGCTATCAAAACATGGAGGGGACGGGCGACACAATTTTTTGGCGGCCACGCGCGCATGCACACACTCACACACGCGAGGCTTCGGAGGCTCAATCCAGTGCTAAATGCAGCTCAACTGCCTGTCTCACCGGGTTAACCTACAGCCCTGCCTGGACTGACGGGACACCAGCGCTGCTTCTCCGCGCTGGCCACATTTCCCGCAAGTCCAGGAAGGGTTGTAAGCTCACCTGGCGGGACAGGCAGAGTTAGCTGGGTTTAGCGCTGTTTCTCTGCGCTGGCCCGTCTGACTGCCGACCAAAGATCCTATAGCGGAGGATCTTTGCTGCCGACCTCTCTGGCACTCGGGACAGTGCCGGAGACCCGGCCGGGATCGATCCTGCCTGCGGATGAGGCGCAGGACTGTGCCACGTCTCCCTCCTCCAATCGCCGCGCTCTATCCTCAGTCCCACCCCCCCCCTCTCCTCCCTCCTCCAATCATCGCGCTGAATCATGTCCCGCCCCCATTGCCTGCTGACCGACATCTCTCTCCTCCAATCGGCGCCCCTCGATCACCGGATTTTAAAATCCGGATTACAAAAACTTGGGGTGGATGTCCCCCACTTCTCAAAACGTGTCCCCTCTGGCCCCCCCCGGGTTTGATCAGCCATGATCATATTGAATGGCGGTGCAGGCTCGAAGGGCCGAATGGCCTACTCCTGTACCTATTTTCTATGTTTTCTATGTTTCTATGTTTTCCGCCCCTGACTATAGTGACTGGTCGTTTCACTTCATGGCCTAGTTCGACAATTCAAATGTCCAGGAACGATTATAGAGATTATAGAGATAATAGAGAGGGCAGACACTGCCTGGTCCATCACACATACTAACCTCCCCACCACCAAAGAGATTGATAGGAGATGCTGCTACAAAAAGGCAACCAATATTATAATATACACACCACCTTGGCCATGCTCTAATTTTGTCCCTACCATTGGGAAGAAGGTACAGAAGCTTGAAAACTATGACCACCAGGTTCAAGAATAACTTCTTCCCAGCACTATCAGGCCCTTGAACACTCCACTATGAGCTTCTATGGACTATCTTTGCATACACCAAAGACTTTGGGGTCCTTCTTGCACTAGTATTACGGTTGTTAATTTATTGATGCTTCAATAAATTGATGCTGAAATAAATTCAGAATATTATTGTTCCACTGATGGTACATATAACAAATAAACACTCTTGACTCTTGAACATAACTACAGACATTGCCAAAGCAATCAATGCAGTACTATAAAATGTACAAGAACAAATTATTTAAGCCTTATTCGAAAATGTTACATCAAATTTAATTCAATTTAGGAACAGTTCTTCTGGCCAATGGTTCCAAACAGATTGTGGACATGTATCCACTTAAAGATATCCAAATCCACTTAAAGATATCCATGCATGTACTGTCAAATGCATAGTTCCCAACCATAATAAGAGTTTTGGAACACAACATATGTCAATTTGTTTCAGGGAGCTTGCAGATATTCCCCAGCATATACACTCTTTAATCAGTTTACTGATTCAATGGGGTTTATATGGCTGTAAAGCAAAGGGGAAGATAAGTGAATTAATTTTTACTTATTTAAATTTAAATGATTAAAAATATAAAATGTGTTTAATGCATGTTTAACATTTTACACTCAAGAATAATGTAAGTAATTTAAATTAGATTTTTTAAATTATTTACGACAATTTCAGTTTTTTTTAAATATCTTTGAATTTCAGGAATATTTAATAATTATATAAATTACCTCACAGCTTTTATAGAGAATGAAACTGGGTTCAAAGCTTTGTCAGTTGTCAAATCATTTAGGAGCGGAGGCTCCATCTGAACACCATTGGAGGCAAAATGGCTGGAGTATGTGGTCTTTGAATTAATAAAAATGGGTCCCATGCATATGGGCCTGTTTAGTCCAAGCAATGGGGGGCTGAAAGCATTCATTCCTGCAGGCAATAGGCCTGGGTCAATACCATTTAGTCCTGAGCTTTAATGGCGTACCAAGCTATAAATACTCCTCAGCAATTTCCATAGCACTCAAAATTTAATTTTTATATCTGGATTTTTATTCCCATCGAATAATTTTCAACAAAGTGAATGGATTTAAAAATAATAAAAAGTAAATGTTTAGTTTTTGTATTTTTGGTTGGGAACATAATACTGAGGTTACTTTAAGGTTGGCACCCTTTAGGGATTGTTTACCATTTGGCTGCTCTATGGGCTTCACATCTGATGTGCCAAAATAGCCATCGATCTGCCTTTGTTTGTTCATGTGTGGCTCCCAGTTTGTCGTGGAGTTCAGTGAAGCTCCTCCACGGACTCAACAGATGTCAAAGCCGTTAGCATGACTGGGACTAGTAAACATCTGTGCATGTCTTTGTTAGTCACAAATGTTCCAACGTTCTCAAGACAAAAAATTAAAACACAAAATAAAGCATTTTGCTTTTTTTAAATCTGAAGAGTAGATGCATCCATTAAAATACTTAATATCGTTGAAACTGACTTAAATAAATAAACATATAATTTTCTTACTCTTCTCCTGGCAGCTCATGTCTTCCTTTCATCAGGTGACTGGGCACGGACTCAGCAGTCAGATTCTCCATCTTAAGAGGTGGAGGGTCAGCAGAAGGTCACAATACCCCAGCGGATTCCATGGGAAGTCCATTGGAGCAGCACAGAGGCAGCCAGAACCTGCCGAGGCTGTTGGAAAATGCCACTACTGGCCGAAATCAAGAGTAAAGCCAAGTGAAGAGTGTTTACGATACAATACGATAGAACTTTATTTATCCCAGGAGGGAAATTAATTTGCCAACAGTCATAAAAAAACACAAAATACATGAAACATTAAAATAAAGTGACGAGTGGTAAGGCGTTGGGGGTGTGCAAAGATTGAGGAGGTGGGGGTGGGGGGGGAGGGCGGGGTCAGTCTCAGTCTCAGTCTACCCCACATCAGAATGGGGAGGAGTTGTTAAGTTTGATAGCTGCAGGGAAGAAGGATCTCCTGTGGCATTCTGTCCTGCTTCTTGGTGGAACCAGTCTGTTGCTGAAGGTACTCCTCGGGTTGACCAGTGTGTCATGGAGGGGGTGAGCTGTATTGTCCAGGATGCTCCACAGTTTGAGGAGCATCCTCCCCTCCAAAGCAAACTCCCAAGAATCCAACTCCACCCCCAGGACGGAGCCAGCCTTCCTGATGAGTTTGTTAATTCTATTGACGTCCGCAGCCTTCGCCCTGCTGCCCCAGCACACGGCAGTGAAGAAGATGGCACTGACTACCACCGATTGGTAGAACATGTGCAGCATCTCACTGCAGACGTTGAAGGAGCAGAGCCTTCTCAAAAAGTACAGGCGGCGCTGTCCCTTCTTGTACAGGGCCTCAGTGTTCCTGGACCAGTCCAATTTACTGCCCAGGTACACTCCCAAGGACTTGTACTCCCTGGTAAACTACACATCCACACCATTGATGGAGACAGGTGACAGGGGTGTTCCTCTCCTCCTTAAGTCCACCACCAACTCCTTACTCTTGTAAGTTCAGCTGCTGGTGATTCAGCCCATACCACTCAACAAAGTTGTTGACTACACCTCTGTATTCAGCTTCCCTCCCCTCACTGATGCAGCCCATAATTGCAGAGTCATCTGAAAACTTCTGCAGGTGGCAGGAGGCGGAGTTATATCAGAAGTCCAAGGTGTAGATGGTAGCAGAAAGGGAGAGAGGACCATCCCCTGTGGGGCCCCTGTGTTGCTCACCACCATGTCTGAGACACAGTTCTGTAGCCTGACATATTGTTTAATTGTCAAATGCACCGGGAACAGAACAAATAAATTCTTATTTGCTGCAGCTGTACATTAACACAACAGCACAACAAATAAATATAAATAATCTATAAGACAATAAATTATCAGTAGTATTAGGTAACCAGACCATAATAGTGCTAACCAAAGCCCATAGTTCCACCTAAACAAAATCCATAGTAGTGCATTGCTGAATTGGCATTGTAGTTAGGATGTTGCAGTGTGGCTTAAGACCTTGATGGTTGATAGGAATAAGCTGTTCTTGAACCTGGAGATCACGGTTCTCAGGCTCCTGATGGTCGCAGTAAGATGAATGTGCAGCCAGTGGGGAGCGTCTTTGATATTAGCTTCCTTTTTGAGGCAGAATTTCCTGTAGATCCCTCCGATGGTGGGGAGGTCAATAACTGTAATAGACCAAGCAATGTCCACTATTTTCTGCAACTTCCTTTATTCTTGGGCATTCAAGTTACTTAACCAGACTGTGATACAACCAGTTAGTTTGCTCTCCACTGTACTCTGTAGAAGTTCGATAGAGTATTCGGCAACATGTCAAATGCATGTAAACTAGGGCTTCTGCAAAGATACCCGAGATGTCTGCAATTGGCCATATGCTCTGTCTTATATTTATTCAAAAGTTCCAAAGGCAATCTATGGAAAGCCCTTAAATAAACTATGCACATTTATTTTGAGCTCCTTGTGTGTCAGGAGTCTTGTATTTGTAAAGAACTTCATCAAATGCAAAGAGCCCACTGAATTATACTGCCTGGCAATCTCAGCCTGGTGTTTTGGGTTCATTTTGAGTGGACCTTGAAAGAAAGATCTTTGCTTTCAGGTTGAATCCAGCCAGCTCATCAAAATTGGATGCTCTACTGAATCTCCAAATATTTTGTTGATTTAAACCAAAGTTTTTACAATAAATAAAATTCTATCATTTATCCATAAACATTCTGTTTTACATTGCCCAAGTCAGTAAGGAGAAAAAAAATGCTTGACACTATTGGTACTTGGTCACCATGCATATACTGTGAGGCAGCCCATTACATGTACCTAACCAGGTGCTGGCAAAACTTACTTCTGAAAAGAGCAATCCAGACTGAGGAGTACCTGGGTTATCGAGTTGGTGAGCTTGATTGTAAGTTGGGAGGGAAAAGAAGCAAGCCCTCCACAAAAGGGTTTCTCATGGGGACCATGTTCAAAAGATGGATATATGTGGACACAATAGACAATAGGTGCAGGAATAGGCCATTCGGCCCTTCGAGCCAGCACCGTCATTCAATGTGATCATGGCTGATCATCCACAATCAGTACCCCATTCCTGCCTTCTGCCCATATCCCCTGACTCTGCTATCTTTAAGAGCCCTATCTAGCTATCTCTTGAAAGTATCCAGCAATGATGGTTTGAATGACCGTAGGTTTGGGATGTGTGCATTTACCAATGCAGGAATCTTGGCAATAGCTGATTCTGATTGTGTATCAACAATACTTCCAAATCCTGTGGCTCAAATTTACCCAATGGGCTGTGGTAGATCCAATTTCAGGTCAGAAATATATTTTGTAGTGTGTAGATCTCTCCTGAACATGGGTAAATGGGACTCGTTTAGATGGACATCTTGGTTGGGATGAACAAATTGGGTCAAAGGGTCTGTTTCCATGTTGTATATCTCAATGCTTATATAACTACACATCCTCCCCAGGTAACGGCAGGTTTCCATTCCTGTAAACTGTTTGTAACCCAAATAGTCTGAAAGTCTGAAATGTGGTTGTAAACCATGTTTCTAGATGTTAGAAACGGCCTGCAGCCCTGCAGTAGTTAGCAAATCTATTCCACTGGACTCCCAAATGCACACTCATAAGTACAGGCTGTACATCAGTCTGGCATTTGTAAACTGGAGACGACCTGCACACACAACGTGAAAGGTGATTTAATAACTTCCAATTACAGGATAATGTGTACCGCTGTTTTATTTGTCTGCTCTCAACTCCCTCTGCTGGATAACTGCTGATAAGTCAGCACGATGGTAACCCCAGGCAACAAACACAATGAATTACATACTACAGTGCATTCAGAAAGTATTCAGACCCCTTCACTTTCTCCACATTTTGTTATGTTACAGCCTTATTCTAAAATGGATTAAATTCTTTTTTTTATCATCAATCTATACACAATACGACATAATAAAAAAGCAAAACAGGTGGTTAGAAATTTTTGCAAAGTAATTTTAAATAAATAAGGAATATCACATTTACATAAGTATTCAGACCCTTTACTCAGTACTTTGTTGAGGCACCTTTGGCAGTGATTACAGCCTCAAGTCTTCTTGACGCTACAAGCTTAACACACCTGTATTTAGGTCATTTCTTCCATTCTTCTCTGCAGATCCTCTCAAGCTCTGTTAGGTTGGATGGGGAGCGTCGATGCACAGCTATTTTCAGGTCCCTCCAGAGATATTCGATCGGGTTCAAGTCCGGGCTCTGGCTGGGCCACTCAAGGACATTCGCATACTTGTCACGAAGTCACTCCTGCATTGTCTTGGCTGTGTGCTTAGGGTCGTTGTCCTGTTGGAAGGTGAACCTCCGCCCCAGTCTGAGGTCCTGAATGTTCTGGAGCAGATTTTCATCAAGGATCTCTCTGTACTTTGCTCCGTTCATGTTTCCCTCGATCCTGACTAGTCTCCCAGTTCCTGCCAATGAAAAACATCCCCACAGCATGATGCTGCCACCGTAGGTATGGTATTGGCCAGGTGATGAGCGGTGCCTGGTTTCCTCCAGACGTGACACTTGGCATTCAGGCCAAAGAGTTCAATCTTGGTTTCATCAGACCAGAGAATCTTGTTTAGGTGCCTTTTGGCAAACTCCAAGCGGGCTGTCATGTGCCTTTTACTGAGGAGTGGCTTCCGTCTGGCCACTCTACCATAAAGGCCAGATTGGTGGAGTGCTGCAGATATAGTTGTCCTTCTGGAAGTTTCTCCCATCTGCACAGAGGAACTCTGGAGCTCTGTCAGAGTGACCATCGGGTTCTTGGCAACCCTGACCAAGGCCCTTCTCCCCCAATTGCTGAGTTTGGCCGGGTGGCCAGCTCTATGAAGAATCCTGGCGGTTTCAATGTTCTTCCATTTAAGAATGACGGAGGCCACTGTGCTCTTCGGGATCTGCAATGCTACAGAAATTGTTTTATACCCTTCCCCAGATCTGTGTCTCGACATAATCCTGTCTCGGAGGTCTACGGACAATTCCTTCTTCTTCATGGCTTGGTTTTTGCTCTGACATGCACTGTCAACTGCGGGACTTTATATAGACAGGTGTGTGCCTTTCCAAATCATGTCCAATCAATTCAATTTACCACTGGTGGACTCCAATCAAGTTGTAGAAACATCACAAGGATAATCAATGGAAACAGGATGCACCGAAGCTCAATTTTGAGTGTCATAGCAAAGGGTCTGAATACTTATGTAAGTGTGATATTTCAGTTATTTCTTTTTAATCACTTTGCAAAAATTTCTAAACACCTGTTTTCCCTTTTTTATTATGAGGTATTGTGTGTAGATTGTTGATAGAAAAAAAAAATGTAATCCATTTTTATTGCCCTCATCTATCAGTTCATTGGATTTTACATAATTTGTGATGATATTTTTAACAAAATGTGGAGAAAGTGAAGGGGTCTGAATACTTTCTGTATGCACTGTATATACCGTACTGCTTCTTTAACAGGGATACACATGTTATAAATACTGCTCTCTAACTACTCCTTTCTGAGGTCTCCAAGCTTCAAGAAGACCATTTTAATTCCAGTGCCAAAATAAAGTAAACTAAGGTGCATTAATGACTATTGTCCAATGCCTCTGACCATCATGAAATGCTTCGAGAGACTGGTGATGGTGATTATTAACTCCAGCTTGATCCACTGCAGTTTGCTTACCGTCACAACAGGTTCACAACAGATGTCATCTCACCGGCCCAAAACTAGTCTCTGGAAAACCTAGACAACAATGACTTCTACTTAAGATAACAACTCCACTTTCCACAAACTCACTCCAAACACCTCAACGCAGGAATTATCAACCCCCCTGCCCCCTCTGCCACTGGATCCTCGACTTTCTGACTCAGACCACAATCTGTTAGGATAGGTAAGAACACCTTCTCCACCATTATTATCAACACTGTTGCCCTGCAAGGATGCATTCTCAGTCTACTATAATACTCCCTTTGCATTCATGATTTGTGGCCAAATTAGGCTCTAACACCATCTACAAGCTTACAAATGACATTACTGTGGTGGGCTGGATCATGTACAATGATAAAACAGAATACAGGAAGAAGTTAGAGAAGTTAGTAACATAGGTGTCAGGACAATATCTCTCCTGCAATGTCAGAAGGACAAATGAGCTAGTTATCCACTTCATGAAACATGGTGGAGTACATGGTGCTCAATGCTACTGAAGTGGAAATGGTGGAGAGCTTCAGTTTCCTTGGGATTAATATTACTAACGATCTGTGGTAGACCAACCACATTGATGTGTCAAGAATGCACACAAACACCTTTACTTCCTCAGGAGACTGAGGAAATTTGGAACGTTTTCAAAGATTCTCACGAGCTTCTACAGATGAACCTTACTGTTGGGTTGCATCAGCTTGCTTTGGGAACAGCTCTGCCCAAGACCCCAAGAAATTGCAGAGAGTTGTAGATGTGGCCCAGTCCACCACACAGACCAGACTAAGTGGACCATATGCAAGTCTTCAAAGAAATGGCCTGCCAGATCTCAGGGTTACTAATCATTTTAACTCCTCTTCCCATTCCCAGAGTGAGGCCGCATGCAAACTGGAGGAACAGTGCCTATTAGTTTGCTTGAATAACTTATAAACCAATGCTGAATTTTAGGTAACACCCCTCCACTTTATTTCCCCCTATCTTTTCTGTACCCCCCCCCCCCCACCCATACACAAGTCTGCACCTATTTCTCCCAGTATCCCACACCCCATTTTGTCTTTCCTGTCCCCTTTCACCCATAGCACCCATTGACCCCCCAGTATAGAAACATAGAAACATAGAAAATAGGTGCAGGAGTAGGCCATTCGGCCCTTCGAGCCTGCACCGCCATTCAATATGATCATGACTGATCATCCAACTCAGTATCCTGTACCTGCTTTCTCTCCATATGGCCTGATCCCTTTAGCCACAAGGGCCACATCTAACTCCCTCTTAAATATAGCCAATGAACTGGCCTCAACTACATTCTGTGGCAGAGAATTCCAGAGATTACACTCTCTGTGTAAAAAATGTTTTTCTCATCTCAGTCCTAAAAGATTTCCCCTTTATCCTTAAACTGTGACCCCTTGTTCTGCACTTCCCCAACATCGGGAACAATCTTCCTGCATCTAGCCTGTCCAACCCCTTAAGAATTTTGTAAGTTTCTATGATCCCCCCTCAAGCTTCTAAATTCCAGCGAGTACAAGCCGAGTCTATCCAGTCTTTCCTCATATGAAAGTCCTGACATCCCAGGAATCAGTCTGGTGAACCTTCTCTGTACTCCCTCTATGGCAAGAATGTCCTTCCTCAGATTAGGAGACCAAAACTGTACGCAATACTCCAGGTGCGGTCTCACCAAGACCCTGTACAACTGCAGTAGAACCTCCCCGCTCCTATACTCAAATCCTTTTGCTATGAATGCTAACATACCATTCGCTTTCTTCACTGCCTGCTGCACCTGCATGCCCACTTTCAATGACTGGTGTACCATGACACCCAGGTCTCGTTGCATCTCCCCTTTTCCTAATCGGCCACCATTCAGGTAATAGTCTACTTTCCTGTTTTTACCACCAAAGTGGATAACCTCACATTTACTGCATCTGCCATGCATTTGCCCACTCACCCAGCCTATCCAAGTCATCTTGCAGCCTCCTAGCACCCTCCTCACAGCTAACACTGCCCCCTAGCTTTGTGTCATCCGCAAACTTGGAGATGTTGCATTCAATTCCCTCGTCCAAATCATTAATATATATTGTAAATAGCTGGGGTCCCAGCACTGAGCCTTGCGGTACCCCACTAGTCACTGCCTGCCATTCTGAAAAGGACCCATTTACTCCTACTCTTTAACCATATAACCATATAACCATTACAGCACGGAAACAGGCCATCTCGGCCCTTCAAGTCCGTGCCGAACATTTTTTTTATTTTTTATTTTTTATTTTTATTTTTTTAAATAAATACTTCCCCCTAGTCCCATCTACCTGCACTCAGACCACAACCCTCCATTCCTTTCCCGTCCATATACCCATCCAATCTGTTTTTAAAGGATAAAATTGAACCAGCCTCCACCACTTCCACTGGAAGCTCATTCCACACAGCTACCACTCTCTGAGTAAAGAAGTTCCCCCTAATGTTACCCCTAAACTTCTGTCCCTTAATTCTCAAGTCATGTCCCCTTGTTTGAATCTTCCCTACTCTCAATGGAAAAAGCTTATCCACGTCAACTCTGTCTAACCCGCTCATAATTTTAAAGACCTCTATCAAGTCCCCTCTTAACCTTCTGCGCTCCAAAGAATAAAGACCTAACTTGTTCAACCTTTCTCTGTAACTTAGTTGCTGAAACCCAGGCAACATTCTAGTAAATCTCCTCTGTACTCTCTCTATTTTGTTGACATCCTTCCTATAATTAGGCGACCAAAATTGTACTCCATACTCCAGAATTGGCCTCACCAATGCCTTGTACAATTTTAACATTACATCCCAACTTCTGTATTCAATGCTCTGATTTATAAAGGCCAGCACACCAAAAGCTTTCTTTACCACCCTATCTACATGAGATTCCACCTTCAGGGAACTATGCACAGTTATTCCTAGATCCCTCTGTTCAACTGCATTCCTCAATTCTCTACCATTTACCATGTACGTCCTATTTTGAGTTGTCCTGCCGAGATGTAGTACCTCACATTTATCAGCATTAAACTCCATCTGCCATCTTTCAGCCCACTCTTCCAAATGGCCTAAATCTCTCTGTAGACTTTGAAAATCTACTTCATTATCCACCACACCACCTATCTTAGTATCATCTGCATACTTACTAATCCAATTTTCCACACCATCATCCAGATCATTGATGTACATGACAAACAACAGTGGACCCAACACAGACCCCTGAGGCACCCCACTAGTCACTGGCCTCCAACCTGACAAACAGCCATCCACCATTACTCTCTGGCATCTCCCATTCAGCCACTGTTGAATCCATCTTGCTACTCCACCATTAATACCCAACAATTTAATCTTCTTAACCAACCTTCCATGAGGAACCTTGTCAAAGGCCTTACTGAAGTCCATATAGACAACATCCACTGCTTTACCCTCATCAATTTCCCTAGTAACCTCTTCGAAAAATTCTAGAAGATTAGTCAAACATGACCTTCCAGGCACAAATCCATGTTGACTGTTCCTAATCAGACCCTGCTTATCCATAATCAGACCCTGTTCCTAATCAGACCCTGCTTATCTTTGCTTCCTGTCTGCCAGCCAGTTCACTATCCACATCAATACTGAACCCCCAATACCGTGTGCTTTAAGTTTGTATATTAATCTCTTATGTGGGACCTTGTCGAAAGCCTTCTGAAAGTCCAGATATAACACATCCACTGGTTCTCCCTTATCCACTCTACTAGTTACATCCTCGAGAAATTCTATAAGATTCGTCAGACATGATTTACCTTTCATAAATCCATGCTGACTTTGTCCAATGATTTCACCATTTTCCAAATGTGCTGCTATCCCATCTTTAATAACTGACTCTAGCAGTTTCCCCACTACCGATGTTAGACTCCCCAGACAAACTGATGTCAGACAGCCATCAACAAGGAATGTACAAAAAGCACAGGAGCTTGTCAGAAACCTCATACAATGATGTTGGCAGCAAGAGCTTCTCATTCCTTTTGATATTGAGATAAAATCTGAAATGTTTAGCGATGGGTTTTGTCAAAGCATTTCAAGCCTGTCATTATTTCAGTAAAGTTCTGTATATGTTAAGTCCACCAACTTGAGGTCCAATACAGACAATAGACAATAGACAATAGGTGCAGGAGTAGGCCATTCGGCCCTTCGAGCCAGCATGGAATATATTTGATTTTTGTAATTTGCAATGTAATTTGCTACTAATCACCAATCAAAGTGTTTTAAATAGGAATCAAAGTCTTAATCGGAGCTCTCAAATTGTGCTACATGTCCAATTATTTATCGGTCTGGAGTTTTTTTCCCACCAACTATGGAGGTTTAATTTGCTTAACAACTTGCTGATTACTGAAGCATTCAGAAATATTATATGGGATGTTTGCAGTAGCTACAGCAAGTCAATTTTATCTCATGGGCTTTATAATAACCCATGTTTGAATAGTAAAGGAAGGAGGAAGACATGTTGCATGGTACATGCAGCCAGGAGAGATAGATTAGCAATGATTGAATGGCGTAGACTTGATGGGCTGAATGGGCTAATTCTACTCCAATCACATGAATTTATGAACATGAAATTATTAAAAATCTGAAAAATTATATCAACCCTGCACCATCATAGATCACAGGGAGATAACTTTATAACCCATAATTAAAGGTCTGGAGTTTAATGATTATACTGTTGGTCTAAAAAAATCTGTCACAGCATTACAGCTTAAGTGGTTTGTGGACAACGAATTATGAATTATGATAACGAACGGTTTATGTTAACGACTTGATAAGCATATTCTATCCAAGCTACTGAACAAGCAGTAAAATTATATAGAAGATAGATACATCAATGAAAGGGACTTCTAAAAGTAAAGAAATGTTGATAACAGCAGAATGTTAGCACAAAAATGGTAGGAGATCTGACATCAAGTACTGATTATATGAGTATGTGCCATAAAAGCAGATTTTGTGGTATCTGTCACCCAGGCACGTGCCGTGAGTAATTATTCAGGGTAGGCAGTCAGTCGGCTTTAAAAAAAATCTTAAACCGCGCATGCGCAGATTGTTCTCCTCTCCTCAAAAATAAAAAATAAAAATCAAGAAAGTAACAATTCAATTTGCCCAAGGCTTCCAAATCTCCTTCATTCTGAATTACTGAATGGGTGGGGGGTGGAGGGTGATGGCAGGTGGAGAGATGGTGGGAAAAACGGGAGCACACCAGGACAAGTTGAATCAGTTGTGATCTTATTGAATGACAATACTAGTTCAAGGGACCAATTGGGGAGAGAGTTTCTTTCACAGCGTGTGGGGAGTCTGGCCAGGGGTAAAGTTGCGGGGAGGGCAGGAGCGTTGAGAAGGAGGAGGTCGGGGATCATGTCAGTAACCCACTCACTCACCGCATTGTGGCCGGGGAGGGATGTAGCTCGGATGGCTGCGAGCGGCCGCCGGGACCTCAGTGCTTTCTGCCGGCCCACTCACCTCTGGCAGTGCTCTCTGTCTGAACACTGAGGGGACCAGCTCAAGAGCAAAGGTCATAGAGAGGAGCGGGTCAGCGGGCGATGGATAACAGGTCAGCGGGCAGTGGACACTCCTGTGTCAGCGAGAACAAGGGACCAATTGAGGTTACTCGCGCTGATACATGGAGTAAGCTCCACCGCCCGCTGTCCTGTTATCCATCGCCCACTGACCCGCTCTTGAGCTGGTTGCTGGCATGATACCCGACCCCCTCCTTCTCAACGCTCCTGCCCTCCCGCAACTTTACCCCTGGCCAGACTCCCCAAACGCTGTGAAAGGAACTCTTTCCCCCCCCCCCCAGCGGCGCTGTCCTTTTACAGCTGCTTCCCAATTTACAGCCACTTGTGCTGCGCTGTGCATGCGCAGTAAGCAGTCCACGGAGCAAAGGCAGAATTACAGCTGCCTTCAGCTCCCCTTGTCATTGACGACTTGAAGCAGCGTCGACGGCACATGGGCTGCATATACTTTCCCGTATTATATGTACTGCGCATGAAAGGCACGGAGAATGATGCCTACCTAAGAGATCGTTCTCTTAAGTAGGCATAATTCTCCCATGCCTTTACTATTTCTATTTAACTAGAGTAAGTGGGACCCGTTGGGTCCCAGCTTCACATGGGAGGGCTTGTCCCCCAACGCAATATTCCACCTCTCCACCAATTACAATATTAGTGGCCAGTGGGGAGGAGGGGGGCTTTCTGGAGCGCTAATATGGGTGCTGTGGGCTGAGGGAACTGGTTTTCAGAGGGCTAGTATGGACATTGTGGGCCGAATGGATTATTGGGCTGGCAGCTCAGTCACTCAAGCCTGGTGTGCTGGCAGCTCACTCACTCACGGCTGGTGGGCTGGCAGTTGACTCACGGCTATTCCTTGAAATTCCATTTCATGCAAGGTGCAAGGCCACCAAATTCAAGTGCAGTTTCCTTCCATTTCAAGCAGGGTGCAAGGCCACCAAATTCAATTATAAAGAAGGCAACACCACTTTTCAATAAGGCAAAGGCAGCACCACTTTTCAATAAGGCAAATGCAGCACCACTTTTCAATAAGGCAAAGGCAGCACCACTTTTCAATAAGGCAAAGGCAGCACCACTTTTCAATAAGGCAAAGGCAGCACCATTTTTCAATAAGGCAAAGGCAGCACCACTTTTAAATAAGGCAAAGGCAGCACCACTTTTCAATAAGGCAAAGGCAACACCACTTTTCAATAAAGCAAAGGCAACACCACTTTTGCATTTTCAAACCAACCCACTTTTGCATTTGCAAACCAAACCACTTTTGCATTTTCAAACCAAACCACTTTTGCATTTTCAAACCAAACCACTTTTGCATTTTCAAACTACATTTTCAAACTACATTAAGGGCACTCACAGGTCAGTAAAACCACTCACAGTTTAGTAGACATGTTTTCAGTGTTATTCACAGCTGAGACTGAGAGTTGTGACCTCTCGCTCCCCCATCTTGTAGAGACTGAGGCAGTCCACACTTCCTGGTTTTATAGTCCCTCCCCCTCCCACCGGAACGGGCGTGGCCTTCATGGCGTGATTAACAGGAGACCGAATCTCAACTTTTTTTAACATTAATAAGTATTTATTTTTCATCGATGGGAAAAATCCTCTTGTCCTGCGCAGCGGAGGGGGCCTCTGAGTAAGATGGCCAAAAATCACAGCCGTAAGTCGTAGCGTTTTTTTCTAAAATCAATATGCAGTGTAAACAGGAAGTGGTCAAGATTTGAGTTTTAATTATATAGATAATTATAATTTTATAATTTTAGTCAGGGTAGGCAATGCCTACCTTGCCTACCCTGATGGCACGTGCCTGGTGTCACCATTCCAATACAAAACATTTTGAAAATAGTTCAACATTCGACAAGGTTCCGCATGGTAGGCTGCTCTGTAAGGTTAGATCGCATGAGACCCAAGGAGAGATAACTGAATGGATAGAAAACTGGCTTCATGGAAGGAAGCAGAGGGTGATGTTGGACTGTTGCTTCTCGGACTGGAGGCCTGTGACTCAAGTGGTGTGCCTCAAGGTTCGGTGCTGAGCCTGTTACTGTTTGTCATCTATATCAATGATTTGAATGAGAACATGCACGGTAAGAATAGCATGTTTGCAGATTATACAAAAGTGGGTTGTTTTGCAGATAGTTAAGATGGTTATGAAAAATTGCAGCAGGATCTTGATCGATTAGCCAGGTGGGTTTGGGAATGGTTGATGGAATTTAATAAGAGAAATGAGAGGTGTTGCATTTTGGGAAGTCCAACATAGGCAGGACCTACACAGTGAATGGTAGGGCTCTGGGGAGTGTTGTAGAGCAGAGGGATCTAGGTGTGCAGGTGCATGGTTCCTTGACGGTGAAGTCGCAGGTAGATAGGGTGGTCAAAAAGGCATTTGGCACATTGGCTTTCATCAGTCAGAGTATTGAGTAGTTGGGAGGTCATGATTCAGTTGTATCAGACGTTGGTGTGGTCACATTTAGAGTATTGTATTCAGTTCTGGGCACGATGTTATAGGAAAGATGTTGTCAAGCTGGAAAGGGTACAGAGAAGATTTACAAGGATGTTGCCAGGGAGAGAGGATCTGAACTTTAGGGAGATGTTGAGTAAGTTGGGACTATATTCCTTGGTGTACAGGAGGATAAGGGGTGATCTTATTGAGGTGTATTAAATCATGAGAGGAATAGATCTGGCAGATGCAAAGAATCTCTTGTTCAGAGTAGGTGAATCGAGGACCAGAGGACATAGATTTAAGGTGAAGGAAAAAAGATTTAATGGGAATCTGAGGGGTAAATTTTTCCACACAAAATGTGGTGGGTGTATGGAACAAGCTGCCAGAGGACGTAGTTGAGGCAGGGACTATCTCAACTTTTAAGAAACGGTTAGACAGTTACACGGATAGGACAGGTTTGGAGGGATATGGACCAAATACGGGCAGGTGGGACTAGTGTAGCTGGGACATGTTGACTGGTGTGGACAGGTTTCCACACTGTATCACACTACGACTCTAAATGTGTACTTATTCAGAAAAGAACGATGTTTCAAGAAAGAAAAGCCCTACAACTGCTGTATTTCAGGTATAGGAAGCTAAAGTAGTTGTGGTCAGTATCCAGACCAAAGGGAAACAACTGCTGTAGAAAATCACTGTAGTACCGCACATCTTGAGGAAATGCGATTCCTCCTAATAGATAAATTTGACCAATTCATAATGAGTTGGTCTCCATTTGTCGTCTTTTTGGAAACGTATGGTGCAAAACAGGTGTAAAAGCTAATCCGTGACTGCGGATGGTCAAGATTATAAATGATCTCCTTCTATTTTCTTTTCTTCTCTTCTTTTCTTTTCCTCTCTTTCTTCTATTTTCTATGTCTCAACTTTCTTTTTTCATTCTTTATTTTTCTTTTTCACACACTATATATCTCACATTTCTCTATTTTTCATTATCTAACTTTTTTCTTTTTCTTCTTTATTTCAAAAAAAAATTTAAATAAGAAGCTGTACATAAAAGGTATTATGAAAATATGATTGTATACAATTGTACTTACTTCTAATAAAATAAAAATAAAAAAAAAAAATAAAAAAAATCACTGTAGACAGGCCAATCACGTGACATCAAGCAATACTGAAATCACATTTTTAATTGCCTAAATGTCACCGGCATTGATTAAAAAAATGACACTGCCTGAACGGCTGTTTTTATCCAGAATTTTCTGTTTTTGTATAAGAATTCCAGCATCTACAGAGATGGGAGGTGTGGGGTAGATGTATAGGACAAATAGAATATCTCTGACAAGGTGAGGCCAAGATTACTGTGGCGATAAGCCACTGATGAAGCTATCTAGATTTTATTGATAGGTTTGCAAAACATTACCATATCTAAGTTTGTTTTCTCCATTGTAGAGAAGTCTATTAGACTTCAAGTGAATCGTTGTTTTTATAACAAGATCCGATGTAAGCTTAAGTGCAACATGTTATCTTGTGTCTGTCTGCAGCCAGAACTGGGTAGTTTCCCTTACCACTTGTCTTCTGATAGATGTAGTAATGGAATCGTCAATATTGGAGAGGATGCATTGCAGAAATAGGACATCAATTCAACATCATTGTGAAACTTTGTGGTTTCACAGACTAAAAAACAATGGTCCATACATGGAGACAGTGTCAAATTGTGGTGCACAGGCATCTCAGAACATGGATGAATGTTGTTCAGCCCAATTTTGATATGAAAGTAGTGGAAAGGCAGATCCAGCAGCATCAAGACATGAGTAACAAGTATAAAATCAATTTGAATGATAGAGTTTGTATTCTGAGACCTCCAGGTAAATTGAGGATGTGGAGCTGGGACTTTACAAATAATAAAAATATATAGTACTTGTAGGTGGGTGAGAATATATAGCCAACTTAGTCCTGGTGCATGATACCAGTATTTAGCAAAAATGTTAGTTCAAAATAATAAATTAATCTATTTCTTCTACACTTTCAAATTGTTGCATAACAAAAATCCCCTTGTTATCGCAGTTCTTTCACCAATCAACTTAAGTTTGTGTCCCCTGATTACTTACTCTTTTGCCATTGGAAACAGTTTCTTCAAAGTATCAATAATATTGTGGACTTGACAGCTGATAACAATCCATCCAGTGAAGATCAAATTTTATGCTAATGCATGACAGTTAAAATTGTGTTTTAAATTAGATAATGCTAGAAGAATAAAATTGTAACACGACCAGCAAAACAGCCAGCAGTAATATGATAAATGTTTTCATTTGCACAGGAAGCTACTATGATTTCAATTATCAGATATATAAATGAAACTAAAGTTTAATAGATAAATAAAATAATCACTAAACCTTTCTTTTTTTGTTGTTCAGATTACATCTACAACAACATTCTACTGATTCCCAATGTGGAGTATGTACAAACAGAAAATCTGCATTAAAATAGGGTTTTTTTCGCTGCAGCCTTCCCACTTTGTTATGCTTGATGCAAAGTAATTCACTGCAGGCCTCAAGAAGCAGTCACACATAGCAAGTATTGATTAAAATATATTAAAGTAGAAAATAAATAACCATACCTTTAGATGTATCCTGCATCATTTATGATAAGCAAATGAAAGTGTAGAACAATAATCAAGTTACATTAACTCCGAGACCCGTACAAACAGTTTTTTCTAAGTATTCTTTGGAGAAACCTTAAAGCCATACTTCCAGGTCTTGAAGTTTACACAGTGGTTGTTCAGCATTACATCATCAGAACAGTTTGTTTACATAACCATAGCTTTTTTTAAAGTTAAAACATTTTTTCCCCTTGACCTAAATTTTCAGTAAAATTTCTCACCATTCTTTAGTGCAGAAGGTATTAAATCTGTACACTGCAATTTAATAATGCATTTGTCGTTTTGCTGGCTTGCAGATATGAACAAAACAATACCAGCTTTCTTTGAAAATTTTACCAAATATTTGTCACATGTTTAGCACAGAAAGCCTGGAGACTGGAGAAATAAAGATACTGTTGTCATAACCAACAGCGATTCAAAATTAAGTTTTACTCTTTGAATATGAGCATTGTTTTCCATGCATGTAAACATACAAAAGGCCTGCTCTAGTATTCTTTATTACGACATAACTGATATGTTTCCAGGCCAATTGAACACCCAAACATAATCTCCAAGTTAGTATTTAACTGTCCAGAATTTGTTCTATTTCCCTGATCTTATCTCTTTAGTTAAAATCTGTTAATTCAATCAGAATGTTTAAATCATGAATAACCCAAATTGTTTCAAGTAATAATGTGATGCTAGTCTACTATCTGAAGACTTCCGGATTTAATTATTGACATGGTAAGACATGGTCAGCACAAGGACTTCATTGATCTTTATCATCTAGTCTAAAGTAGAAGTTTAGCAATATTAAAAACAGCAAATCCTTTCTAATTCTCATGTAGCTTCCTCTAGCTATATCTTATTCTAAAAACTTAATAGCATTATCTTTACATTCAAATATGTGACAAAGAAGAATTTCTTGTTAATCATTGCTTTTCAACTGATGGTAGGAGTTAAATGGTTCATTATAACTTGATTTGTTTAATCAGTCCCTCAGCCGTGTCTTTGATGCCCTTCTTCCACTCGTCAGCCCCTCCTTACAGTATGCCACTTAATGCTTTTACAGATTTGAACTCATTTGGTTGACAACTGATTTAGATATACCATTCCCAGATGAGAAGGACAGGAGGAAATGCTTTCTCATCCTGCCCTAATCCAAAAATGGGTCAAAAATTAAAATTTACCTCAGAGAATAAAAATAACCCTAACTTATTTTCTCCATTTCCAATTACCCTCTTAGATCTTTCCGCAATGCTCAATCTGTATCTTCTCCAACAAATATAATTCCCTTCGCTCGCTCGTGTGTCAGACAACATTCTGCTATCGCTTTGCCACAGCCAGTGCCACATCTGTGCCTCTGCGGAGATTGTCCGCAGTGCATGCCTCTCCGCTGCAAGTCAGTAGGTGGGCCATTGTCTGTACCTCTCCACAGTTGCACTTGCCAGAGTTCGAGAGGCCCCACTCCTTCGGGTTGAGTCCGTAACGTCCCACTCCAGTGCGGAGGAGGTTTAGGGCTTTCCAGGTAGTATAAGGCAGGTGCTATCCTGGTGCCATCTGTTGTTTGGTTTTGGTGCCTGGTACAGTTGCCTCTAGTTCCATGAAGCTGTTCCGACTCTTCAGGCGTTTCTTGGCATGTTGGTGATTGTGCAAGGGGTGGCAGGGGTCTGTGTCCGCATTGAAGCGTTCTACTGCAGCTGCCAGATCACGTCTTCGAGATGGTTCGTCGATGCCAGCCAGCTCGTACAGATGTTCAACCTTTGTCGGCTTCAGGCATCCTGTGGTTTTCTTGCAGGTAGTGTTCAATGCAGAGTCCACCTTGCGTGCATGTTTAGAGCAGCTCCAGACAGGACCTGCATATTCTGCCACTGAGAAACAGAACGCCAGGGCTGCAGTGCAGATTGTTGTTGGGTCACTTTCAAATGAGCTGTTTGCCAATTTTTTTATGACATTGTTCCGGGTGTTGACCTTTGCCTTGGTTTTCTCAACATGTTGGCGATGTGATAACGTGCGATTGAGGACCACACCTAGGTACCTTGGGGCTTTGCAGTGTTCCAACAGGACATAATTCCATCGCACCTGCAGTTGACGTTTCGCATCCCGGTTTCGGAGGTGGAAAGCTGCGCTTTGCGTTTTAGTTGGGTTTGGGCGCAGAGATCTGTTGGTAGTATGTTGTCATATTCTGCAGAGCATCCTCTAGTACGGTCTCAATCTGGCTGAAGTCTGAGGATTGCTTTGTGATGCATAAGTCATCGGCATACAGAAACAACCTAGTTTTCGGGGTGATGGGTTGGTCATTGGTGTATATATTGGACAACGTTTCGGCAAGGACACTGCCCTGTGGTAGACCATTCTTTTGGCGTCTCCAACGGCTGTTCTGACCATTCAGACATACGAAGAAGCAGCGGTTCTCCATCATTGTCATGATGAACTGGTCAAGATGAGAGTCCTGTAGTGTTTGTTGCAGTTTGGCTTTCATGATACAGTGGTTTACAGTATCATATGCTGCGGATAAGTCTACAAATACTGCACATGTGATCAGCTTCCTCCCGAAGCCAAGAGTGAGGTTCCTGTTGTTGACTTTCCCTGGTGGAATCCAGTCTGTTCAGGTATCAAAACATCGTCTACATCCAGCGTGATGCGGTTCAGTATGCATCTTTCCATCAGTTTGTATGGGTGGCACAGCAGGGATATAGGCCAGTAGCTGCTGGGAAGATTGGCATCTTTGCCTGGTTTTGGTAAAGCAACAACCTTGGATTTCCGCCAGACTCGTGGAATGGAGTTGGTTGCTGTGCAGATGTTAAACATCTCCAGCAGCCATTCTCGTGCTCTGGGACCCAGATGTTGCAGCATCTCAGTTCTGATGTTGTCTAAGCCAGCTGCCTTGTTAGGTTTCATCACATTCAGGGCTTTGTTGAGTTCGCCCATGGTGAAAGGTTGGATGTACCATCCGTCGTTTCGGTTGTTGCCATCAGCAATCTTTGGGGGCCGAAGTTTTTTGCCACTACTCTTGCCGTTTAGCAACAACTGGTGGGCAACCTGGTTAGCAGTCACATTTCCACATGGTTTACTGTGGGTGGGTGTCGGTGTCGCTCATGCCTTCCTGCTGCTTTGTTGTAGGTCTGTTGTTTCTATTAGCTCCTGCCATTGTCTGCATTGTAATAATTCCCCTATGAACCATTTTTCTTATGGTTTGTCATTCATGTGCACCTCCTCTAACCTCGTCTACTATATCGAATGCTCTCACTGTGGCGTCTTGGACATCGGCGAGAATAATCTTACACTTGGAGACTATTTCACTGTACACTTGCACTCAGTCCACCAAGGCTAACTGGTTGTTAACCATTTCAACTCCCCTTCCCATTTCCATAGAGACCTTTCTATCCTGGGCCTCCTCCACTGCCAAAGTGAGGCCACATGCAAACTGGAGGAACAGCACTTCATATTCTGCTTGCAACTCACCCCATCCCCCTTTTCTTCCCCCCTTCGTCCTTGAACCTCACCTAAACTCACACTTATATGCCCCTACCCGTCCACCTATATTCCTTCCTCTGGCTTCACAATTTTTTTTTCATCTCTGGCCTTCGTCCAACCATCTGCCTATCAAGCCCCCTCGCCTCTGTTCACCTATTATCTGCCGGGCTTTGTCCTGCCCCTCGTAGCTTTCTTCTCCCCCCCCCCCCCAACCCCTATAATCAGTCTAAAGAAGGGCGCTGATGCGAAACATCACCAAGCCAAGTTCTCCAGGAATGCTGCCTATCTGAGTTACTCCAACATTTTGTGTCACTGAAACCTTAGTGTGTTTTTAAATGGTTACTGGAGCCAGCGGTTGGGTGCTGTATTTCTGCAGGTGCTCCTCAGATAACAAAATGATTTTAGTCACTGCTGTGAGGTTGGAAACACAGCAGTAGATTCCTCGACATAAGTGAGGTCCAAACTTTCCACAGCAGTTAGGGGAAAACGTATGGAATATTATCCATGCTTGCCAAGCTCTAATCTTGTGC
This sequence comes from Malacoraja senta, assembly GCA_038087875.1. NCBI lineage: Eukaryota > Metazoa > Chordata > Chondrichthyes > Rajiformes > Rajidae > Malacoraja > Malacoraja senta. The sequence continues at coordinate 63,036,529 of CM075982.1, read as the reverse complement.
TAAAAACACAAAGTGCTGGAGTAACTCAGCAGGTTAGGCATCATCTCTAGAGAACATGGAAAGGCGACATTTCAGGTCAGGATGCTTCCCCAGAGATGTTGCCTGACCCATTGAGTTACTCCAGCACTTTGTGTTTTTTTGCTCAAGATTCCTGCATCTGTAGTTCTTTGTGCCTAATCTATATTACTAAAAGTCTGATCTTGACCACTTCCTGTTGTTCTGTATATTGATTTTAGAAAAAACGCTGCCACCTACGGCTGTGATTTTTGGCTATCTTACTCAGAGCCCCCCTCCGCTGCGCAGGGCAAGAGGATTTTTCCCATCGATGAAAAATAAGAGTTATTAGTGTTTAAAAATGTTGAGATTCTCTCTTCTGAAGGCCACGTCGCTTCCGGAGGGACTATAAAACCCGGAAGTGTTGAGTGCCTCAGTCAGTCTCTGCAAGATGGGGGAGCGAGAGGGTAACGTCTCTCAGTCTGAGCTGTGAATATCACTGAACACATGTCTACTAAACTGTGAGTGGTTTTACTGCCTTAATGTGGTTTGAAAATATAGTTTGGAAATGCTAAAGCTGTGTTGCCTTTGGTTTGGAAATGCTAAAGCTGTGTTGCCTTTGGTTTGGAAATGCTAAAGCTGTGTTGCCTGAGGTTTGGAAATGCTAAAGCTGTGTTGCCTAATTAAAGTTGCCTTGCCTAATTAAAGTTGCCTTGCCTAATTAAAGTTGCCTTGCCTAATTAAAGTTGCCTTGCCTAATTAAAGTTGCCTTGCCTATTTAAAGTTGCCTTGCCTAATTAAAGTTGCCTTGCCTAATTAAAGTTGCCTTCTATATAATTAAAAGTCTAATCTTGACCACTTCCTGTTTGTGCTTTATATTGATTTTAGAAAAAACGCTACCACGTACGGCTGTGTTGTTTGGCCATCTTACTCAGAGTTCCCCTCCGCTCATCAGGTGCCGAGGAAATTTCCCATCGATGAAAAATAAAAGAGTTATTGGTGTTTAAAAATTGTTGAGATTCTCTCTCCTGTCAATCACGCCATGAAGGCCATGCCCCTTCTGGTGGGAGGGGGGAGGGACTATAAAACCTAGAAGTGTGGGCGTGGCTCAGTCTCTGCAAGATGGAGGAGGGAGCGGTCACGACTTGCTGTCTTTAGTGGCCTTGCACCCTGCTTGAAATGGTATGAAACTGCACTTGAATTTGGTGGCCTTGCAGCCTGCTTGAAGTGGTAAGAAACTGCACTTGAATTTGGTGGCCTTGCACCGGGCTTGAAATGGAATTTCAAGGAATAGCCGTGAGTCAACTGCCAGCCCACCAGCCGTGAGTGAGTGAGCTGCCAGCACAACAGGCTTGAGTGACTGAGCCGCCAGCCCAAGAATCCATTCGGCCCACAATGTCCATACTAGCCCTCTGGAAACCACTCCCTTCAGCCCACAACACCCATACTAACGCTCCAGAAAGCCGCCCCCCCCCCCCCCCCCCCGCCACACTGGCCACCAATATTGGAATTGGTGGAGAGGTGGAATATTGCGTTGGGGGACCAGCGCTCCCATGTGATGCTGGGACCCAATGGGTCCCACTTAGTCTAGTATTGTAATATTGTGCTGTTTATTTAGGCTGCAATAATAGTGGTACGGTGCTCTACATTAAAATAAATTCATTATAGATGCTGTCAGAGCTATTTAGCAGCATTCCCCAGTGCAGGTGGTCAAATTCAAATCAAATATTGAATGAACTGCTTGGTGAATTTTCCACTATTATAGTTGTGAACTGCATACATTTAATCAATTGTACCATGCATTTTGGTAGTCCTGATATTTGGAAGGATCCCAAGCGCTTTTCCTGTCCTTTCTTGCCCTTAAAGAAACTAAGATAATGTAAATGTAGCATCTCCTCTGATTAATGTGTCTTTAGAATGTTGTTAATGTTGCAGATATCCTCACCCCAGCCTAGAATGTTAAGGTAAAAAGTGTTCAAAGCTCTAGTTTTAAAGAAAATGGCAATGGTGTGTGCTAGAAATCACAATGAAAAACACAACATAATGTCTCGGTCTTTGTGAATGTACTGCCGTCTATGCGTTAATTATTTGCATTGTGACCAATAGGTGGTGATAGAAGGCCTCCTCTCATAATGTAGCCTTGTTTCAATTGTAAATATCAGATTCACATCACCATGTTCCCTTAAACCTCCAGAACTTATGCAGGAGGACTCTTGGAGAGAAACTGAATGTGACAAAGGGAAAAAAAATTGAGAAGTTCAAGGCAATCCTGTGAAGATACTGCATCCAGGAGATATAGCAAGCCAGATTTGCAAATAAAATAATTACAGTTGTTTCTTTAAATAATTGTGCAGGTATAAAGCGATTAATAATAATAATCTATGGTAATTTGGTTTGAAAAATCTAGTGGATAATATATATTTCCACCTCATAATTTTATTTGTTGCATGAGCTTTTTTTTATGCTCAGCACCAACATAGATCAGCCACAATTGAATGGCGGGGTAGATTTGATGGGCCGAATCGCCTAATTCTGCTCCTAGTGCTTATGAACATCCAGCAGTGCTATCATGTCATACACTTAGTGTACAGAGTTGGTTGGTTACAGGGGACATAACAGATGCAGGAATCTTGAGCAAAACACAAAACACAACAAACTGCTAAGGTGCTGCCTGACACACCAAGGTCCTTCAGAAGTTTGTTTTTTGGTTTGTTGCAGATTACTTACCCTTTGCAATGTTCCAACAAAGCATAGTTCACAGCAAAAGATGTCCTCTACCAGAATGTATTCCTGAAGAGGGTGTAATATCTATTGATTTCAGTATGAGGTGCAGATAGAAAGTTGGAAATGCTGTTACATTTCCAAAATGTATAGAAATGTCTAGAATGAAGGTACCAAAGGTATGTTTGCTAATTTTCTTATGACATACAAAGAGAGTAGGAAACTAAACTGTGAAAATAAAATAAGGAGGCTACAAAGTGATATAGATATAATAGCAAGTGCGTTGTGAATGATCTGGCAAATGGAATGCAATCTGGGAAAATGTGAAATCGTTCATTTTGACAGGATATATAAAAATGCATATTATCTAAATGGTAAGTAATTGCAGAAAGAAAACATCTAAACAGTAAAAGATTGCAGAGCTCTGAGATGCACAGGGAATTGCATGTGCTGATGCATGGTTTACAAATGTTTAGAAGACAGGTAAAGTATTAGGACAATTAAAAGAATGGTACTGCTCATTGCTAGGGAAATATAATAAGAAAGTAAAGAAGTTACAATTTATTTATTTATACAGGGCATTGATTAGACATATCTGGATTATTGTGTATAATTACTGTTGTCTTATTTTAGCAAGGAGTTTAAGACATTGGAAGCAGTTCAGAGAACATTTACTCCACAATAACTGGAGCTGGCGAGTTGGCTTATGCGAAAAGACTGATCACCTAAAGTTTATAAGAGTAAGAGGTGAAGATTGAAACATATGAGTTCCTGAAGGGCCTTAACAGAGAGAATAAGGAGAGTATGAAAGGGTAAGGGTTATTGTTAAAAAATAAAAGGTCACCTATTTAAAATAGAGATGATGTAAGTATTTTGTTTCTGGAGGTTTGTAAGTCTTTGAAGGATAGTGGACGCAAGTTATTTGATAATTTCTAAAGCTAAGTAGATAGGTTCATGATATGATAGGGAATACAGGATTGAAATTAGAATCAGATTAGCAATGATCTTATTTAATTGGCAGAGCAGACTCTGGCATCAAATGGTCATCTGCTGCTCCTAATTTGTATGTTTGTGTATATGTTTTGTATGTATTTTCTCTGAAGCAGCCAGTAATATTACCTAAAGCAATTACAATGGCTGCTAATGATACAATTTTTAAAAGATGCAACCACAAAAGGACTGGTTGTGATTATACATATATCTTTATGTGGAACGACAGTTCATGCAATTAATATAAAAAGCAGAGACTATTATAATCCTATAGAAAGCCATTGTTCAGTCAGAGCTGCATTACTGCATCCAACATGGGTTACAGAAGAGTTACTAGAAGGGTACAAGGAAGGACAGATCATAGTTAACTGAATCGTAGCATGGTTACCGCACAGAAGGAGACTATTTAGTCTGTGGAATCTCTATCCAGTCACTTGGACACGTGGATCATTTAGAGAAAACCCACATGAATTTGTTAAATCGAGTTGAATGAACATGTTAGAGTTTTTTGAGGAAATAACAGAGAATGAGAAATATGATGTTGATGCACTCCATATACATTTCCAAAAGACATTTCATGCGAAACCACAAAATCAAGTTAATATTAAGACTGAAAGCCATGAAATTAAAAGGACATGGATGAAAAATTGACTAATTAACAAAAAATTGAAATGTTACTGAAACTTAATCTCACAGAAAAATTAGAAGTTACAGCGGAGTTCCTCGGGAGGAAGTACTGACAGCATAGTCTTGGGGATGTTGCCATTGTCTCTTTTATTCCTGCTGGATGCTCATAAGCTCTAGGAGCAGAATTAGGCGATTCGGCCCATCAAGTCTACTCTGCCATTCAATCGTGGCTGATCTATGTATCTATTTATTCCATATGCTTCAACTCTGCATATCGACCATTTATATGGGACCTCTTTAAAAATGTATTAACCTCATTAACCCTCTCTTATCAAAACAATATTTGCCTTTAACAAATCTGTGGTGGCTCTGCTGTATTATCTCAGGTTTCTCCAGCTATTTTCCCTTTGATTATCATTGGTGATAACCACCATTATGATTAAACAAACACTTACTGAATTACTGAATTGTCATTACTGAATTGTCCTTTTATCCCTTTATGACCAATGATGTATTTGCAATTCTCTACACTTCTCGCGTTACTTCCATACCTAAGGTAGAGGATTATGGTCAGCTCTTCTGCAATTAAGATGCATCTAATCTTGATCAAGTGACATCCTCTTTACGCACAACATGCCTTTCTAATATTATGTCCTTACAAATTTTCTGGTAGGAGAGTGCTTCCATGGGTTCAAAGGCATCTGAACAAGTTGATCAAGAACATCATCTCAGGAGTCTTTTTTTTCTGTAAGAGCCCCAATAGACCCTATGTGGTGACAACTAAGCGGCCATGGCAGAGGGTTGCTAGCAAGGTCTCTGTCAGGAGTAAATTGCACAAGTAGAGTGTATGAAAGTCTCCACTTGCAGGAAGTCAGCAAAGTACACAATCCCATTGGTACACAAAAATGCTGGAGAAACTCAGCGGGTGCAGCAGCGTCTATGGAGCGAAGGAAATGGGTAACGTTTCGGGCCGAACACAATCCCATTGCTTGCTCTACCTGGTTTTGTGGAATGAAAGAAAAGTAGAAATTCATGTATTTTGTGTTTATGCATATAATCTTTGCATATTACATACTGCATCAGGTCCCCATACTACAGCTGAATTCCTGAATCAAGAAAGTATGTTTTCCTCCCATCATGTAAACATAAAACAGTGACATATTTTTACCCAATAATTTCCCAAAGGAATTATTGGTACAGAAATGTAGTATAATCAATCATAATAACCAAGCCAAAAACAAATAATCCAGACCTGAAGGTTGATCATTGAATGAGTGCTGAATACTGCCCTTCACTGAACAAAGTACAAAAAAAAATCAATTTAGATGTGTTTTACCAATGATTAGCATTTAGGCATTCAACTTTTCTTAAATTACAGAAACATGAGATAGCCAATTAATTTGTCTTTGAGATCATTTCAATACAAGTATTTTCATATATGTACTCAAACCTTAGGTCATTAATACGATCCACATGACCATATATATGATCTAGAGGCTACGTTCTGCCAGGAAGAGAGTAGTTGTAGAGTCCTCATCAGTATTAACTGATCAGTAATTTTATTGACACAATGTGAACACCTTACAACCCCATTAACAATTAAGAATGACCTTAAGATTTATCCACTGTCATCTTTAAAGCTCCTCAGCAAGAGATAAATCTTCCCTGAATGGAGATTGCAAAATAAACAAAAAATTATGGAGAGCTGTTTGATTTATCCATGATAGATGCTTACAATTATCCTCTAAAGGGGATATGGTAGGGCGAGATATTGAATATAGCTTTAATCTGAACATGAATCAAACTCAATAATTTATGAAGTGATGAATACCTTTTGAGCACTGTGGAAAATATTTAATTCGACATTTATTAAACAGTATTCTACTTATGATGAAAACAAGGATGACATCATGATGAAAGTTAAAAGGAAATGTTACTTTTTTCCAGTATCTGTACATCTACAAAGCATTCGAACATAAGCAACAACTCAAAAAGTAGTCAGGAAATATAAGAAGGCGTTCAATTGAACAGATTTGATCTATTTTCAAATGCATAGCATCAACACAACATTGTCATTATTTTAGTAAGAAGATAATTACATGGAGGGGATGCCCTGAAAAACCTCAGGCATCCCCTCCATGTAATTCTGGAGAGTCAAAAGAGCACTCGGAACAACAACCGGCTCCTCTCCCTGCCCTGTAGAACGGAGCGGTTCAGGAGATCCTTCACCCCTGCACCCATTAGATTTTATAATTAGGCTGTAGGGGGATGCATTTTTGCATTTTTTAATTTGTAATTGTTAATTATTGGTCTTTTTAAGTATTTATTGCTCTCAGGTAGTGTCCACATGGTATTTTATGTATTTTCTGTCTGCGTTTGTTTTGAAATTGTGGGTTTGTTGGTTGGGGGCTTCTGGACATCTGAATTTCCCTGAGGGGATCAATAAAGTATTTATTAGTATTTATTATTATTATGATTATTATTAATAAAAGGGACTTCACTCTCCATCTATTTGTGTTATATCCAATTCAAAAGTATTTCATATTCATACACAACAAACAAAAGTGTTCATAATTTAAAGTACATTTACCCCGATTGCACTGTATTTGGAAACTCTTCTTACATTATACAGGATCAGACACAATTTCTGTTGGTTGGAGAGTCTTGAACAAGAAAGCATTGTTCAGAAATTAAACCCAGGCTTTTGATGATCGGAAACATTTCTACGTGCAGAGGGATAAAAATTTGGAGCACTTCCATTAAAGCTAGTTGACACTACATTAATAGTTAATTTTAAACCGGAGGCTGACTTTCCTATTAACCAAGATATTAAAAAAACATGGAGCAAGGGCAGATATATCACAAATTATCTATGTGTAAGAAGGAACTGCAGATGCTGGTTTAAACCGAAGATAGAGACAAAAAGCTGGAGTAACTCAGCGGGACAGGCAGCATCACTGGAGAGAAGGAATGGGTGATGTGTTGGGTCGAGACCATCAACGCATGGTCCCACATTGTCCAGATAAGTTTTAACATAAAATTGGATGTGCAACACACAAACAGAGTCTGACTAATGCAGGATTAGACCTGAACCATACATTGCAGATTTTTCTAACATGAAAACATTGAAGATATAAATTCTGCATCTAGAGTAAATAGGTGGAGTGGACTGTTATTGGAGAGAAGGAAATCAGAACTGTATCTTTAACTGGATGGGGAAATGAATCGAGCTGTGCCTTAAATTGGTGCGTGGAGAATAGAGATTGTGAAGTTGGAGTATCAGAGAGGCACAACCTGTACTTTGCAGAGTTGGCAACAACACTACATTGGAGAGTCAGTGGAAAGGGGAGAGGTCAATGCAGTGAGGAGTCATAAAATCTGGAAAATTCCACGAAAACATCACTTATAGTTTAATGATGTTTCTAAACAAAGATCAAATAAAATTAAAATAGCATCGTATAATATATTTATTTTTAAAAGTTAAAGAATCTGCAAGTTCAAATTTCAGATGTGTTCATTTTGGTTAAAGACTTACTTATTAAGTAGTCAGTCCCCGAGGGGAGTGACAAAGTAAAAACAAACTGCTATAGGAACTCAGCGGATCAGGTGCATCTATGGAGGGAAATAAACAATGACAATTATGGTTGAGTCCATTCTTCAGAGCTGAAACATCGTCTGTCCATTTCCCTTCATGAATGCTGCCTGATCTGCTGAGTTCCTACAGCAGTTTGTTTTTTGCTTATGCGTGATTCCATGACGACTTGAATAAACTTTGGTGTCTCCCAAAGGGATTGAGTTGTTTTCCTTGTTGAAACACCTAATCAACCAGAGACCTCAGCTGTATCCTGTACCTGACGGAAACTAACATAAGCCAAAGACCTGAATTCCACAAGAGAGCTGAATATCACTGTTCTTGATTTCAACACCATTTCATCAGAAGACTGTTAAAACTAAAGACAATTGGCATCAGGGGAAAAACACTCTAATGATTGGAATCATACCTTATCAAAAAGATAATTGTGGTTGTTGGAAATCAATCCTTTGTGTCCTAAAACACTGCTGCAGGAATTCCTCTGATGCTTTATCAAATTTGTATCTTCCATCACGAGGTTAGAAAATAGAATGTTTGCTAATGATTGCACAAATCCATTTGCAAATTGTGTTCAGTTCTGGGAACCATGCTATAGGAAATATGTTGTCAAGCTGGAAAGAGTACAGAGAAGATTTACAAGGATGTTGCCAGGGCTAGAAGGGGTGAGCTATAGGGAGAGGTTGAGTAGGCTGGGACTCTACTCCTTGGAGTGCAGGAGGGTGAGGGGTGATCTAATTTTGGTGTATAAAATCATAAGAGGAATGGATTGGGTAGATGCACAGAGTCTCTTGCCCAAAGTAGGTGAATCGAGGACCGGAGGACATAGGTTTAAGGTGAAGGGGAAAAGGTTTAACAAGAATCTGAGGGGTAATTTTTTCACACAAAGGATGGTGGGTGTATGGAACAAACTGCCAGAGGAGGTAGTTGAGGCAGGGACTGTTCCAACATTTAAGAAACAGTTAGACTGGTACATGGATAGGACACGTTTGGAGGGATATGGAACAAACGTGGGCAGGTGGGACTAATGTAGCTGGGACATGTTGGCCAGTGTGGGCAAATTGGGCCGAAGGGCCTGTTTCCATACTGTATCACTCTATGACTCTGAATTCACAGCAAATTAAATAGTGCATATCTGATTATAGCAAAACTCAAGACATTATGCAGATATGGACTGGTAAGTAGCAAGAAACATTCATGCCACAAAAGTGCAGGTAATGACCATCTGCAACAAGAGTAAGTTCTACCTGCAGTCCAAATAATTCAATATTAGTCCTTCACGGAGTCCCTCACCATCAATTACCTGGGAGTCACCATTGGCCAAAAAGTCAAATGGACCAGGTCACAGGCTGAGAACCTTGAAGTAAGTGACTCACTTCCTGACACCCAAAAGTGAAAGAGAAGTATAACACCGAGAAAGGCTCCTTGGCCCAACACATCCATGCAGACCACCAAACACTCATTTGCACTAATCCTACATTAATCACATTTTTTTTTAAAATCTCCTCATATTGCCATCAACTTCCTCCATATCTACCAGTCACCTTAACCTTCCAACCTGGGAGGGAATTGATGTATGTGGGGGAACCTGACACAGTTCCAGGAAGAATATGCCAATACCACAAGACGGCACTCCAGAGACCTGGGTCTCTGGTGCAGCTCCACTTGCTGCACCATTATGCCACCCTATTCTGGCTATCATCTAAAATAGTAAAAATAGTAAAACAAAAGCAGGATGTGGTCCATTCCACTGCCTGCAGGAATGCAACTCCAACAATAATCTGGAGGCTCAATCCTAACCTGGACAAAGTAGACTACTTAATTACTATACATTCACTTCCTAAAGAGTAATACTATCCACGACTAGCACTCTATGGTTGCAGTATACTATCTACACTGAGGTTACTCGCCTTATCTATTATGACAGCATTCCCAATCCAGGATCTGTTACTAACAGGGACAAATGTTCCAGGTACAGGGGAAAACCACAGTATGCGAGTTCCCACTATTTATTCGATCCAAGCCCCTTATCATTTTATTATAATCTAGTTAAGCCTCCCCTCAATCCCATAGAAAATATCCCCAACCTATCCAATTATTCCCCTAAAAATGTTCCTATCCTGGCAATGTCCTCTGCACCCACTCCAGTGAAATCATTCATATGTGGAGGCCAATGATTACCATGGGAAGGATCAAGGATGATAGTTAATTATTAACATAATAACAGAGATTATCATGAATAACTTTGATAAGCAGAGTCTTCATTCTTTGAGCAGGATGAAAGCTGAACCAAAGGTAGGTTCCAAAGACCAGAGTTTGCAGAGAGACCTGAAAGTATATAAAATTCTGAAAGGCATAGATATGGTAGACGGTCTGAACCTTTATCCCAGAATGTAAAAATCAAATATTAGATAGCATAGCTTTAAGGTAAAGTTTAAAGGAGATGTACAGGGGAACCTTTTTACACAGACGGTAGTGAATGTCTGGAACACATTGCCGGGGTTGGTGGTTGAGGCAGATAGGATAGTGGCATTTACAATACAATACCGTTTATTGTCATTTGAACCTCAAATTAAGTTCAAACGAAATTTGGTTTCTGCAAAGCACTACAACAAGAAAAAAAAACCAAGACACACAATTAACACAATTTACACAAACATCCATCACAGTGAATCTCCTCCTCACTGTGATGGAAGGCAAAGTCATTGTCTCTCCCGTTTTCCATTCTTCTCCAGATTCAAGATTCAAGAGAGTTTATTGTCATGTGTCCCTGAGGACAATGAAATTCTTGCTTTGCTTCAGCACAACAGAACATAGTAGGCATTGACTACAAAACAGATCAGTGTGTCCATATACCATTATATATATATATATATATATATATATATATATACACATGAATAAATAAACTGATAAAGTGAAAATAACAGATAATGGGCTATTAATGTTCAGAGTTTTGTCCGAGCCAGGTTTAATAGCCTGATGGCTGTGGGGAAGTAGCCATTCCTGAACCTGGTCATTGCAGTCTTCAGGCTCCTGTACCTTCTACCTGAAGGTAGCAGGGAGATGAGTGTGTGGCCAGGATGGTGTGGGTCCTTGATGATACTGCCAGCCTTTTTGAGGCAGCGACTGCGATAGATCCCCTCGATGGAAGGGAGGTCAGAGCCGATGATGGACTGGGCAGTGTTTACTACTTTTTGTAGTCTTTTCCTCTCCAGGGCGCTCAAGTTGCCGAACCAAGGTACGATGCAACCGGTCAGCATGCTCTCTATTGTGCACCTGTAGAAGTTAGAGAGAGTCCTCCTTGACAAACCGACTCTCCATAATCTTCTCAGGAAGTAGAGGCGCTGATGTACTTTCTTAATAATTGCATCAGTGTTCTCGGACCAGGAAAGATCTTCAGAGATGTGCACGCCCAGGAATTTGAAGCTCTTGACCCTTTCAACCATCGACCCATTGATATAAACGGGACTGTGGGTTCCCATCCTACTCTCTCCAAAGTCCACAATCAGTTCCTTGGTTTTGCTGGTGTTGAGGGCCAGGTTATTGTGCTGGCACCATATGGACAGTCACTCGATCTCTCCTCTATACTCTGACTCATCCCCATCAGTGATACGTCCCACAACAGTGGTGTCGTCAGCGAACTTGATGATGGAGTTCGCACTATGACCGGCTACGCAGTCATGAGTATAAAGTGAGTACAGCAGGGGGCTGAGCACGCAGCCTTGAGGTGCTCCCGTGCTGATTGTTATCGAGTCTGACACAATTCCACAAATACAAACAGACTGTGGTCTGTGAATGAGGAAGTCGAGGATCCAATTGCAGAGGGATGCGCAGAGACCCAGTTCTGCGAGTTTGGTAACCAGCTTCGAGGGGATGATTGTATTAAATGCCGAGCTGTAATCAATGAATAACAGCCTGACATATGAGTTTTTGTTGTCCAAGTGGTCCAGAGCGGAGTGGAGGGCCAACAAGATCGCATCCACTATTGATCTGTTGTGGGGTAAGCGAACTGCAGTGGGTCCAGGCTTTTGTCGAGGTAGGAGTTGATTTGCACCATGATCAACCTCTCAAAGCACTTCATCACCACAGGCGCCACTGTTCGATAGTCATTGAGGCACGTCACCTTACTCTTCTTGGGCACTGGTATAATTGATGCCCTTTTGAAGCAGGTGGGAACCTCAGACCTCAGAAGTGAGAGGTTGAAAATGTCAGTAAAAACTCCAGCCAGTTGGTCCGCACAGGTTTTTAGAACACTCTCCCGATGTTAAAGACCTCGGCAAGCAATGGCAAGTCCCACATGGGCGATGTAAGGCCCTGCTCCGGGTCTTGATGTTGGAGCCCCTGGCGGGCGATGGCAAGTCCCGCGGACATTAAAGCCGTGTCGGGCGATGTAAGGCCCCGCTCCGGGTCGTTTTCAACCCCGCAATTCGGGCGGGAGAAGTTGCTGTTGCGGGAGCTCCGAAAAGCGGTCTCCCATCAGGGACCCGCGAGCTCTCAATGTCACCGTCCACCGGACCTGCGGCTGGAGCCTCCGAAGCTCCAAAGTCGGTGTAGCGGCAGATTTTCATATCTTTCAGGTAATTAGCACCCTAGCCGCTATTTGGATGAGAATGGTGGAAGGGGGTGTCTTCTAAACGCATGCAAGCTCACTCACAGAGACCTTCAGAGCTTCTTCTCAGATATGGCTTCAAAACACAGGACTTTGATGAATAAATGCTTTATTGTTGATAGAAAACAGTAAGATACATTCAAGTTTCTTCCGACTCATTACTACAATCTTCTTCGAACTCCAGTTTATTACTTTAGACATTAGTAAACTCCTTGCGTCTCCGTAACACTGGCAAGATCTGGCATGATCTCCTTTAGATCTCCCATGGACCCCGCATGGCCCGCATGATCTCACATGGTAGAAGGGTTAACCTTCCCCATCGTCTCTCCAAACTAATCTAAAAACTAAACTTCTGCGCAAGCATCTAACCTCCAAACACGCCCCAAAACACGTCATAAATCCCACCACAATATAACGGGCAGTCTAAAATTTAAAGTCACATGCCATCCTCAGTGACATGCAAAACAGGCCAAATGGCCACTACAGTCGGGTCGCAGCCGCGCGCCACCACAGCTCTCCACGCTCCGAAGCCGGCCAGCTCCACGATGGTGAGTCCGCAGGCTCCACGACTGGAGCCCCCAGGTCGTTCCAGTTGGAAGCTGCTCCATGGTGCTAGGCCCCAACGACAACGGAGACCCGACATGGAAAAGGTCGGGTCCCCCGTACAGGGAAGAGATTTTAAAGTTTCCCGCCCCCACATATACACAGCTAAAAACAATATATAAACTACAACCAAACTATATACTCAACAGGACAAATTAAAAAAAAAAAGACAGACTGCAAAAGAACCTTTTGGATAGCAGATGGATATGCAGGGGACGGAGGGATATAGATTATGCACAGGGAGGTAACAGGTGGTCTAGGAATCATGTTCAACACAGACACTATGTGCCGAAGGACCCGTTCTGGTGCTATACTGTTTTATGTTCTGTGTATTGAAGCAGATCACTGTAAAATAAGATAGACACAAAATGCTGGAGTAAGTCAGCAGGACAGGCAGCATCTTTGGATAGAAGGAATGGGTGGCATTTCAGGTCGAGACCCTTCTTCAGACTATCAGGGGAGAGGGAGATACAGAGATAATGTGTGAAACGAGACAAAGGGGATGGAGATCAAGGAAAATGTAGAATTGATCATGTAAATAGGTTGGCATGTTATGGAAAGGAACTGGCATATTCAAGACCTTGGAAAGGGGTTAGGTTGGCATAACACCTTAAAATGGCAAGGGAGCAGATTGAGGAAAGCTATATTCACAGATGGGTAATGGACTTGTTGGATGGAAACTGGAACAAAGTGTGTTATTAACTGTATAAAAAAACAGAAAAGGTAGCTAATTCCTCATAAATTATGCGGTGAAGATCAAAGGAACAATAGACTGGCCATTAATGGGAGAATGTATAGAGTGATTTAGATGATAGATACATAGATACATAGAAAATAGGTGCAGGAGTAGGCCATTCGGCCCTTCGAGCCTGCACCGCCATTCAATATGATCATGGCTGATCATCCAACTCAGTATCCCGTACCTGCCTTTTCTCCATACCCCCTGATCCCTTTAGCCACAAGGGCCACATCTAACTCCCTCTTAAATATAGCCAATGAACTGGCCTCAACTACCCTCTGTGGCAGATAGTTCCAGAGATTCACCACTCTCTGTGTGAAAACGTTTTTCCTCATCTCAGTCTTAAAGGATTTCCCCCTTATCCTTAAGCTGTGACCCCTTGTCCTGGACTTCCCCAACATCGGGAACAATCTTCCTGCATCTAGCCTGTCCAACCCCATAAGAATTTTGTACGTTTCTATAAGATCCCCTCTCAATCTCCTAAATTCTAGCGAGTATAAGCCGAGTCTATCCAGTCTTTCTTCATATGAAAGTCCTGACATCCCAGGAATCAGTCTGGTGAACCTTCTCTGCACTCTCTCTATGGCTATAATGTCCATAACATGCCAACCTATTTACATGATCAATACTCCAGGTGTGGTCTCACCAAGACCCTGTACAACTGCAGTAGAACCTCCCTGCTCCTATACTCAAATCCTTTTGCTATGAAAGCTAACATACCATTTGCTTTCTTCACAGCCTGCTGCACCTGCATGCCTACTTTCAATGACTGGTGTACCATGACACCCAGGTCTCGCTGCATCTCCCCTTTTCATAATCGGCCACCATTTAGATAATAGTCTGCTTTCCTGTTTTTGCCACCAAAGTGGATAACCTCACATTTATCCACATTATACTGCATCTGCCAAACATTTGCCCACTCACCCAGCCTATCCAAGTCACCTTGCAGTCTCCTAGCATCCTCCTCACAGCTAACACTGCCCCCCAGCTTAGTGTCATCCGCAAACTTGGAGATGTTGCCTTCAATTCCCTCATCCAGCTCATTAATATAAATTGTAAATAGCTGGGGTCCCAGCACTGAGCCTTGCGGTACCCCACTAGTCACTGCCTGCCATTGTGAAAAGGACCCGTTTACTCCTACTCTTTGCTTCCTGCTTGCCAGCCAGTTCTCTATCCACATCAATACTGAACCCCCAATACCGTGTGCTTTAAGTTTGTATACTAATCTCTTATGTGGGACCTTGTCAAAGCCTTCTGAAAGTCCAGATACAACACATCCACTGGTTCTCCCCTATCCACTCTACTAGTTACATCCTCGAAAAATTCTATAAGATTCGTCAGACATGATTTACCTTTCGTAAATCCATGCTGACTTTGTCCAATGATTTCACCACTTTCCAAATGTGCTGCTATCCCATCTTTAATAAGTGACTCTAGCAGTTTCCCCACTACCGATGTTAGACTAACTGGTCTGTAATTCCCCGTTTTCTCTCTCCCTCCCTTCTTAAAAAGTGGGGTTACGTTTGCTACCCTCCAATCCTCAGGAACTACTCCAGAATCTAAAGAGTTTTGAAAAATTATCACTAATGCATCCACTATTTCTGGAGCTACTTCCTTAAGTACTCTGGGATGCAGCCTATCTGGCCCTGGTGATTTATCGGCCTTTAATCCATTCAATTTACCCAACACCACTTCCCGACTAACCTGGATTTCACTCAGTTCCTCCATCTCCTTTGACCCGCGGTCCCCTGCTATTTCCGGCAGATTATTTATGTCTTCCTTAGTGAAGACGGAACCAAAGTAGTTATTCAATTGGTCCGCCATATCCTTGTTCCCCATGATCAATTCACCTGTTTCTGACTGCAAGGGACCTACATTTGTTTTAACTAATCTCTTTCTCTTCACATATCTATAAAAACTTTGCAGTCAGTTTTTATGTTCCCTGCCAGTTTTCTTTCATAATCTATTTTCCCTTTCCTAATTAAGCCCTTTGTCCTCCTCTGCTGGTCTCTGAATTTCTCCCAGTCCTCTGGTATGCTGCTTTTTCTGGCTAATTTGTACGCATCATCTTTTGCTTTGATACTATCCCTGATTTCCCTTGTTATCCACGGATGCACTACCTTCCCTGATTTATTCTTTTGCCAAACTGGGATGAACAATTTTTGTAGTTCATCCATGCAGTCTTTAAATGCCTTCCATTGCATATCCACCGTCAACCCTTTTAGAACTAATTGCCAGTAAATCTTGGCCAATTCACGTCTCATACCCTCAAAGTTACCTTTCTTTAAGTTCAGAACCGTTGTTTCTGAATTAACAATGTCACTCTCCATCCTAATGAAGAACTCAACCATATTATGGTCACTCTTGCCCAAGGGGGCACGCACAACAAGACTGCTAACTAACCCTTCCTCATTACTCAATACCCAGTCTAGAATAGCCTGCTCTCTCGTTGGTTCCTCTACATGTTGGTTCAGATATCTATCCCGCATACATTCCAAGAAATCCTCTTCCTCAGCACCCCTGCCAATTTGATTCACCCAATCTATATGTAGATTGAAGTCACCCATTATAACTGTTTTGCCTTTGTTGCACGCATTTCTAATTTCCTGTTTGATGCCATCCCCAACTTCACTACTACTGCTAGGTGGCCTGTACACAACACCCACCAGCGTTTTCTGCCCCTTAGTGTTTCGCAGCTCTACCCATACCGATTCCACATCCTCCAAGCTAATGTCCTTCCTTTCCACTGCGTTAATCTCCTCTCTAACCAGCAACGCTACCCCACCTCATTTTCCTTTCTCTCTATCCCTCCTGAATATTGAATATCCCTGGATGTTCAGCTCCCAGCCTTGGTCACCCTGGAGCCATGTTTCCATGATCCCAACTATATCATAATCATTAATAGCTATCTGCACGTTCAACTCATCCACCTTATTACGAATGCTCCTTGTATTGAGACACAAAGCCTTCAGGCTTGTTTTTACAACACTCTTACCTCTTATACAATTATGTTGAAAAGTGGCCCTTTTTGATTTTTGCCCTGGATTTGTCTGCCTGCCACTTTTACTTTTCACCTTGCTACCTATTGCTTCCGCCCGCATTTTACACCCCTCTGTTTCTCTGCTCACCCATTTAAGAACCCAACCACCTCTTATTCTCTGTTTATTATTGTTTTCTTCTTTCCCCCCTACATGTTGGGTCTGAGTGCTTTCCTTCTCTGCCTCCTGCCTCACACACTGTCTAATAGCTTTCTCTATTTGAGTCCCTCCCCCCAACCATTCTAGTTTAAAGTCTCCCCAGTAGCCTTTGCAGATCTCCCCGCCAGGATATCGGTCCCCCTCAGGTTCAAGTGCAACCCAACCTTTTTGTACAGGTCGCACCTTCCACAAAAGAGGTCCCAATGATCCAGAAATTTGAATCCCTGCCCTCTGCACCAGTCCTTATTATTACATTGTCTAATTTTCTTATTTAAAATGATAAGCTAGTATATACCACTGTTTTAGGTTATAAAATAACCACAACATTTAAAGCAA
Organism: Malacoraja senta; assembly: GCA_038087875.1. Taxonomy (NCBI): domain Eukaryota; kingdom Metazoa; phylum Chordata; class Chondrichthyes; order Rajiformes; family Rajidae; genus Malacoraja; species Malacoraja senta. Next base: position 63,019,121 of record CM075982.1, on the reverse strand, counting down.
CAATTCTTAGTTATGGACATAAGGCTGCAGTGCACAGACTGGCTATTTTTGAGTATCAGGGAAAAAAATGTTGTTACACAAAAATATCCTTATTTCTACCACATTTTGAATAAGAATATGCAACTGTCAAAAGATTTAAAACTTCAAGATAGACTGCAAGAAGAATGTATTAAAAAAAAATAAGGTAACATATGAAACCCATAGTTGAAACCCACAAAACACAAGTTCTGTGATGTGGTTTTGCAAAGTTTTATTTTGTGGTTTATGGTCTACCAAAATATAAGTCTGGAAACATCAACAATAATTACAGTACATGCAAATCTCATGTGCCTTCAAAACAGAAAGTGGTAATACAAGGATAATGTTTGATGATGTTACTAAAAGGATGCAACTTTATAATCATACAGCTTTGAACAATTCCAAATTATTATTTTCCAAAGATAACAGTCTGTTGTGTGATAAGAACTAAAATCTTTAAGATGCTCCTTGATGTGTGCCCTTGTGCTGAGATTTCTCATCATTTTTCCTTCTCTTCCCAAATTTAATTTAAAACGCTTTTGTGAAGTGCTCGAGCATCTATTAACGGTGCTACATCAATGCAACTAGAATAATTTGTTGCAGATAACTCCATATTCTAACTGCATTTATATGAAAATATTTTTTCTAAGCTTCACTTTAACCCTCTATGAAATTTCGATTCTTACTTCCATTACTCTGAAATAAGGAAAACAACTCTTAATGGTAATGCATTTTGTATTTCATTAATTTTGAAAATTCGTATTCAGGTTCTGTAATTGCATTTGTAGGAAAGTAACAACTTATTACAATGATTACCTCTAAAATTTCACATTGTTCCAAAATACTTAGGGGGTTTCTTCCTTGAGATCCTATGAATGTTTCAGTAATATTATAAAGGTAACTTCTCAAAATTGTTAGTAATCGTCCAGACTTATTTTCAGATTATTTTCATGTAATGAATTTCACCAGATATTTTTACAATAAATTAAATGGAACACAGGCAGGTGGGCTTTTTCCGCCTCCTTAACCCTTCCCATCCAAGCTATGGTCCTCCGATATTTGCTATGCTCGCCTAATCAATGTGTTTACGTGTAGGTTTCCGTGGTGCATTAAAGTTTCTCTACATACTTAAAATACAGACACATTGACTTCTGGTGTTTGCTTATAAATAAATAACATACGTAAAAAAATTGACTTTAGGAATTTACATACAACTCCCATGTAAATGTAAATACTGCAAACAAGAAATTAAAATCACCATAACAGCAACGTGTATAATATTTATTCTAATATATATTCTATAATCCTTACCACCATCTCCAAAGGGTTCTGCTTGAACATTTAAAAATGCATGGACTTAAATTCTGTGTTTCTATGTGGCGCAATTTTTCTTCATTAATAATTGAGCCATGAGCCACATGACAATGATTTTCCCTGGCTTAAAAACAAGCTCAGTGAATATTGATTGAGTACCGTATGACAGCTTGGTGCAAACAGTAGAACAATAGAACCTGCTGCTTTTTGTTGCAAGTGATAGATTTAGTACAATATAGTGAGCAATGATCTTTCACAGAACATAGTACAATTCGGCAGAACAAACCCTGCGGCCCACAATGTCCATGCTAAAATTTCGCCAAGTTAAACTAATCTCCTCTGCCTGCATGTGACCCAATATCTCCCCATTTACTGCATATATATGTGCCCATCTAAAAGCCTCTTGAATGCCACTATAATGTCTGCTTGGCAGCGCAGTACAGGCCTCCGCCACTCTCTGTGCAAAAAAAAATTGCCTCAGCATCTCTTTAAATTAGGCTCCTCGTCTTAAAGCTATGCTCTCTATTCTTTGACATTTCACCTTGGTAAAAAGATTATAACCGTCTCCTCTATGTGTAGTTCTTTATTATATACACTTCCAATATTTCTTCCCTCAGTCTCCAACACTAGAGAAAACAATCCAAGATGTCCAACCTCTCATTATAGTTAATGCCCTCTAATCTGGGCGATGGGAGACATCAACACATCGACAGGCCAGGCCGACTCCTTCAACTCCGACGTAATGCTGCTGCCAGGACAACGGGTCTTTATGGCCAAGTTAATACTCTAACATTTTTTTTGCTACTTTGGACTTGAAGGGTATAAGATGGCACCTGAAACCTGGGTGATTCTCAAGAGTTCAAGAGAGTTTTATTGTCATGTGTCCCTGATAGGACAATGAAATTCTTGCTTTGCTTTAGCACACCAGAACATAGTAGGCACGAATACTGAACAGATCAGTGTGTCCATATACCTACCATTGCTTAAATATATACACACATGAATAATTAAACTGATAAAGTGAAAATAAACAAATTATTGGCTATTAATGTTCAGGGTTTTGTCCGAGCCGAGTTTAATAGCCTGATGGCTGTGGGGAAGTAGCTGTTCCTGAACCTGGTCGTTGCAGTCTTCAGGCTCCTGTACCTTCTACCTGAAGGTAGTGGGGAGTTGAGTGTATGGCCCGGATGGTGTAGGTCCTTGATGATGCTGCCAGCCTTTTTGAGGCAGCGACTGTGATAGATCCCCTCGATGGACAGGAGGTCAGAGCCGATGATGGACTGGGCAGTGTTTACTACTTTTTGTAGTCTTTTCCGCTCCAGGGCGCTCAAGTTTCCGAACCAAGCCATGATGCAACCAGTCAGCATGCTCTCTACTGTGCACCTGTAGAAATTAGAGAGAGTCCTCCTTGACATACCGACTCTCCGTAATCTTCTCAGGAAGTAGAGGCGCTGATGTGCTTTCTTTATGATTGCATTAGTGTTCTCGGACCAGGAAAGATCTTCAGAGATATGCACGCCCAGGAATTTGAAGCTCTTCACCCTTTCAACCATCGACCCATTGATATAAACGGGACTGTGGGAACCCATCCTCCCCCTTCCAAAGTCCACAATCAGTTCCTTGGTTTTGCTGGTGTTGAGGGCTAGGTTATTGTGCTGGCACCATTTGGTCAGTCGGTCGATCTCACTTCTGTACTCTGACTCGTCCCCATCAGTGATACGTCCCACAACAGTGGTATCGTCAGCGAACTTGATGATGGAGTTCGCACTATGACCGGCTACGTAGTCATGAGTATAAAGTGAGTACAGCAGGGGGCTAAGCACGCAGCCTTGAGGTGCTCCCGTGCTGATTGTTATCGAGGCTGACACCTTTCCACCAATATGAACTGACTGTGGTCTGTGAATGAGGAAGTCGAGGATCCAATTGCAGAGGGATGCGCAGAGACCCGGTTCTGCGAGTTTGGTAACCAGCTTGGAGGGGATGATTGTATTAAATGCCAAGCTGTAATCAATGAATAACAGCCTGACATTTGAGTTTTTGTTGTCCAAGTGGTCCAGAGCAGAGTGGAGAGCCAGCGAGATCGCATCCACCGTTGATCTGTTGAGGCGGTAAGCGAACTGCAGAGGGTCCAGGTTTTTGTCGAGGTAGGAGTTGATTTGCGCCATGATCAACCTCTCAAAGCACTTCATCATCACAGACGTTAGTGCCACTGGTCGATAGTCATTGAGGCACGTCACCTTGCTCTTCTTGGGCACCGGTATAATTGAAGCCCTTTTAAAGCAGGTGGGAACCGCAGACCTCAGAAGTGAGAGGTTGAAAATGTCCGTGAAAACTCCAGCCAGTTGGTCCGCACAGGTTTTTAGAACACGACCGGGTATACCATCAGGTCCAGGCGCTTTTCGACGATGTGGTTTGGAAAGTGTGAATAAGGGGGAAAGAGGATGTAGGGAGGACGTTTGATCAAATCCTATACAGGAGGTTAATCACCAACATTAGATCATAATGAATTGAGAGTAATATAGTAGTAGGAACTGAGAATTACTTATTTGACAGAAAGCAAACAGCAGGAATAAATGGATCTTTCTCGAGTTGACAGGCTATAATTAGCGGATTACTGCAAAACGTCAGTGTTTAAATCCCATTTTCTCCACAGTCTATTGCAAAACAAAAATAATTCAGTATCTAATTGTTTAAAAATCCTGACAGTTTGGCATCTAGCTGTCAGAAGTCCAGAACATGAGTCAGAGGCCCAGAGTGCGAGCTGGATGTGCAGCCAGAACCAGGCATCTGGTGTCAGGGTGCGTACTGTGGGTCAGGTGTGTGGTTGGAGCTGGGCTTGTGACCTGGAATACAGGGGTCACGATGGGGATAGGTTTGCAGCAGGGCAGAGTCCAGAATGCTTGCATATTTTCTGCAACCTTTAAACTTACCAGGTGCAGTGGAACATTATTATTGCAGGGAAAACAACTAGTTGACCACCAGCATAGTTCCAAATTTACCAGATTATTGGACTTTTACTGCACAAGCACAATTTTACTGTACATGCATAATTTGGCTGAAGGGACCAAAAGTCGTATTTCCATGTTTGTTGATAATACTAAACCAAGTGCATTTATGTATATGAAGGAGGTGAAGGGGCTTGAGATATGGACATGCTGATTCCTTGGGCAAGAACATGCAGATGGAACATTATGCAAATAATTTGCAAGGTCATCCGCATTGGCACATGTAACAATGAAAAAATCATTTGTTAAATTGTGAGAAAGAACCCAGGTGTGTTTGTACATGAATTATTGAATGATGAACTGGCTTAAGGGGAAGTACAGCATTTGTCTGCTTCTATATTCAATTAAAATTATTTAATCTAGATTAATCTATTGCTCCTTCTCTGTGATCTTTGAAATCCTTAACATTACCCAGTTTTAGAAGACATTTAGGAGAAGTTTTTTTGCATCTGAAACAAGTAGGGGTGTCGGGGGCAATGGGGGGCGGGGGTGAGGTTGGTCAGATTCTTTACTTTTGAGCTCATCAAGTTGCTATCTCAATTAATAGGATATATTTAGGTATGAATCAAAACCAATAGTTAACCTGATTAAGACTCAAGGTTTCTTTAACAGTTATCACAACGGGAACAACAGAATGATTTTTCATTCCTGCAGATAATTGTAATACCAAAACCCCACCAGGAGGTGCAGTTTAACAACATTGCTGCAAAAGAGTAATGGCAGTGAAAATTTAACAGGTAGACAAAAATGCTGGAGAAACTCAGCGGGTGAGGCAGCATCTATGGAGCGAATGAAATAAGCAACGTTTCGGGCCGAAACCCTTCTTCAGACTGATGTGAGGGTGGGGGGGGGGGGGGGGGGGTGGGGGGGGCAGGAATAAGAAAGGAAGAGGTGGAGCCAGTGGGCTGAGGGAGAGCTGAGAAGGGGAGGAGAAAGTAAGGACTACCTGAAATTAGACAAGTCAATGTTCATACCGCTGGGGTGCAAACTGCCAAAGCGAAATATGAGGTGCTACTCCTCCAATTTACGGTGGTCCTCACTCTGGCCATGGAGGAGGCAGAGGACAGAAAGGTCGGATTCGGAATAGGAGGAGGAGTTGAAGTGCTGAGCCACCGGGAGATCAGGTTGGTAATTGCGAATCGAGCGGACGTGTTCGGCGAAGTGATCGCCAAGCCTACGCTTGGTCTCACCGATGTAGAGCAGCTGACATCTAGAGTAGCGGATGCAATAGATGAGGTTGGAGGAGTTGCAGGTGAACCTCTGCCGCACCTGGAAATTTAACATGCTGGTTTATTTTTGTCAGTACAGTAAACCCTCGCAATAACGGACCTCCATATAGTGGATTTTGGTTATCCACTATAACCAAAACGCTATAATGAGATGCCTGTTGCTCCCTCCCCCCTCCCCCCCCCCCCCCAATTCTGCCAGTTACCCAATGAGCTGGCATCACGTGACATGCGGGAGGAGAGCAAACAGCATGAGCAGCATTTGGCCCCATTGTGGCACATTGCATGTGGGATCGGGGGCTCCCTGGCCAGTGCATTCTCTCTTGTTCACCCCTTCCAACTTTCTTCCCTCATGGCCTTGGGTTAAATTTCCCCCCCTCACTCGGCTGTTGTGGACAATCGGCAATAACGGACACCAAGCACCCCTCCATAGTCCATTATTGCAACTGTTTACTGTACTGCATTTATAAATACTGTAGTTATTTCTGGAGCAAATGCCCAATTTATGCATGGAAACAACCTAAATTAATTGGGCATATTCAGTTCAGAATTGCATTTCTGCCACAAGCACAATTTCAGATATGCACAGAATTATGGCATTTCCTATAAAATACTACTTTAGACTGGTGTTGAGAAATTAGGCCACATTTTTCCATGATGCACTTGTCAATGGCCACAGCATATTAGCTATGAGCAGCTTCCAGTTCTAATGAAGCAAAGAGATACTATGAATACATATCTAGCTATTTTCCCAGAGTAGAAGAATACTGCACGTCAGATAACCAGCGAGATGGCACATTGGAGTACATCACCCCCAAAAACATACAAGAACTAGTCGCTCATCTGCAGAAGCAAGAATGTGCACCCTCCCTCTGTTCACATAGCTCAACATCATGTATTTTTTGTTAACCAGCATCTGCAGTTAATTTTATCCCATTATTTACCTTGGAATGGTTGAAAATTAACTTCAATTGGAGTCCATAGGGATTTTACCTGCCTCTTAAACTTTTACAGGTGTACATTAGAGAGCATATTGACTGGTTGCATCACGGCCTGGGTCGGCAACTCGAATGCCCAGGAGCGAAAAAGACTGCAAAAAGTTGTGAACACTGCCCACTCCATCACTGGCTCTGACCTCCCCACCAACGAAGGGATTTACCGGAGTCGTTGCCTCAAAAAGGCAGCCAGCATCATCAGAGACCCACACCACCCTGGCTCATTTCACTGAAAATTGCCTGAAAACTATAATGTTCAGGGACAGCTTCTTCCCTACAGCCATCAGGCTATTAAACACGACAACCTCAAATAAGCTCTGAACTACAATAGACTACAATATTGTTATTATTGCACTATTATTATTTGTTTTTTTATGTGTATTTTTTTATTTTATATTGTTATATATACCAATATATATAACAATATATATTATTGTTACGGTGATATATATGAACGTTTTTTTCTCTCTCGTTTATTATATTGTTTACAGTGTACTATGTTTACATATTCTGTTGTGCTGCAGCAAGTAAGAATTTCATTGTTCTATTTGGGACATATGACAATAAAACACTCTTGATCTCTGAGCTCCACCTCATGACCCTCAGACTCCAAGTACCTATGCTCTACTTCTGGCAGCAACCGATGTCTTCATTTGGCAAGGTTATGAAGAAGATGTCATTTCAAATATAAACTGCAAAGCGTGCTTGAATTGATGCAAGCATTTTTTTGAAACTTAACGTGTTCTCCACTTAGATTCTTGTACTTGTATGGCTTTTGTTGCATCTGTCTTATGGTGCTGAAAAAGAATAGTGCATTATTAATATGACCAACCAAGAGCATGGATAGTAACCCTTAGTCCTCCCCCTGAATCTTTCCCTTTTGGCAGTGCCAACCTCTGAAAATGTGCAGCAGCAGTCTCCCTCAGAATGACGAAATCATTGGTGCTTCCCAGAATTGTGGCAAATCATGAGGGAATTCTTCTTTCGATCGATAAAAACACGAACATAAATGGAATCGAAATCTTGTTAAATGATGAGGGTCATTAAGAACATTCAAAGGCCTCCTTCACTTGAGGTCCTAGTGCCCCAAATGTCTTCTATTCCTCAAGAAAATTATTTTAACTGTGAATACAATGGCTGGGTGCCCTCTCTGATGCAGTAGTGAGCAGCAAGTTGGGAAAGATCGTTTATTTAAGAAATTGAGAGTCAACGTGATCTCCATGGTCCAGGCATTCGAATGTAATCCAAAGTTGTCCTGCAGAGACTCTGTGTAGATGTGCCTCTTGTTTCAAGATCCACAACCCAAATGAGAGGCCAGACACGAGCATAACCACACTGACAGTAATATGGTATTTTCAGCACTCACTATTTGATACCCCTGGAGTGAAATTTTCAGCAGCAAAATGCTGAGAAAATGTTCAATGTTACATGCATCACACTTGGAAATGCATCACACTTGGAAAGTGGTTGGATAACCAGCATTCAATTGAGAAGCTACCCAGTCAGATCTCCCAGTGTGACTTAGAATGGCAAGAAATGTACTAATATAATAGCAAGAAATGTGCTATATGACATGTTCCTCCCATCCTACTGTGAATGGTCAACATGGAGAATGGCGTTTACCACCATAGCCGGGAAGTTCAACAAAGCCAACCTGAAAAAAATCACTCCCAAACTACTATCAACATGTCTCCTGCAGCACCACAGGATTAAACACCCTTGACCACTGCTATACGATCATCAAGGATGCCTATCGCTCTATCCCTCGCCCTCACTTCGGAAAATCCGACCATTCAGTGGTGCTGCTTCTTCCTGCACACAGGCAACAACTGAAGAGCTCACCCCCAGAGGCGAGGACTGCACCGAGCTGGTCTGGGGAGGTAGAAGAACAACTGCAGGACTGCTTGGAGTCTGCAGACTGGGCAATGTTCAAGAACTCGGCAACAGACCCGAATGAATAAGCCACAGTCGTTACAGACTTCATAAGGGAATGTGTGGAGGACTGTGTTCCAACAAAAACCTTCCGCGTGTTTCCTAACCAGAAGCCTTGGATGAAACAAGAGATCCGCATTCTTCTGAAGACCAGATCCCGGGCATTCAGGTCTGGTGACGCAGAGGTCTATAAGAAATCCAGATACGACCTTGACAAAGCCATCAAAAAGGCCCAAAGAGACTTCTGCTCTAAGCTAGAGGATGAGGCGGATGTTCGGCAACTGTGGCAAGGCTTGAATGCCATCACCTCCTACAAGGCAAAATCAGGAGCCAGCTCAAACGACAGCGAAGCATCACTACCTGACGAGCTCAATGGGTTCTACGCATGCTTTGATAGGGAGAACACTGATGTGCCTTCCCGAGCCCCCGTTTGTCCTGATGGTATTAGTCACAATCACAGAGGCCGACGTCAGAAGATCCTTCAGGGGGGTGAACCCTCGGAAAGCCGGTCGAGTTCTCAAACCTGTGCAGACCAACTGGCTGGAGTTCTCAAAACCTGTGCAGACCAACTGGCTGGAGTTTTTGAGAACATTTTCAACCTCTCATTTCTGAGGTCTGAGGTATTATTGATGCCCTGCTTTAAGAGGGCATCAATAATACCAGTGCCCAAGAAGAGGAAGGTGACGTGCCTCAATGACTATCGACCAGTGGCACCAACATGAAGTACTTTGAGAGGTTGGTTATAGTGCATATCAACTCCTACCTTGACAAAACCTCGACCCACTACAGTTCGCCCACCGCCACAACAGGTCAGCGGAGGATGCGATCTCACTGGTTCTCCACTCCGCATTGGACCACTTAGACAATAAAAACACTTAGGTCAGGCTGTTGTTTATAGACTACAGCTCGGCGTTCAATACCATCATCCCCTCCAAACTCACGGAACTGGGTCTCTGCGCATCCCTCTGCAATTGGATCCTCGACTTCCTCTTCCACAGACCAGAGTCAGTTCGATTGGCAGAAATACTTCATCCTCAGTAACAATCAGTACGGGAGCACCTAAAGGCTGCGTGCTCAGCTTCCTGCTTTATTCACTCTATACCCATCACTGTGTAGCCGGACATAGTGCGAACTCCATCATCGAGTTCGTCGATGACACCATTGTTGTTGGACGAATTACAGATGGCAATGAGTCAGAGTATAGAAGTGAGATCGACCGATTGACCAAATGGTGCCAGCACAACAACCTGGCTCTCAACATCAGTAAAACCAAGGAACTGATTGTGAACTTTGGAAGGGGAAGGATGAGGACCCACAATCCTGTTTATATCAATGGGACGATGGTGGAGAGGGTCAAAAACTTCAAATTCCTGTGCGTACATATTTCCGAAGATCTTTCCTGGACCCAGCACACTGATGCAATTATAAAGAAGGAGCATCAGCGCCTCTATTTCCTGAGAAGATTACGGAGATTCAGTAAGTCAAAGAGGATTCTCTTGAACTTCCACAGGTGCACAGTAGAGAGCATGCTGACTGGTTGCATTGTGGCCTGGTTCGGCAACTTGAACGTCCAGGAGCGGAAAAGACTGCAAAAAGTTGTGACCACTGCTCAGTCCATCACCGGCTTTGACCTCCCCACCATCGAAGGGATCTATCGAAATCACTGCCTCAAAAAGGCAGCCAACATCATCAAAGACCCACACCATCCTGGCCACACACTCATTTCACCATTATCATCGGGAAGAAGGTACAGGAGCCTGAAAACTGTAATGTCCAGGTTCAGGAACAGCTTCTTCCCTACAGCCATCAGGCTATTAAACACTACAACAAATAAGCTCTGAACTACAACAGTATTATTATTATTGCACTATATTTATTTATTTATTGAGTATGTGTGCATGTGTATATATACACACACAGAAATTTTTTTTCTCCCGTTATGTACTATGTTTACATATTCTGTTGTGCTGCAGCAAGTAAGAATTTCATTGTCCTATCTGGGACAATTGACAATAAAACACTCTTGACAATAAGCATAAGCAGTCTGAAGAAGGATCTTGACTCAAAACGTCACTCATTCCTTCTCTCCAGAGATGCTGCCTGAACCGCTGAGTCACTCTAGCTTTTTGTGTCTATCTTCGGTTTAAACCAGCATCTGTGGTTCCTTCTTACGCATAAGCATAGCATGTAGATTTCAGCTTGTTTACGTGGTACAGAGACAAATGGGTGTTTTATCTCCAAGAATATTCTTTTGTGACAACTTGGGGTTCAAATGTGGAGCATGAACATGTGTAAAGTTTATCATTATTTAAACTTTCAGCAACTCCCCTACCTCAGCAAATTAGCATGGCTCCACTGCCTACCAGTTCAGTATGAGGTGAAGAAAATAACTTTGGAGTGGAAACAAGGAAATGCAGATGCTAATTTACAACAAAAGACACAAAGTGCTGGAGTAATTCAGTGGGTCACACCACAGGTCGATGGAGAACATTGATGGGTGTCATTCCGGGATAGGACCAGTCTTTAGACTTCTTCAGAAGATGAGTTCCTAATTTTTAAGAATTGTCCCTGTATTGCTGGCAAAGCAACAATGGTGCTTATGGAGATAAGAACTTTGTTATGGAAGACTTTTGGGGATAGACTCCTGGCCAGAGTGCTTATCCCTTTCTTCCTTCAGCTTCCTCTATTGGTATTGCTTTATTATTGTCATGTACTGAGTACAGTGAAAAGCTTTTGTTGCTGCACTATCCAATTAAATCTAATCATTCTGTGCACGAGTACAATCAAGCCTTGCACAAGTACAACGAGTAGTGCAAAGAGAAAAATACTCGAAAGCAGAATATATATTTATAGCATTCTAGCATAACAGACTCAGTAAAAGTATAGCGTCTCCAATGAAGGTAGGTTGGAAGATTGGGACTATCCCCAAACTGTCCTCGGGAATAACTGGGATGAAAAAGGTCCCTGAATAAAACACAAAGTGATGAACTCAGGCAGCATCTGTGGAGTGACATTTTGGGTTGAGACCCTTCTTCAGATGCCATCTGCCCAGATGCTGTTTACACAAATGTTGCCTGACCTACTGACTTCCTACAGCACTTTGTGTTTTGCTCAAGATTCCAACATCTGCAGTCCCATATCTTAACTGTATATTTATCCATATTGTACCGCATATTCCATTCATCTACATTGTCATGAAACTTTTTTTGTGTTCCCCTCACCTCATAATCCTCTTACAGTATTGTGGTGCCAGCAAACTTAGAAATATTATTCAGTTCTCTCATCCAAATCGCTGATACTGTATTGTTAATAACTAGACCCCAAGCAGTGATCCTTGTCCCAATTCACCATCTTGAAAAAAGGCTAATTTATGCCAACTCTATTTATCACCACTAAATTTCAAATGGCATGTAAATTTAGTATTTCAGGTGTCAAATCATGCAAAACACACAATATTATATGCAGCCCCATGTTTTTTTACACACCTTTCACTTTATTAAAGATCTTCAGAAAATCCAAATACACACCGTTTCTTACTTTCCGTCTTTTGTTCTGCTTACCTGTAAAATAAGCTTTGTTAACAAAACTGAGTTTAATCAGGCTTAGAAACATCCATTTAGTCTGATGCATTGAAGTGCATGGCAATAATGAAAGATCATTTAAATGGTACCTGCAAAATACTATATTTTGATGAAGGTTTGTGTGCTCATTTGTAGATTGCTTTAAAGCTTTGCCTAGATTTAGCATGCTTTGATAAAGGAAGGAAAGTTGGAGAACTATTGGGGTTATCTAGGTTGCTTGAGGAGATCTTGCAGTGGCTGTTAGCTTCGGGGGTGGGCACTGATTTGAGATACCTGTTCATGGCAAGCATCAAGTGCACAGGTGGGTCAAACCTCCAGGCGCCCGCACTCTCCGCCCCTCAACTGCCAGTGCGCGCTGCGAAGGATCTGCGGGACAACGGGCTGCGAGCGCGAGCACGAGCACGAGCTGGTTGGGGGCGGGCGCGCGCATGCACAGGTTGGGTTTCCGGGGAGGCTGACGTCATCTGGTAACAAAGTCCGGAGTTTGGTGCAGGTCGTCAGGAGGAGGCGGCGGAGTTTGAGCCGTTGCTCGGCACACGCAACCGCCATTAGCGGCGACGGGGTTCATCCTGGACTATCTCCCTCCCCTCCAAATTAACCTAACGTGACTTCCCCCTCACACCGAGCCGCTGTCCTTGGGGGAAACGAACGAACGAACGAACGAGCGAGCACCGGGTCGGCGAACGGCGCTACGAAAATGATCAAGACTCACCATCGCACGTCGTCCAAGTGCCTGGAGACGGTGGAGGTGAAGAGCAAGGTGCGTGGATGACGGACACGGTGTGTCTGGCGAAAAGGGGGCTGGGTGTGGGAATGTCTGTGAAGCCGTCGACGCAGGAGATGAGTTAGATCCAGTGTCCTGGCTAATACCCCTGTTGGCGCAGAATCTGTGACCAATGTTGTCGCTGCCAGGGTTCAATCGTCTGGTCAGACGCAGGCCTGCTGCAACTTCAAACATTTAAACCATTGCTTTGTAATTCCACTTGTTTCACCATTCAGGTTCTGCTGGGAGTTGAAGCATGTGATAGCACAGTCCAATGAACATAAATCTTTCCTGCACCTATTTTTTGGTTATAAATGCTTCTGCCCCTTAAAATACATTTTTGGACAACAATGTGATTTGTAAATGCCATCCCTAAGCAATTAGTAAAGCATTTCGGATACATGAAACTGAGTTCCCAAAAGGATTGTGCTGTAAGCTCATTTTAAATGGAAAGGAGGTTCTAATTATCTGAGTACTCGACTTAATTTAAGATTGAACCATTAAAAAGCTATATTTGACGAATGAAATTACATAATCTTTATTTTTGTCTGCAGAATTTCACTAGTGAATGAATATGACTACAACTATCATTTTAAATTATAACTTTTAATGGGGATCGTTGCAATAATTTGGCAGAGTTAACATGTAACAATGGCTGTACATAGAATGTAAACTATGGGTCTGTAATTTGGATCGTGTCCAACAGTTTCTTCGTGTGAACATGTTGATGATGAAAACATTAATTAGACCGTGTTGTATATGGACTGAAATCAACATCTTGGGAGTCTAATGAATTTAGTTCTGGTTTTAGTTAACTGATCATTTGACTTGATGTAAGTTGTGAGCTTTTCTTTATAACTTAAATCATTTAGCAAAAGGAAAGTACATCACTAAGATGATAAATCAAAACTAGAATCCATCCAAGTGGTATTAATCCAACCTGTTTATGGGTGTTGATTTTTAGGTTTTCAATGTTTCTCTGTCCCTAATTTCTTTGGATGAACCAATTTGCTCTGTTAAATCTCATCTCACACCTTTGCCATATAGGGTTTGTTTAACTTGGCTTCATGTTCAGCGCAGACATTATTGGCCGAAGGGCTTGCTCCTGTGCTATACTGTTCTATGCTCAAGTGTGTGAAATGCTGTCCATGAGTTACAAATATCTTTGAGTATGTTTGCTACTAAACAGGGATATCTATTCTTCCTGAATTAAATCAATTTCTTTGCAGACAATTTTTCATTTTGTGTTAGAAAATGAGTTGCATTCAGTGTTCAGGATTGTGATAATATACGATAACAAATGGACATGGTATGCAGAATTGCAAAAAAATACTTTTATCACTCTGCCTCCATGATAGACTGCCCCTTACTAATCTTTGATCAGTAATCGCAACTTGTTTTGTCAAACAGGTTTTTGTACCTATTAAAGAGGAAATAATGGTTTTCTAAAATTTTTTGCTTCCATGCTCTAATTAGAATTCTTTATTTTGGGTAAAATCATAGGAATATGAAAATACATGAACCCATTCAATCTTGTTCAATTGTGCCCATGTAAAGAAATGCTGATTTGCAATATGTTCCAAATATATGAATTTCGTACAAATAAAAAATCCTTAGCAACATAGAAACTATACATCTAAACTAAGCAATAGTTTACCGGCTTAAATTTCTTTTATGTCAATTTTCTTTTATATTATATAAAATATTTGTAATATTACTTTTAGAATTCTGCCATTTAAATTCACAAGATGCATTTTTTAAAATAATCTCAAATTATACAGCTGAAATGTTTTCACTTCTTCCCCCCATCCTTTATTTATTTAGTTTGGGGCGGAATTTCGTCGTTTTTCTCTGGATCGATCCAAACCTGGGAAGTTTGAAGAATTTTATGGATTATTACAGCATGTCCACAGAATTCCAAATGTTGATGTTTTAGTTGGATATGCTGACATTCATGGAGACTTGTTACCAATAAACAATGATGATAACTATTTAAAGGCAATTAAGACTGCAATGCCTTTGCTCAGAGTGTTTCTGCAAAGGAAAGGTAAGAAAATTGGTATTCCGATTCTTAGAATTAACTCGGTGTAATCAAAACATATAAATGTTGCTCCTTCAGAACATTAAAAACAAAACTACTGAATAGCTTTGACATTAAATGATCCTGACCTAGGATCAGGGGATGTTCAGGAGAATAATTGGTTTTCAGTCAGAGAACTGACTTCTGCAATATTGTGTGCTACGTGTTACATGGTTAAAGATTTTCAATCCATTTTCCACTCTTATTTTCACTAATTTGAAGGGAAACCATGGAGCTGAACTTTTCTGATTGTAATGTTTAATTCTGAAGGGAACTGTTTATGTCCAGCCATTACCATGGGATAAGATCTTAGTCTGGACATTGCAACACAAGTGAGTGTGGAAGGATGGAGCACAGTTGGTGATTCTAAGTGGTGAATGAGGTGTAAGAAAATTGGTGCATCTTTTTTTTCCTGTTTTAAGTTTTCAGGCATGGGCTAGACTAATAGTTGAATGGGTATGTTTGCTAGTCTGAAATCGGTTATGGCTACTGACGTCATTGTCCGTGGCAGACCAAATTACCTATACTACTGACATGTGTGAGGGCCCATTAGCGAGACAGAATGAGTATTGTCAGTGACCCAATTTTTTTTTGATACATGGTCACCAGCCTAAAGCATTTTTTTTCTCCAGGCATGCTGCCTGGCCTCTACTGAGTCCTTCTAGCACTTTTTCTTTGATTATTTTATGAAATTTTTGTTTTAAAAGAAGTATAATAGAAATTTGAAGTCTTTTAGATTTCAGTCATAAGTCACTGTTCCAAATATGTTGTGGGCGGTGTATATTTTCGGCTATCTCTAGGTGTTTTCCAAGATGTGCTTGAAATTCCTGTTTAATGTACCTGCAATTTTGTGTCATCTGTGTTACAAAGGTAAAACATAACATTTAATGCCTAGCTTCCTGTTTGGCAGCTTCTGTCATTGGATGATTTGTGGTTTACATATTCAGCTGTCTTGTCATTTCTAAACATGTTAAGTTGTATTTGTGGAGTCTGTTTCTACCTTTTTGATAGGGTATAAATAGTTTGTTGAAGATCCTCGAACTGAAATACTATTTTATTTAGTTTAAATATGAAAATAGCACTAAGACTTAAATATTAGGAAAATTCAACGTTGTATATGGAGTTCATTTTTTTTAACGATCTTGACTGCAGAAGCCTAAATCCTGTCTGAATTTTTATATTATAAGTTCTTGCTCTGATTTGTAGTGGAAAATATACAGGTGTAAACCTTTGCTGGAATTGGATTTGGGCATCCCTGTGAGGCGGCTAAAACATGATTTATTTTGAGCATGGAAATTAAGATGTTTTGTTGTTACTGTTTTGAAACAACGTATGTGGTTTGGTTTCCATTTAAGAATGGATATACCTGTCGTTGACATACATGCCAACTTCATGTATGAGCTTTTTCAGATCACTGCAGATCATCCATTGCCAGTCTCTGTCATCTTGGTGATGAAAAGGGGTTCATTGTCTCCCCTTTTGCAGGACATCTGATATGCAAATATAACTGGTTTACTTTGGTACTTTTCTAAAATATTGATGCAAGTAGCAGAATGTTGTTTAAACAAATCAGGTGGTTATCTGTAATGCTCCAGATAATTCCTAATAACTCATTTATAACGTTTTTCTATCATCATTTTGATTTTACATTCTGTCTATACAGGTAAATTGGGCATGTTTCAACTAATAGAAACATAGAAAATAGGTGCAGGAGTAGGCCATTCGGCCCTACGAGCCTGCACCGCAATTCAATATGATCATGGCTGATCATATTGAATCAATCTGCCTTGCCAGCTCTTTAGGGATTTTTGTCTGGATACCATGATAGTTTTGTTCGTATCATTGGTTGTATTTTTCTGTCCTTATTGCCCCATTCAAAGTAAAGCACTTTCCATTTAATCCACCTTTTTGGCTTCATTTGTGCTTGCCTTTTTACCTGAAGTCTGAACCTTCTATGACAAGTTTTACCTTCGCTTCAAACTTTAAGGCTATTTACTCTACCTGAATTGTTGAGTTTTATATAACAAAAAGGTTGTTATACTTGATGAAACTTGTCTTTCAACTTTAGCTGTATAATGCAGGTCTCTCACTTAACTTTTTGTTCTCTGTTGCTAGACGGGCAACCTAGGCAGCTTTTGAGGTTGCCAAATGACAGTTTAGCTGGACATCTAAGACTGCTTGCATGACGCGTGCAATAATGTACTCGGAAGAAGTGCGTAGTTACGTCGGAATTATGCTCAATGAAGCATTCACATATTATTTCTGCTTCAAATAAAGTCACAAACTAAACATATTCACCAATCAAGACATGATATATACCATGATGACATGCAGCAAAATTATAATACAGTATCTCAACTCTTTTTACACTTTGCAATGAATGCAATTTCTATTATTTATTTCCACATCCAAACAAAAATGTGGTTGGATTATTCAGCGTAAGACCAACCTCGGTGAGACCAAGCGCAGGCTTGGCGATCGCTTCGGACAACACCTCCACACAGTTCGCAATAACCAACCTGATCTCCTAGTGGCTCAGCACAACTGCCCCTCCCATTCCGAATCCGACCTTTCTGTCTCGACCAGAAACGTCGCCTATTCCTTCGTTCCATAGATGCTGCCCCACCCGCTGATTTTCTCCAGCATTTTTGTCTGGCCACATCTTCCCATCTCCTCCCCTGTCGGCTTTCCGCAGAGACCTCTCCCCCCGTAACTCCCTGGTCAATTCGTCCCATCCCACTCCACCATCCCCTCTGCTGGCACTTTCCCTTGCAACCACAGGAAATGCTACACTTGTTGTTTTACCTCCCCCCTTAACTTCATTCAAGGACCCAAGCAGTCTTTCCAGGTGCGGCAGAGGTTCATCTGCACCTCCTCCAACCTCATCTATTGCATCCGCTGCTCTAGGTGTCAGCTGCTCTACATCGGTGACACCATGCGTAGGCTTGGCGATCGCTTCGTCCAACACCTCCGCTCATTTCACAATAACCAACCTGATCTCCCGGTGGCTCAGCACTTCAACTCCCCCTCCCATTCCGAATCCGATCTTTCTGTCCTGGGCCTCCTCCATGGCCAGAGTGAGTCCCACCGTAAATTGGAGGGGCAGCACCTCATATTTCGCTTGGGTAGTTTACACCCCAGCGGTATGAACATTGACTTCTCCAATTTCAGGTAGTCCTTGCTTCCTTCCTCTTTCCCCTCCCCTTCCCAGCTCTCCCACAGCCCACTGTCTCCGCCTCTTCCTTTCTTCTCCCGCCACCCCCATCCCCTCATCAGTCTGAAGAAGGGTCTCGACCTGAAACATCACCCATTCGTTCACTCCATGGATGCTGCCTTACCTGTTGAGTTTCTCCAGCATTTTTGTCTACCTGTGAATTGCTTTGTATCAGTTCTGAATTACCTCCACAGCTTGGAGTATACGAGAGCTTTGCGGCAGAAACTTCAATCTGATGCCTGTAGTTGACTCTTACTTTTTGGATTGGCCTGACAGTCATCAAAATATAAATTGAATATTTGTTTTTGAGAGTGTTAGTTATTTTCAGAAAGATAACCTCATGGACAAGAACAATTCAATAGACTCTAGACTCTCCGTCCCACTTTCACGACCTAATTCACGACCTTTTTTACTCGTGGACATTTTTCATCATGCTAGAAAAAACGCCCCGACCTACTTGATGCCACGAGTACCCACAACTAGCATCACGGCCTGCTACAACCTACCTACGACCTCGTGACGACCATGCTGCGAGTTTGAGTCAAGGGCGAACTCGGCAGAGGTTGTGAATTAGGTCGTGAAAGTGGGGCAGGCTCTTAACTCAGACACTAAAAGCAGTCCGCACTCCTGGAAAGGAATCATGGTTTGTTACTAAACTTTGTATGATGTAGATTCCAAATATGATCGAACATTTGGGTAAATGTAATAATTAGAAAGATGATGTGAATACCACTTAAGATGGACATTGAAATTGTGATAGCAGATGGAGTCAATATAAGTAAATATATTGACTGCATGCAGGAGAGAAATCTACGCTTGTTATCAGGCCAGTGCCATAATATGCAGCAACAATAAAAAATAAATGACAGCATATGTACAGGGCCCTAGTGAGACCACACCTGGAGTATTTTGTGCAGTTTTGGTCTCCCAATTTGAGGAAGGACATTCTTGCTATTGAGGGATTGCAGCATAGGTTCACCAGGTTAATTCCCGGGATGGCGGGACTGTTGTATGTTGATAGAAGCGGCTGGACTTGTATACTCTGGAATTTAGAAGGATGAGGGGGGATATTATTGAAACGATGTTGGGGGAGTCCAGAACCAGGGGCCACAGTTTAAGAATAAGGGCTAAGCCATTTAGAACGGAGATGAGGAAAAACGTTTTCACCTAGTCAGTTGTGAATCTGTGGAATTCTCTGCCTCAGAAGGCAGTGGAGGCAGATTCTCTGGATGCTTTCAAGAGAGCTAGACAGAGCTCTTAAAGATAGCGGAGTCAAGCGATATGGGGAGAAGGCAGGAACGGGGTACTGATTGTGGATGATCAGCCATGATCACATTGAATGGCGGTGTTGGCTTGAAGGGCCGAATGACCTAGTCCTGCACCTATTGTCTATTGTCAGAAATAAAGTAAAAGTCCTAGTTGGTAAAATGCTTGTGCAAAAAAAGCATTGATTTGATTTACACTTGGGTGTGTTTTCTTTTCAAATTCTGGCTCCTCTATCACATTAAACATCTGCAGGCATTGGAAATAGATTGCCAAATAGAAAACAAATCAAAACAGGCAGATGATGTAAATAGTGGATAAATATGAACCAAGTGAAATATTTTAGCATTTTGTTAATGTTATGTTGATAATGAATGAGTAAGGTTCATTCCACATTCTTTTTATCACTTTTACAGGTGAAAGTGTCACAACCTATACCAGTATAGGACTCTCCAGAGCCTTACTTTGTCCCTATTTAATCTTTGTAGTTGTCCATTTAGATTGCAAGCCCATTTTAAAAATATAGTTGCATACTCATCGTTGTCATCTTAATAGCAAAAAGCAGTGCTGTGACATTTCTTTAGCTCATCAGCATGACTTTTATACATTTACAGGACGTGGAAGATGCCAGCAAGGCCAGCACCTTGTCCATTCTAAACTCTACTTGGTGGTGAACTGTGTCTTTAAACCACTGTAAATCATAGTGATAGTAAAGGGTTCTGGTATTTCCAACCAGCAATAAAGTAGTAGTGATTATATTTCCAACTGAGGTACTATTCAAGCAGGCTATTTTAACTTGGATGGTGGCAAGCCTCTTCAGTGTTTGAGTTGCATTTGTCTGCAAATTGTGCATTGTAAATGGCTTTGGGAAGTAAGGTGGTGAGTCCTTATTCTACAGCAAAGAACTTGATTTTTGATCTGCATTTGAAGTGGGCCCAGATAAGTATATGGTCATTGCTAATGCCCACAATGTTCATGGTATGGACTCAGTAACAATAGTGCCAATCAATGTCTGGATAGAGAGTTTGCATGGTACTAGTATGACTTTAATGCCACTTGACACTTATTACCAAATACCGAGATATTTACAGGCTGTGTGTCATTTGATGTTTCCTTTATTAAGGAGTTATGAATTGAAGTAAACATTGTTTGATCAAATATTCCATTTATGATGTTTAAGGAAAGATCATTGATAAAAACAACTGAAGTGATTTCTTGAGTACTGACCTCCAATTTCTTGGGACTGACCTCCAATAACCATAACCTTGTTTTGTGAGAAGACTTAAGTCAGTAACTACTCCCCCCAAATGCAGCATTGATTTCAAGTCGGTTGCATTTGCCCAACATTTTTTAAATGAAATTCTTTCATTCACGTTAAGACTGAGGCTGCAGTGAGCTGAGGAACAGTGGTCCTGATGAAAGACAAATTGAGCATCAGCAATGGACATGTCTGTGTGTTCTGCCATTTTTAAGTAAAGTTGTGAAATAGAAAATGGGATCAAGAATCACCAGCTTAACATTTCAACCTCCACACTCTTTGTTTGATAGTCTTTAAGGCAATTATGACATCTGTACCCCCCCTCCCCCCCAGGTCAGCTGATACCATAGACCAGGAATTTAAAAAGGCTAGTTTATGCTACTTTTTCACAAGGCTGTGCAGCTGTTAAACATACTTCTAATTGTGGTTTAAACATTTTTAAAGTGATTTCTTTATTGTATTAATGAAACAATGTAATGTACAACATTTCAGCAAGCACTGATCTAATTCATTTCCTGATGCTCTCCTGGACTATTTTGAAGTTGTCTCGTGAGGTCTATCTTCAAATTAGATCAAGCTAATGCTCCTGAAGTTGCATGCAAAGAGAATTGTATATTGGGGTTAATGGGATGGAAATCTTTCTCTAGTTTGAACTTGGCTCCTGTATCTGCCAAGAGAGGATGCTCCCCAGGGTATACTTGCAGCTCTGGCAGAAACTTCTGCCTTTTGAAAGAGTTGCTTTCAACTAAGGTAGCCAATTTTTACTAATCCTTGAATGTACTGTTACATTTCTTTTGCCTTATTTTATTGGTTAAATTGTAGGGTGGTAAATTGTAATCAAGGCTTTCATCACTTGAGAAAGTGTAGGTAGGTGTTTAAGATATGATAGCATTCTCATGGCATTAGAAATATCGAGAAGATTTTATGTTGTGATCTGTGGTCTGGAATGTTAGCTCTTGGATTTGTTTCAGATCAGTTATTTAAAAATCTGTTCTTTTCTCAGTGTGATCTATGCATTTCTTGCATGTTCTCATTTCCTTTTGATTATTGAATGATTCAGCCATAGAATGTTAGTGAAGGTTCCGTCTTGTGATGTCACAATGCCCAATGCTCACAGATGTCCAATCGGAATGGATCCATTTACATATGCCTTTGCAGCAGCCCAAGCCCCAGCCCTTCTCCCCCCCACCCCCGCAGCCTGTGTCGAAGGGCGTCGTCACGTGTGTGGGAATAGAGAAAGACGATTGGGGGTGATAAGGAATGGGGAACAGATGGACTGTCCCTACCCCTCCCCCTTCCACTCTCCCTCCCCCTTCCACTCTCCCTCCCCACTCTTCCCCCTCTCTCCTCTCCCCCTCCCCTCCCCTCCCACCCCCTCTCTTCCCCCTCCACCACCCTCTTCTCCCCCCCACCCCCTTCCCCTCTCTCTTGCACCACTCCCCTCTGCTCCCCACTCTTCCCCTCTCCCTCCCCACCTCTCTCCCTCAACACTCCCTCTCTTCCCCTACTCCTCTCCCCTTCCCCTCGTCCCTCTCTCCACCTCTAACATCCCCTCCCCCCCTCTCCCCCTTCCTGCTCTCCTCCCACTCCCCCTCCCTCTCCCCCACCCTGCTCTCTTCTCCCTCACCAATCTCTCCCCTTTCCTCCTCCCCCTCTCCCCTCCCTCCCCCTCTCTTCTCTCCCCACCCCGTCTCCCTCTCCCCTCTTCTCTCCCCACCCCGTCTTCCTCTCCCCTGCCTGTGTTTGGGGGGTGGTTAGTGAGCAGCCCCACCCCCCCCCCCGCAAACGCGCGTTGGGGAAACAGCCCGCAAACAGTCTCTCTGTCTTTAAGACGGAACTGCAGATGCTGTAAAATCAAAGGTACACAAAAAAAAAGCTATATAACCTCAGCGGGTGCAGCAGCATCTATGGATCGAAGGAAATAGGCAACGTTTCGGTACAAAACACGTCTGAGGATGGGTTTCGGACCAAAGCGTTGCCTATTTCCTTCGCTCCATAGATGCTGCTGCACCCGCTGTGTTTCTCCAGCTTTTTTTTGTCTACCAGTCTCTCTGTCTCTCCCCTCTCTCTCTCTCTGCCCTTCTCTCTTCACAGCCTGCGGCTCGACTCATGTACGCCCACTCCAACCCCCCTTCACCTCTCTCCCTCATCCTCTCCTTTCTCTCCTTTCTCTCTCCACACCTCTCCTCTCTCCCCCTCCTCTCTCCCCGTCCTCTCTCCCCACCTTCCTCTCCCCACCTTCCTCTCCCCACCTTCCTCTCCCCACCTTCCTCTCCCCACCTTCCTCTCCCCACCTTCCTCTCCCCACCTTCCTCTCCCCACCTTCCTCTCCCCACCTTCCTCTCCCCACCTTCCTCTCCCCACCTTCCTCTCCCCACCTTCCTCTCCCCACCTTCCTCTCCCCACCTTCCTCTCCCCACCTTCCTCTCCCCACCTTCCTCTCCCCACCTTCCTCTCCCCACCTTCCTCTCCCCACCTTCCTCTCCCCACCTTCCTCTCCCCACCTTCCTCTCCCCACCTTCCTCTCCCCACCTTCCTCTCCCCACCTTCCTCTCCCCACCTTCCTCTCCCCACCTTCCTCTCCCCCACCTTCCTCTCCCCACCTTCCTCTCCCCACCTTCCTCTCCCCACCTTCCTCTCCCCACCTTCCCCTCCCCACCTTCCCCTCCCCACCTTCCCCTCCCCACCTTCCCCTCCCCACCTTCTGCTCTCCACCCTCCTCCTCTCCCTCCTCACAATTTTTTTTTTAACATTAAATTTTCTCTCTCTGCACCCCCTCCCCCTCGAGACGCACTTGAGAGGTGAGGGCTATTCGTCAGTGGATAGGGTGGAGATGGTATAAAAGAAGCCAATTACAAAATTAAGATAATATCAAGAGGTGTAATGAGTGTGTGTGTTTGTGGGTGCCAGATTCCCACCCCGCAACCGTGCTTTGGAGGAACAGACCCAACGGTTGGGTGGTTAGTGTGACGCCGCAGCCCCCCCCCCCCAACTGCACGTTGGGGAAACAGACCCAACGGGTCTGTACTTGGTCTAGTATCCTATTAAAACTCTGTGTGTGTCTGCTTGACTTGTGCCAGCGCCAGCCTATGCCAACACCGCACGCAGAAACGCCGAGATTTTTTCCATTTCGGTAGAGATTTCACTTTTCTTTACGAGTAGCCACTCCTGATTAAATTTCGTCGTGTTTATGTACACTTTTAAAAATAAAATCCATCCCCCCCTCACTCACTCATTTTGTCTCCTCCTGCTGGTCAGCCACCATAACGGCTGCTGTCGACCGCCTCTGCTCCGAAAACTACGCCATCTTTTTTTCACAAGTGATTTTCACCCCGGGATCTTAATCACGTTCAGGCTCTAAAACCCCGGGTTCTGAGGCACGTTCTGTGTCCTGGGTTCTGAAGCACGTTCTGTGTTTTATTCGCAAGCTATTTTCACCCCGGGATCTACACGTTCGCGATTTTTTTCCCTTGCGATTTTCACCCTGGGGTCTGACGCACGTTCGGGATCTAAAACCCCGGGGTCTGAAGCATGTTCAGTGTCCAGACCCAACGGGTCTGCACTTGATCTAGTTTCATATAAAATTTGGCAAGTGTCTTAATGAATCATTTACAATGGAGTGCATCATACCTGCATCCGATCGTATTTGTAGCAGTATTTATGCTGGAGAGAATTTCATTGCAGAATTTAGATGAAGGGATTCAAAGTAACATTAGCAAATTTTCAGATTACACAAAGCTGGATGGCAGTGTGAACTGTGAGGAGGATGCTATGAAAATGCAGGGTGACTTGGACAGGTTGGGTGAGTGGGCAGATGCATGGCAGATGCAGTTTAATGTGGATAAATGTGAAATCCACTTTGGTAGCAAAAACCGGAAGGCAGATTATTATCTAAATGGTGTCATTGGGAAGAAGGGAAGTACAACGGGATCTGGGGGGTCCTTGTTCATCAGTCAATGAAAGTAAGCATGCAGGTACATCAGGCAGTGAAGAAAGCGAATGGCATGTTGACCTTCATGACAAGAGGAGTTGAGTATAGGAGCAAAGAGGTCCTTCTGCAGTTGTATAGGGCCCTGGTGAGACCACACCTGGAGTATTGTGTGCAGTTTTGGTTCCCTAATTTGTGGAAGGACATTCTTGCTATTGAGGGAATGCAGCATAGGTTTACAAGGTTAATTCCCAGGATGGCGGGACTGTCGTATGTAGAGAGAGTGGACCTGCTGGGCTTTAGGAGTTTAGAAGGATGAGAGGGAATCTTATTGAAACATATAAGATTATTAAGGGTTTGGACACGCTGGAGGCAGAAAACGTTCCCGATGTTGGGGGAGCCCAGAACTAGGGGCCACAGTTTAAGAATAAGGGGGTAAGCCATTTAGAACGGAGATGAGGAAACACTTTTTCACACAGAGTTGTGAGTCTGTGGAATTCTCTGCATCAGAGGGCGGTAGAGGCCGGTTCTCTGGATACTTTCAAGAGAGCTAGATAGGGGCTCTTAAATATAGTGGGGTCAGGGGATATGGGGAGAAGGCAGGAACGGGGTGATTGGGTGCTGGCTCCAAGGGCCGAATGGCCTACTCCTGCACGTATTGTCTATTGAATCATTGACAGATCCTTTTTTGCATTTTATCTTTGCAGTCCTGTTGTAGGAGCAAGAAGACAAGTAAATTACTGCATGAAACCACAGCCAAAAACTGTCCTTTGTTTACCTATGCTGACCCCAATATGTCCTGAGACAAAGTCCTTCATTCTAAAATGAAACTATTTATCCTCTAAAAGTTTAATTTAGTTTATTGCCAATTGTACTAAGGTACAGTGAAAAGCTTTTTAGTTTACTGTCTACAACTGATAGTTTACGCTACAGGATTATATATCTGCAAAATCCTCATCCACAAGAAGGATGAGTCAATCAATGTCTGCAGCTTCATTGTCTGAAGCCAATATTCCCAACTCTTGCAATTGTCTCTGAGCATGTTATGTGTGTTGCAAGCTTGACACCAGTTTCAAAGCAACAGTTACACTGTTCGGTGCGTTGTCCTGGCAGGAGACCATCTGGTAGACATTTGGATTTTTTTTAAAGACTAAAAAGCATCGTCAGACCACAGATACAACAGTAAATTTCAGGCTGGGATTTCTTCTTTGGAGAAAGCCATAGGACATTTGTTAACGTATGTAAAAAGATAAGTCTGGACTGAATGGATGATGCAGGCTGTTCCCATTGATGGAAGTGTTGAGGACTGGGAGTTATGGATATAAAGTTAAGAGAATCAAGTGGAAAAAATTGAATGCACTGCTTTATAGATACAATGGAGGCAGGTTTCATCATGGCCTTGAAAGAAATTGGATAAACATGGTGATAGAAATTTTTACAGCTACAGAGGAGTAGTCAGGGGTTGGAGCTACGAAGTTGTTTTGGTAGCACAGCAAATGCTGCCTTTACCACTCTATCTTCTTGTGTTGCTACTTTCGGGAACCTATAGACAAGATCCCTCTGTACATCAATGCAGTTAAGGGTCTTGCCATTAATTGTACAATACCCCCTTGTATTTGACATCCCAAAGTGTAACACCTCACATTCGCTTGCATTAAAATCCTTTTGGCATTTCTCTGCCCATACCTGTAACCGATCAATATCCTGTTGTATCCTTTGGCAGCCTTCATAGAAACATAGAAAATAGGTGCAGGAGTAGGCCATTCGGCCCTTCGAGCCTGCACTGCCATTCAATATGATCATGGCTGATCATCTAACTCGGTATGACGAGCTAAACCACTTCTATGCTCGCTTTGACCGGGACAACAAAACTCCAGCCATCAAAGTTGCTCCACCCCCGAACGAACAACCCCTCAGTCTCTCCACCTCTGCTGTACAAGATGCACTGAGCAAGGTGAATGAGCACAAAGCTGCCGGCCCCGATGGCATCCCCGGGTGGTTGCTCAGGGCATGTGCTGGACAATTATCGCTGGTCTTCACTGACATTTTCAATCTGTCACTGGCCCAGGGTGTCGTCCCCACTTGCCTCAAGACATCAACCATTGTGCCAGTGCCCAAACAATCAGCTACAGGGAGTCTCAACGAATTCCGCCCAGTGGCACTCACCCCTGTCATTGCAAAGTGCTTTGAGCGGCTGATCCTGGCTCACCTCAAAGCCAGCCTCCCCCCCCACACTGGACCCCCATCAGTTTGCCTACCGGACCAACAGGTCTACAGAGTATCGGCGGCCCTACACTCTGCCCTGACCCACCTGGACAGCAATAACACCTACATCAGGTTGCTGTTCATTGATTTCAGCTCCGCCTTTAACACTGTCATCCCCGCTAGCTTGATCACCAAACTCAGCGGACTTGGCATCTCCACCTCCCTCTGCAATTGGACACTGGATTTCCTCACCAACAGACCACAGTCTGTTAGGGTCAACAACCTCGCCTCCTCCACTATAACACTGAACACAGGGCTGTGTGCTCACAGGGCTGTGTGCTCAGCCCTCTCCTCTACTCCCTCTTCACCCATGACTGCATCCCTAAGAATGGTTCCACGCCATCATTAAATTTGCCAACGACACCACGGTGGTAGGACTGATCAGTGACAATGACGAGTCAGCCTACAGGGAGGATGTCCAGCACCTGGCAGCCTGGTGTGCCAACAATAACCTCGTCCTCAACTCCAAGAAGACGAAGGAAATTATTGTTGACTTCAAGAAGAACAGAGGGGGCAGACATACCCCCATCCATATAAACGGGACTGAGGTGGAGCGCGTCTCCAACTACAAATTCCTCGGGGTACACATCTCGGAGGATCTGTCCTGGTCCCTCAATACCTCCAAACCGATCAAAAAGGCACAGCAGCGCCTTTACTTCCTGAGGAGGCTCAAGAAAGCTCACCTGTCCCCCCAGATCCTGACCAACTTTT
Source organism: Malacoraja senta (assembly GCA_038087875.1). Taxonomy (NCBI): domain Eukaryota; kingdom Metazoa; phylum Chordata; class Chondrichthyes; order Rajiformes; family Rajidae; genus Malacoraja; species Malacoraja senta. Next base: position 62,991,568 of record CM075982.1, on the reverse strand, counting down.
ACCGCTGTACCATCGAAAGCATCCTGACCACCTGCATCACGGTATGGTGCAGCAGTTGCACGGTAGCTGACAGGAAGGCACTACAACGGGTGGTGAAAACCGCTCAGTACATCATCGGTGCCCCGCTCCTCGGTGCCCCGCTCCCTGCAATGGATGCCCTCCACCGAAAACGGTGTCTGAGACGGGCCAGGAAGATCATCAAGGACCCCTCCCACCCTAAACATGGACTGTTTGCCCTCCTCCCATCAGGGAGGCGGTACAGAAGCCTCAGGTCTCATACAAGTAGGATGAGGAACAGCTTCTTCAACAACACTATCACATTGCTGAACTCGGAGTCCCGCCGATAGATTTCTCCAGTCTCTCCGTCCACATTGTTTGCTTATTCTGTATTTTTATTCTGTATATTATTCTTATTCTGTATTTTTATTTCTATATTGCACTATTACTACGAACAGACGCTAAACTGCATTTCGTTGTACCCATACTTGTATCTGTGCAATGACAATAAAGTTGAATTAAATTGAATTTAGTATCCTGTACCTGCCTTCTCTCCATACCCCCTGATCCCTTTAGCCACAAGGGCCACATCTAACTCCCTCTTAAATATAGCCAATGAACTGGCCTATATAGCCAATGAACTGGCCTATATAGCCAATGAACCTTCCTCCACTTCCCTCTGCTTCTATGGCTAAGTTAGTTCCAAGTCAGTTCAGCTCGTGTAGCCCCTGGGGACAGCACTTTCTTCGGTCCGCCACCACCCACAGGAAGTGCTTCATCACCATGGGGCTCCCCACAACCTGTTGCTGTTTCTTCGTGTTGGCTGTTGCTTTGTCAACCATCGCTGCCTGGTCACCCTGTCCACTCGGCCCCTCTCACTCTTTCCCCGGAGTCACACACATACCCCACATTGGAAGCGGCAGCACATAAGAGGGGATGGAGCCCCATGGTGACTGAGCATGTCTTGTTGTTGACAGCGGCCTGGAGACAGAGCTGTTGGCCAGGGGCTACAGCATGAGCTGCAACAACAGCCGTGTGGTGGGTGAAGAAGTGCTCACTAGTGCAGACCAGCATAGTGACTCGGTCTGAAGAATGATCCCAAAGTCACTTAACCATGTTCTCCAGCAATGCTGCTTGACCTGCTGAGTTCCTCCAGCACTTTGTGTCTTTTTTTTGTATTAACCATCATCTGCAGTTCTTTGTGTCAACTACAATACAATGATAATACCTTATTCGGTTATAGCGGGCAATTGAGCAATGGTCCGTTATAACGAGGGTTTACTGTGCTTGTGTAATACCTCGCCTACATCCTCTGACTCCGTATAAATTTACATCTTTATCATTGAGTGGTTCTACCTTCTCCCTAGTTATTCTTGTGTTTTTAATGTATGATTAACAAACTTTGGGATTTTGTTTAATCCGACTGGAATCCGTAAATTCCATGTTTGGATTTGTTTTGTTTCGCATCACAATCCTTTCTATATAATGCAATTGAGAATAGTGAAACATGACAGTCTATGGAGAATTTTTACACAGAATGAACGCAATTATGAAGCGCTACTCAAAATATGAAAGATGGTTTATTTTCCTTTACAATGGACAGGATTCGATTCTTTATGGTGAATAAACACCCTAAATCTAAATTGAGGGGTAATTCTGAACTGTGAGGTATGACAAAAACTTGTGAAGAAAGCAACTCAATAAAATTCAGTTAATTGTCATTTTGGCTAGAGATCTGCAGGGTACGTAATGTTCAAGAAAAGATTTAGAAAGGGAAAAATTAAAGGAACACTGTTGCACATTTTAAAGTATACTAACACTTCTAGAATATAATTGCATATTACCCATTCTAATAACATTATGTACCAACAGGACTTTAATATTAGCAGCATATTATTCAGAACATGGTCATTGTTCAGATGAAAATGTCCACGTTATGAAATTTATGGTGTATGTCATATGCAGCTGGAAAATTTTCAGCACGTGTACACCAGTAATTAGTTTTATCAAAATAATGGAGTCTTCAACAAATTGAATGGGGAATTTAGAAGAGACTTTACCCAAAAGGCAACAAAGGTCTGATGTACATGGGCTGATAGAACATGATAGGACTTGACTTTTGGAAAGTGATGTCCAAGGTTGGAAAGCTGAAGAGATGTTCAATCAGAAGCCAAAAAAAAAACTTGAGTCATTTGATTGAACCGCCATGCTTTTAAGCTATTGGGGATAGATTGCATAGGCGCTGGAATTGAATTTGGGATTATGTAAATTATTGCTTCTGTTGTTGCACAGCTGGTTAGCATTTGAAGATCTAGAATGCTTTGTGCTTGTAAAATTGACAGATTTTTTTTTTTAGTACAGTCACTCTTTTATTGTACCTCATCAGCTCAGTGCAGTAGTATTTGGCACGATGTGACACCCTAGATTGTTAAGGCTATCTTGCATAACCAGACATATTACAAATGTGGCAGATACATTACAAGTGTACTGAATTTACCCAATAGTACAAAGTTCCAATAAAATGTGCACACTTTATGAAGATAATAGCATATTAATCAGTTTTTGGGGAAAGGTGAAAGGATAAGTAGGTTATACTGGATCAGGACTGAATATATCATTCTGGTGTAGTTGAATGTGAAGTGAGGCAAGATGAATTTCCCTGCAAAGAAGATGAGAAAGGAGGTAAAAGATGACAACATCAGATGGAAGTTCAGATCCTAATTTCTACAAATATTGAGTGTTGTGCCTTTTTTTGCTCTAAAGCTTAATTTTGACAAGGAATTTTCAATCGTTAAAAGTTGACATTCCTAATTTTCAGTTTAGTTTTCATTGCCATTAAGATTTAATTAAGTTTTGCAGATCACAGAGATACCAACTTACTTTGTTAACTTTTGCCCAATCCCTGAGATGGACTTTGTTCAGTCTAAATGGTTTCTAGTATTAGTCTGTCAACTTTTGGCGACAGCACTTTAGCCAGAGTTGAGACTGTCATGTTTCACTATTCTCAATTGCATTATATAGAAAGGATTGTGGTGTGAAACAAAACAAATCCAAACATGGAATTTACGGATTCCAGTCGGATTAAACAAAATCCCAAAGTTTGTTAATCATACATTAAAAAGCACAAGAATAACTGGGGAGAAGGTAGAACCACTCAATGATAAAGATGTAAATTTATAGGGAGTCAGAGGATGTAGGCGAGGTATTACACAAGCACAGTAAACCCTCGTTATAACTGACCATTGGGGCGGTGGGAGAGAGGGGGGGGGGGGGGGAATAGTGTCCGTTATTGTCAATTGCCCGCTATAACCGAATAAGGTATTATCATTGTATTTTTGTGTTCTGTTGAGATGTATTAATTCCTTTGTCAAGTGTAATGCCAACACAATGCAAGTGACAGAGTGATTTTATGCATGCAATTTGTGTAACCTACGCTTCACTGGATAAATGTAGCCTACCTCTACAGGGAGAATTCACTGTAGTTTATTTCATCTGCTGTTTGAATTGTCTTAGTTAATTAATCTTATTTGTTGTACAAAAGATCAGTGTTTTTCAGTCTTTTTGATGCCATGTGTTGGCTGGGATGACTGAGGTTCTGACCATATTTTTGCTGCTGGATTTGTGCATTAAAACTTGAATTGAATGAAATCAAACTCTGATTTTGTTAAAATTTGAAAACCAAGTTTGGTGCAGATAGTTTTTTCAAAAAAACTGTTTGGAAGAAATGTTGACACTAAGCAAGCATGGTAACATTAAAATAGTAGGGTGGCCGTCGATCAAACAACCCTCGGAACATCCGAGGGCAAATTGTTAACTGGCGCTCGGGCTGAAAGAAATGCAGGTTTTACTGTAAAATGAACTTTAATTTAATATTTTTTATTTTTCTAGCAATCTGTGGTGCTTTAGAGAAATGGGAATGCTATAATTAGTGGTTCAAAGGTGTATTATTATTATTATTGCGTGACCACTGTTGGTCCGGCAAAACAGATAATACAACAAGGCTCTGGAATTGAGGGTACTGGGAAATCGGTGGTGGAGAATATAATTGAAGGCATAATGTCAAGATCTCCTACTGTTCTTCGTTTGCACATGACAGACCGTGTACTTAAAACAAATTGATGTCGCTGTATACAGAGATCTTATCAGGATACAAATTTTATATTTAGACAAGGATGCCTGAATAACTTTCCAATAGTTGGTCTGTTTTGATTCTTGATTTTAGTTGCAGACATTGCTGAGAACCTACCTTTTGAAATGGTAAGTAAAGTGGAAGTTTTGACTGCAAGCTCTTTGAGTTCTGAATGTTTATATACTTGAGCCAAGAACAGGTTAAGTCTGGTTTGGAAATTGTAACTCCAGGTCTTGGTCACTGGCAACCTGTCTCCTAATTGAAAGAGTGAAGTACTGACTTTTTTGGAGAATCTATTTTAGATGGAATAAAATTTTGCTTTGGACTGTGCAGCATTTGGACGGGCCGTCATGAATAGTCATTTTGCTAGAGATAACATCCTTGGAGCATAGGAGATGGGGTGATCTTATAAGTTTAAGATGAGAGGGATTTTTTTTTTTTTAATATAGGAATCTGAAGGGCAAATGTTTCACACAGGGTGGTGAATATATGGAATGAGCTGCCAGACGAAGCAGTTGAGGTGGGTACAATAACAACATTTAAAAGATATTTGGACAAACACATGGATAGGAAAAGTTTAGAGGGATATGGGCCAGACTGGGGAAGAGCATAGATGAGGCATTTTGGTTGGCATGGACAAGTTGGGCTGAGGGACCCATTTCCATGCAGTATGACTGACTGACTAACATGTCAGAATAATTACGTCCGACTTGTTTCGGGCTTTTAAAAAAATCTGACATTGCAGCACACAGGATACACTTTGCGGCATAGATAGATTTAGGAGATTGAAGTAATTCCATCTATTTATCAGATATGGAAGTTTGGAAAATCACCATCCTGAATATATTCTACTAAAGGAGACTTATTTTAAGGTAAAGGCTTCAGCATCTCATTTTTAGTTTATCAAAACATTAAGAATGTATGGTAATGCATATGAAGCAGTTCAAAGAAGGGTTTACTGGACATGTGGAATAGTTAGGCTATATTTTGGAAAGAAATTTGATAGGCTATGCTTGTAACCACTGGAGTTTGGAGAGTGTGAAAGATCAGATTCTAAATGAGAAATGTGGGTGAAATGTTGATCAGTAGATGGGAAGATGAACATGAGATAACAAACTGATAAGCCATGCTCTTATTACAATGCATAGGAAGCTCAATGAACATACTGGCCTGCTTTTGTTCCACACTGTACCCTACATTCTCAGTTGGATGTAACAGATTACGGAACTATTTCAATCTCAAACAGAATAGTTAACACTGTCCTTGCCCATATCTGTACCTATGTCAACAAAATATCATCTGGACACTGTCATAAATTAATTTTTATAATTTTATCCCTTTTAAATATGCAAAAATTATTCTGTTGTGGTCAGATGCAAATTTAATTATTTTGCTGTTGACTGTAAAATCCAGATGTCAAGGTTGTTTCTCTATTAGGCATTACCACTAACTATTTCCAGCAATTTGTGTTTTTTAAACTTCAGATTCTTTCATCTGCAGCAGTTTGCTATTGATTTGTATAGAGTTGAAATCCAATTGCATTGTTAAGGTTTCCTCTTTAGCAGTAGACCAATGGTCAGATTAATTTCAGTATTTTGAGGTGAGAAATTGGTTGGATCTATTGATGACCAATTCTGATCTGTCTTTTTATAACTGATTTTCATTTGGAATAAGCTGATTGCATTTCTCATTTTCCTACCTTGTAGGCATGGAAGGAACAAAAAACGCTGTGCCTTTCTGGAGGTTAGGGAAAAGGATGTGCCACAGATTCACTGGTAGCAGTAGAAGTGTAACACAGAAATGAGTCAGCAAGCATGGAACATGTTTAAGTTTATTCAATACTGTATAGCTCAGTAAAGCAACTAACTACACTGACGTGAAATGTTCAGAGAGAGACAAAATCATGGAATCTTAGTGTTGGAAGACCCTTGAAGAACATCCATGCAGAGTCAGTAATTCAATATGCAACAACAAGTGAATGCTACTGTACAGACATTCTATAATATGAGAATTGTTGAGAGAACATCCAGAGTTAAAAACAATTCATTGTACTGATTACTGATCATGGGTTACATAATACTTATGGGTCCTTTTTAGGGCAAATTACTGATACCAAATATAAGGTTGCCCCTTGAGGAAACTAGACATGTATCATCATTTGAGCAGATGGTCATGTTAACTTAAGTATATTGTGGGGCACATGGACTGTCTTCATCTTTTGTATGAAATTGGCTCTTACCATCAGACGGGTAAAGAAAATTAGATGGATTTATATTTTGACCAAGAATGAACTAAAAGACCCAGACTATGGGTCACACTCATTATTTTCAATGAGATTATATTTTTCCCAGTTGAGCAATTAACTTGCCATAGTGATGGGAAAGGAAACAAATCCTCTGTCTTCAGGCATTGAGGGCAATGAATAATTCTTTTGAGGCACAGAATATGTTTTTGTATCTGTTTGAGGACTTGCATGGTAACTTGGTTTATTAATGTTTATCTTCCTTTCAGTTTTGGCATTTAAATTAATGTTCCTAATACTTGGATAAAATTTGGTGATAAATAACATGAATTAGTCACTGTTTAAACTACACCCGTGAATATTGAAAGATGCTTTTGGGAATGTAGAAAATCTTCCTGTTAATTTGTATGTGCATCATTACTTGATAGCTTATGCTGTGCATGAACATCTCTTAGGGGAATGGAACAAAATGTTAATATAGTAGCTGGAATAATGTAATTTAAATTTGTACTTTTAAGATTAAAAATATTTTTGGAATAAGATTCCCATCTATTGGCACAAAGTACTTGTGGACATCCATTCTTTTAGATTAAGTTGACCCCTTTGCAGATTTTGGTTTAAAAAAAACCACTTAGATTTCTGAACCTTTTTGGCTTCCACAACACCTAATTCAACGTTGATCTAAATAATGGCATTGAAATGTTTAATAATCTTGGAAGATGTATCCTTTACAAAAGCACAATAATTTTGTGAGGAAGTATAGCCAATCAGATCAGTTATAGTTATATTGAGATTGATTTATGTCATGAAATTTGTTTCAAGCTAGAGTAGATTCTTAGAATTCCTATTGCTAATGATTAAACAACTATTGCCAATATGACTGATTATGAGCTACAGATTTAAAAAGCACTAGCTTCTACTAATTACAGCCAGCATTTAGTTTATGAAGATAATGTCAAAAGTATTTGTTATCAAAGCTGTACTATGTATTTCAGTGTGTATGGAATTCAGATACAAAATGTATTAAACTATCTAAAAATAGGTTATATTAGTTATAAAATAGTTATAAAAATAACTAACAAAATAATAGGCTAAAAATGCTTTTGTCCATCCAAGGTAGCTGATTTGTATTTCTAAAGCCAGGGGATTTTCAACTTGTGTAGGGCTACTAAACTACTTAGAATTACAGTGGCAAGTAAATTGTTTAATTTGAAATAGATTGTACCTTTTTACATTCAATCTTTTTTCAAAATTGGATGCTTGTGTGCAAAATAAGTAGTAACTTTCGTTATGCACAATTTAAATTAAATTGTGCGTGGGGGAACAAAAATGCAAAGCAGTGTTTTGGATATGAGAGGCTTGTACAACTGGATTATCAGTAGGTGGGCAGGTAGTTGGTGCAATATATCTCTATAACAGAATTCAAATCCTGCTGCAGGAAAGGCAAGCATACTATTTCCTTCCCAATTGCTTATCGTATTTGCTCCTTAACTTCTAGTGATTTCTGTGCATTCATTCTTCACCACCTTTTCAACCTCGCCATTTAAAAATATATATATATATAGTTTTGAACTCCAGCAAGGTGGGTGACCTGTCACCTTTTCACATCATACCTCTTCTACAATGTTTTTCCCCATTTATTTAGCCTGCTCATGTCCTTCCCTCATCCACAATGTAAAACACCCTATTTAATTTCCCTTCTCTTAACAGTGCTGTTTGCCCATTAATCTGCATCTTTAATTTTTTGGTGTGCAAATTCTTTGTTGTCTTTGTTTGTCCAGCTAATTTAGATTGTTTAATTACAAAAACCATTTAGCCCCCTTTAGAATAAAATATGCCACCTGTACTTGTCTATCAATAGACAATAGGTGCAGGAGTAGGCCATTCAGCCCTTCGAGCCAGCACTCCCATTCACTGTGATCATGGCTGATCATCCACAATCAGTACCCCGTTCCTGCCTTCTCCACATATCCCTTGACTCTGCTATCTTTAAGAGCTCTATCTAACTCTCTCTTGAAAGCATCCAGAGAATCTGCCTCCACTGCCTTCTGAGGCAGAGAATTCCACAGATTCACAACTCTGTGTGAAAAAGTTTTTCCTCATCTCTGTTCTAAATGGCTTACCCCTTATTCTTAAACTGTGGCCCCTGGTTCTGGACTCCCCCAACATCGGGAACATGTTTCGTGCTTCTAGCGTGTCCTAACCCTTAATAATCTTTTATGTTTCAATAAGATACCCTCTCATCCTTCTAAATCCCAGTCGCACCATTTTTTCAACATATGACAGTCCAACCATCCCGGGAATTAGCATCGTGAACCAACGCTGCACTCCCTCAATAGCAAGAATGCCCTTCCTCAAATTTGGAAACCAAAACTGCACACAATACTTCAGGTGTGGTCTCACCAGGGCCCCGTACAAATGCAGAGGGACCTCTCTGCTCTTATACTCATCTTCTCTTATGAAGGCCAACATGTCATTAGCTTCACAACTGTCATTAACTTTCTTTACTGCCTGCTGCACCTGCATGCTTACTTTCAGTGACTGATGTACAAGGACACCCAGATCTTGTTGTACTTCCCCTTCTCTTAACTTGACACCATTCAGATAATAATCTGCCATCCTGTTCTTGCCACCAAAGTGGATAACCTCACATTTATCCACATTAAACTGCATTTGCCCTCTCCCCCAACCTGTCCAAGTCACCCTGCATCCTTATAGCATCCTCCTCACAGTTCACACTGTCACCCAGCTTTGTGTCATCTGCAAATTTGCTAATGTTACTTTTAATCCCTTCATCTAAGTCATTAATGTATATGGTAAATACAGTGCCCCCCATAATGTTTGGGACAGACCCATCATTTATTTATTTGCCTCTACTCCACAATTTGAGATTTGTAATAGAAAAAATCACATGTGGTTAAAGTGCACATTGTCAGATTTTATTAACATTTTTATACATTTTGGTTTCACCATGTAGAAATTACAGCTATGTTTATACATAGTTCCCCGTTTCAGGGCACCATAATGTTTGGGACACATGGCTTCACAGTTGTTTGTAAGTGCTCGGGTGTGTTTAATTGCCTCCTTAATGTAGGTATAAGAGAGCTCTCAGCACCTAGTCTTTCCTCCAGTCTTTCTATCACCTTTGAAAACTTTTATCACTGTTTATCAACATGAGAACCAAAGTTGTGCCAATGAAAGTCAAAGAAGCCATTATGAGACTGAGAAACAAGAATAAAACTATTAGAGACATCGGCCAAACCTTAGGCTTACCAAAATCAACTGTTTGGAACATCATTAAGAAGAAAGAGAGCACTGGTGAGTTTACTAATCGTAAAGGGACTGGCAAGCCAAGGAAGATCCCCACAGCTGATGACAGAATAATCCTCAAACACCTGTCTGACAGATCAGAAACTCTTCAGGAGTCAGGTGTGGATTTGTCAATGACCACTGTCCGCAGAAGACTTCATGAACAGAAATACAGAGGCTACACTGCAAATTGCAAACCACTGGTTAGCTGCAAAAATAGGATGGCCAGGTTACAATTTGCCAAGAAGTACATAAAAGAGCAACCACTGTTCTGGAAAAAGGTCGTGTGGACAGATGAGACAAAGATTATCTTATATCAGAGTGATGGCAAGAGCGAAGTATGGATGAGAGAAGGTACTGCCCAAGATCCAAAGCATTCCTCCTCTTTTGTGAAACACGGTGGTGGGGGTGTTATGGCCTGGGCATGCATGGCTGCTGAAGGTACTGAAGGCTCACTTATCTTCCTTGATGATACAACTGCCAATGGTAGTAGCATAATGAATTCTGAAGTGTGTAGACACGTCCTATCTGCTCAAGTTCAAACAAATGCCTCAAAACACATTGGCTGGCGGTTCATTCTACAGCAAGACAATGATCCCAAACATACTGCTAAAGCAACAAAGGAGTTTTTCAAAGCTAAAAAATTGTCAATTCTTGAGTGGCCAAGTCAATCACCCGATCTGAACCCAATTGAGCATGCCTTTTATATGCTGAAGTGAAAATTTAAGGGGACTAGTCCCCAAAACAAGCATGTTAAAGATGGCTGCAATACAGGCCTGGCAGAGCATTACCAGAGAAGACACCCAGCATCTGGTGATGTCCATAAATCGCAGACTTCAAGCAGTCATTACATTCAAAGGATATGCAACAAAATACTAAACATGACTACTTTCATTTACATGACATTGCTGTGTCACAAACATGATGGTGCCCTGAAATGGGGGGACTATGTATAAACACTGCTGTAATTTCTACATGGTGAAACCAAAATGTATAAAAACGGCCTTTATTAAAATCTGACAATGTGCACTTTAACCGCATGTGATTTTGTTTTTTTCCTCTATTACGAATTTCAAGTTGTGGAGTGCAGAGGCAAATAAATAAATGATGGGTCTTTGTCCCAAACATTATGGAGGGCACTGTAGCTGCGGTCCCAGCACCGAGCTTTGTGGTACCCCACTAGTCACTGCCTGCCATTCTGAAAGGGACCCGTTAATCCCTACTCTTTGTTTCCTGTCTGCTAACCAATTTTTTTAATCCATGTCAGTACCCTACCCCCAATACCATGTGCTCTAATTTTACCCAATAATCTCCTATGTGGGACCTTATCAAAGTCCTTATTGAAGTTCAGTCGTCAATGCTATCCTTATTCTGCACGTTTATGAATATTTTGCCATTAAAATAGGTATCATTCTGAAATTCACTATGATACAATTGAAATTTGTTCAATGTTTAATTTTCAATGTTAAATAAATATTGTTTTAATATGATTAAGAATTTGGACAGTTAGAATATCTGATCTCCTTCCTCTACCAATGCAATCATATAGTCAGAACCAGTAGATTGCCAGAACTTAATGGAGACTGCTGCTGAAGCTATAAAACCTTTCATACAAAATTGTCTTTCTCCACGGTGCTCCTGCCACTCTCTGGTACTTGCCATTTGTGAAAAACTGATTTGTACTACACTCATTGCTGCCTCCAGACTTGCCAACACACCATAAAATCTTTGGAATATTACCTGTCTTCTGATTGTCAACTCTCTCTCCTCCAAGTTGGCAGCAAGCAAATGTTTGGGAGCGGCGAAGGCTCTAATGAGGCACCAATCCTAAACTAGTTTCTGCTCTCATTGAACCAGAGACCAGTTAGTCAGTCATTTGCTTCACCTTGTAGTTGTTAGGAGATGCCCATCACAGATATTCTGAAAGGAGATTATGTTGGCACTTACGAAGGTTCAGATTTGAGCGATTGAATGAATTTGTAACATTTTCAAAATTTTAAAAATCCCAAATTTACTTAACCAGCTGATGTCCAACTAAGAACTTTAAAAAGATCGATCTGATCGTTAAGTCTCCATTACCTATTTTCCCTATTAATACAGACAGTATTAATGTTCCTTTGAATGGTGTCCCCAGTTTTTGAGAATCTCTAAACATAGATAGTAGTTTACTGTAGCTAAATTAAATATAATTTTACAAAATTTGAATGCTTACTTCTCTCGGTCATAAATTATTACTATCTTTGTCCACACCACTGATGGGTCACCATTTCAAACCTGAACAATGATAAAACTGGTACATTATGAAAGGGTTAATCCTATTCTTAGCAGAAAATGGTTGAGGGTAGTGAGGAGCGTTATCAGCCTCTCATTTTCTCTTCCTCATTTTTTTCACCCTAACTTAGTTCAGATTGTGATTCTGTCATTTGTTTCGATTAACTATTTTAATACTTAAAGCCCAGTGCAATATGGCACTATCATCTCTTTCCTCTTCCCTTGTGTTGTTATGTAATCTAGCATTCTTAGCATGCCACTGCAGTTAAAGTAGTATTTTTTTTCCCTCTACTGCATCCCAAATATTAACAAGTCTCGCATGACCTTTCATGTTAACCTGATTTGTAAGTGTTTCAATCACCAAGCATTGACACATGACACTGTTCAAATAGACATATTTAGTCACTGATGCACAATTGGATGAGAATTTTGGTAAATTCTCTTAATCCTCAGTCTATGGACATTAGGGCAATTTGAATATCCATCTGGTTAACATCATCCAAATACACCACAGTTTAAGGGCTCAAAAGTGAAATGTTTGTTATCTTTTTGAATACCATATGTACATTTCTCCGGAGGTCATTCGCAGAGCTTGGTTTACTTGTGTGATTAAAAGTAATATGTTTACTCAAATATCTATCTACAAAGGTGCGAGAGACATTAGACATGATCCCAGTGTAATATTAATGAGTGATATTGTTGACATATTCAAAGTCCCTTTATTGGGAAATTAATTTGATTTTATCTTTATAAGCATTCCAGAATGATGACTCATTCAATGGAATCTGGATAAGCGTGTACCTGATGAAAATATTAAACCAGTCTTTTCCCCACCCACCCATGCCAAGCTGTAACAAACTAAGCAGTTTGTACAGTTAACATTGAGATAAATTGTAATAATTTAAACTTGGAAATTACTTTGTTACTTAAGAATTTCTATGATCTTGTGTTACACCCTGTTACCTCAATCTAGTGTTTGTGCAAATGAGAATCCCCAATATTTTCAAGATATGGTTGCAATCTGTCAGCGAACATTTTCTTTAGTCATCCCATTCCTTTGCTTTTGATTCTCCTGCATGATTGAATATATGTACTACTTTACCCAAATAATCATCCTTCATTTTTGAGAATTAGCAATAAATGTCACCCCAATCCCAACTATAGCAGTGAGAGAGGCCAATCTTAGAAACATAGAAAATAGGTGCAGGAGGAGGCCATTTGGCCCTTTGAACCAGCACTGCCATTCATTGCGATCATGGCTGATCGTCCCCAATCAATAACCCGTGCCCTGCCTTCTCCCCATATCCCTTGCTTACGTTCTCTGAAGAAGAGAGTGCTGGAGTAGCTCAGTGGCTCAGGCAGCATCTCGGTAATACATGGATAAGCAACATTTCAGGTCGAGACCCTTCTTCAGACAGAAGAAGAACATTCTCTGACGTTTACTATGCTGAAATCTTAGCAGTTTTCTCCTCATCTAATCAAAACACCCCAGTGCATTGTCACCTTAATCAAAATAGGCTAACTCCCCATTTTATCAACTGAACTAGAATAGTTCTGGTCCATGGTTCGGAACTTCTTTGGATCATGTACAGGGGGAGTAGGGAATACTACTGTAAAGGTTTGCACACAGTACAACACTCAATAACATGTAAACAATAGGTTAACTATTGCTTTGCCAATCATTTTTAATGTAGTTCTCTTCTAATTGTTAAATTTCTCATTGTTCTTGATGTAAATTTTTTTTGTTGAAAAAGTCATTTGCATTTAAAATTTAGCCCTTCATTTTGGCTGCACTATATGCGCACAAAAGGGTGGGCTACAGCATCCTGCCAACCTTTCGTCTTCAGTAGTCTTCCTAACTGCCTACAACCAAACAGAAAAAAGAACCATGCAGTAGGGGCACCGTGAGCATTGTGAGATGGGAATTTATTGCTGTTCCTTCACAGACAAGATCTGGAGTTTTCTTCACTATCATTTATGTAAGCACTAGCAACATAAGGAGATCTACCATCTTGCTTCAGGGAAACTAATGAGTAATAACCAGTTTTCAGAATATCAAGTATATTTGCAAACCAATTTTGGGGAAAAATAAAACCAAATGGTATTAAACTTTGCCATAGTTCTCCTGACTGTTGAAAACTAACCATGCATGGGTAATTCAGCTGGTTGAAGCATTGGATTATACAGTGCAAAAAACAGTAACATTGAATCTCCCATCAGATGGAGAAACAGAAATATAACATTAGGCTGTCTCAATTTGAGACTGAAATTTATGTACACAAGATTTTGGCTTGCCCATCAGAATTGGCATTGCGTTATCTATGTTAGTCACTAGCACCATTTATTTTTGTCCTTATTTCATAATGTTGGTCTAATTCTCTTTTTAATTGGACTGGCTGCATTTCAGAAAGTTGGATTTTTCCATTTTTGCATGCAAATTAGTTTTTTTGGAGATCCCATGCCAACGTTCCTCCCCATCTTGCATTTTTTTGTTTACATGAAGAATAATTTTTGCCCTCCTATTATTGATTCTCACAAAATGAATCGAAGCAGCAAACTGTTTCTCTGAATTAAATGCATTTTTTCCCATAAGGTTAATTCCTTTTACTGCTTTATAATAATTCTGTACTTTCTGACTTTCTTACCATCCCCTTCCCACTCCAGAAACAACCTCCTCTCCCACCATTAATGTTTCTCTATTTTCTGTATGCAGTCTGTTGTGAAACCCTACCTCTTACCACAGCCAGGAAGTTGAGGCAGAAATTGTATTGTGATCTTACAAAACAGATTCTTGTGATTTTTTTATTTTTTTATTTTTTCTTGTACAACAGTCCACCCCACTTTTGTCCAGGAGTCACTACTCTTTTTCTTAAATTGGGATACAGTCCACTTAATGGAACACAACAATGCCAGCTGTATGAATTCATTTAAAAGTTAAATTGTCATTTTTCAGTGGATTGGTGAAAGGAATTCCTGTTCTGCTTGATATATGTAGAGCGAATTAAGCTGCTTAGTACTCTGTGGGATGGTAGAAGCTTGGTGAATTGGAAAGAGATTTTGAGCAAAGTTTCTATTCTTAGAGGTTGTTTTTGATTCATTTTTGGAATCTGGGTGTCACTCGCAAAATGTATTACTGATCCTACTCGCCCTTGTTTAATTGAGTGCCACCATTCATGTGGTAGGACCTATACAGCTTTTGTCTGTTATGAGATTGCTTTTATCTGTTGCATGTGTTTTTTGCTGTTTAAAAAACATGTAATCCTGTTCTGCAGCTTCACTGGGCTGGCATCTCTAAGTATAGCTTTAAGTTGCTCGTGATCTTTTGCACTCATTGATCCCCTGGCCTGATCAGTAACGAGAGTGATGGAAATGGTGGGCCATGAACTTGCATCTTATGTATACAGTGCATTCAGAAAGTATTCAGACCCCTTCACTTTTTCCACATTTTGTTACGTTACAGCCTTAAAAATGAATTGAATCCATTTTAGAATATTATCAATCTACACACAATACCCCATAATATAAAAACAAAAACAGGTGTTTAGAAATTTTTGCAAAGTAATTAAAAATAAATAACTGAAATATTACATTTACATAAGTATTCAGACCCTTTACTCAGTACTTTGTTGAGGCACCTTTGGCAGCGATTACAGCCTCGAGTCTTCTTGGGTATGTCGCTACAAGCTTGGCAGACCTGTATTTGGGTAATTTCTCCCATTCTTCTCTTCAGATCCTCTCAAGCTCTGTCAGGTTGGATGGGGGAACGTCGATGCACAGCTATTTTCAGGTCCCTCCAGAGATGTTCGATCAGGTTCAAGTCCAGGCTCTGGTTGGGCCTCTCATGGACATTCACAGACTTGTCACGAAGCCCACTCCTGCGTTGCCTTGGCTGTGTGCTTAGGGTCGTTGTCCTGTTGGAAGGTGAACCTCCGCACCAGTCTAAGGTCCAGAATGCTCTGGAGCAGATTTTCATCAAGGATCTCTCTGTACTTTGCTCCGTTCATCTTTCTCTCGATCCTGACTAGTCTCCCAGTTCCTGCTGCTGAAAAATATTCCCACAGCATGATGTTGCCACCACCATGCTTCACATTAGCTATGGTATTGGCCAGGTGATGAGCGTGCCTGGTTTTCTCCAGACGTGATGCTTGGCATTTAGGCCAAAGAGTTCAATCTTGGTTTAATCAGACCAAAGAATCTGTTTCTCATGCATTTTGGCAAACCAGGGCTCAAAAATTAGCGGTTGCCCGGGTGCCAATGGCAACTTACAGTCCTGCCGGGCAACCTAAAGGCCATGCTATTTTGCCCGGCTTGGCAAGCAACTGGGACACCCGCCTGCCATCCGTGTCCGGGTCTCGGCTCGGCACTAGCTCTCGGCTCTGCGCTCGGCGTTAGCTCTCGGCTCTCCGCTCGATGCTAGGCTCTCCGCTCGGCTCTCGGCGCTAGCTCTCGGCTCAGCGCTCGCTCTCGGCTCTCCGCTCAGCTCTCAGCGCTAGCTCTCCGCTCGGCTCTCGGCGCTAGCTCTCGGCTCGGCTCCTGGCGCTAGCTCTCGGCTCTTGGCGCTAGCTCTCCGCTCGGCTCTCGGCGCTAGCTCTCCGCTCTGCACTCGGCGCTAGTTCTCGGCGCTAGGCTCTCCACTCGGCTCTCGGCGCTAGCTCTCGGCTCAGCGCTAGGCTCTCCGCTCGGCTCTCGGCGCTAGCTCTCTGCTCTGCGCTCGGCTCTCCGGCGCTAGATCTCGGCTCTCCGCTCGGATCTCGGCGCTAGCTCTCGGCACTAGGCTCTCCGCTCGGCTCTCGGCGCTAGCTCTCGGCTCTCCGCTCGGCTCTCGGCGGCTAGCTCTCGGCGCTAGCTCTTGGCACTAGGCTCTCCTCTCGGCTCTCGGCTCGGCTCTTGGCGCTAGCTCTCGGCGCTAGCTCTCGGCTCTAGGCTCGGCTCTCGGCGCTAGCTCTCGGCGCTAACTCTCGGCGCTAGCTCTCGGCTCTCGGCTCGGCCTCGGTGCTAGCTCTCGGGTCTCAGCGCTAGCTCTCGGCGCTAGCTCTCGTCTCGGCTCTCGGCGCTAGCTCTCGGCTCTCA
Source organism: Malacoraja senta (assembly GCA_038087875.1). NCBI lineage: Eukaryota > Metazoa > Chordata > Chondrichthyes > Rajiformes > Rajidae > Malacoraja > Malacoraja senta. Next base: position 62,974,550 of record CM075982.1, on the reverse strand, counting down.
GCGCTAGCTCTCGGCTCTCGGCCCTCGGCGCTAGCTCTCGGCTCGGCTCTCGGCGCCGGCTCTCGGCGCTGGCTCTCGCTCTCCGCTCGGCGCTAGCTCTCCGCTCGGCTCTTGGAGCTAGCTCTCGGCGCTGGCTCTCGGCGCTAGCTCTCGACTCTAGCTCTCGGCTCGGCACTCGGCGCTAGCTCTCGGCACGGCCGGCCACCGAGCACATCATCGGCCGCGGTTGTGCGCATGTGCGGTCCTGCACATGCGCACTGCCACGGCAACTGGTCGGCGTTGGCCACTTTCTCCCTCCCTTTGCATTGTGGGAGTTCTGGCCGCCATTGCTGTCCGTTCGCTGCCTCACCGCGACCGCTGAAAAACAACGCAGAATCACTTGCTGAAGCTGGAATAATTCCCTGGGAGTAACTCTTGCTTCTTGGTTTCCTGGTCCTCCAAAATATTCGAAATGGAATTTAAACTGGTGGATCCACCACCACTAAACTCCAAACTCTGAAAAAATAACAGCCTATTGCATTTTATCTGTTTTATTTATTGTGTATATATATGGTCTATAGTATATAGACACACTGAACTTTTATCTCCTGTTCTGTATTATGTTTACATATTCTGTTGTGCTGCAGCAAGCAAGAATTTCATTGCTCTATCTGGGTCACATGACAATAAAACTCTCTTGACTTGGACTTAAGCAAAAAAGGGTTCTTGGGGAAAAAAAGCTACCTTAAATTTAGTTGCGCCTGGTTGGTACCTATGGTAGGGTGAAGACTATTCTATGCTTTAATTGTGCGGGCGAACTCCATGGAGCAGCCAGCATCTCAGGATTAAAAAAAATGGGTGACGTTTCGGGTAGAAACCCTTCTTTACATTTCCTCTGGTTTTAGTGTTTTTAGTTTGATACAGTGTGGAAACAGGCCCTTCGGCCCTCCGAGTCCACGTCGACCACCGATCACCAGTACTCTAGTTTAATCCCACACATCAGCGACGTAAATCAAGAGTGTTTTAATCTCACGTCCCAGTTAGAACAATGAAATCCTTACTTGCAGCAGCACAACAGAATATGTAACCATAGTACTCTGTAAACAATGTTATAAACGAGAAAATAAAACTCCATACAGACAGCACCCATATTCAGGATCAATTCCGGTTCTCTGGCAATTTTAGGCAGCAAATTTATGGCCAATGTACTGCCCCATTGCCTTGAACTGTATTAAAACATACAGTAGCTGTAAAGGGGGACATAGCGTCACTTAGAGATTTAAGACTGAAAATGGATAGTTTTCTTATTTTTTTAGTAACCACAACGTATAATTTTTTGTGTGTTGGAAAATAAAATATAGTGGCACAGCTGGTGGACTTGCTGCCTCACACGCCAGAGATCTGTGTTCGATCCTGTTCTCGAGCACTGTCTGTGTTCAATTTGCACATTCTCCCTGCATGCATGTGGGTTTCCTCCCGCATCCCAAAGACCCATTGGCTTTGTAGGTTAACTTGTCTCTGTAAAATTGCCCCTTATGTGCAGGGAGTGGGTGAGGAAAGTGGGATAACAGAACTTGTGCGAATGGGTAGACAAAAATGCTGGAGAAACTCAGCAGGTGAGGCAGCATCTATGGAGCGAAGGAAATAGGCGACGTTTCAGGTCAAGACCCTTTTTCAGACTGATGTCGGGAGGGGTGGGAGGCGGGAAAAAGAAAGGAAGAGGCGGAGACAGTAGGCTGTGGGAGAGCTGGGAATGGGAGGGGAAGGAGGGAGAAAGCAAGGACTACCTGAAATTGGAGAAGCCAATGTTCATACCGCTGGGGTGTAAACTACCCAAGCAAAATATGAGGTGCTGTTCCTCCAATTTGCGGAGGGCCTCTGGCCATGGAGGGAGGCCCAGGACAGCAAGGTCGGATTCGGAATGGGAGGGGGAGTTGAAGTGCTGAGCCACCTGGAGATCATTGCGAACTGAGTGGAGGTGTTGTGCGAAGCGATCGCCAAGCCTGCGCTTGGTCTCACCGAGGTTCATCATATGCTGAATAACCATATTTTTGTTTGGAAGTGGAAAGAGATAATAGAAATTGCATTCATTGCAACGTGTAAAAAGAGATGAGATGCTGTATTGTAATTTTGCTGCATGTCATTGTGGTATATATCATGTCTTGATTGGTGAATATGTTTAGTTTGTGACTTCATTTGAAGCAGAAATAATATGTGAATGCTTCATTGACCATAATTCCGACTGGTAACTACGCACTTTGTCCGAGCACATTATTGCACGCGTCATGCGAGCCGTCTGAAATAACCACCTAAACTGTCATTTGGCAACCTAAAAAGCTGCCGAGGTGCCCGGCTGGCAACAGGGGGAAAAAAATTAAGTGAGAGCCCTGCAAACTCCAAGCGGGCTTTTACTGAGGCTTCCATCTGGCCATTATGGTAGAGGCCTGATTGGTGGAGTGCTGCAGATATAGTTGTCCTTCTGGAAAGTTCTCCCATCTCCACAGAGGAACTCCTGGACCTCTGTCAGAGTGAACTTCTGGTTCGTGGTCACCACCCTGACCAAGGCCCTTCTCCCCCGATTGCTCAGTTTGGCCGGGCGGCCAGCTCTATGAAAAGTCTGGTGGTTCCAAAGTTCTTCCATTTAAGAATGACGGAGGCCACTGTGCTCTTTGGGACCTGCAATGCTGCAGACATTGTTTTATACCCCTCCCCATATCTGTGTTATACCCTTTCCACCATCCATCCCGTACTGATTCTCACCCCCCCATCCATCCTGTACTGATCTCCCCCCCCCCATCCATCCTGTACTGATCCCCCCCCCATTCATCCTGTACTGATCCCCCATCCATCCTGCACTGATCCCCCCCCCCATCCATCTCATATTGACCCCCCCCCCCCATTCAACCCCCACTGACATCCCCCGCACTCTCCCCTCACAATTTTACCTACTCCAACCAACACGACTAATTCCCCTGCCTCAATCATCCATTCCGCACCGATTGCCTTCTCAACCTCCCCACCGCCATCTATCCATCCCCCACTGATTCACCCAACCCACCGACCCACTGCGCTGGAAATGTCTTCAGAGCGAACATTGACTATATTTGATAACGGAATGCAATCAAGTGTGTTTTAATTCCCAATGCTATTATTTTAATCCATAAAGATGGATTAATTAAATTGTGAACACGTGAAACATTAAAAACCGCAGTGTTTGATTGTCACTGCTACTATGGCCGCGTATTACAGAATTAATTTAAACGGCAAATCAATGCTCTTAAAATGGAGTATCAGTATTGTAGTTATTTAATGAGCAACATTCACAACTATACGTTGGATTTATCCAGGTTTTACTTCTCCAGTCAGTCATATACATCACGAATTTGGTCAGGAGATATTTCAGTTGAAGTTTTAATGTTAATTCTGAAGTGGGAATGATGGAAACAGCGTTTATCAATAAAAAAAATTTAATCTGTTGCGTACAAACTGGGTATCTTCATTGCTGTTCACAACACATACATCTAATCTGAATGTCCGGTAATGTGGCGTTTGACACCTTTAAACATATTGCCAAAAGAACATTTGCTGCAGTTATGTCCTTTGGCCATCTCTTGTTAGGGGAAAAAGTTAAGTGAGAGCCCTGTTATGTAAATGTGATATTTCAGTTATTTCTTTTTAATTACTTTGCAAAAATTTCTAAACACCTGATTTCACTTCATTCTGGAGTATTGTGTATAGATTGATGATAAAAAAAAATGAAGGAGTCTGAATGTTTTCTGAATGCACTGTATTTCTGTTGTTACTGATGGCGTACAAACTTTCTTAAATTCACCACGCCACATCTGTATTGAGACTATACCAGATAGCAAAATTGCAAGCAGTAAAGAAAACAAACTGCACACTGGTCTTCATCAGTTGGCATATTGAATATAAAAGTTGGCACGGTCATCTTGCACCCTATAAAACTTTGGTTAGGCCACATTTGGAATATTGTGTGCATTATAGGAAGGATGTGAAGACCTTGGTTATTATTGGTTTATTGTCATGCCTTTCAATATTGTGAAGAACTTTGTTTGCATACTATCCAGTCCTACCGTACAGTTAAGCCATACACACAAGTACAATGGGTGGTCCAAAGAGAAAAATAACCAGAGTGCAGAATAGTGTTACTTGTTTATTCAAGATGTCAGGGGTTATGGGGAGAAAGCAGGAGAATGGGATTGAGAGGGAAAGATAGATCAGCCATGAGTGAATGGCAGAGTAGACTAGGTGGGCTGAATGGGCCAATTAACTTCCTAGAACTTATGAACAATGTTACCGCTGCAGAAAAAGTGTTACCGCTGCAGAAAAAGTGTTACCGCTGCAGAAAAAATGTTACCGCTGCAGAAAAAGTGCAAGTGCCACAATAAGGTAGGAGTGGGAGTTGGGGCGACGCTCAGCTCATATTCCTCTGACATTTTTGCCACCTCCAACGGGATCGCACCACTGGCCACATCTTCCCATCTCCTCCCCTTTCGGCTTTCTGCAGAGACTGCTCCCTCCGTAACTCCCTGGTCAATTCGTCCCTTCCCACCCAATGCTACAGGAAATGCTACACTTGTCGCTTTACCGCTCCGCTTGACTCCATCCAAGGACCGAAGCAGTCTTTCCAGGTGAGGCAGAGGTTCACCTGCACCTCCTCCAACCTCATCTATTGCATCTGCTGCTCTAGATTTCAGCTGCTCTACATCGGTGAGTCCAAGCGTAGGCTTGGCGATCGCTTCGCCCAACACCTCCGCTCGGTTCGCACTAACCAACCTGATCTCCCGGTGGCCCAGCACTTCAACTCCCCCTCCCATTCCGAATCCGACCTTTCTGTCCTGGGCCTCCTCCATGGCCAGAGTGAGTCCCACCGCAAATTGGAGGAGCAGCACCTCATATTTTGCTTGGGCAGTTTACACCCCAGCGGTATGAACATTGACTTCTCCAATTTCAGGTAGTCCTTGCTTTCACCCTACTTCCCCTCCCCTTCCCAGCTCTCCCATAGCCTACTGTCTCCGCCTCTTCCTTTCTTGTTTCCCCCCCCCCCCCCCCACCTCCACTTCAGTCTGAAGAAGGGCCTCAACCCGAAACGTCACCTATTCCTTCGCTCCATAGATGCTGCCTCACCCGTTGAGTTTCTCCAGCATTTTTGTCTACCTCAGCTTATGAGAGGTCAGTTCAGTGTGAAAAACGCTATTCCTGAATCTGGTGGTATGCTATGTTCATATCAATGGGACGATTGTGGAGAGGGTCAATTCCTGGGCGTGCATATTTCTGGTGATCTTTCCTGGACCCAGCACACTGATGCAATTATAAAGAAGGCACATCAGCGACTCTACTTCCTGAGAAGATTACGGTCTATATTCACATATTCTGTTGTGCTGCAGCAAGTAAGAATTTCATTATCCCATCTGGGACATATGACAATAAAACACTCTTGACTCTTGACTTTTTTTCCTGCCCACCAGGAGAGGGGAGAATGGGGTATAAGTAGTTCTTGATTATGTTGGCCACTTTCCTTGGACAGTGCGAAATGTAGATTGAGTGGATGGGGAGGGAGAGTTCTTTGTGTGATGGACTGGGCTGCAAGCACAAGTCTCTGCAATGTTTTGCAGTATTGGGCAGAGCAATTGCCAAATCAAGTTGTGGTGCAGCACAAAAATATGTTTTCTACAGGGCATCTACTGAAATTGGACATGCCACATTTCCATCCTCTTCTGTGGAAGTAGAGGTATTAGTGTGCTTTTTTGGCCATAGTGATCGGAAAGAGAGCAGAAGTAGTTCAGAAGTAGAAGGATGTTGCCTGGTATAGAAAGTATGTTATCAGGAAAGCTGGGCAGACTTGGAATGTTTTTACTGGAGAATGAGCGACAATCTGATAGAAGTTTATAAACAATGCAAAGCATGAGTGGGGTATATTGGCTCTCTCCTAGGGTGGAAATGTTAAATACTAGAGAGCATAGCTTTAATGTGAAAGGGTGAGGAGGAGGAGGTTTAAAGTTGATGTGTCGTCTTTTTACAGAGATTGGTTGGTGCTGTGTTAGCAGCAGAGGAAGGGAGGTGGTGTGAAGCAGAAACAATAGAGCATTTCAGAAGCATTTTGCTAGGTACAGAAATAGGCAGGGATTTGGGGTGGATATAGACCATGTGCTGGCAGATGGGATTAGTTTAATTTGGCATTAGGATTGGCACAGACATTATAGGCTGGAGGGCCTGTTACTGTCCACTGCTGTTGTTTACACTGTACAGTGCCACATGCCTTGGTGAGTGCTCTTGGTGTGGAAGCAGAGCTTTGTCTGTACAAGGACTCAGTGCTGATGACTTCAACCAGCATTACCATAGACAGGTGCATGTCGATGTAACTTGGTGAAGATGTGGTCATGTAGGCTTATACTTACCATTTCCAATCATTTTGGAACTGGAAAGACTTATCGAGGGTTGCATCCCAGCCTTCCCAAAAATGAACTGAACCTAGCCATTTAACCTATGATTTTGCATGGATATCACTATTGAGTCTTTTAGTGAAGGGTATATGAGATTTTCACTCCTGTAGAACTTGCTGTAATTTATTTAATAACTTTACTCCATAATAGTTATAAAATGTACCCATTTGGTTCACGTCCTTCAGGAAAGAAAATCAACAATCCTTGCCGTATGTGGGGTATATGTGATTCTTGATATGCTCATGTGGCTGGCTCTTAATAACCTCCTTAATTTGGAAACAATTAAAGGTAGACAATAAATGCTAGCATTTCCAGTAACATTCACATTTCATGAACATATTAAATGTTCAGCTGCATAAATGTCATTGTCTTAATTGAACTGTTGAAACTTCCTTGAGTTTGTAGTCATACACTATCAATTTGCAGTACAAAAGCATAGCCAAATTCTGTTGCCAACAAATGGCACTTGCTGTACCAGAAAGCAACTGCGAAATGGTTATACTGCTAGTATTTCAATACAATCACATATGAAAAACTATCCACAAAGCGAGGGAGCAAAACTGGATGATGACAATTATTTTATTTGATATTTTCATGGTTTTTGAAATTAAAGCTTTAGAAATTTATAATCTGTCTATTAATGTGATGTGTATATATAACAAGATATTTCTTGTTTTGCAGAGGATGCTGACTACAGTGCTTTTGGTACAGACACTTTAACGCGGAAAAAGAACGTCCTGTCAAACGTACTGCGTCCTGATATTAATCGGAAAAAATCCTCAATTGCAATCAGCTTGCCGCGTGACTTCCGTCCTGTGTCTTCAATCATTGATGTGGATATTCTGCCAGAAACCCACCGAAGAGTGCGGCTGTACAAGCACGGATCTGATAAACCACTTGGATTTTATATCCGCGATGGCTCAAGTGTTCGAGTAACCCCCAATGGACTTGAGAAAGTCCCTGGAATTTTCATTTCCAGATTGGTGCAAGGGGGATTGGCAGAAAGCACTGGTCTGCTAGCTGTAAATGATGAAGTTCTTGAGGTGAATGGGATTGAAGTGTCAGGAAAAAGTCTTGATCAAGTGACTGATATGATGATAGCAAACAGCCATAATCTCATCATTACTGTGAAGCCAGCAAATCAAAGGAATAATATTGTGAGAATCAGTCGGACTTCTGGTAGTTCAGGTCAGTCCACTGACAGTGGAACTAGCCACCTTGCTTATATGGCGTCTCCACACATTGTGCAAAATTTCCATTCAGAAGACGTGGACAGTGATGAAGAAACTGACATAGTCATTGAGGCCAGTTGTGAGCCACACCACATTCCAGTGGCAACTTTTACCAGTGCCAGCGTAGCATCGTTAACAAAAAATGACCATAATCATGGTGTAACTTCAAATGGCTCTGTTGCTGGAGTTAAAGGAAACGTGTACATGCCATCAGGTCCCATAAAAGTGGATCCTGTTGAAAATGTGAACAGGCAAAGCATTGAGGAGGATGGCACTGTTATTACACTCTAGGTTTCTTGATCTGCACTTACAGGTGCCAGTGTTTTGTTTAAGGTTTGCCTGTTGTACAGTAGCACTATCATTGTAAATTACTCACTTTTATGAAATGAGCTTCATAATCTATCGAGTTAATATCACCAGAAGTATAGACTTAAGTGGACAGGGTAGTAAGAGTTTCACTGGCTGGGCTCATTCCTTGTGTATATTTTTTTTACATATGGAAATTAAAAAAACACCACTTTTAGAAAAGAGAAACGGAACCACTCCTTCCCAAACAGATATAACAAAGAAAAGAATGAACTGGTATTGTTCCTACCTATAGGCAAAAATATATTTTCATTGCTATTAAAGTAGATTGGGATAGCTGTAAACTACAAAATTTTCTTTACAGATTGTAAACATTTTCAAAAATGACTAATAATCACACTTGACACTTCTCGTGTGCTTTTATTCCCTTAATTAGAATACTTTGTTGCATGTCTGCATGCAATTGGTGAGGTATCATTAGGCACTTTTTTATAAGAAGCATGTATTAACAACAAAATGGGATTTAGTATAATTATAACCCTTTTTCTATAATTATATAGTTGTTATTTAATTCCTTTATAAAATGCATGTTGCAGAGTGCACAAAATCTGTTCTTTCGGGCTTATGTCTTTTAACTAGTTTGGATTAAGTATACTGCTCAAGTTAAATGAACAATACATTTAACAAATGCTCAAAGACAAACTGAAGTAATAACAGTACATGCGTATAACTAACTCAATAAAATTCATAGGATTTCAGGAATTCCTGATAGTAACATTTTAATATTAATTACCAGAATATTCCTAGCTGATTATTCTTTTCTAAACACAAGAAATTGTCTGCCGAGCTGCTGTAATTATGAACCTGGGAATTTATTCGGGACATGAAAATTTAAGTGCCAGTGCTCGCACACATTGTGTAATTCTTCTGCCTTGTCTGCCTTGTCCAAGCATCATAACAGTGAAAATCAAACAGACTTATTGGTGGTCTGAATTAGCTCCATCAAAGAACAAGTGCAGGCATACAAGGTCCACGTCATCTCTTATGAAAACCTGTTGGGTGGTTGCAATGCTGGCAGAAATTACCTCTTGCTTAAAAGTCAAAGAGACCATATCCTCAACAAATATTTTCAAAAAGGGCTAGGATATTCCTTTTGGGGTAGGTGTATATTCTAAATGGTAAAGACGTGATGTACTCTGACTGCTTAAGGGATGAAAATCCGTCAATCCAGCTATGGGTCTGGAGCTCATTTTTTTGTAATATGACACATATTCCCTGATATCCCATATTATTCCAGGCCTCAAATGCTACATTCTGCCAGTTATTATGTGTCATCCTTATTGTCCTACTAAAATTATCTCTTACTACCTCAACAATATAACTAGTAGCTGATAAACCCCCATGGTCGTGATATCTCCAAATCACTGCATTTACATCAATTCTGTCTGTCCAAAGCTCAACCCCATATCTTCGGCACCTTTAAAATCAGATTAAAAAAAAATAATAATGGACAGTGGGATTTGCACTTTGAACTGGAAAATTGTGAAGTTCCCAACCCTGCCTCTAGCATATAAAACAACATAATTAACTCTTATAAGCGGGTGTAAAAACTGTCTTCTAAAACCCTATTCATCTAGTTTAACTAAATTATTTTGGGAGGCCTTGTTTAAAACTAAATAATAGTAAAAATAATAAGGGAATAAAATACTTAAAATTTTTTTTTTTTTAATAAAGTTAAACTTTCTGGTTTGACTGAAGCCTTGGTTCCAAAAGGTTGGTTCCCCATCCTTTACTTATCCAGTCCCCTGAGTGTTCAAGTTGCCAGGGATTCCTTTCTAATATTCTGGGTATGTGTAGGGTCTCATCAAGCTCAAAGCTAATGGATTTTTTTTTTTAAACCCCATTTTAAGGAAGAGATTTGTGGTACTTCTGAGGATTTTTTTTTTATTTTTTAAGTTCCTTAACTTATTGATTCATGCCTGCATATATATATATATATATTTTTAAAGGATTTGCAAGAATACATTCACATTTTGTGAGCCATTTTTGGTAGACAATTAAGATGGGTTTGGGGTTGTGGAGCCATGTTTTCACTTGACCTTAATTTCTCAGAGTCTGTCCCACTTAGGCAATTTTTCCGATCTTGGGCGAGAAACTGGCAACTGGAACGGCGACTGTCATAGTGGAACACACGCACAGAGACACACACGCACGCAGAGACGCACGCACACACAGCAAGCGGGGGGAGTGCTGTCTGACTGAAATTCACACGGTGCAAAGCCAATGTGATACAGACACACCGCAATGAACAGGAGGGTTGGTGCTGTAATTAAGAAGCTAAAAAGCACAGTGTACAGTAAGTCCTTTAAAAGAGGTGGGGAGAAGGGAGAGAGAAGGGGGAGAAGGAGTGGAGACAACTTTTAAGAAGCTCGGCAGACATTAACATTACCGGTCGGTTATCCTTGGTTCTGAAACTACTGCTTATGTTTTTTTTCCCCCAATGAGCCAATGAAATTCACCAGTCAGCACCGGCTACAACCTACGAGAACCTTCGACCTCCTGGCAACCCACTACGACCTCCTGGCGACCCACCTATGGACCGAGAATTCTCTCTGCTCTCATTCTAGTCGCCGCTAATTTTTCAACATGTTGAAAAATTTGTGGTGACCAAAATGAGGCCGCAACTAGTTCCCAGAATGCGGGAACACCTCACGACCATGAAGACGACTCCCCGAACATGTGGTAACTGCAGAGTCTCCTGCAGTCGCCTAAGTGGGATAGGCCCATTAACTTTCATGAATTCCAGTTGTCAACCAGCACAATCAGTATATCTCCTTTAAATTTAAGATTGTCTATATATTTTGAATTGATTCAAGATTCAAGAGAGTTTATTGTCATGTGTCCCAGATAGGACAATGAAATTCTTGCTTTGCTTTAACACAACAGAATATAGTAGGCATAAATAAATACAGAACAGATCAGTGTGACCATATACCACTGAATATATATATATATATATATATATATACACACACATAAATAAACAGATAAAGTGCAATGGGCTATTAATGATCAGAGTTTTGTTTGAGTTGAGTTTAATTGCCTGATGGCTGTGGGGAAGCAGCTATTCCTGAACCTGGATGTTGCAGATTTCAGGCTCCTTTACCTTCTACCTGAAGGCAGTGGGGAGATGAGTGAGTGGCCAGGATGGTGCGGATCCTTGATGATGCTGGCAGCCTTTTTGAGGCAGCGACTCAATTGGGTAACAAGGTTAACTTGTAGATTAAATGTCTTTGGTATTTTAACTTAAAAGCTTTTTTTTAAACTAAAAAAAAATATTTTTATAGTTTTAAAGAAGTTTGCCCTTGATTTCCACTTGTTCTCCATATTGAGTCAGGATTTGAACAAATTGAACAAGGTTGTGATGGGAGAACTACTCCAAATTCTATATGTTGCTACTGTAGTACATTTTGCTAAATTACATTCAGAAGTTTAGTTTGTACATGTTAATTGGGTTTGGAAGTATTTGCACAGTCCATTCTACCTTCTAAGATAGGGTTATTATGGAAAGAGCTGCCGGAGGAAGTGGTTGAGACAGGTACAAATAGTATTTAAGTCATTTAAATGGGTACATGGATTGGAAAGGTTGAAAGAGATGTGGCCCAAACGTGGAATAGTTAGACTAGCTCAGATAGGGTTTCTGGCTTGACATGGATGGGTAGGACTGAAGGAGCTGTAGGACTAACATTTTAATACAAAATCAAACTCTGTGGATGCTATAAATACTCAATGTTAGGTGACATTGCCAGAGAGAAATACTTGACTTTCATCAGGAAAGATTTGTCATTTGAGCATCCCTGTTTTTTTAAACAATATAAATATAATTGTTCTAACACTTTGATTTTTTTTTTAAAGCAAACATTCTAATAACAATGTATACCAGACATTTTATGGTATGCAGCTTTTATTTGAATGCATAGGATTGATATTTTTGTAAGACAGACTTAAGTATTTTGAATTCATAGTTTGAGAAGTCACTTGAAGCCTTTAAATAATTGAAGAACAACCATTTTGACCAATCAGTGGTGTTCCATTCAGAGTGATTTCACTCTGCTATTTTTTTTTTATGTTTGATTACACTATATTCTGCACAAATTGAGTGTGTATACACATTGATGTTTTTCATTAATTCGGCCACTTCATTCACTTCCAAAAGGGAAAAGACATTGAGTAGTTGGCTCCTCAAACTCGCCCATCTGCTCCGATTAGAGCACCATTGGCAGAGATTAGGAAGCAGGATGCCCGGCTGTCATTTTGCTAGGTAAAGGCTGCATGGCAATTTGATTTTGTTGTTGTCCAACTACTGGTTCAAAATTGCTGCCTGTTTAATGGAAACAAAAGTAGGCAACTCTGAGTTGGATAAATTGATCTACTCCATCACTTATGCACCTGGTACAAAGTAGGCATTTGATGTCTGTGCAGCTTAAACATACACCAGTGATCCAACCACCCGAGTTAAGTATGCTTCAAGTTTGCTTAATGCAGGCCAGAATTCACCTAATTTAAGAAATTGCAACTGTTGTTCAGAATTCGTTGAATTTCAGTTGGTATTATCAAAACTGATTTTTCTGTTGGCAAGTTGCAATATGCTTCATGCATTTATGTTAATCAGCATAAATGTAGTTAAATCATGGATCCTTTATCAAATTATAATTGAATATGGCTTTATACATTTTTTTATACTTTTATCTTGATCATTAATCCAAATTAAATTCTAATGGAATTATAATCCATAATAAAAGTTTGTTTAGCTATCTATTCGATACCATTTAATAAAATTGTATACAGATTCATAAATTTTAATAGTCGTGCCCTAGTTTTTTTTCTTTTTCATCTATTATAGCGAAGAGATTTCATTCTGCATAAATTCAATATCTCATTGATATCAAATAAAAGGTAACTTCGTTTTCCTTTTGCTAATGGTGCAAATAATTTGTCAAATGTCCAGAGTGAAATTAAACTTTTAAATCATCAGTTTGGAATTCTCTTGTCTGCAGCGTTTTGATAATCAACCAACGGCAATATAGATGCTTGAAATTTCAGATAAAAATACAAAATACTGTAGTCAACTCATAGAGTCTGTGGAGAGAAAAATAAGTTTGTTTCATGTTAATGATCTTTTCAAGAGTGTTTCTTGTTTGCGTAAGGTCACAGACCTGAAATGTAAACTTTCTTCTCTCTCCACAATTGCCACTTGATATATATTCATTATTTCTAGAATTTTATCTTTTAAAAAGAATTAGCTGACAGCTGAAATACTTGTCCCTTGCAGAAATCAGATAGCTAAAAAGCACATGAGAATTTTTTAAAGGTTCCTATCAAATTAATGGAGTGCTTTGATTGGTTGTCTTTCATTGATGGTACAGTGCTTCCTAATACTTGATATCTGCCATCATAAAGAAACATAATTTACATAGTTGGAATCTCGTGGTAGTGTAAGTGCTATTGAAATCACATTAACTTGGTTCAGTTATTGTTTTTTTAATAGCCTAGTAGATGCAAGAATACTGAATGTAACTGAGAACCTTGACTTTGAACCAACACTGATTTGACTTTCTGAATTGCATTGGTAAGGATTTCATTTTTAATTATACATCTTTTGATGAGCTAAGAGTTCCTAGAATGTTTCTTTAGTAGAGAGATAGAGATTAAAATGTGAACAACTTTTAAAGGGAAAGAAGTAGATTTTTTAAAACTTGATAACTGCAAATTGAAATTTACATCATTACCAGAACATTGCAGATACAATCTCTCTGTTACTGAATGAAATGGGCCATTTTAGAAGTTTTTTCCCTGGATTGCTACACTAGTTTATTAATTTAAAAAAATCTAAGTTACTCAATCTATCCCGTGCTTTGTTAGCTTAAATTTTGGCTCCTAAAATTGTTCTTTATTGTAGGGGTAGCGGGTGAGAGGGGAAACTGACTCAAATAGGCTTAATGATGCCATGATTGCAGTACAATTATGTTTAATTCCTGGGTGCAGAAGACTTTTATGTTGGAAAGTTGATGTACAATCTAAAATATACACATGATTTTCTGAAGTAATTTGTGTAAATTGGCTGAATATATGAATGTTATGTAATTATTTCATTTGCCCCCTCCCCAGCTTATTAATTTGCACATGTGTGATCATGTGCTTTTGAATCACTTTCAAATGGAAGATTTACCTTTGCATTCCAAGATACTAAATGCGTATTTAGTAAACTAAAAGTTACTAAACAATTATTAAATTATACTGGACAAAGTATGCAACATGCACTTCAATTTGGAATGACACTGGACAATGTTTGGATATCATGAACCATATTGTGAAAATAAATATTTTCGTTTGCTCTAATAATCAAAATGTTGATCTTCCTTTACAAACTAATTGCATCTTTTTTATAAAGCACAGACTTGTATTTTCAGAACATTGTACTGCTAATAATTAATTGAAGAACAGGGTAATGGACAAAATAGCTAATGGTACAATACCTCAGACGGTATATTTTTAGTTGTGCATACACCCTCTGCTGGCTATGAGTAGTACACCATTTCTTATGACTGTGAAGCACGTTTCATTGTGGGCCATTGTTAATTACATCTCCAACCGCTGGAGAGAATGTGTAATTGAAATACTTTCCAAAATTGTTATCGTCGAGTTGTATTGCATGAGTAATTACTCATGGGAAAACTAATTGAAGATTATCAATACTCTAGTCTTGGTCTTTATTGTTTCATTTACTACCTCTGACTTATGTTCTTTTAAAAACTCTTGACTTGTTCTTGACCAATTAACATCATTCCAACTAGTTTGTATTCCATGGTGAATATACAGCCACAAATTGCTTCTCTTTAAAACAACTATAGTTGAAAATTCCTGTGCTGTGTTTAACTATTCCTTGTGAAAAATGTGCTATGGCTTGATTTTTTTTATACCACTTTTATATGGGAAAATTTGTAAAGAATAGGCACAAATATCAGTATTTTCATACCACTATACAATGTACATTTATATGATTACATTAGAGAGAAACTTTACGATTTAGAATTGGAGATTGTAGCCTCGTGCTTAATATATTTTGTATGGACTGGAGAAAGTAGAGGCTTCAATTTTGTAGTTATTGAGATCCGGTATTCCTGTGCTACAGAAAGCATTGGGGTTTTTTTTGTTTGCTTCCAATTGGGATTAAGACATTAATGGTCAAATGTGCTTCATGCAGTTCATGAATTTCTTTTCATACTTTGATCATGAGTTTTCGAATCATCCAATATGTTCAGAGAAATGTCTGAGCAATTTGGCAATTAAGATAAACAAAAGCCTTGAGTTAATGATTTGCACCCACATAAACTTGGATTTGCAGATTCGATCACTTTTGTGATCAGGATTTTAAATTTTGAAATTACTTAAACTATTCCATCAAATTGTACATTAATTAAATGGAAATAACTGACATATTGCACTTTAATTGCCTTTGCTATATTTTTTGCATTGTGTTGACTCGGTACCAAATGCATTCTGTGGAAATGGGAACAGGAAACTTGACATGCATATTGTTGAATATAACAATAAAAGCTCATGAATAAACAGATTTTGTCTTTTGTATGTTTCTTTACTCTTTAAATAAAAAAAATACAGGCCAATCCTTTTATCATTTGGGAACATTGATAACTAGAATAGTCAAAGTCTACAATGGTGCAGCAACATGAAATGTACTTGAGACTTTTGAAACTATTTCATGTCAAGTAGCTTGCATATTATACACATTAAATGATATTGCACTTAATTATATATAATGCTTAACAAATTAAAAAATGCAATTCAAAGTGATTAATTAAAATGTTTCTCTTGCACAGAAAATGGGGTGAATTCCCAATTTGTTTGGAATGAATATTCTCAATTTGATCGTGCAAAATTAGTGTATTCAGAGCTGTGATAAATGATAACCATTGCAAAATAAAGTAGCACATTTTATATTTTTATTGAGAAATTTGGGGGCGTGGGTTAACATTGGAAGGTAAAAGATTCTGTTTGCTATAAATTACAAGTCTCCTTTCACCATCTTTCAAATGTTTATACTTTCTTTGCAGTTTGGAAAATGGGAATACTAATATCTCTAATTCAGAATTCATACAAGCAGTGATGCTCCAATATTAATCTTGTTTCAGGGCTAATCCACTCTTATGACGTCACCATTAACATTCAATTTGTTGAGGACACAGCTCTACAGTTTTGGTAAGACCATGGTCAAACTCTGCTCTGAAAGCACAGCATTTTTCAGGTGCCTGAAATGACCAGATTATGGTCCTATTTGATGCAGTTTTAGAAAAGTCAATAAACTGGCCATTCTCTGTTTTAGGAATATGCTGCTCTCCAAAATAAAATAAAATTGGACCACACGCTGCAACATTGTTATAATGCAAAAATCTTAATTTAAAATATGTCCCTTTGAGGTTGTTAACACAAGTAACAGTGTGTTATTTTGTGAAAAACAATTGCACAGTCAGAAACCTAATTGCCAGTATTTGCACAGCTGCATTGTTTTAGACTTTAAAAAACTTATTACTGTAGTGAAGATAGGCATTATGACTGTGCATTCAATTATGAAAGAATGCAGTTTTGGCATAATTGCAGTTTTTCACAGCTGCTATATGGGGTAAAATTAAAAATATTTTAAATGCCCTAAAAATTTAATATATCCTTGCTAATAAATATGATTTTACCTTGTATGGTTGTTACAATTTTTAAAGAGGAGATTGATAGATTATTGATTAGTTAGGGTGTCATGTTGGGGGGAGAAGGTAGGAGAATGGGGTTGAGTGGGAAAAATAGATCAGCCATGATTGAATGGTGGACACTCAATGGGCCAAATGGCCTAATTCTACTCCTATGTCTTACCTTCCACAGTATCAATAGACTATAGGTGCAGGAGTAGGCCATTCGGCCCTTTGAGCCAGCACCGCCATTTGGCCATTATCACCATCTATAATGAATCTATTTGTGTTATCCCATTGCTTCCCCCACAAACTAGCTCCCTCAAATACATGCCCACCTGCTATTCAGCAAACTGTATGATTATTTTCAAATAAGCAAATTAAAGTCTGCTGCTGCTGCACTTTATTTCCAAAATAACCATGAAATATGCACTTCATGAAATGC
This sequence comes from Malacoraja senta, assembly GCA_038087875.1. NCBI lineage: Eukaryota > Metazoa > Chordata > Chondrichthyes > Rajiformes > Rajidae > Malacoraja > Malacoraja senta. The sequence continues at coordinate 62,957,368 of CM075982.1, read as the reverse complement.
ATGAAATATGGCAACATTGATATTGGACTGTTGAGTGGAAAACGTGTACTTTTATTTTCTGTTTGCCTCCCATATAATAAATTACAGGCACCTCGCATTTTAGGTGGGGGTTACTTGCTTAAAGCGGTGTGTAATTTAAACATCTATTAAATTAAATATGTGACTACGCTGTCAGCAGTAAATTTGAACACGTGTTTCCAAAATACCAGCACATAAATCAAGCTTTGGTATTACAGGAACAAGTGGGTTTTTTCAAAAACTCATAAATCAAACACGTGTCAAACACAAGATGGCTGAACTTCCAATAAGGGATCATTTGAGTTTTGTTTAAGACTTAGAGCTTTGCTTAGCTTTCCGTGCAATCTTTGAGATGTATTGGGAATAGACATATTATGTAAAACAATATAATCTGGATAATGAATTAAAAAAAAAAAAAATCCAAATGCTTATCAAGCAGAATTGCATTGGCAATTGAAATGGATAACAATTTACAAAAGCTTTGAGAATTGAAACCGTTTAATATGCAGGGAAGTTGGTGGAGGGGGGAAGTGGTTAGAGAGCAAGAGGTTATTGGGCAAATTGGCAAGCACAAGAGATAAAATGGCAATAAAGAATGACAAAGACAAAAATTATCTGGAGGCCGAATAAATACAAGAAGCAAAATTGACTTCTAAAATTATTAAATGTCCTCTCAAGCAGTAAAGGCCAGTTGGAACATTGGATTTGTTCACATCTTGTGAGCTTAATTAGAAGATTGTGGTGAGGGGATAGAGATGGAAAGTGAAATTCTCATGCCATTAATACAATTTCAATGTTATGCATTTGTACAGAACTTTGTGCAGCCATTTTGAAAACTTTGTGTTCAGATGACCTGGATTTGGTGGGGGTTTTTTTTGAGGTGGGAGCAGTGGACAAATGACTGGATACGAAGGGGTGTTGGAGAGAGAGAATTAAAGCATTAGACAACAGCAATTTGCCAATAAAATTTCTTTAAACGCCATATTATCATTGGGTAAATCCCAAATTGATTTAACCAATGTGGGGAATACGCATTAAACTTTTTATCCATGCTGATCATTTAATATATGCAATAATCAGTCTTGCAACCTGAGACTACTTTCTCTACACTATCAGTCAGTGTGCATTAATAATAGCTTTATTTGATTATCAGTATTTTATATTTATCTACATTACCATAAATTACTGGAATTGTGTACTAACGCAAGCCAATATGGAAAAAAATGTTTTTAATACCTGACCAACATAAGCTTTTCCCAGAACTACAAAATCATTGTGGTCTTGAAGTTTAGCAGCACTGTTCCTACTAAGGAGTGTTTGGAAGGCAGTGACATTTTAACTAAATAAACCACATGCAAACAGGAAAAGACAAACCTCCTGCATTGGACCTTATCAAAAGCCATCTGAAAATCCACTGTCATTGGTTTCCCCATCTCTATTGTAACAGTCATATTTCCAGATTAGTCAAATTTGAGTTGCCTTCTGAACCCATGCTTGATTCTGCTCAATGCAATTATTCTTTTCAAAGTTTGTTTGAAGTATTTAATCCCTTATAGTTTCCAGCAATTTCCCTACTGCTGGCAAAGTGTAACAACTTGTTAGTTCCCACTTTAATCTCCTTCTTAATTAGTGGTGATTATAGTTGTTATTGTGCAATTCATAGGAATAATTCAGAATCTATAAAATGTTGGAAGATAATAACAAGAGTAGCCTCTGAAACAGAGTGATATGGATCAGTGAGTCCTTGGATTAATTGCATTTATTCTTTGCAACTTCTCCAGCACAATTTATTTGTCAATGCTGAGCCACTGAGTGATGAATGTTATACTCTAAATGGGTAAAGATCATTCTATGCCCATATTATTCTGTGTGATAAGACACAAAGTGCTGAAGTAACTGAGCAGGTCAGGCAGCATCTCTGGAGAACATGGATAGGTGACATTTTGGGTCGGGGCCCAAAAGAAGGGTTTTGACTCAATGTCACCTATCCGTGTTCTTCCGGGATTATGCCTAACCCACCGAGTTACTCCAGCATGTTGTGCCTTTTCTAAATCAGCATCCGCAGTTCCTTGTTTCTAGTTATTCTCAGTGAATCTTTGAATGTTAAAGGCCAAATATCAATTTTATTAGCTTAACAAAGGTGCTGCATGTCTATCAGTTGGTTTACTTTTCTATATTTTAGCTAATTCAATTAGACTTTTCTGAGACAATTATTTACCCTTGCAGCTACGACAGGGCTTCAGATCTGAGTTGTTGACTTGGTTTCTCATCCTGGGGTTGTTGCGTGACCTAGTCAGTGTGAAATGTGGTTCTGATTTTTATTTTTATTTTTTATGTTTCATTTACCTCAGAACATTTCGGCCTGAACTAAGTCCTGTTAATGGTTTGGCAAACAATAATCACTGTCAGCCTTCCTTGTACCAAAATAATCTATTACCTGGGTAGAATTTCTTTCCTTCGGTTCCTTGTAATTGTGATTTTAAATATAACTTTTTGTTATCCTTATTCGTTTACCTGTATAACACACGATTATTGAGCTAGTTTTGAGGTTGGGTTGGGTTTTACCCAGGGAGGATGTGACCTGCTAGATGTAAATCTGCTGTAACTTGTAGCGCACACAGTTCATTGTTCGGCATCTTAGATCACTGCTTTTATTTCAAAATGGCACCATGCTGTGACGACATTTTGTAAACAGCATAACAACAAAGAATCATAACAGTTTTTGTATTCAATATAATGGTTAAAAAAAAGCACAAATCGGTGCTGTAACTGAATAGCTGCTGGTTCATTTCAATGGAATAGCGCTATTGCTCTCTCCTAACTGCAAGAGAGAGAGTCAATACAGTGCCTGGAAACACAGCAGAGGCCTCCATTCTGTCCAAAAACATGGTCGCTGGGCGATTTACAAATAGAACTGAAGCACAGAAAACCATGAAGCCCCCAATCTCTGTCTCTCTACCATTCTACAGGGCAATGTACAGTCCCTAAAAATAAAGTTGAAGACTTAATCTTCTTCTGTTTGCGTATGACTTGCACAGCCTAAAATTGTAGGTTAACTTGTTCTATCTGATCTTTTGTTTGTGCACATCGGGTTGATTGCATTAGTCGAAACAGGTGCACCATGTGAAGGATGCAATCTCTCACCCCAAGACTTAATGGCAAGACTGCTTTATCAAAGCAATGAGGGAATGATGTGTGCTCTGTTTCATACAGACGGTTCAACCTCTGCTCCCCAGATTCAGCACTTCATTCATCCCATGGACCGAACAGAGGCAATGGGAAAAGGGAGGGGCGATGACGTCTGCCTCATGGTGCTCATGAGTGAGTCTGAAAACTCTAATTTCAAAGTTCAGGGACAGCTTCTTCCCAACAACCATCCAGCTAGTGAACACCGCAAATCTCAACAAAAGTGCAAACTCCTCTTTGACCTCAGGTTTTGTTTTTGCATTATATTGTTTATTTTTAATTTATAGAACTTTTTGTTTATTATGGTATCTGCTGAGTACCATATTGACAAATCTCTCCTACTCCCGCAAGTAAGAATTTCATTGTTCTGTTTCAGGACATAATGACAATAAAACATTCTTGACAATGCAAATTGGAAGAACAACATCTCGTATTTCGCATGGGCACCTTACAAGCCAGTGGTATGAATATTGATTTGCTTTCCCTCTTGCTTTGTCCCGCCCCCACCCGACTTCTCTGACTAGTTTCTGCCCTCCTGATTAATTTTACTGATTGTATGCCTCGTTGTAATCTTCCCCTCAACCAACAATGAACCATTCTACATTTCCTTGATCAAACTGCTTTGATCTGTCGTTTTCACACCTTACCCTTCCATATCTCTAGACTCCCTTTCCCCTGACGGTCTGAGGAAGGGTCTCAACCCAAAACATCACCTATTCCTTCTCTCCAGAGATGCTGCCTGCCCTGCTGAGCTACTTTTGTGTCCAGCTTTGGTGTAAACCAGCTGCTACAGTTCCTTCCTACTCATGGTGAGAAACCTGTTTTACTCCTGCAAGTAATAATTTCATTGTTCAGTTTCAGGGCATATGACAATAAAATATTCTTGACTCTTATGTGTAGGATGCTGGTTTAAAGATAGACACAAAAAGCTGGAGCAACTCAGCGGGTCAGAAAGCATCTCTGGAGAAAAGGAATAGTGATGTTTTGGTTCGAGACCCTTCTTCAGACAGAGTCTGAGAGAATGGGAAATGATATAGACGGTGATGTAATGAGATATAGAACAAATGAATGAAAGATATTAACGAAAAAATTAACGATGATAAATGAAACGGTCCATTGTTAGTTGTGGGCTTGGTGTCAACGATTTATACAGAAAATAAAACTCACCAGCACGACAGTGAAACTAGTACAACGACTAGGGTAGGGGAAGGATGGAGAGAGAGGGGATGCAAGTTGGAGAAATCAATATTTATACTGAGATGGAGCCTGTCCTGAGTTACTCCAGCTTTTCGTGTCTATCTTCAATATTCATACCGCTGGGTTGTAAGCTACCCAAGCGAAATATGAGAACGTTGCCTATTTCCTTCGCTCCATAGATGCTGCTGCACCCGCTGAGTTTCTCCAGCATTTTTGTGTACCTTCGAAATATGAGATGCTGTTCCTGCACCGCCGCCGGAGGTCGCCTGTGCTGCCTCTGCAGCGCCACCTGCAGCCCGGGAGGGGGAGACACGGGACTGAGCGGCCGGGATCGTGGCGTCGCCGGGGCAACGGGCGGAGAGGCTGCGCACCACACACACACACACACACACACACACACACACACACACACACAGAGCCGGGTGGCTTGGTGATGGAGGCGAGCGCGGCCGCAGCGGCTGCAACCGGAGACGAGGGGAGCCCGGAGCTGGACTCACCCGCTGGGAGGAGCAGGGCCCCGGTGTCGGAAGCGGACCTGGAGTGTGTCTCACCGGCCGGAGAGCGGGGAAGCCCGGTGTCGGAGCCGGAGTGCGTCTCACCGGCCCGCTGGAGCGGGAGCCCAGAGGTGGTGTCGCCGGCCGGGAGGAGCCCAGAGTCGGTGTCGCCGGACTCGAGGAGCGGGAGCCCGGTGTTTCCGACCGGGTGGAGCGCGGACCCACAGCCGGTGTCCTCGGCCGCAGAGATGCAGAGCTGGGTGGTGCGACAGGACGCGCGGGAGCTGGCGGCGAGTCTGAGGGCTGATCCCTGCAGCGAGGTAGGTCTGGTCAGAGCCAGCTCGGCCTGATGCGGCTAACCATAGCAAAACCCTTAACCTTAATGTCATGAAGATTAACTGCAGTTGCATTATATTTCACATCAAATTCCTACAAAGACAAAATAGCTTGGAAGCTGCAAATCTTAAAATCAATGTTGGAAATCGGGCAGCAGCCTTGTTCACAAGTGATAGGAACAGAATTAAAGTCGACTACACCATTCAATTATGGCTGATCTTCCCCTCTTAACCCCGTTCTCTTGCCTTCTCCCCATAACCCCTGACACCCAATGCGAATGTCACTCAGCATCAATGGAGGGAGGCACAAGACTGCAGATGCTGGAATCTTGCACAAAACACAAAGTGCTGGAGGAACTCAGTGGGTCAAGCAGCATCTGTGGAGGGAATGGACAAGCAACGATTCCCATTGGGACCCTTCTTAAGACTGGGTAGAGGAGGGGGGAAACTGGAAATGAGAGGTGGGAAGAATGTGAGGGGTGAGATAAAGCATTAATGTGATATATGGAAACAGACCTGGGAGTTTTTAAACTCAATGATCATATCTAGCCACTAGCCACATCTTCTCCACTCCTTTCTGCATTCTGCAGAGACCGTTCCCTCCGCAACTCCGTGATTAACTCGTCCCTTGCCGACCAAGTACCCCCCAGGTACTTTCCCCTGCAACCGCAGGAGATGCAATACTTGTCCCTATACTTCCTCCCTCGACTCCGTCCAAAGACCCCCACAGTCTTTTCAGATGAGGCAGAGGTTCACTTGCACCTCCTCCAACCTCATCTATTGTATCTGCTGTTCCAGGTGTGGACTCATATATATCGGCGAGACCAAGCGCAGGCTCAGCAATCGTTTCGCTGAACAGCTCCGCTCAGTCTTCCGAAACCTACCTGATCTCCCGGTTGCTAAACATTTAAACTCCTCTCATTCCCATATTGACCATTCTGTCCTGGGCCTCCTCCACTGTCAGAGTGAGACCCAGCCCAAATTGGAGGAACAGCACCTCATATTTTGCTTGGGCAGTTTACACCCCAGCAATATGAATATTGACGTCTCTAACTTCACATAACCCTTGCTTTCCTTCGCTCCATCCCTCCCCCTTCCTAGTTCTCTGACCAGTCTGATTGTCACCTTGATTAAATTTTATCTCTCAATGCTTCGTTATCACCTTCTCCTAGCTAACAATGATCTATTCTACATTTTCCTTGATCTGCATCCCCTTTGATGTCATATTTTCACACCTTACACTTCCTTATCTCTGTGTCTCCCTCTCCTCTGACTGAGAGTCTGAAGAAGGGCCTCGACCTGAAACGTCACCCATTCCTTCTATATAGAGATGCTGCCTGTTCCGCTGAGTTACTCCAGCATTTTGTGTCTAAGGCCTGCTGGAGCTCCTTGGTTGCTAACCATTTTAACTCCCTTTCTCATTCCCATACCGACCGTCCTCCATTGCTAGATTGAGGCCATATGCCAACTGGAAGAACTGCATCTCGGATTCCACTTGGGTAGCTTACGAGCCAATGGTATGAACATATAATTCTCCAGTTTCAAGCAATATTCCCCCCCCTCCCCCACCATTCTCTTTCCCTTGTGTTTCCCTTATACTTACCTTGCTCACCTGTAATCACCTACAATTGTCCCTGCCCCCCATCTCTTTTCCAGCTTTCTCCTCCAATCAATCAACTGTACCTGTACCAGTCCACTGTACATCGGTACATGTGACAATAAAGTATAATTGAACAAGGGTCCTAACCTGAAACATCATCTGTCCATTCCCTCTTCACCTGCTGCCTGACCCGCTGAGTTCCTCCAACACTTTCTGTTTTGCTCACATAAGCTGCATCCTTGACAGCAGATTCTAGAAACAGGCAATCTGCTTTGAGCTCTGTCATGGCAAGAGAATACTCGGGAAGATGGATAAATTGCAATAAGGATGTTATCACAACCTGGCTATGACAATATTTTCACAATCATCTCAAAATGGAAAAAAGGAATATCCAGTAGAGCACTGAGAACTTTAAATTTCTGTATAAAAGCTTGTGGAAGCCAAGCAAAAAGGAGCACACAGCTCCCAAACTGAATGCGCCAACATGGCAGTGCTTGTAGAATCCACACTGGTCTCAGCAGCCACTTCAAAACCCACAGAACTGGAGTGTATAAAAATCACCTCAAAACTGCCATTATACCGTACCCATCAAATTATTTAAACTGAAATTGGTAAATGTACTTTATTAACGCATCCTTTTCTTCCTGATTGAATGCCAGCAGGCAGAACTATGAGAACATTGAAGAAGGCAATTACATAGTACTGGTGAATAGAGAATGCTAGAAAAACACCAGGCTTGCAATATCTGGAAAGACCATATTAATGATAGAACTCACTGAACTCTACTCACTTTTGATATGAAGGGCCAGATACAAAATTGTATTTGGTCTTTCAGCTTTGCATCATTCTTAGCTGGCATTATCTATTGCAGTGCTGTTCATTTCAATTGAGTTGATGACTTAGTTTAAATGGTTGGTTTTAAGGTTTTATTTTTCTTCATTCAACTGACAGTAAAACTCTAATAATCTGCTATCTAACTGTCAGGAAATCCCCAAAGGTTCAGTATCTGACTTGTCAAGTACAGATTCCTGTGCTTCTATTAACATTCCAGGTCCCCAGTTCCCCACTTCTTTCTGCTTATTGGACACAAATATTTGAGCTCAGTTCTATGTTCCCATGCTCCCTTCCCATTGGGACCCTGGTTCCCATGCTCCCAGTCACTCACTGGTCCCTTGATTTCCGATCTCTCTTGAAACTAACTGGTTTGCTGAAAAAGTTGATTCTACTGTATCATATCTTTAAAATGTGTTTAAAAATGTTTAAAGATTAATACAGTAACATAGAATAGTCCAGAAGGTCTGCTCATCTGGTACCATCAAAAACATGAGCAAGCTAGATTAAAAGATTTTTACCAGATTTTTAACTGTTGCTTAGTGTGTTTATAAATATTTTTCTGACTTAAAATTCTCAATGATTTTTAATATATTTCACTGTTTCCAAATGCTCAGAAATCAGAGGCGCTTGCGAACAATGAAAACCACGAACCTATGTTATTTTTTATTGTGGGCCACTCAAATTCACAGAACAGTTGTGTTGAAGTTGCAAAGGTTTTTGGAGCCATGTGATCCTGGGACCAGCGTCGGAGTCAAAGTTATTCCTTAAAGTTGCAATGAAGAGTCAGTCAGCTATTTGCTGGTTGATCTCATGCTATTTCGAAGGTCTTCACTAGTAATATTTTTACTTGCCAGCTGCGTTACTAAAATATATTGATCTCAAATTCATAGTTGTGCCATGCACTCTTTCCAATTGTATAGTGGAGAAGATAAAAAATGTAAAGGAGACTAGACCAAGGGGGACTAGACCAATGTTCCATTGGTAGAATAAAACTGTTTGTAATAAATTAAGATCAAAGAGGAAGGTTAAGATTGCACAGCATCTGGGCTCATCCATTACAAACAAGAGAGTTGGTGCCCTCACACTTGAATTTTGCCAAAATCTGAACATTTACTGAGCTATGCTGAAAAACACTTCTAAATAGGACTTTGCTCCAATGTAATTGCAATATGGGCCCGTCTTAGCTTACAGTGAGAAATCCATTTTATTTAGGGTTGCACAGTGCTGCTCAGAGTGGAAAAACAAGGAACATTACTAGGAAGAGGAAGGAGGTATTAATTGATAATAAGAATAAATAGATTTTAATTAAGAAGAAAATAATTATTCAACAGACTCTGTCATTTTCCAAATCTCTTTAGTTCCAGGAGGGATATCCTTCAACTGGAAGATAAAGAATGTTACACTGCTATTTAACAATGCAGAAAGGAGTAGACATATGCATGAAATTGGCAAAGGGCAAATTATTGGAAAATTTGAGGTTATAATCAGCATATGCAGTGGTACCAATCAATCATAGTACTAGAACGGGTGCAGAGGAGATTTAGGTGGATGTTGCCAAAGCTGAAGTTATGAGGAGAGGCTGAAAAGGTGGTGGAAATCTATATCTCTCTGTGTGAAAGAGGCGATGGAACCAATTCGAAGATTACTGTGGATTCACTGTCTCCTAGCAATATGAAACTTGTAAAAACTGGGCTAATGGTTGAATAATGAATGTGGGTCAGTTTCAGAATTGCTGAAAATGCTCTTTTGTCAAACAACATCTGTATAGAGAGAAACTGAATTTTCAGATACAATTTTGAAAGATGTATTTGACCTGAAACATTTCCAGCATATTTTTTATTTTTAGTTAGCAAGTTTCCAGTTAGCAAGTTTTCCTTGTCGTCTGTTGGAATCATAGCATTAAATCTAGTACTGCTGACCTTACCCACCTTTGTTTGGAGCAGGAAAAAAAAATCAAATAACATGAAAACTACCTATGGGTTATTTGCGTGATTTCAATCTTATAATTTATTATCAATAGTAACATTCAAAAATTGAAGGATGCAATTCTCTAACATACGTGTTTATGTATTATTTAACAGGAGCAAAGGGTATTTATGTGGGCCTCTGTGTGATGTTTCTCCACCATGAGATGAAATTCTTGCAGACTACGTTCATAGACACAAAAACCTGGAGTAACCCAGACCTGAAACGTCACCCATTCATTCTCTCCATAGATGCTGCCTGTCCCGCTGAGTTACTCCAGCTTTTTGTGTCTACGGTTTACACCAGCATCTGCAGTTCCTTCTTACAAAGACTAAATTAATAGATCTATTGAGTCTTTAATTTGACTACACCAGCTGGCACCTTTGAATCTAGCCTTTGTTTTTCTTTACATAATCCCTTGGGGCACACATTCCAAATCACCAGCCACCTATTCGCATGCTTCTGATATGATGGCATTCCTTGTTGATCTGCCTGAGGCCTTTTGAGTTTATTATGCTTTCCTTACTGCAGTGGACTGGTGTTAGAAGATCTTTTCTGTGGCTTGTTGTAGTACTAAAAGTTCAAGTACAAATCTTTGAGGCTTATTTACTTCAATTTTACCATTTTTTGTGTGCCTATTATTGTCAAAGACATTTAAAAACTAAAAATCCGTGACTGCTTTGACAGAAGAAAAACCTGTTGTGCACTTTTGTCTACCTTCAATTTTACAGCATCTGCAGTTCCTTCTTAATCAATTTGTCAAAAGCAGTCAGGTACTCGGTGAAATCAGCCCTGCACATTCATCCTAGGTGAGTGTGTGGGATGTTCCACAATATGTGCAGGAAGGAAGTGCAGATGTGCACAGGCCTGGCCATAGAAAAATCAGGGCCATCTTTTGGAGCTAGCATTTACTAACTAACAAAATTTATTACCATCACGGCCTTACATATTATTCAATCGCTGTTTCCTGCTTCATTTTTTTTTAAAAAGACCATTTGAGATCTTATGCACTCATTTGTTACACAAATTAGTGGAAAGTCAGATCTCTCCCATGTTGTAGAATGCAAGATTAGCAATTTATAGAGGTTCAGTGGATTCCCAATCAGTTTTTATTTGGAAGGCAGATAAAATTGAATAACTACTTTAGTTCTGTCTTCACTAAGGAAAACATAAATAATCTGCCGGAAATAGCAGGGGACCGCTGGGTCAAATGAGATGGAGGAACTGAGTGAAATCCAGGTTAGCCGGGAAGTGGTGTTAGGTAAATTGAATGGATTAAAGGCCGATAAATCTCCAGGGCCAGATAGGCTGCATCCCAGAGTACTTAAGGAAGTAGCCCCAGAAATAGTGGATGCATTAGTGATAATTTTTCAAAACTCTTTAGATTCTGGAGTAGTTCCTGAGGATTGGAGGGTAGCTAATGTAACCCCTCTTTTTAAAAAGGGAGGGAGAGAGAAAACGGAATTACAGACCAGTTAGTCTAACATCGGTAGTGGGGAAACTGCTAGAGTCAGTTATTAAAGATGGGATAGCAGCACATTTGGAAAGTGGTGAAATCATTTAGCAAAAGGTAAATCATGTCTGACGAATCTTATAGAATTTTTCGAGGATGTGACTAGTAGAGGGGATAAGGCAGAACCAGTGGATGTGTTATATCTGGACTTTCAGAAGGCTTTCGACAAGGTCCCACATAAGAGATTAGTATACAAACTTAAAGCACACGGTATTGGGGGTTCAGTATTGATGTGGATAGAGAACTGGCTGGCAGACAGGAAGCAAAGAGTAGGAGTAAACGGGTCCTTTTCAGAATGGCAGGCAGTGACTAGTGGGGTACCGCAAGGCTCAGTGCTGGGACCCCAGCTGTTTACAATATATATTAATGATTTGGACGAGGGAATTGAATGCAACATCTCCAAGTTTGCGGATGACACGAAGCTGGGGGGGCAGTGTTAGCTGTGAGGGGGATGCTAGGAGGCTGCAAGGTGACTTGGATAGGTTGGGTGAGTGGGCAAATGCATGGCAGATGCAGTATAATGTGGATAAATGTGAGGTTATCCACTTTGGTGGCAAAAACAGGAAAGTAGACTATTATCTGAATGGTGGCCGATTAGGAAAAGGGGAGATGCAACGAGACCTGGGTGCCATGGTACACCAGTCATTGAAAGTAGGCATGCAGGTGCAGCAGGCAGTGAAGAAATTGAATGGTATGTTAGCATTCATAGCAAAAGGATTTGAGTATAGGAGCATGGAGGTTCTACTGCAGTTGTACAGGGTCTTGGTGAGACCGCACCTGGAGTATTGCGTACAGTTTTGGTCTCCAAATCTGAGGAAAGACATTCTTGCCATAGAGGGAGTACAGAGAAGGTTCACCAGACTGATTCCTGGGATGTTAGGACTTTCATATGTAGAAATACTGGATAGACTCGGCTTGTACTCGCTAGAATTTAGAAGATTGAAGGGGGATCTTATAGAAACTTACAAAATTCTTAAGGGGTTGGACAGACTAGATGCAGGAAGATTGTTCCCGATGTTGGGGAAGTCCAGGACAAGAGGTCACAGTTTAAGGATAAGGGGGGAAATCTCTTAGGACCGAGATGAGAAAAACATTTTTCACACAGAGAGTGGTGAATCTCTGGAATTCTCTGCCACAGAGGGCAGTTGAGGCCAGTTCATTGGCTATATTTAAGAGGGAGTTAGATGTGGCCCTTGTGGCTAAAGGGATCAGGGGGTATGGAGAGAAGGCAGGTACAGGATACTGAGTTGGATGATCAGCCATGATCATATTGAATGGCAGTGCAGGCTCGAAGGGCCGAATGGCCTAGTCCTGCACCTATTTTCTAAGTTCTATGTCTATGTTTAAAATGGTTCCAGAAAAAATAATTTTACCATGCTGAAGATACAAATGTAAACCTTTGGGCAGTAACAATAAACCGCAGACATATAAAGCTGGTAAGGTCTCAGATTATATTATTTCTTGTGCCTGTTCTGCACTGCCAGCGTACTTGATACATGGTGCTAGAATACCAGAAAACAAGGTACGTAAATAAAAGCATTATTTTTTTTTATCATGTATTTTCAAACTTATCTCCAATTTGAGATTTGGCTTTGTTTTATTTTGGTCAGGTTTAATTAAAATAACACATACTAAAATCTATGTAAGGCCAGAGTTTACCTTGCCATTAAAAGGTTTAAAAGATGATTGAATGATTGAGCCAAATCTCTGCCTGGCTAAAAAGTTTGCCATTTTTTAATTGAAAGTCCAAATATCTGGGCTGTCCAATTGCACAATCAGTGATCAAATATTTATTTTCAAAAAATAACATTTAAAGTTATTTATTAAATAGATCTTAGTGTTGCGAATGAACAAAATAATTCATCCAAGAAATGTTTTGATTATTTGTATGAAATGCTGGTTTTAGATGGAAACTAAGATCTCCATGACGACTGATTTCCCTTTTGAAAATGGGGATCATTGCTCCAATGCGTTATGTGATGGTTTCCCTAACATAAGCTTTTATCACAATACTTCTGTTACAAATTAAGAATCTAGATATCTCACAGAATACAAGTGACCAAACAGCATAGTTAATCCTTGATTTTGATCTTTAATGTTTCTGTAACATATCCAGCCCATTTGCAAACTAGAGCATTGACTGCAAAGTTTTTTATTGTAATTTTTCCTGATTTTTATTCTAGAAAATACACTTTACCCAAAGATTTTTATATCTTGGGTGCTCTAAATGACAGACTCATCAGAATCTATGATTGCTTGGTGAATTCTTGACATTCAGGAAATCAGCTGCCTGGTCTGTTTGTTTTGATTCATTTTATGAGTTCAAATGTTTGGCATGGGGCGGTTCTTTATGCTGTTGCATCTCTAGATGATGATAAACTAAATCAGAGTATTGATGTTTGTTATTTGCTGCACATTGTAAAAAAAAACCCGGCATAATCTAAACTTCGTATTGACTTGTTTTGAGTCTGTTTTGGATTATGTGGCTGTTAAATTATTTACCTGGAATAGATTCCTTTTTATTGCATGATGAATAATCCAATTTGTTACATAATTAAAATGACCGAATTGAAGTATGTTAAAATGAATAAATGTGAATTGTTTGCATTTATTTCACACTGTTTCACATCCTTACTATTGCTGAATGTTTACATTCTTTAATTTCGAATAATTATTGTAGAAATGGTTCGGGCTGAGGCAGTGGTGATATTGTTCATTGTGCCCATAATGTTTGAGAAAACTCTCAAATATTATCGCCCTTCATGACTTTCGAACTACCACCATTTCAGAGAATAATAAGTAACAACTATTGGTAATGTACACAAAGCAGCAAATGTTTGCTGCATTTATACTATTGATTAAAGATTGTTGGTTCAAAGACACAGAAATTCATTCTCTGAATTATGCCAATTAATCTTTTACATCCACGCAAATAGATATATCATACTTTTATGTTAATGTCTCATTTGGAAGACAGTACAGTACATTGCCAGCCAAGAATATACATTCAATATGCTGCATTGAGAGTTGAATCTGCAAGGATTTCTCTTATTCACTGGTTTGATTTTGTTTCAAATCTGACATAATAGTTTCCTCTGACTAAGGTGATGTACAATAAGTATTCTGATCATCCTTGTTGGAATGACAGTCAGTCCTTCTCTTCTAACGACTCGAAAATGGAATTTGAGGCAATTAGGGTGTCAAATCTTTTACCAATATTGGTACATCCAGTTTGTGTCTTTTTCCATATGTAGGCCAAAGAGCTTGAAGAGAGCATTGAAGAAATGTTAATCCGATTGGATGAATTTTGTGGAATGCTTGACATGGTAAGTTTTACTTTATAAATCAAAGTAAGTATTGCATAACATAGCTAATTTATTCATCACAATTTTAAAAGGGTAAAAAATAGTTATATTATTCACAGCAGAGGACATTGCTAGGACATCAAAAGTGCAGAATAAACAATGTATTGAGATTTTATTGTATTAAGATATTTGGTGGTAGCAAAATGGAGGATATTTTATATTTATAGTATATAAATGACATTTATAAGGGATCCTGAATTATTGTATATTCATTTCCTCATAGAAATTTATAGTATAAACCATACAGTTGACAAGGAGGAACAAGAGACTACAGATGCTGAAAGGTGGTGCCAAAAAATAAACTGCAGGAAGTAGCTGGCTGGTCAAGCGGCATCTGTGTGAGCGTCTGTGCTGCTTGATATGCTGAGCTCTTACAGCAGTTTATTTTTTGGCGGCTTGCTTGTGGCAAATTACAATATCTTCCAGTTTGGTTTTGCATCAAAGAAATGTAATTACTCAATCTGAATTTTTTTAGTACATTGTTATCTATATAATTACCCAGAGTATGCACCTGCCTCAGTAGCTCCCCTATAAAACATCTTGGTTTAAACAAATGACCTAATTGCAAAGCCTTAGCCTTGTTTGTCCATTTGCTGCAGTAAGTGATATTGATCAGTCAAACCAATGCCGAACCATTCACTGGGGATTTGGATTATCTGTGATCAGAAAAAGCAGCTGTACTGCATTTTAACTGATCAGATTGAAGACTCCTTAGTGCGACCACATACGAGTTTAAAACTCGGCATATGTAAAAGCGGGATCCAAAAATATAATAATAGGGTAATATAATGAGGTTCAATGAAAGCAATAAATAAAAGCTTGATTTTTAAGTCACCAATTAGAAGGAATGGGATTTCACACTTGTGATAATATCAGTGCCAGCACGTTTCTTTTGCCCTAAATCTAAAACATTGAAATTTTACATATACTTAAAGCACATCCCTAAACCTTCTCTGGAATACTTTTAGTAGGTAAGTACCCAACCCCACACAGTTTTTGTAACATTATTGCAACATTTGAGGTACTGGAGAACTAAATCTTGTGAAAGAGCAGAACAAGTGGATGAGGCTTATGAAAGGAAAAGGTTTATACATGCATAGTTGGCAGCAGAGGTTGGGCAGCGAGGATGGAGAGCAAGAGTACGTCCGGTAAAGGTGGGTTGCAGAGGTTTCATAGCGAAATCGACCACGTCGTTATTTGTAAAGCTAGGAATTCGCGGACAGAGTTTGATCAGGCTGTAAAGCGAATGTCAGAGGCAGCAGAGCATGGCAGTAGGTGGATTTGGTGGAGAAGAAATAGTGTCAGTTGGGGACAGAAAGGAAACGTATGACATGTTTGTGTGTTTCTTTGTAATTGTAGGGTTAGGGTTAGGGTCTACTTATGCAAGGGTGATATTTGTGATGTTACAAGCTTAAGGATGGGCTAGGATTAGTGGAAGATTGGATCCAGGTGTTTAGCATTTGTTAGAGTGAGCTAATTGGCTGCAGCTTCCTTTAGTATACTGACAGCAAAGGTGGTGAGAGCAGGTATTGAGGGGGGTTGTTCTGGGATGCCAGAACCAACTGTTGAGCCTTCCTGAGGTGTTGTGGGCCTAACTTAATGAAACACCAATGAAGGGAGGAGCCCACTTGATAACCCCAATGATCTTGCATCTACAGGATTAGTTTGTTTTTTTAAAAGAGCTAATTAATATGTAGCTAGCTGTTTTTTTGCATTTGGAGTCATTTTATTGTAAGTTGGTGTATTTAGTTAGATAATGTTTTGGGCTTGGTTTTCTTAATTGAGCGCAAATCCTGCCGTTATAGCACAAGTACTTTGTGTTTTAATTTAGACAGTTCAGTTTATTGTCATGTGTATCGAGGTACAGTGAAAAGCTTTTGTTCCGTGCTATCCAATCAGCAGAAAAACAACACATGATTACAATCGAGACATTGACAGTGTATAGATACATGATAAAGAAATAACGTTTTGTGCAAGGTAAAGCTAGCAAAGTCAGATCAAGGATAGTCTGAGGGTCACCAATGAGGTTGATAGTATTTCAGCACTACTCTCTGGTTGTGGTAGGATGATTCAGTTGCCTGATAACAGCTGGGAAGAAACTGTCCCTGAATCTGGAGGTGTGCATTTTCACACTTCTATACATTTTGCCTGATTGGAGAGGGGAGAAAAGGGAGTGGTGAGGGTGCGACTCGAGCTTGATTATGCTGCTGACCTTACCAAGGCAGCATGAAGTATAAATGGAGTGAATAGAAGAGAGGTTGGTTTGTGTGATGGCCTGGGCTGCATCCACAATTCCCTGCAATTTCTTTCAGTCTTGGATGGAACTGTTCCCAAACCAAGCTGTGATGCATCCTGATAAAGTGCTTTCTATGGTGCATCTGTAGAAATTGGTGAGAGTTGTTGCGGACATGCTGAACTTCCTAAGCCTTCTAAGGAAGTAGAGGTGTTGGTGTGCTTTCTCAGTCGTTGCTTCAATATGGGTGGTCTAGTAGGAGTTGTTGGTGATATTAACTCTCAGGAAGTTGAAGTTTTCAATCATTTTTACTTCGGCCCCATCAATGTAAATTGGGGACAGACACAAAATGCTGGAGTAACTCGGCGGGACAGGCAGCATGACTAGAGAGAAGTAATGTGTACCCATTCCTTCTCTCCAGAGATGCTGTCTGTCCCGCTGAGTTACTCCAGCATTTTGTGTCTATCTTCGGGTTTAACCAGCATCTACAGTTCTTCCTACCCAATGCAAACTGGGGTATGTGTACTGCTTCGCTTCCTGAAGTTGATCACTATCTCCTTTGTCTTGCTGTCATTGAGAGAAAGGTTGTTGTCTTGACACCAGGACACAAGGTTCTCGATCTCCTTCTTGTACTGTCTCATTATTATTTGTAATCAGGCCCACAATGGTGGTGTCATCTGCGAATTAGATTTGTACATGGCTGCACAGTCGCTGGTGTATAAGGAGTAAAGGGGGCTGAGAACGCATCCTTGCGGAGTACCAGTGCTGAGGATTATTTGTTCCCAATCCTCACTGATTGGGGCAGTGCATTCAGAAAGTATTCAGACCCCTTCACTTTTTCCACATTTTGTTACGTTACAGCCTTATTCTAAAATGGATTAAATTATTTTTATAATCAATCTACACACAATACCCCATAATGGCTGCCGGAGGGGAGAGTGGACGCTGGCGCGCTTTAGCAGCCGTTGCTCTCTCTTCCATATTGTGTTTTTGATTTTTGTTTTTGGATTGAATTCTCTCTTTAATTTGTGTACTCGTGATGTCTTTATTATTTATTTCATTCCGCTTACATGTTTCTACTATTTGTTAAACTTTGTACGGTGTCCTTGAGACTTTTGAAAGGCGCCCATAAATAAAATGTATTATTATTATTTTTATTATTATAATAAAGTGAAATCAGGTGTTTAGAAATTAAAAAGAAATAACTGAAATATCACATTTACATAAGTATTCAGACCCTTAATCAATACTTTGTTGAGGCACATTTGGCAGTGATTACAGCCTCAAGTCTTCTTGGGTATGACGCTACAAGCTTGGCACACCTGTATTTGGGTAATTTCTCCCATTCTTCTCTGCATATGCTCTCAAGCTCTGTCAGGCTGGATGGGAAGCGTCGATGCTCAGCTATTTTCTGGTCCCTCCAGAGATGTTCGATTGGGTTCAAGTCCGGGCTCTGGCTGGGCTACTCAAGGGCATTCACAGACTTCTCACGAAGCAACTCCTGCGTTGTCTTGGCTGTGTGCTTTGGGTCGTTAAGGTGAACCTCCGCCCCAATCTGAGGTCCTGAACAGATTTTCATCAAGGATCTCTCTGTGCTTTGTTCCGTTTATCTTTCCCTCTACCAGTTCCTGCTGCTGAAAAACATCCCCACAGCATGATGCTGCCACCACCATGCTTCACCGTAGGTATGGTATTGGCCAGGTGATGAGTTTTCCTCCAGACGTGACGCTTGGCATTCAGGCCAAAGAGTTCAACCTTGGTTTCAACAGACCAGAAAATCTTGTTTCTCATGGTTTGAGAGTCCTTTTGGCAAACTCCAAGCGGATTGTCATGTGCCTTTTACTGAGGAGTGGCTTCCGTCCGGCCACTCTACCATAAAGGCCTGATTGGTGGAGTGCTGCAGATATATATTGTCCTTCTGGAAGGTTCTCCCATCTCCACAAAGGAACTCTGGAAGTCTTCAGAGTGACCACCTTCTTGACCAAGGCCCTTCTCCCCCGATTGCTCAGTTTGGCCAGGCGGCCAGCTCTATGAAGAGTCCTGGTGGTTCCAAAGTTCTTCCATTTAAGAATGACAGTAGCTACTGTGCTCTTCGGGACCTGCAATGCTGCAGAAATTGTTTTATACCCTTCCCTAGATCTGTGTCTCAACATAATCCTGTCTTGGATGTCTATGGACAATTCCTTCGTCTTCATGGCTTGGTTTTTGCACTGTCAACTGTGGGACCTTATATAGAGAGGTGTACAATCATGTCCAAATCATGTACAATCAATTTAATTTACCACTGGTGGACTCCAATCAAGTAGTAGAAACATCTCAAGGATAATCAATGGAAGGATGCACCTAAGCTCAATTTTGAGTGTCATAGCAAAGGGTCTGAATACTTATGTAAGTGTGATATTTGTTATTTCTTTTTAAATACTTTGCAAATATTTCTAAACACCTGTTTTCACTTCTTCATTCTAGGGTATTGTGTGTAGATTGATGATTAAAAAAATAATGTAATCCTTTTTAAAATAAGGCTATAACGTAACAAAATGTGGAAAAAGTGAAGGGGTCTGAATACACTATGTTGGTTGGGAAGTCGAAGATCCAGTTGCAGAGATAAGTACCGACACCAAGTCATGCAAGTTTGGATGGTATAATGGTATTAAAGGCAGAGCTGTACTCTATAACTAGGAGTCTGTTGTGGGGGTAGGCGAACTGCAGTGTGGGTCAAGGCTGCTGGGTAGACTGGATTTAATGCATTCCATAACC
Organism: Malacoraja senta; assembly: GCA_038087875.1. Lineage (NCBI taxonomy): Eukaryota > Metazoa > Chordata > Chondrichthyes > Rajiformes > Rajidae > Malacoraja > Malacoraja senta. The sequence goes on along the minus strand of CM075982.1, from coordinate 62,937,871 downwards.
AGCCTCTCAAAATATTTCATGATGATGGATGTAGTTTAGGCATGAGGTCTTGCTTTTCTTTGGCACTGGGATGATGGTGGTCTTCAGGTGGGTATCTCAGAACGGAATAGGGAGATTAAAGATGTCCGCAAATACTCAAGACTAGCTGGTCCACGCAGCTACTAAGTACACGGCCAGGAATTCCGTCTGGGCCAGTTGCTTTTCAGGAAGACCGATCTAACCTCTGCAACAGTCACCCTGGGGAGAGGTACACTTGAGTCTGAAATGCCAGATGTCACCGCCCTGTTGACCTTCTGCTCGAAGCGAGCATAGAAAGCATTCAGTTCATCGGGTAGTCGCACTATCACCAATGATGTTGCCTGACCTTGCTTTGCAGTCAGTTTTCTTATTCAAACCTTGCCACATTCTCCATGTGTCCCAAGTGATTATACTGGGACTCAAGTTTGTCCCGGTATTGTCTCTTGGCATCCTTGATGGCTTTGTGTAGATCATAGCGGGTCTTCTTGTACTTCAGGATCGTTTCACTTGTATGCAGCGGACCTGGCCTTAACCTGTGAATTTCCCACGCAGTTCATCCTTGGTTTACAGTTGGGGACCACTTGGAAGTAACTTCTTGATTACCACATTTGGATTGTCTAGGCACCAGTTTGCTTCATTTTTTAATCCAAATCCAAGTAATTTTATTTTACAGGTGTTTAAAGGTAAGCATTTTCTTAGCAGAGAAACATATCACTGTCTTTGTGTCACTTCCATCAATAATCCTGATGTATTTTGCACAGAATAAAATGAAATACCTTTCTAGTTATCATTTTAATCTGATAAACAGTGAAAAGATGGGATACTTTCATATTGGAAAATGGTGACCAATGTGTAGGCTTGACTCAAAAATTAGAAAGGTGGTCTATCATTTTATTCTCTGCAAAACTCATCAAAATTATTGAAAATGTAGCAAACTGCATGTCAATTAGAAACCTGTTGTGTGAATATTTTCAATTGGAAGTGTACTCACTAACAGGAATACTCAGAACTTGACACGGGTCTTGGGATATTAATTTTAATGAAGAAATGAATTTAAAGAAAATACTTCAAAAGAGTATATTTATATTAAGCAATTCCATTCAAATGTTCTGTAGCTAAATCGCTTGTATATTTCTATTTCTCATAGATTCGAAATGATTCCTCGCAAATTTTGGATGAAAATATACCAAAAATAAAAGACAAGGCACTAGAAATGAAGGAGGTGTATGCAAAGATTGATAAAATGGAGGTTTGTAATGATTTTTAAGTACTTTTCTGACACCATGTGAATTTACAATTCTGAATCTCAAATGCACATAGAAACTTCAGATGGAGGTGCTATGGCATGGATGTAGTGTGAATCATGCATGAGGATGTTAGAAGTAGGTTTTTCAGATTCTTCGATACAAATTTTAGATGATTATTACCCTTTGAGGTTCTCCAATATATGTGCTGTTTAGTGTTTTGATAGGAAACACAGTGACTTAATTAGAAAATAGTATTGTGGATAAATCTTCAGTCTACATGGCCCATGTTGGTTGATTCAATAAACAAGATGATAACTGAAAGATGGGTTGGAAAAGAAAACAAAAGGAACACTTCAGGATTTTGACAATGGTTTGCAATTTCTAAAAATGTTTTACTTTTAATTCCCTTTAAAGAGCTTGCTCGTTCACTCGACTTTTTTGCTCAGTTTTTTACCTTCCTCGATTCCTTAAGTGTCCACAAATCTCAGTCTCAACCTTGAATGTACTGAACTTATCTTCTGGACCTTTGGAGAGAAGGTTGCGCAAAGAAAATAATCATAAGACTATTCGAATGAAGAACTTGTTTATTTGGTCCTAAATGGCTGACCACTTTATTCTTGGACTGTGCCCGCTGGGTCTAGATACACCAGCTGGAGGAAATGGCTTCTCAGCTTCTGCCCAGTTAGTTCCTGTTTTATATTTCAATAGATTAATTTGGTTTAGGAACCAGGAATGCAATTCCATATTTTTCTTTTAATGATCTGACAAACAAAGTCATCCATTTATTCCTCATTTTGTAAATCCTCTATCCATATTTTACCAGAAACCCCGTTAGTCTATATTGTGCAACTGTTTGTGTATCGCCATGTCCAATGTCATTTACAAATCCAGATACTTCACCTCCACTGATTTGACAATGAATCTTAATTATACATAAAACAGCCCCAAATATTGTCAACACTATTTCCCTTTCATGAGACCCGTTGCCTTAGCCCGATTATGATTTTACAAAGTCCTGCAATAATATCCCCACATATGGATTCCCAACTGTCAGTTTTATAGCAGTTTCCTAATTTGACTTTCCATTTTTAAGAATGACATTACATATGCTGTATTGAAATGTTTCTTCTCTCCAATCCAATGTATATTGTTATGTTAACATTCCAGTTTGAATTTTAAATTACTGCAATGTACACCCGGTTGCGGTCTTCAAATTTCCCTGCAACCCTTTTAAAAAGTATTTTGCTGCATAATATGGCTTGCAGGATTTCTCCAGATTAAATTTCATCGTCAACCTCTAGCATTGTACATTTTTCTGCATTTCAATGCTCCCCCCCCCCCCCCCCCTCAATTCTCAGTTCACAATGTTGCATAAAATAAAATCGTTGACAAAGATGATTGATTCTTACCTGCTTTGCCAATTTAAGAGTAGTTGGTGGTGGACAATAAATGTCCTCCCAAAAATGAATAAATGGGAACGTCATATTAAAATTGTATTATCAACGATACAATGGCATATCTCTTTGATGCCATTAATCAATTCATGTTTTTCCTTGGACTATTAGCTTGGCTATTCTAAATAAATTGTAGCTTAAAAAGTGATCATTTCGATTTGAGTTTAATGCTTTAAAAAATTTGGATTTAATGTTGTATATTTACATGTTAATTGATAATATAATTACACAAATTGACAAAGAATATTAGTTTGGACCAATGATGTGGGCGTTTTTCATTATTTCGTTCAGATATGTGAACCTACATCTTGAAGCCTTGAAAAATCTTGTGGGTGATGTGTGAGGGGAAAGGGGGAGAAATGGCAGAGAGAACAAATTTCACCTGCAAAAGTGCTGGGTAAATCTTCAATAGATGCCTAAGACTTAGCCAACTTTCAATTAAATTATTGACTTTTTTCAAAAACAACTTTAGGACTTAAACTTCTGATCAGTTCCAAAGATGTAAATTATTGGTATTCATATTAACGTTGGCTAAAACTTCTGTTAACTTAAGATTTTAATTCACGTGAGAGCCCATTATTTATTTACATCAACAAAATGCTCTTTTGAAAAAAGCATTGGAACAGATTCATCATTGGAAAAAAATGATCATACTAGAGATTAATTAAATTTTGGATTAACTCCTAGATTTCACTCTCTGAACCAATTATCACTATTTTATGGGATGTCATCTTGGAATTTGTGGATGCAATTTGGAAATGTTATCCAGTTAATTTTTCCTTAAGTTTTCCTTTTGGTTTTAGAACATGGGTACCTTTTGTTGACTTGAAGCTAATACTTACAGCTTGTGAACCTTCGTGTGAATGTATGTATTGTTGATTGTGCTGCATATGGAGTTGATTTTGTTCAAATCATTTGCTTGTTGAAATGAGTAATGAAAATAGTCAAGTAATTAATTCTATTGAAATTATTTTTTTAAGCCAATATTTGGAACTGACAGCATTAGCCATGAATGGAGGTAGGCATTGCCACGTTTTAATACAAAATATCTTCCATCATCTCAAGATGAATACTAAGGCAATCCCGAGTTCGAGGATGACTTGCTTCTATTTGGATTTTGTTGGTTCTAAGGTGACTAAAGCAAGATAGCAGACCATGGAGAAATTGGAGCAAAGATGCCAATCATAGCTGAACATTGTCAGTTACCATTTTATAAGAATTGGGAATTTTTCCTGCAGTGTATGCCTTGCCTTACAGTGGAATTGGCTAAGAGTTAAGTTTGAATAAAGAACTGAAGTAACTCCCCTTAATTCATTTTATTGTCCAAATACTTTTATTAGCATTTCAAATGACCTATTCAGTGTTCTTAGATCTTTTACCCAGCTCATCTAATTTCAGTAGGCACAACATGCTGCTTTAAACAAATTCCTGCCCATAATTTAAATCAGTAAAATGGATAGGAGAAACAGCAAATATAACCTATTTTCCCAGGAAAAGTAGTTTGAACAAACTAATGACAGCTGTCATATGAAAAATATTCTTTGCCATAAATTATTACAGTACAAGTTTTTATCTTTTGCAGATTTTTGTGAAGATGGTTGAACAGAGTGCAGCTACGCTAGAAGAGCAAGTGGTTCAGGCAGAAAAAGATTGCAGCAACTTGTCCCATGGTGTTTGCAAATTTCTGCATTCAATCAATGCACCTTTTGTGAATGTAAGTGAAAGCACAGAACCCATACATAAACCACAAAGTTTTATTTATAAATGTTAACAATTCAATTGCTTAATTATGTGTTCATTATTAACAGAGTAAGGGGAATTATCTTTTCAGGGGGTGGGGTAAATTGGTGATAGGTGATAAATGCAATGGAAATTTGCACTATTTGTTTATTTAAAACCAGCAATAATCCAACCATTGCATTTCAATTACTTTCTCATTATTTTTCTCATGCAGAAGAAACAAAACTTTCTTAGCCAACAGAATTTAACATACGAGCTACCCAACCTATATCGAACTGAAGCATATTTTCCTGCAAATCCCAATAGGACATTCTTCAAACCAAACAACTCATAACTATTGTTGCTTAAGAGGTCACTGTTCATGGACATTATTGCAAGTCTTGTACAGTTTGTCCACCTAGTTCTACTTGGACACGACCTGGAAATCGCTTCATTGAAATTATGGAGATATCATGTGAAATAACTCTTGAAGTACAAAACGGACGCATGAAGACACTTGGATTAATGGGGTTGAATACTGTAAATTAGTAGTACAGCTCCACCACTGATTTTCCAGCACCTCCTTAAATCCAGATAAAATTACGAGTGCACTTAAAATCTTCTCGGAAGTCCCCCCGACACTGTGACACCAAGGCCATGTGAGGTGGCCAATCCCGACCTCGATCGGGACTTCTATAATGATCGGCGGGCCAGGGCTCTGGCCCAGCCAGAGGATCTGTTCCCACAGCTGATTTCAGAGACCGACTATGCAGGCCGGTAGCCTAGGTAGACGGTTCCCGTACTGTTGGAATCCTCAAGAGGCCGTGACCTCTGTTGGTCTGGCAAAGCGGATTATCCAGAAAGGTTCTGGAAACAAGGATGCTGGAAAATCGGTAATGGGCCTGTAATATCAAAAATGTCTACAGTTGTAACTCCAACCCACCATGGCAGCATATTAAGTGCAACATAAAGTTTAAAACTGTCGCTTGGCCAAGGCAATGTAATATTGGGGTGTTTTTCTTTCAATGCAAGAAATGCAAGTAATTATATTATGAACAAGTAAATTCAGTGTTGGATTGACAGCAGTGTGCTTCAAGATAAAGGTGTCTTAAAAAACAAAGTTTTCACATGCATGCTTAAAATACCAAGCATGAACATATAATCTAAATTCTAACAGTATTTACTGGAGTATTCCTGAATAATCATAACACCATGACTTAATATCTATGTTCATTGGTTCAAGCTTATGAATACAATACTTTTCCTGCTTTTGGAATTTAGACATTTTATTTTCTAGAAAAACAGAAGTCAACTGCCACTTATCACACTTGCATCCTGTTATTGGATATAAAGCTTAAAAAGCAGAGCTTTAAACTCAAAATAGGAATATAATGGAAGCAATAGAAAGTCTAAGAAAATATAGTTATTTTGTAAAGCAAATAGGTTAATGGTAAAGTGATTCATTTTATGCAGATATCTATCCCAACAGCACAATTCTCCAACATTGTTTTATCTTCCAGAAGGCTATGTTATAAATTTAATAGGATCAGTTTTATATCATGGAAACACTACACACTTCCTGTCAATTTAACATGTAATTTTTGCCCAGCAGTAGAGGTACAGGAAACATCTGTTCCTGTTAAGTAATGCAGCCATAGCCAAAACTTTGGCAGCAGTTGTAAATGATACAAACTAGACAAGAAAAGGAAATGGTTTGAAAGGATTGTTAAGTAAGACAAAATTGGCATTGTGATAAATGCTTGCATAAAATCAGCCTTAAAAATATGGATTGGACCAGACTTATCAAAATTTGATCCCGTTTTTAAAAGTGAAGTTATCACTAACGTGCGGAATTTATAACAGCAAATCGCTCAAACCTTTACAAACGTCATCCTAACAATGGTGGTGAAAATGACCAACAGTAATTCGTCTTCTACATAATGTTTTGTAGAATAAACATTTTGTGCTGATGTCTTTGAATTAAAATTGAGAACATTGTTACTCTGTAAATTGACTCCAGGTGTAATGTCAAATTTGTTTGCAGACAGAATTATTGTGTATGCTGTACCAATGTAGAGGTGTAAAACTATTGAGCATTACTTGTATTCCACTTGATCAATGCTGTAATTTGTTTTAAATTGTCTCTTTATTATCCAATTAATCCAGCATAACTTTTGCCATTCACTAATTTATCAAGTGTACATTTTGTATTTCAATTAAACTGAAAGACTTAAATGATTAGCTATCAATTAGGTTAGTGAGAAAATTACTTTTAAAGAAGCACGAATATTTATCTATATTAAAGATATACATTTATGGAATGACACCCATCTCTATTGGTACAATTTCAATATAATTTCACCTTTGAAAGTGGCTCAGGACTGCCAATTTATGGGAAAGACATTTAATTTTGTGTAACTTTGCTAATGTTTTCTGGTATTTAATTTAATCTGAATAGAAGACAATTTTTGTAGAAAAGGTTAAATCATATTGATTGACGAGAGTACCTTACAGATGCCAGTTATTTCGTCAAATGTATGAACTGTACCAGTGCATTTAAAATTTACTGTGTATGTGTGATAGCTGATGCATGATTTCCAATTGTGATAAAACTAATATGGTTGGCCTACGTTTTAGTAGCACCCATACACCATTAACCTGTTCATACTTTTCAGTTAATATGCTACAGCTAGTTCATAAATTGAAATAGTCACCAATGAATTATCTATTTAAAACCATAGCTAACTTAATAAAAAGCTTGTGCCAGTGACTGATTTTATAATTTAACCAATGCAAGATCTTTGTTGAAAATTAGTGGCATTTTCAGTATTGTTTACAAAATGGTCCCTCTTTCTATTACAAATTAGCTTTACCTTTTTAATTTCCAATAACAGAAAAGGATCCACACTAGATGAACGACTCCTCATTCTTAATGCGCTTAAGAATCCAGTCATACTAAAGGGAAGCCTTAAACTAGTCAGTGAGTGAACTTGATTTTCAGAAATTTATAGCAACTTGTAGCCTATAGTATTTCCAATCAATGCAGCAAAATGAAATCCACTTGATTCAGATGATCTTCCAAGCACAATTTTGAATGGACCACTTAAAATATTTAAGAGGCGCAACATACTGTGTATAAAGAAAAGCTACAACAAAATTACATTCCTATCCCAAAAATAATTTTCTTGGTGTACCAATTGAATAGGAATATTTTACAATTAACAGCATTTCTGGTTCAGCTATTATCCCAGTCAAGGGTTAAGTTGATTCTTATTTTAATGCTGGCACAATACAAAGCTTAATGAACTGCTATATGCAATATTTGGATCAGCACCATGTAGTCATCATTCAAATCATGAAATTGTCTTTAAAGTATTTATTTGGCAAATTAATGGGTATTCATCTCTAAATGACAGTTTAAAGATCACCCACAAATCAATACAAGGAGATCCAAGATGAAATTAGCTCGTTGTATCGCTTTTGGTTAACTCAAAAAGTAAATAAAAATATGGCATGCCTTAGAAACTCTAATACCACATTAGAATATTAAATTAGGCAAAGTTAATACTTTAGCTACTTCTCCGATTTCAGACCTTTCACATTACAACTCGACTGGAGAGGCTACAATGAAATATTCACATAGAATTAGCAAAATGAGACATTTTGCAGCATGTAGCCCTCCAACAGTGCATTTACCTTGTTTGCTCTGCACTCATAATACGTCGCTTTTTAATACAAAAAAATGTACTCAACGGCATTGTGATGTCCACAAATTACCTCTCATGACCTGTGATGTTTTTAGGTCAACCTTTAAGTACCTTTCTAATCCCCTCAGATTGATTTTTTCCACTGAAACGGGTTATCAGCCAAATTACAAAGCATGAGAGATTTTTACCTTGCTGCCCTGAGCAGAACTTAACTGAATTGGCATTTGGAACTGTTGTCGTCACAGCATATTTAATGTGAGCTCAAGAATGGAATTAAATCCAATATGAAAGGACTGGAGTTTCTTCTTTTTTTCCATGACTTAAGGATAGATGCATGAAATTATTTCAAATTATTGACCAATTACCAAACAGAAGCATTTGCCTTTAGTTTTCTCTTCTAAACCTTAAAATTGAATGCTTATGTATTTTAAAGTGACTTTTTTGGGGGGGGATATTACATGGAATACGCTGATTGATACGTGGCTATAAAGAATTGATTAGGAGTAAGATGTCACTAGCTTATAACCTAATGGTATGAACATTGAATTCTCCAAGTTTAGGTGCATCCCCCCCCCCCTCCATCCTTGGCCTCACCTGGATTTGGGCCTTCTTCCCGTTTCCTTCACAATTCACACCTCTTTGATAATTTTCTCACCTTTTATCTTTTTAATCTCTAGCCTTTGTCCAACTATCTGCCAATCAACACCCTCCCCCCCCCATATCCACCTATTACTTGCAAGGTGTCCTGCTCCCATGTCTCTTCCAGCTTTTACCCTCTTTTACCCCAACAGCCCGAAGGAGGATCCTGACCCGAAACATCACCTATTCATGTTCTTCAAAAACGTTACCCGAGCTGGCGAGTCACTCCAGTACTTTATTTTAATCTTTTTTAAGAGGTAAATATTTGAAGTGAATTGAATAGTTGAAACAAAACCTCAGATCTGGAGAACAAAAGTGTTTGGAACATATTGTTTCTCAGGCAAGTGACGTTTCCAGATTTAAGTATGTTACACTAATATACAATGCCCTCCATAATGTATGGGACAAAGACCCATCATTTATTTATTTGCCTCAGTACTCCACAATTTGAGATTTGTAATAGAAAGAATCACATGTGGTTAAAGTGCACATGGTCAGATTTTAATAAAGGCCATTTTATACATTTTGGTTTCACCATATAGAAGTTACAGCAGTGTTTATACATAGTCCCCCCCCATTTCAGAGCACTATAAGGTTTGGGACACAGCAGTCATGTAAATGAAAGTGGTCATGTTTAGTATTTTGTTGCATATCCTTTGCATGCAATGACTGCTTGAAGTCTGTGATTCATGCACATCACCAGTTGCTGGATGTCTTCTCTGGTGAATCTCTGACAGGTCTTTATTGCAGCCATCTTTAACTTATGCTTGTTTTGGGGGCTAGTCCTCTTCAAGTTTTCTCTTCAGCATATAAAAGGCATGGGCTCAGATCGGGTGATTGACTTGGCCACTCAAGAATTTGACCATTTTTTAGCGTTGAAAAACTCCTTTGCTGCTTTTGCAGTATATTTGGGATCATTGCCTTGCTGTAGAATGAACCCCCGGCAAATGTGTTGAGGCATTTGTTTGAACTTGAGCAGATAGGGTGTGTCCACACTTCAGAATTCATTATGCTACTACAATGAAGATAAGTGTGCCAATACCTTCAGCAGCCATACATGCCCAGGCCACAGCACCCCCACCGTGTTTCACAGATGAGGATGAATGTTTTGGATCTTGTTCTATGAATGTTTTGGATCTTGTTCTTTCCTCCATACTTTGCTCTTACCATCACTCTGATATAAGCTAATCTTCCATCTCTTCTGTCCACAAGACCTGTATCCAGAAATGTGGTTGCTCTTTTAAGTACTTCTTGGCAAACTGTAACCTGGCCATCCTATTTTTGTGGCTAACCTCCCTATTTCTGTTCATGAAGTTTTCTGCAGACAGTGGTCATCGACAAATCCACACCTGACTCCTGAAGAGTGTTTCTGATCTGTCGGATAGGTGTTTGAGGATTTTTCTTTATTATAGAGAATTCTTCTGTCATCAGCTGTGGAGGTCTTCCTTGACCCGCCAGTCCCTTTGCAATTAGTAAGCACACCAGTGTTCTCTTTTTTCATAATGATATTCCAAACAGTTGATTTTGGTAAGCCTAAGGTTTGGTTGATGTATCTAAGTTTTATTCTTGTTTCTCAGTCTCATAATGGCTTCTTTGACTTTCATTGGCACAACATTGGTCCTCATGTTGATAAACAGCAATAAAAGTTTCCAAATGTGATGGAAAGTCTGGAGGAAAGACTAGGCGCTGAGAGCTCTCTTATACTTGCATTAAGGAGGCAATTACAAATGCCTGCGAAGCCATGTGTCCCAAACATTATGGTGCCCTGAAATGGGGGGGAACTATGTATAAACACAGCTGCACTTTCTACATGGTGAAACCAAAATCTGTAAAAATGACAATTAATAAAATCTGACAATGTGCACTTTACCCACATGATTTTTGCTATTACAAATCTCAAATTGTGGAGTACATAGGCAAATAAATAAATGATAGGTCTTTGTCCCAAACATTATGGATGGTATTGTATCTTGTTTTTTTTAATTTGAGGTGAGAGCTAATCATCAAGAATGCAAGTTTATTGATAAAGAATAGGATAAAACCCAAACATTTTGAAAAATGAAATAGGTGGGAGGGGCCTGACAATATAGCATTAATAAAATAAAACATAAACATAAGTTACAATGAGAGGTTAAACAGCAGAATGGCTAACGGTAGTTTTAAAGAAATTGTTTCACATAAGCTAGTAACTTGCTTCAAATTGCAAACAACCTGGTTAGACTAAGTGCTGAAAATTGATACCAAAGAAAATGAGCTTTTGTTGGGGATGATTATTGTACCTTTGTCTGACAAATAATTAACTAAAATATGCATGTCCATTAACATTGATATTATAGAATTAAGGGGGGGGGGGAGAGGGAGAGGTAGATCTGCACTTAAGTACAACACAATTACACTGAGAAATGAATCAAAGATTTATTTACGTAATCTAAATAGTCTGGGATTTGAAAAGGCATCCTTTGCCAGATTTATGCATGTACAATTGGATATTCAACAGTGAACATAGGTCAGAAGCGGAAATATGTATTTAATGTAACTGCATGTTTAATGCAAATAGATTTCATGAATTAGAGGAAAGGGAGTGTGGAAGCAGGTGGTTTGAAGGAACATTCTTGAAAGGTAATTGGTTTATGATAGCGAGAAACAATACTAAAGGGCAGTAATAAGTAAATAATTGTGATTTTGTAAAATTAATCAGGTATGCGTCAAGCATAAGATCAGTTCATGAGATAAAAATAGGGATTATAGGCAACTGGCTTGAAGTATGAATCTACTAAAGAGATTATGAATTTCAAAGATTATGCTTTAAGAGAATGTATTTCTCTTCTATGCTACTTCACATTGGGGCTATGATCCCGAGTGTTGATTTCTCATAACAGGAAAAAAAATGTTATGGATCTACTTAACAGACCCCTCGGGAGCTTGGGATTAGGACCACTCATAACCAGTATACAAGACATTAGGAATTAAAATGTTAGCAGTTACTCAGTAGACAAGATGGTAATAGAAAAGGGAACCAATACATTTAAACATCAGTCTCATTAATTACATGCCTTGTTGAAGGCAAATGAGCACTTAGGGACCTAACTCATATTTTTCTCTGATACCCATAGATCTCTGCTTTCATAACAATCCAGATGGAATCAGGCCTGGTGCCTAACACAGTCCAGCCAGATCCAACTATCTAGCTAAAACGTGCACTGAATTGGTCCATCTTTGCACTCAAGAATCAGGGATAGGAAACCACGAGAAAGAAAGAGGACATCAAGGATGCAATTGTAAACTTTATCCAAACTTGGCCATTCTCACTATTGCCCTTATTCCAATCACATGACACAACCCCAAAACCATTGACATTTCTTGCATCACAGTTGTTGTTGGAATCAAGTGCCAGAGAATCTTAAATTATAACAGCTCATGTGTCCTCTTCCTGATTGGTAGATAATTAGAGTCAAACAATTCCATACAATAATTGTAAGTGTTCTTCAGAGAATCTAATGGATTTATCATCAGGCTATCTCGGCCTCACCCACAATAGCTTTGACCTTTGAATTTGGGGTTGGCTGCTGATATTGCCTCTAAGGTATTGGTGTTTTTAAATCACTACCTCTGCTCCTCCTACATTAGTCAACCCAAAACACTCATTCTATGTACTTCTATTTAACCTTCTCAGGAGCATATATCTGCACAAGTAAACAAAATGTGATGCAAGAACAGCTGGATTAGATGCAGAAAGTACTTTGGAACCACTGGCATTTAGAACTAGTATTTAAGGATGGAAAGGCCTACAAACTGACATACACTGAGAGATGCCACTGTTCATTTTAAAATCTGGAACATTTTCAATTCTAGCAAAAATAGATAATTCTTCAACTCTGATGTTGACATTTTGTCTGAACAGATGAAACTGGCATTTGACATATTACAGATATGAAGGGAGCATCTATATGTGAAATATTAAGTAGATCAGGCCCATGTTCTAGAATTTAACAGCACGAGTGATGATCTACTCCTGAGGGTTGATACAAGCTCCTGAGGGTTCTGACAAGTAGGCACCACAGGACTCTTTTCTGTTATAAGAAATCAGCACTCAGGATCATTGCTCCAGTATGAGATAGAGTGGAAGAGAAATACATTCACTTAAAGCAGAGAATCTTTGAAATTCATCATTTCTTTAGAGCCGTAAAGCCTTAGTAAACTTTCAAACTTTGAGAAGAGGCAATGGAGCACCAGACAGGAAAAGTGGATACAAAGCAGGGATCAGATCACCTGCGCACCTCTAATTATTATGTACAGCAGGAGAATGACTAGTTTAAGTTAATCAGTTTTTGGCTTAGTGGCAAGTTTTTGATTGAAGAATATTGAAGATGCATTGATAGGACCAGCCATGATCACATTGAATGACGGTACTGGCTCGAAGGGCCGAATGGCCTACTCCTGCACCTATAGTCTATTGACAGAGTTTGTCTCTTCCGCTGCAACACCGCAGTTTCAGTTTAATGCTTCGCTAAAGAACAGGATTTTTACAAATGTGCATTTGAACTCCTTAAATGTTCAGCCAGTTCAAATACATTAAGTCACATATTTCCCTCCAAATACTTGAGAAACTTCAATTAATCCGCTTGGAAGCTTATTCAATACATTTATTCATAGCCATTTACCTAATTAAAGTTAGGTATTTTCACCTTAATTTCACAGTGCTCTTGTATATTTGGTGACAGTGTCTCAAATAAGCAGAAGTTTTTGCCCAGTGTGCTTTGATTTATTCAGTACAGTCTAAAATTGATTAAACTCACACAAAAGACCCAAGGAGCTTCAAGCTTTCAAGGCAGCTCTTAAACTTATGTTTAATTGATCCTGGTATATAAATTGTAGTTTCCTGTTACAGCTAACAAACTCATTTCAGAATGATTCTATACAGACCAATCGATGTAACCGTGTTACCTTATGAAACTTTATATTCAATTTCTTATTTCAGTTCTTTGTGACTCTTCGAGCAAAAGGATTTGGAATATGTCACCAAACCATAATGTAGTTATTTTCTTAGACTCTCACTGCAGCTCCAGCCAGTTCTATGACTTCTGGAATAATGTCAAAATTATCCACTAAGTTATGTCGGCATGCTGCATACTACGCTAATACTTAGCGTACTAACTTATTTCAGATGCATTGGTTCCTCACATACATATTGTGTGCAATCCCGTATGTCTGCACTGGCTTTTTGCAACTGAACCCATTCCTTGATGCTATAAAGTAAATGTTAATCTAGAACTGAGTCAGAGGGCAAAGTGTTAGCAATGGTACTTGAGTTTGATACTATTTAAGAATCATACAAATTCTAACCCGAAAAGCAGTCAACATTAAAGGTGGAACATTCCAAGCAGCATTGCTCACAATTAGAAAGTGAAATTTACAGATGTATTCAGCAAAATATACAAGAGGAACACAAAATACACCAGTCTTATACAACCATGACACTATATTATATAATAATAAATACCTTAATGAATAAAGCACTTAAAATAAATGACACCATGTGTGAAAGAATCAGGACAATTTACAAGTGTATTCTTAATCCATATGAACTGTAAGCAGATTTAGAATTTAAAATGTACACTAAATAGAGTAAATTATACTCCATTATTAAAATCACAAGATATTAAGTTAATTAAAATTTCTTATTAAAAATATTCAGATAGATAAACCCCTGTACTAGCAGTTACTACTATAATGAACTTTGAAAAGTAGGCCCCAACAGCCTATCCATATGATGCAAACTACACTTCCACCCCCACCCAAATGTAAATCTCAAACTTTGACTAATGATCTGGTAACTATAGCATCTAATGTTGCAATTGGGTAATTGAAATTCACTGCCTAAATATTTCTTTGTATATTAAATTCTGAATTTGTCAGGATTCTTAAATGCGTCCCTTGCAAAAACTTGCAGATCATAAACAAGCATGTTTTATACAGAAGTAAGCATCTGTTAAATTGAATGGATTATCTGAAATTGAATTGCTTTTACAATCTCAATAACATGAAATCAAATGCCGATCAACAATCTTAATAGATCTTGAAAAAAGTGGAAGACATCCACTCAGACTTGAATTAAAGTCTATCTTCAAAATTGAAGTACAAATTAATGTATTAACATTTATCCATGCTAGACTGCATGGTATCCAACTTTACACAAAGTTACACAGCCACTGGATTACTGAATTATTACAACTAATTAGTCATGAAGCAACAACATTATAAGCAATTACAGCTCACAGCATGTGCACTGAATGTATACACATTAAATTAATGAAACTAGGAATGCAACAGTAATTTAAGATGCATCCCCCACCAAAATCAAAAGTAAGCAGTCATTTTGTTGCTTCAAAATGATTTATGAACTGTAACATATCCAATTTACTATCGAGAACTTACAAAACAGCCGGTATTTGAGGTTTACTAAGTTAAGAAATACTGCTAAACTTAATTAATGGGTCTTTATGAAACTGATATAGGGGACTGCATTTTATTAAAACTGTCCACTATTTCAAGTACATAATGTAAAATGCATGTAAATATCATACACAATAAAGTACGATAAAGCATTTTATTTTCCAGAAGTGTAAATGAAAAGTACAAAGGAAAATAAAGATCACAAAAATGAAATTTACTACACAGACACTATTACATAGATGATACAATGTATACAAACACCATAAAGGTGTTTATCCCTAACATATAACCTTGAAATAGGCAAAACCAGGCATTTCTAAATATTTGCCATGTTTTACCCAATTCACCATGTGCGCTGATCCAAAACACAAATTAGTGAAATCAGCATATTATGAATTTCATTCCTAGTTCTGTAAGTAATTTAGTTTGAAGGGAGATTTTAAAAATGCATTAACATTTGAAATGCCAGTAACCATCAATATTGGAGCAAAGGATACATTAAACAGCAATTTGCCATATTACAGCAAGGCCAGTTATTATGTTCAGTAAGCTACTGGCCAAATGCTACCAAAGTTGTATAAGGATATGTGCAATAAAAACTAGTTTTATAATAATGTTGACAGACACTACAGCACAACCTCCTTCAAGCAGTTATCAAGTGAACTAAATGCTGCGTTTATTTAACAGCAGGGGCATCACTAAAAAAAGGTGAATCATACAGTAAATCTAGAACAAGTACACAAGACCTATACGATAAGCTTCACTTAGAATGGCTCTAAAACTGTAGAAATATACATTCCAGCTACGCAGACTGAGTAAATGAATATAACAAACTTAAAGGTCTTATTGAAATCTATAGTACATTACACTGTTAACCAGTAAGTACATGTTGGCCTTTCACTACCATAGGTAAATGAGAAAACATTTAGAAAGTAAATTACAATGCCACTTTTGTACAACTGTAAAGCATTCCGAGGGCAAATTGCAACAAAACTAGTTACATTTTACTGCCCCCCCCCCCCAACCCCATCTGTAATTCTGTACCTTTGAATTGTCCTTCAAATTTTATACACAGGCTTCTTTCATTTTAAGATACTGCACACATTTCACAGCAAGAGACTCCAAAACAAGTCAAACTTTATGCAGGTTGACTACTTAGCCCAACACCCGATGAAGAGCTGCAAACAGGTTCTGCTACATTATCGGAGAGGCCATCGTTTGACTGATCAAGGAGTTGATCCAGCTCCTCACCTTCACTATCTGCCGTGTTACCTTGCCAATCCAACAATGGATTGGACAAACTCTCCTCATTTTCTGGTGAAACATTCTTCCATTCAGGCTGTTCTTTGGACCACTTTTCTCCTTCATTTTGGAATGGTGCTCCACTCCACTCACCTGGCCCCGCTCCCCAATTTTGTTCATCATTTTCCAATACAGCTTTTGTTTTCGAGGTCCGAGTGGGCTCCTCCTCCTCTTCACTTTGGGATACATCATCTGTCCAAGGTCGTTTGATCCAAAATTCTTGCTTAAGTTCAGATGAAACATCTTCCTGATCAGAAGCATGTGGCGATGCTAGTCCATCCTCAGTTGGTGAAGCAACATCTTTGCATTCAGAAAGTTGTTCTGAATCTTCACTTTCTGAGTCTTTATCTTTTGATTCTAAAGATGGCGCAGGATACTGCTCCTCGTCCATATTTGACACATCATCCTTCAACTCTAATGATGCAGTTGCCGTAAATGCAGGTTTTTGCAATTCCTTGTTTAATTCTTCAGGAACCATTTCAGAAGTTTCTTCCCTGCTCTGCAAACCACTCATTTCACTTGATGACAAATCTTCACCAACAAAAGCATTTGTTGCATTTTCCTCCATATTATCAGGACTCGTATTTATAGGACTTGCTTCCACCATCTCAGCGCTCATGTTAGATGGGCTTTCCTCCACCATCTCAGCACTCATGCTTGAAGGGCTTTTTTCCACCATCTGGGAACTCAAATCTAAAGCACTTCCCTCCACCATATCAGAACTTACATTTGATGGGCTCTCTGTTGCCATCTCAGAACTCATATTTGAAGGACTTTCCTCCACCATCTCAGTGCTCTTGATTGAAGGACTTTCCTCCACCACCTGAGCACTCAAATCCAATGGTGTTCCCTCCTCCATTGCAGAGCCGGCATTTGAAGGTCTTTCTTCCACCTGAGTGCTCAAGTCTAAAGCACTTCCCTCCACGTTTTCTGAACACAGGTTCACAGTTCTTCCTTTCATCTTTCCCAAGTTTGGATTTGAATTTTCCTCCATTTGGGAGCTCAAATCTAAAACAGTTCCCTCCAATTTTTCTGGTCCCCGAATCAAATCTCTTCTCCCTTTTCCCAGTTTCTGATTTACTTTTTCTATGCTTGGTTTTAAAGTAACAGATTCTTTGCCAACTATTTCTTTGTTATTTAGTATATTCCAAGTCGGCCCAAAGTCCATATTGTGCTTTACTTTTCGCGTCTCCATCATGTTAAATCCAAGCAATACTTTAGGCCTGTACTTCTCGCAATCTCGAACACATTTCTTCCTCTTATTGCTAAAGTGGGAGGCAATATCAGATTTCCACAACCATAAGCCAGCTGCCAACTTTTCAATTTCCCTTCTGCTTGGGTAAGGTTGTTTGTTAAAATAGTTTGTAAGGAACATTTTTCTGGCCTCATAGGACTCATCCTCATAGCCCTTGGGATCAATAGCTAAAGCTACTGGCTCCTCTGGTTTATCGTCTCCCGGGGTTAAACCCTGAACAGGTTCTTCACCATCCAATTTCCTTTTTTTCATTAAAGCAAAGTCCCCATATGCATACTCATATTCTCGCTTCATGGGCATTACACTTGGCGAGTGTGTTACCTTGGCATGAGTAAGGCTCCGATCCTGACCATTTTGTGTTTTTCCAACACCTCTACAGTGCACCAGATGCAATGTTATGGTTGAAGCTGTCATGTTACTCGTGTAGACTCCCAAACAGTGAATGCACTTATAGGTAAGCTTTTTCTCCACCGGATGAATTGTTTGTATCACCTGATGCCGTTCCCTCAGATGGTGCGCCAAAGCATCAGATATTGGGCCCTTCAAAATAGAAAAGCACAACGGACAAAGGGTTTTGCCCACATCATTTTTATAGGGTATCTGGGTTTGAGGTATAGAATTCAAATCTGGCTTTATTTTAGATTTGACCTGTGGTTTTGGCTGCTGCAACTGCCCTTCTGGCTTTCTAAAACCCAAGTTCTGATTCTGGGGCCGATAATTTGTATTCTCCACCGAGGTACTCTCAGATGTACTGTATGTAGTAACATGGAGCTGTATATTACTGCGACTACCTTTCTGTGTAGACAGATCAAAAGTTAACGTTGATTCAGTCTTGGGTCCCACTTCTTCATCAATATGAAGGATTCTTACATGTTCAGCCATCTTTTCAACATCATTGAAAGTGGAACGACAGTAGGGACACGAGAGTCCATGGATAAGCATATGGTTAAGCAGTGTTTCACTGGGTAAATAGCGATTACAGTAGAGACATTTGCTTGTGAAACTGTTGATCTTCTGAATGTAATTAGCTACAGCCTGGATCTTTTCAGCTTTATGCTCCTTTTCAAAGTGTATGCTGTACACACTTTCTGGAAAAAGCTCATTACACATTGTGCAAATCTTCCACTTCTGAGCAGCAGACCCTGCTAACGCAGGGCTCTGGTTAGCAGAATTAGTTAGGCCTGTTGGGGAAGTTAATGACTTTACTGCTGAAGCAGATAATCCTTGCATCCTCTGAGCTTGAGAAATATTGAACTGTGACTGTTTCATTGATAATTGACTTGATCCACTGTTACCAGTCATGCTTCCTGACTGAACATTATATTGCATCTGCGATGCTCTCCTCTGTTCACCGGCACCAACTCCATATTGTCGCCCATTGCCACCAGAGATCAACTGTTTTACTGTTTGTGGTCGCTGCTGCATAGAAACTGGTAAACCACCTGGCAGTGGGAGCCTCATTTGTTGACCCAAAGAATAGTTATGTGCCATCGATGAAACAGCATACTTTGGTGGCAGACGACCACCACCCGACATAAGATTGACAGCCGAATTCTGTGTATTTTTTGACATGGATGCACGATTCATATTCTGCTGCATTGAACCTTTCCCACCCTGATAATTTCCAGCAGCTAAAGCCTTGTCATGTGGCTTTGGTGCTATCAGCATCAAGGGTTTTGATCTTGGAACAACCACATTAGTATGCCCTATCATAGCTGTTACTTGGTATCCTATTCGTTCATGGTCTTCAATAACATGCTGCACCAAGGCTTCGTAAGTTTTGGGTATGAAGAGACAACGTTTACAATGCACAGTCCCATCCTCTCTTCCATTAGTGGCAGAAAATGTTCCATTCACTGACTTGTCTGCTGTTCTTGCCACATAAGGGGCTGCCACATGCTGAAAATGTTCCCTGTAAATATGCTTTCTGACAACATCATAAAGGGGATCACGGTAAGTACACTTCTTGCAGTAATAGACTGCTTGTTCCACACTGTCACCATGCTTCAGTTTAAGACTGCTATCCTGCTTTGACTTTTCATGGTGTGCATTCTTGCCTCCACTAGGTACTTTCCAGAGAGGAACATGAAATATTTTGATATGGGTCTCCAGGGTCTTTCTGTCAGCATTGTATGGACAATAAGGGCAATTAATGAGGATTTTGTTTTCAAAATCTTCACTATGAACATTTCGGAAGTGGCTTTTGTAGGCAGAAAAAAATTTGGATGCAAAAGGGCAAGCGCTGCAGCAAAATGGTTTTGTACGATAATCCTGAAAAAAAACAAAAAATGATGTTTAGTTCATATTGCAATGTAAATCAATCTAATATTACTTCATTTATGATTTAAACAAAACTATTAGAATACTGTAAATAATTTGCGTAAATATAGATACACAATATTTTTTCAATTTTAGAAGTTTCATTTTAAAATTCACTACCAAAAACTGCTCTAAATCGGTTATCCGTTATTTAGCCATGATATATTTTTAGTGTCTACACAAGAATAGTAGATACTACTTTACAAGTTGTGCTGATACTCCAGTTAGCAGTCAGGCTTGAGACAACTGAATAAATATATACAACATATTTAAACTGCATTAAACTACAATTCACATATACAGAGAGACGCATCAAATGTCTTGAACTGCCAGTACAGTGGATTTACCAACACAATCATCGAACCATTAGTTAAAAAATTGCAGACCAAAAGAATGAAGGATCCTGTAGTAATAAAGATCTTCCTGATAACTAGATAAAGATCTTCCTGTTAACTAGTTATGGCTGTAACCATAACTTAACCGTCAATATATTCAAAATCTGAAATGAAACCAACCTGCAGCTTTGTGGAAGAAGGATCCCAAAGCGAGACATCATCCCAAGTAGTGTTTTTTAGGTAGAAATCATTTGGTTCAAACTGTTTAAAATCCTGGAATAAGAGTAATTCTACTATTGAATTCATTAGTTCTTAAAAACCTTTTCTGAAGCTTTGTCAAAACAATTTTCTTACAATTTCTATACACACAATATAAATCAATCCTATAAAACTGTAAGCAGCAAAATGATACAAACTTCAGTTCTCAAAATGCAGTATTACTTCAGTAGTAATTTGTCCAATAGTTGCAAATTCAATGCCAAAGCATTCAACTGCTGTCACAGCAGGAGTGGCCAGACAAATGACAATGCATCTTATAGTAAAGCAGGATTATCACTCATTCCCTGGCAAATTTTTGTCCCTAGAGTGCAATTCCAACTCCCTTTTTAAAGCCTTGTGTAATCTTTTCCAGGGCTCTTACGGTCACTGTTCCAGGTTATAAATATACACTTATTCAGCTGAGGTTACATTTCTACAAATTAATAATTTTTTTTGCAACCCAACAATATTTTATGCAGGATTACTTTTATTCCCCTATATATGCTATCCAAATTTGAAATTTGTGCCACCTTGTCTTTGAAGCATTGCTTCTAAGTACAGTTCACTCTACTTTTCATATTAAAACAGTCATGGTCTTATATATCTTCAATCTTCTTCTCAACCGCCTATGCTCTGAAAAGAGTAATCCAAACTTTAAGTCTAACATCAGCCTGGAATCTTTTTTTTAAAAATTTATATAAGTCTTGGATCTACACCTCTCTTAACAGTAGTGGCCAGAATTGGATACAATCCTCTTGTTGTGGCCAAACAAATAACTTATACCCTGTCCTCATACAACTTGTGGGGATCTTATGCAGTTTTCCTGCGTTTACATTCTTTGCCATAAACTTTACTCACCACTCCATCAATGCATAACAATACATCAAGAACACTGCCATTTGATCTACACTGTCTCATTCTTTCTGCCAATTACTTTATGTAATTGTATTAAATTCCATCTGCCACTTCCATGTGCCTGCGAAATTCCACATTGTGCCACCCTGTCTTCTTGCAATCTCCTACATTCTTCTTCACTGTTTACCATCATTTCAAGTTCTGCATTATTAGAAAATATTTGAAATTTGACCCTACATATCCAGATCCAACCAGCACTCGTGGCGTTATGGAATAAATTTAGTAAAGCTCTGTAATAATTTGTCATCCAGAAGAGCATCCTTTTATCACATCAGAATAACATCTCCATACCGTAGCAATTTCTACAACTTAAGAACAGCAAATTCTGGACCATCATGTAATAAATGTAATAATTGCCTTAACTTGCTATGTTCATTTTGAAATGCTAACAAAATCCTGGTACAATTAGGATGTGATATAATTTCAACCCCTCCCAAAATACATTCTACTTACCTCGATATGGTCTTTACAATAATCTAACCCAATATCAGTAAGGATTTTTTTCACAGTTTTACGAGCTTTTCTTAGATTTGCAAGGTTGTTAACAGGAAGCTGGTACATAGTTTCTGTTCAAACCAAAAAGAGCACAGGTAAGCCTCGATGGAATTATTTTCAAAATAAGGTTAAATGTGGTATAAATTACCAAGAACTACTTATATCATTAAGCAAACCAAGTGAAACCACTGTAGGAATGAAATAAATATACATGTGCATTTTCTTTGTTGTGTATGAATTTCTTCAAATGCTTAATATCCCATTCCATTAACGACTATGTTCAAATTTCATACCAGATTCCACTTTACTTGTGAACTGATCAATCAAGCTTAAGAGGTAAAAATTAGCAGGCCAGCAATAAATTTGTATAACACTTGATGAATTCTGAAATCATGGAAATGACCGATGAAGTCTCTCAAGGGGATCTGATCCAGAAGATTAAGACCCATTGTGACTTGGTCGTTTGGATTCAGAACGGACTAACTCAGACGACAGAGGGTTGTGGTGGAAAGGTTATTCTGGCTGGAAGTCTGAGACCAGCGGAATTACGCAGGTATATGTGCTGGGGGCTATGGTGTTTCTGAAAAATATACAAACTAGGATATTAATATAAATGTTTAAGAAGGAACTGCAGATGCTGGAAAATCGAAGGTAGACAAAAGTGCTGGAGAAACTCAGCGGGTGAGGCAGCATCTATGGAGCGAAGGAAATAGGCAACGTTTCGGGCCGAAACCATTCTTCCAGTCTGAAGAAGGGTTTTGGCCCGAAACGTTGCCTATTTCCTTCACTCCATAGATGCTGCCTCACCCGCTGAGTTTCTCCAGCACTTTTGTCTACCTATTAATGTAAATGGGTTGGTTAGTAAGTTTGCAGATGACACCAAAACCGTGAAGTGAGGAAGGCTGCCAAAGTATTCATTGCCTTATAAGATCAGCTATAGTAATGTACGGAGAAAAAGCAGATGGCGTTTAATCCGACCGAGCACAAAGTGTAGCATTTTGGGGGGTCAAATGTATGGAGAAAGTATAGTTAATGGCAAGAGCCTTAACTGCATTGTTATACAGAGGGATCTTGGGGTTCAAGTCCATAGTTCCCCGAATGTAGCAACACGTGGATAAAGGCGGCATATGGTTTGCTCAACTTCATCAGTCAGGGCATGAGTATGTGCAATTTGATAGGGGTCTGGTTAGGCCGCATTTGAAATATTGTGCGCAGTTCTGATTGCTCCATTACTAGGACATGAAGGCTTTGTCGAGGACACAGAACAGATTTACTGGTTTGCTGCCGTGATTAGAGGGTATTAGCTAGAAAAGGTTGGACAAGCTTGGATTATTTTCTCTGGAGAATCATTATTTTCCAGGGGACACCCGACACATAGGTATGTAAAAAAATGTGAGAGGCATAGATAGGGTAGACCCTATCCCTTTTCTCCCCTTGGCGAAATGTCAAACTTTAAAGTGAGACAGGCAAAATTTAAATGAGATGTGCAGGGCACATTGTTTATTTTATTTTACAGGGTGCGGTGGGTGCCTGAAACGATCTGCCAAGAGTGAAATTGGGGGTAGGTACTACAAGGGCTGTTAAGAACCTTTGATCTGCTGGATTCCAGAGCCTCGACCGCAGGAGGCAATTTCAACCCACCGATCGGCCGCATAGGTGCCGATGAGGTTGAGATCGGTCCCCTCACCCAGCCTGGGCGCATTTTCGGTGGGGATTTCTGGAAGGGGGGTACAAGTGTGCTCTCGTGTTTTTTTTCCAGTTTAAAGGAAGTGTCGGACCACCAGTTACCAGAAAATCAATGGTGGACCTGTAGTAGAAGGACTGTGAAACATCCACAAACTAAGGAAATATCACATCAAACGAAACATCTTAGGCTTTATGATTTATGGAGCACACACAACAGGTATGTATTGATATAAAATTTTAGGGGAGAATTCAAAGTGCTGGAATAACCCAGCAGATCAGGCATCATGTCTGGGGGACATGGATAGGCGACATCTTGGAATGCCGCCTACCCATGTCCTCCAGAGATGCTGCCTGACCTATTGAGCAACTCCAGCACGTTGTGTTCTATGCAAGATTCCATCATCTGAAGCTCCTTATAACTGACTAAGAAAGTTGTCTAACTGAAAATAATAATAATTAAAGAAAGGAAAACGAAGTTCAAGATTTCATTTATTTTCAGACCTCTCAACTGTTAAATTATAAGAAATTAAAAAACATTTAATTCTGTGTCTGTGTCTAACTGTTCCAGGATTTGCTAGTGTGCAGTGAACTCAAATAAACCTGGTAGAATTCAGGGTCTGGATTCATGCATGAAGAATGGTCCTTTTGTTGATGTGGCACAGCCATACAAGTAATTTTGAAACCAAACCCAAAGAGATGGGGGTTAAGCACTGGATTATTCACATGCACCTAATATTACAACACACACCAGGAAATAACTTAAATCCATACTTTTACCAATGCCCCTTAGATCAAATCTCCACCAGGTCTCAACATGACAGTTCTCTGATAGATTTCCCAAAATTCAACAAAACCTCAACAAAACCCCCAATATCAATCTAATATTCCATAAATATTGGTAGGAGGAATCAAAAGGCAGATTATTTAAATGGCAAGAGCCTGCAAATGAGTCAAGTTCAGAGATTTAATTATTGTAGTGCACAAATGAAGGAGTTGTGTTACCAATAAGCTGCACCGATTGAGTCTGCATTCCTTGGAGTGTAGAAGAATGTTGGTTGACCTTCCTCAAAAAGATCCTAAGAGGTTGGACAGGGAGGATTTAATTATTTTCATAAGTGGAAGTCACAAACTATGGGGACATCCCCACAAAATAAAGGGCTGGTAAGTTAAATTAAAATGCAAGGAGATTTTAAGCGCAGTGAATTTCTGGAATGCTCTGTTACAGAGGTTCAGGATAGCCAGACCATTAGATATCTATTGTGGACAATAGACAATAGGTGCAGGAGTAGGCTTTCGTCCCTTCAAGCCAGTAGGCTTTCGTCCATTCAATATGATCATGGCTGATCATCCACAATCAGTTCCTGCCCATAACCCCTGACTCCGCTATCTTTAAGAGCCCTATCTAGCTCTCACTTGAAAGTATCCAGAGAACCGGCCTCCACCGCACTCTGAGGCAGAGAATTCCAGACTCACAACTCTGTGTGAAAAAGGGTTTCCTCATCTCCGTTCTAAATGGCTTACCCCTTATTCTTAAACTGTGGCCCCTGGTTCTGGACTCCCCCAACATCGGGAACATGTTTCCTGCCTCTAGCGTGCCCAAACCTTTAATAATTTTATATGTTTCAATAAGATACCCTCTCATCCTTCTAAATTCCAGAGTATACAAGCCCAGCCGCTCCATTCTCTCAGCATATAACAGTCCCGCCATCCCGCGAATTAACCTTGTGACTTGAGATGGATAAATATTGGAAAGATCGAGGAATTGAGGGTTATAGGGAACTGACACAGAAGAGGTACAAGGCAACCTCTTGGCTATGATCATATTTAATGGTGGGGCAAGCTTGAGCTCCTTCCTTCATTGTTTTCTTGAAATCTCTTTTGAATACTCATTCATGAGAAGTGAATTAAGTTCCAAATTGTAACAAGTGGAGTTTAGACTCCAGGAAGTTACAGAAACCAGAATTAGAGAACAGTTTGCACCCCCTGGAGGCCACACGCACACAATATATTAAATATTACTGATGCGGAAAACTCCAAATAAAGTAATGAAATACTGGAAATACTCCAGTGGATCAGCATTTGCGGAGAGCGTTAATGTTAATGTTTTACATTGAGAATATTTCTTTAAATACCTGAATCAGCAAAAGTCTGTATTTTAGACGCCAATACATTGAATAAACCATCTCACCTGAACGTTTGTCCCCAGATTTAACAGTTTGTGGATGATGGGGATCTCTGTAGGAAACAAAGTACAACTTTTGAATGGACAAAATGTCAACAACTAATTGGCAGCATGAAAATTAAAAGGTTAATCAGAAAGGGAAATATGTAATAAATTGTTCAAATGTTGGCACATTGAACTAATTTGAGATAGCCTATTTACTATCAAAGTGGGGCATTTACAACAGATGCTTCATAAGAAACATTTTTGTTGAGCACGCCTGGCACTCCAGATTGCATATTTGATATTTTAAATAATCTGAAAATGACTGAGTGTTTGATTTGAAGTAATTCCAGGTAAGAAAAGATATTCTACAGAATATATCAGATAATATAATAGATATCAGGGAATTTGCAACTTGTTTAATGGATTACAGATTTTACACATTTACATTTGGAAATTTAGATTAAAAAGATCACCTAATTAAACAATCAAATAAACTCAAATAAATTAGAGCTTTCAAACATGGAAATGTCTAAAGGAAAGTATACCTTCAATAGATGTTAATTTGGTGCACAATTTCTCTTTTCCTTCGCCCTCAATTGTATCATGCCACTGATCAGTCTTTTCCAACCAAGTAGTCTAGGTAAATGAGATTGAAACATACATTTTAAATATTTGTTATTTAAAAATATTCTCAACCCAACTTGCCACGCAGAGTTCAAGTTGCCATGCAGAGTTGATTTATTTGCAAAGTTTTTACAATGGTCCATAAAACCTGCACAATTGTAAAACCCTTATTATGCCTAGACTCAAATTGAAAGTGGATTAATACTTTAAAACATCTTAATTTGTTTGTTTTTTTAAACTGCATTTAGTTGCTATGTATGAAAAGGTAGAATTTTTTTGTGATGTATGAAAGGAGTTACTCATACCCCGTCCAAGTCACTGTAACCAAACACTGCAATGTTATAAAAAAAAATGGATAAAAGCAAGAAAATGTTGTGGAAGAAAAACTTAAGAGTCAAAGTTGCTTCATCATACACAAGCTCCAACTGCTCTGGCACAAACAATATGAACGACAGTTTACAATATTAGGTCATCTTGAGTCAGATTTTGATTTGCAAACTGTGCATAAGGGAAGTTATATCCATTAACTGATATAGTGGAGCTGCTCAACAAAATTGAAATGTTGTGAAATCAGACCCGACATATTAAAATAAGAGTAAATATTTCTCCATCCATACTAAAATACATCACCTGAACATAAATATCAACAAGATGTGCAATGCCAAATAGCCACACAGAAAAAGATAGAAATGGCCATGTTTGGAAAATTAAATACACTCATTACAACCAAAGAGGTGTAAAATGGTTGACTGAGTTTAAAAAAAAAAAAAATGGTTGAATGTCAGCGAGTGTCCAATAGGTATCTGCAATTACTTTCACTATGAAGCAAAATATAAACTTTTAATATGCAATTATACAGATGCAATAATATGAACAAACTGAGGCATATAACATTTTCACTTTTACTCAGCTGTTATTTCTGCAAAATCTAGGTTGTAGAACAACCATTTTTGTGAGTAAAGCACACTGTAAATAACAAATATTTAACACATTTTTTCGAGTTAAAAACTTGCCGTTTTGATATTACACAAGTTTAGCTCAACCCACAAGTTGTTTGAGACAGGCCTATTCTCAAAATATATAATTTCCTTTCTTTTCCTGCATTTTATTTCAATTTACACTGCCATTTAGATAGAACTCAACATCTCATGGGTAGCAAACACTTTTTCGGGGTGAAATACCAGAGGTTTACCATCAAGACTAATTATATTACAAGTAGTATCAAACCAGGAGTGAAAGCATAGTTTAAGCATACCAATGTTATTAGCTAGTGAGAAAATTACTTTGTTTTACAGCTTGCTAAACATATAATAGCTCAGCCATGACAATGACAATAAAGTAGAATTATACCATTCCTTCAGTTTGGCAGGAAAATTTCCCCCCACAATTACAGTGTTGATGTCACAAGTAAGATGGATGCAGCGAGGGAAGCATAACAAAGAATTAGAGAAACAGCACACTGGAGATACACCAAACTGAAGAATAAAGTACAATTCAACCTCCTAGTGATTTATATATAGAACAGCTAATAAAAAATAGCACAGATTAAGAACACCTAAAATGTGTTAAGGCCCCGAAGTGGATCCTTCTCCATTGCAAATTTGTACAGAAAAATACGTTTTGCAAAAATGCAAAACTGCATTTTACCTTGCAATTTATAGTTTAGTAAGGACAATATTGCAGTCAGTCCACTTGCTTACCAGCAAGGATTATACAATGGCAGATTAGGTACCATTGCTGCCTCACAGCTCCAATGGTTCAACCCTGACTTTGAATGATGCCTGCATACTTTCCCATTGCTCTGTGAGCTTCCACTGAATGTACTGATATCTGTTATATTATCTCATATCGCAAAGATGTGATGGTACACCATCTATTGCGAATTGCCCCCTCCTCCCTGGTGCATGAGTACGCAAGGGAGAATAGGCTACAAACTGATACTGATGAAAATGATCTTACAGCTTGCATAGGTTCGGTAAGTTGAATGTGTCATCAAAACCATAAACCACACACTATTTTCTTAAATAAAGGCAATGCATCAGACTGCACTAAAGCAAAGATCTAAAGATTCCCAATTTGTGTGTATTTAATCCTACAATATCATTACCATTTCAAAATATCACTGTGTAATTGGATCACAGCTTGATATGCTTGCTTTCATTGGCCAGGGCATTGAGTGCAAGAGTCAGGAAGTCACGTTGCAGCTTTACAAAACTGGTACTGCCACATTTGAAGTATTGTGTGCAACTCAAGTCGCCCCATTATAGACGGATATGGAGAGGGTGCAGAAGGGGTTTATCATGTTGCTACATTGCTTAGAGTGTCAGCTGTAACGTGAGGTTGGATAAACTTGGGACTTTGTTTCTGGAGCAGAGACTGATGGGCAACTTGTTGTAAGTATATAAATTATGAGACACATAGATAAGATAGACAGTCAGAATGTTTTTCCCAGGGTGGAAATGTCACAGACTAGAGGATATAGGTTTAAGGGGAGAGGAGATAAGTTTAAAGGATAAGATAAGATAAGAGTCTGAAGAAGGGTTTCGGCCCGAAACGTTGCCTATTTCCTTCGCTCCATAGATGCTGCCGCACCCGCTGAGTTTCTCCAGCATTTTTGTCTACCTTCAATTTTTCAGCATCTGCAGTTTAAAGGAGACGTGTGGGGAAAGTTTTTTTTACACAGAGTGGTGGGTGCCTGAAGTGCACCGCCAGAGGTGGTGGAGGAAGCATATACAACAGTGGCATTTTAGATACACACATTAATATCCAGAGAATGGAAGGATGTGGATCACACACAGGCAGAGTTTAAATTGACATCAAGCTCAGCACATATACTGCAGGCCAAAGTGCTGTTTTGTTCTATCTTCAATCAGATTTCCTCAGCGATCCTTTTTTGATACTCTTCACTTATTTCCTTCAATTATTTTCCTTTGCAACATTATTTGCCACACAACTGTATCGTCTTCCCAAACAACTGATAGAGATGCGCTTTCAAGTTTATGGGATCCCACCATCCTCCTGTCGAAGCATCAATTTAGTTGTATATCTGCTATTTTAGTATGTTTCTTTAAATGGCCATCATGCAGTCCCCGCTCCAATGAAGAAACCAAAAAGCAGACTGGCTGACCATTTTGCAGAAGACCTCCTTTCAATTCAGCAAGTTGACCCCACGTTTCATCTCACTCCCATACAGACCTACTGCTTACGACTCCTCATTCTAATGAAGCTCTACATGAGCTCAGAGAACAGTTACCCTTCTTTTGATTAGATGTGTCACTGCCTTCCTGACGCAGGTAATCGGCAATTCTTGTCTTGCAAATCATATTTCCAGCATTGTAATGTTTATCTTATTATGGATTTTCTATTTTGTTCTCTGTGCTCTGTAACGTTTTGCAATTGCAAAAGATTATTGACTGAAAACATTAACTCCATTCCCCTCAAAGATGTTGCCTAACCTGTAAAAACTTCAAATAATTGGCTGTTTTTATTTCAGCTATACATCTTCCATGTTTAAACGACCTTCCAAATCTTCAACTGCCAGCCTTGATGAAAAATTAAATTTTCCAGCTATATAACAGGCTTTGGCTATTTTCACAAATCTCTACCAATCGACTCTACCCATTTCCAGTCACCATCTTGGTATTAACCAGACTGTTCCTTAACCTTGAACCACAATTGTGAAATGTTATCCTTTATTTACCTCCATCCTGGTAGAAAAACACTTTCCTCCCACCTCTGCCTCAAATTACCAGTTAATATCAGCACCAGTCTGTAAATTGCAGCATTTTATAGTTCATTACCTATAACCTAATTCCATTTAAGGTCATGTGACATTGAGCCGTGTGTCATATCAGCACACCACCAACCTCAACTCTTTAAATGTATTGTTTTCCAAGTTAACTATTTTTGTTCCATTTTCTTCACCACCCCATCATCCTTTTCTTAATTAGCCAGCTTTAATCCAAAATCCCATTCCTTCGCTCGAGATGCTGCCTGACCCGCTGAGTTACTCCAGCATTTTGCGACTACCTTCGATTTAAACCAGCATCTGCAGTTCTTTCCCACACATCATCTTTTTACCATGTTCTTAAAGCTTGTAACTTTAATAAACCCTTTAGTCCAGTTCTCCCATCTCTTTGATTTAGCACATTTGCAGTGTCTCTGCAAAGTACCCAAACATTTTCCCACATTTGTAAAAAAATTGATGCTTTTGTTCCCAGCAAACAAACAAATTAAAACAAATTTGCTATCTGCTACATTTCTTGAAATATGTAAAAAGGAAACGATTAGTGAAGACAAATGTAGGTCCCTTACAGTCAAAGACAGGTGAATTTATAATGGGAAACAAGGAAATGGCAGAACAGTTAAACAAATACTTTGGTTCTGTCTTCACTAAGGAAGACAAATAATCTCCCAGAAATACTAGTGGACCGGGTATCTAGTGGGAAGGAGGAACTGAAGGGAATCCACATTAATCAGGAAATGGTGTTGGGTAAACGGTTGGGATTGAAGGCAGATAAATCCCCAGGGTCTGATGGTCTGCATTCCAGAATACCTAAGGAGGTGGCCCTAGAAATCGTGGATGCATTGGTGATCATTTTCCAATGTTCTCTCGACTATGGATCAGTTCCTGTGGACTGGAAGGTAGCCAATTTATTAAGAAAGGAGAGAGAGAGAAAACAGGGAATTATAGACCAGTCAGCCTTAAATCGGTAGTGGGGAAGATGCTTGAATCGATTATTAAAGATGTTATAGCAGCGCATTTGGAAAGCAGTGACAGGATCAGAAGGGTCTACGTCCGAAATGTCACCTATTCCTTCGCTCCATAGATGCTGCCTCACCCGCTGAGTTTCTCCAGCATGTTTGTCTACCACAGGATCAGTCAAAATCAGCATGGATTTATGAAGGGGAAATCATGCTCGACTAATCTACTTGAATTTTTTGAGGATGTAACAAGTAGTATGGATAAGGGAGAGCCAGTGGATGTCATGTACCTGGACTTTCAGAAAGCCTTTAACAAGGTCCCACACAAGCGATTAGTGTGCAAAATTAGAACACATGGTATTCAGAGTACAGTATTGACATGGATAGAAAACTGGTTGGCAAACAGGAAGCAAAGAGTAGGAATTAACGGGTCGTTTTCAGAATGGCAGGCAATGACTAGTAGGGTGCCACAAGGCTCGGTGCTGGTACCCCAGTTATTTACAATATATATATTAACGATTTAGACGAGGGAATTAAATGTGACATCTCCACGTTTGCGGATGACACAAAGCTTGGTGGCAAGTGTGAGCTGCGATGAGGATGCTATGAGGCTACAGGGTGACTTGGATAGGTTGGGTGAATGAACAGATGCCATATCATGTGGATAAATGTGAGGTTATCCACTTTGGTGGCAAGAACAGGAAGACAGATTATCTGAATGGTGTCAGATTAGGAAAACGGGAGATGCAACAAGACCTGGATATGCCTGTACATCAGTCATTGAAAGTAAGCATGCAGGTGCAGCAGGCAGTGAAGAAAGCTAATGGCATGTTGGCCTTCATTGCGAGAGGATTTGAGTTTAGGAGCAAGGAGGTCTTTCTGCAGTTGTACAGGACCCTGGTGAGACCCCAACTGGGGTATTGTGTGCAATTTTGGTCTCCTAATTTGAGGAAGGACATTATTGCTATTGAGGGAGTGCAGCGTAGGTTCACCAGGTTAATTCCCAGGATGGCAGGACTGACATATGATAAAATAATGGGTCGACTGGGTTTGTAATTTAGAAGGATGAGAGGGACTCTTATAGAAACATATAAAATTCTTAAAGGATTGGAAGGCTAGATGCAGGAAAAATGTTCCCGATGTTGGGGGAGTCCAGAACCAGGGGTCACAGTTTAAGAATAAGGGGTAGGCCATTTTGGACTGAGATGAGGAAAAACTTCTTCTCCCAGAAAGCTGTGAATCTGTGGAATTCTCTGCCACAGAAGGCAGTGCAGGCCAATTCACTGGATGTTTTCAAGAGAGTTAGCTCTTAGGGCTAAAGGAATCAAGAGATATGGGGAGAAAAGCAGAAACGGGGTACTGATTTTAGATGATCAGCCATGATCATATTGAATGGCGGATTAGGCCATTCGGCTCAAAGGGCCGAATGGCCTAATCCTGCACCTATTTTTCTATGTTTCTAATTATTTGGTACCAAAATGTCAATTTATGTAAATTTCAACGCAAAATTTTTGCTTTGGATAAATTAAGTATAACTTAATATTTTTCCTAAGCATCCAACCCATGTTATCCAGCATAGTTTAGACAGAGTGTAACATGTTCCAAATATAAAGAATCTTAAACTTCAGTTGTCCACAAGACTTCCAAAATGGCAAACTAATTGCTCTGAAAAGTTCAAAACTAATTGTGAAGATGGATGGACATCTATATCCTCCCTGTATAACTAAAAGTTCTTCAAATTGTCCATACTTAAAGCATAAATTCTTTCATCGTTCTCAATAATGCGTATTACCAGAACGGATCTCCAAAATGCAGAGTCAAACAGTGACTGCAAGAAACTCCATCTCACAATATAGAAACGTAAGAGCCAAAATCCTTGTCACAAATCTCAACAAAACAATGGATCTTCCTTCCAGACTCCAACCTTATGCCCCCCAACCGCACACGTATTGCTTCTAGCTTTTATTCAAAATCAACCAACTGGACTGTCCTGTTAAGCCCATTATTTTTCATCATTTTGACCCACAGAACCCATCTTCTTTTACCTTAACGCTATAATTTCTCTCCTTGTCCAAACACTTCCCACCCATATATGTCATCTCACTTGCCGTCCATCATTTTGATAAATTCCAATTTTCCTAGCCCGCTTCATCTTCATTATGAATGTATAGTCTTTATACACCTCCATCCACAATCAGGATATTTTGGCCTTCTCTCTACACTCACCTATTGCAGGTAATTATCCCATTACATTACCCTTTCCCCTCCTAGTTCCAGCCACCTAATTATCCAACCCAACAGTCGTCTCCCATTCCCCAACAAAAGTCTGGTTCCCCTTGCCCTTCACCTCTCCTAGTGGTTTCCTTATCACCTTCCTTACTTATCACATCCTAGCATTGTCAGCCTATGCATACCTGCCTATAACCCTCCAGCAGTTGTTTGAGGAATCATCATCACCTGCTACTTTATTGGCTGCCTCCATCTATCATCCACCTGCCTCTGCCTCAAAATACATCCTCCTCCTCCCCCAGCTGCCCATCATCCCTCACCCCTCCTCGGTCCACCAATCACCCACTGGTGAACATCTTATCACTGCTTCTCTCTTTATACGACCCTTAGTCCTAAAAAAAGGGCTCAACCCAAAACATTGTCAATTCCTCCTCCTCTTCTTCTCCCCCATTCCTTACAAATCCCTATTGTCATCAAACTACTGAACAGTCCTCCCATAAACAGATGCTAATCTTCCAACCTACCTCACTGCAGACTTTGCATTTTCTTTGCAACTGTAATACTATAATGCATTTTGTTAGTGTATAGCTTAATTGTACTCATGTATAGTATGAATTGACTGGATATTAAGCAAACAGAGCTGTTCATTGTATCATGGTATAAATGACAATAAACCAATACAAACACATCAAAACCATGCTAATGCATTTATAAATGATAAAATATTCTCAATTTTAAATACAATCTACTTTAAATTAGGCAATAACACGTAAATTTGGTCCTTTATCATTATCAATAATACAAAGTTTCTTTGCAGTCAATGGGCAATTATAGGAAGATTATTCACTTCCCAACTTGCTTTAATTACAAACACTAAAATTTATACAAATTAAATATATGGATCTCTAAATGGATAATTAAATATGAATCATAAAAATAATATAACTATATTACAAGCAACACAAAGTTAATATTCCTCACAAATAGGGAAACTTCATATCAGTTAATTTCCTCTATGTTTAAATTTCTTCCGAATAGGTCTGCTTTATGACCTGCAGAATATAGCCACTAAATGACAAAGTACCTCCTTCACATCAAAATTCTTGGGCAACCTCATAAAACAGAGTGACAAGAGACTTTTGTCCATTTTAATCACATTATTGTTCAAATCTACTTTACTGAAAGAACAATGATGCATCAGGCACATTATATGTTTACCAAATCATATTTTGGTTAATTAAACGAGATAAATCACAATTTCTTATGTTGAGTAATTTAAAGGGTGGGTTTTTGCGAGTGGTGTTCAATATCCTACCCCTAGGTCTCATCCAACCAGGAACATCCAACTTCCCAGCCCTCTCTGGAGTCTTCCACAAGCCACAAGCACCAGATACAAGGTCCTTGTCATTAGCGCAGCTACTTTCTACGTGTATGCTGAACTTTAAATGCTCCTAATTAACTAAATTGCAACTGTTCATTTAAGAGATCTGACCACCACTTACAATAGACAAAGCATATCTTATAATTAAACCAGCCAACCACTATCTCATAGCCACATTTATAAAGGTGGCTGAAAGCACTAAAACCATTCCAGATCATTGAGCTCTGCATCGTTTACTTGCCCCAGTGACCAAGAAACATATGTAGTTTGCTCAACTCCAAATAATTCCTCCCGAATGATCAATGATTGCGATAAAACTTATTTTCTCTCAAGTTGTATGCTCTATAAACAAAAATGAAATATTGTTGGGGTAGCCAGCATGCACTTTGTCAGGAGTGGATTCTCCTAAGAATGGCATGGATGGAGACTTCTTGTCTATTTCCTATTTATATCACGATGCATTGGTATTGAAAAATTGTATGCGAATTAAATTTAAAATATTATGACATTGTTGCATTGCAAAATTCAGGAGAAAACTGACAATCTATTTTGATAGAAGCAATTGGGGAACATTTGGCTCCCAAAAGTGTAGGTATTGAAAGAGGGCACATGCCATCACACTTCCCTGGCATTTTCCTGCTATCACTCATTGCTTCTTAATCATGTCTTTTTCCATTTTTTTTAAATAGGAACCCAAGGGGCAACTTTTTCACACAGACAGTGGTGGGTATATGGAAAGAGCTGCCAGAGATAGTTGAGGCAGATACAACAACATTTAAATGACAGAACATGGGCAGAATTGAGTAACATGTGCAATTTTAATCTGGGCTATAGCAGGTTTTGTTTCAATTGCGCATTCAAGGATTTCTAAGCCTTTGCTTGGCTATTGAGTCTTCTGGGTGATGAGTTTATACATATGATTCTCCCAGATTGGCAGTATTAAAAAAAAAAAAGGAATCCATTAATGGTGTGTTTGCAATCTGACCAGTAAGTGTAAATAAATGCTACATGAGCATTCGGGTCATCAATCTAGTCTGCAAAAGTTGTGCACCAGACTATTATGTTTAACTATTACCCAGGAAGTTTGCACTTTTTGATCCCCGCAATTCATTTTGTTGCTTCTGATTTGCCTAGTGGCTTTGAAGTTCCAGTTCCACTCGACTTCTTTCACTCAAGCTTCCTTTTCCAGGTATCTGGTCAAAAGTCAACTTCAAATTTGTCTGCAAAGCAGAAGCTCACTAATCCAATTTGCAAAAAAAATTTGGATATGGGCCAAGCTCAATAGCGAAATTCAACAATTAATTTAAAATAATCATACACATGAATTATAAACCAGCTCTCTCTCATGTACACCTCTGCCAAATGTTAACGAAAATCAAATACTGCAGTCATTCTTCACGAGTAGAAATGAAAATTCTAGGTATGCATACATAGTACATGGATTTTCATATAATGTATCACTTATTGGTTAAAAATGTAATAAAAAACAATAAGGCCTTATAATTAAATTTGTAGCTTAAAGTCTCAGATTTGCCATGTCTAAGAAAATAAGCTACTTTTATATAAAACGTATTTCCAAACCCGAGCCTTTAATGGTAATTATTGAATTTTTGTGATAAGAAAAACGTTGTTTGTGGTCCCTTTTTGAAATGTATACCAATTTACACTTAGATGTAGGGATCACGAATGAAAGCTAGACCTTTGACATCAATGAGGAGCTTTTTAGACTGCTGGAAGATATTGAGTAGTAAGGTGGCAAAGGAAATTTAATCCAGAGAAGTGAAATTTAAGGTATTTGGGGACAAGGGAAAAAAAAACATAAATGGGAGAACAAAATGGTGTTATGAAACACACGGAATCTTGGAACTTACATCCACATATCTGCAAAGGTAGCAGAACACTTTACTGATGCAGTGAAAAATGCACAAGTGATGTTTTTCTTCACTAACAGAGGCATAGAATATAAAGCAGCGAGGTTACGCTAGAACTATATACAACTCTCCTTGGGCCACAGCTTTAAATACAGTCTACAGTTCTGATCACATACAGCAAAGATAAGAATGCACAAGGTGCAGATGAAACTCAAATACAGAGTCAGGTTTTGGAAAGTTTTAGCTACGCGGAATGAATAGATAATTTGGGATTGTGTTTGTTAGAAGATGACCAGAGATTTCATTGAGATATACATAATTATGAGGGTACAGATCAGGCAAATCAAAAGGACCCATTTACCTTAGTACAGCAATTAAAAGCCATGGGGGAATAAATATTGGGAGGGGGAAAAAAACCTCAAAGTCTGTTTGGGCTTAAATTAATTCTCTGCAAGGGTAGTGATCATCGTGATTAACAAATGCTTAGATACCCAAAGAGCTGCAGTTACACAAGTAATGACAGTCAATTCTGTAAGGTGGAACTAGGCAGGAAAGCGACAATGAGCCAACATTTCCTTCCATGTTGTTAGTTTTCAGATTCTATTTTATAAATCTAATCATACCCCTATGCAAGCTCAAAATAGTAAATTCCTTCAGTGCAGCAGCGACAAACTCAAAAGTAATCAATGGTTTGTTTTAATCCCTACTCTACAGCACCACGCACCTACAACTGACCAATGTGCACCTGATATATGTGGCTAAAGTGATATTTTCAGTTCAGAGAATCTCAAAAACAATCCCTCTTAATAAATTCATATAAAGTAATGAAAGATGATTCAGCCGAGGGTTTGAACTACTGGACTATTTACAAATGTTTGACACTACAGCCCAACTACCTACCTTGCAATTAAATGTTCTTAAATATATGCAGTTTTAGAAGATTTACAATGCATACCATGTACTATTTATTTCAGCAAATATTACCGTTGACACTTCTAACAGCACATATCTAAACCATCTGATATCATTGTGAGTTCCTAACATCCTTTCTTCTTCAAGGCCGCACCAATTAACTGAAGTTTCTTCTGCCAGTTGTACAACTACCTCAAAAGCATTAATTAAAGAAAAACTAAAGGATTCTTCAAAATTATCCTTTGGCACCATGACAAAAAATGTATTTCACTGTACCTGGTACATGTGACATTAAAGAAACCATTGAAACATGACAGTTGATCGTCGGGAAATAAAGCACAGGAACATGAGAGCAAAGGGTGATTTTAACCTCAAAGATAATTTTTTGCCATTTTCCTTTAGGATTTAGTAATTCAAGCAGAAACATTATCTAAAGATAATCTATTTTTTACTGTACAGGCACACATACAGCTGGTAAATGCACATCAGGAACTTGACCAAATATCTTCATTCATCTAACTAAAGCAAGTAGGACAAACTTTTAAATTCCTCAAGGTATAAAGCAGGGAACAAAATAGACTTAAATCATTGAAAACGTCATATTGGCAGATTCAGGTTATTAAAATTGTGTTTCTTAGCATTTACTTCGTAGTGATTTGTTATATAGACCATCAAGCCATTCGTGAAATCTTCAACATCTCTTGGAATTAATATGCTTTAAGCACCTCTCACAATATGAAAATTACTTTCCAACTTCAGGCAAAGCTTCTCTCCAAATGCGCAATTTAAATCTTTAGACACTTAAAACAATGAAAAAAACAAAATTCTCCCTATGAAGTTGAAGAATTTACTTTGTTCAAATATAAATGGCAGTAGCATTCACTATCTATACAGAATAAATGCCACGTTAAGTATATAATGTACAAGCTTTCACTTTCTTTGAGGATTTAAATTCTAACAAACTTAATGATAAAGACTACAACAAGCAGTTGCCAAATAGCTGCCAATTATGCAGTTCATCTATATTTCCCCTGCATTCACAAAAGCAGTCAACATATTAGTTGCCAGGACTTATATGACATTAAATAATTTTAAGATTTACAAAGAAGCAAGGCCTCTACCTGTGAAGAGTATTGCCAGTATAATAAACCAAATAATCATGGAATAATTATTCTACAAGGGAACAACCCCAAATGTTGAAATATTTCAAGATTATATTGACATTAAATTCCCCTTGCCAACGTAGATCTAATCAGATTTGTAAAAACTCAGATGCATCTACACGTTAAAAGTACTATATTTTCTATTGCCAAGATATTACAGTAATCCTGCCTGGCATGTGAAAGAACCAAGACGTCTCATTTTAAGATGTATCATTTTCAAATGATTGCCATAATTCAGTCAGGTAAACATCAAAAGCATTGCACACAGGATAAACCTAATCCATGTCTTTATCTAAACCCAAGATAATGGCTAGAAAAAATGTAAAGGGAAATTTAGAAGTCACACGATAAATTAATTTTGGTATTTAAAAGAGATGAGGTCATAAATATTTTCCTATTACGAACATTTGTACACTCCTTGGAATACTAACAATGAACTCCAATCAGGGTGAAATTTCACTGTCAAGGACATATCTGCATTCAACAGTTGAAATTCTCAAGTGTCAATCATATTACTTCTCTGGCAACATCCAATTAATGCTGAATGGTTATCCATGTTTTTTGTTTTGACCTGGCACTTCAGACAGTTGTCATATAAAAGTTGTCAACCGTATACCACCTCTCAAAAATCCTGCAGTGTTTTAAACCAAGATTTAAAAAAAATCTTATTAAATAGAAATAAAGGTAATTAGGGGAAGAATTAAGAAAAACTATTTAGCATAAAATTTACCTAACAGAACTGAGTTTTATTTAATTAATAAATATTTTTTCTGCAAAAAGTAACATTTGGAAACAAAGTAATAAGATTCCTCGCAAATCCCTGGAGCTACCAGCAGACCAATAGTTAATATTAATGCATAATATAATTTAAGAATGAGCCCTTCAGCCAACACAATGGTTCAGATGGCATAATGCGATTGAGGTATCCATATGTAGACAACTGACATCTTTGGTTTGAATGCAAATACATGATTAGTTAGCTATTCTCCATCAGGCATTAAGGAAACCACCTATTCTGATGGTAGAGGGGGTGGAGTTCCCACTCTTCAACACATTCAGTCATCTCAATGGGAAGGTACATGAAAACTGCATCAGATGCCGCTAAGTAGAAACTTTGCAAGTTACTAGATTTTGAATTTCATAGCCAAGTTCATTACCCATTTGGCAGAGGCACTATAACCCAGCCAAGCTTGTAAACTTGGCCTAAGCCACAAAGGCAAAAAAGTAAAAGATTTCTTGTAAAGAAATAGAAATGTACAATGAATTTAAGTAAGCCATGAAGATATTCCTCATGCCAGAAAAAAAACATTACTCTTAATATGTACTGTAAAGAGTTGGGCGAAAAATCATGTGCATAACCACGGAAGACAATTGAACTGAAGAGAAATGGTATCCAGCTACACCTTAACATGGACTAAATAAATACACACTTTCTAAACATTTACATGCCAAAGGAACCAATGGCGAACTATAAAAAAACAATTAGAATTGTCCACCGATTTTGTAAACAGTGTATCCCATTTGTGTAACCTACAGCCATAGCAATGTGTAATATTAAAAATGATATAGATTCAAGATTTGAAAAGTTCACATCTTACTCTGCAGTTTATTAAATCACATGCATTACATGACATATCCTGCAGATTTTTTTTAAATAATGGCACCGTGCGCCATTTTGAACCATATAGTAACAAAAAATAGTTGGGGACAAAATCCTGAGAAACAGAATAGTTCAAAATTTAGATAACCAGTTACCTGAAACTACAAGATTCTTTGATAAATTGTACACATCTCCTAACCTAATGATAAATGGCAGTAATAAGGTGCTATCAATTTTTTTTATCCGTACACATTTGAAAGATAATTTCTTGGTAAATCAAAACACATTTGATTACACCGATGTCTCACTACATCAATGAATTTGTAAGCTCAAAACATATTTTGAAACAACCAACTTAAACGATTATCCTTTAATTAGTCAATGGGGGGGGGGGGGGGGGGGGACCAATCTAGAACCAATGCCTTGAATGAGTTGACCCAAAAAACGGAGTCAACCAAAAACTCTTCAGTTATTCTTTGACATCAAAAAACTCATGTGTATTTTGCCTTGCATTAGTGGTCGTCAAATGGATCTGGTTATACAAAGACACGGTCAATAATTATGGACACAATCAATATGGAGCTGGATCTTAAGCAAATTACTATGTTTTCCTGAAAACATATCTAGTGAAGTTTTACTGGATTAACTGCATTCTTGCAAGACACTTGCCGGAATGTGCTTTATATGTAACCCAATGTTCAGTCACCATTAAGCAACAGGTGGCGCTGTATTGGGAGCGTCCACCCTTTCCCCTCACAGCATATATTTCACCAAAAACTCCTCATCCTGCATCTGGAGCCTCCAAACCAGCTTCTGGAGAGCGCCTCCTGCTGCACCCAGTATTGATTTTCATTTTCTGCATGGCTGCATTACAATATGGCTGTGCACGCAAGAAAGGAAAATTGGGTTGCCATCAGATTATACAGAAAACACTACAACCGAAATGGATTTTAATGCAACAAGAATTTTTTTTTAATGAACTATTTTATTTGATGCACAACAGTTCTAAATGCCTTTTCCTGAAAGCCGGTCATGTACGTTGCAACATTTTGAACCTGATAACGGTTGGATCACGATACGTTTTCTCCAAAGAACACGTGCTAAACATTTCTACTTAAGCAATTACAAAACTGGGGATCCCTGGATCTATTCATGTCTGCAGTGGAGCAGTACTCGCGCCATTTTACAGCAACGTCACAGCCGGCAACCAGTCCAGAGGTGCACATTTTAACATTATCATCGTCAACTTATCCCATCCCTAAATATTATCAGCATCATAAAATATGCAGAACTGTCACCGAGTGAACTCACGTGAATACTTATATGTAAATTAACAAATAAATTAAATCACAGTTTCCATCCACCCCGTCTTCTGTCTAGGGCGTTCCTTGCTGTCTGGATTGGTTGAACATGCTGTCTAAAGACCATGGAGCACTAGAAAAGGTATTGAACAAATGTGTAAACAAATGTTCGATCAGATTCACGACTGATGCCTCACACAGATTAACCGGTAACAATTACTATGTTATATTTCAATTGTCCAGGACAGAGCTGATTTTGAGGGAGCTCGAAATTAACTGAACATAGATCAAACAACCTCTGAACAGGGGAGCTTCTTTTGAAAAAAAAAACCTTGGCCATCCAGTTTTGAGAAACACTTTTGGGTGATATTGTAATCCACGATTAGGCAAAGCAACACTAACATCGATTGGTTGCCTTGACCTATCATATATACATCAAATCAATACAGGGTAAATTATACTAATATACGAATCCCCACCTAACTTTGAAGTACAGTAAACACACACAAATGATTGACAATTATAAATGATTGATTAGTATAACTGATGCCGGCTCACAAATGGTGCATTTCGCAAATTAATCGGTGTTAATGCAATTTTTTATATCGTGCGAATAGGCAACACAAACAGGATAAAACAATCGTTACTGCTGGATCTGTTACCTTAGGTCGATTCATCTTTATCCATAAAGTGCCAATTGCTAGAGATAAACTACTCGCATGCATCGCACACTGTTATTTTTTTTAAACAACCCAGTGCAAAAGGAAAAAAAAATATGTCCTGGATTTTTTTTTGTGGACTATTTGTGTGCACGAAAAAAAATCTGTCATAATAACTTGTTAGAAGAAAGATAAATGTTCTCACCTTGTTTTTTGGGGGTTTTTTTTGCTCTGATTATTTTGTTTTAATTGTTCAGTTAAAGCGCGAGCCGGGGCCGGCAGCAGTGAGAAGAACGCGAGCCGCAAACAAAGGGCCTCCTCCTCCTGCTGCCGCTTCAATCTCCTCACATCAACCCCCGAGCGGCCGAGCTTCCAGCGCTCACTGAAAGAGGGAGCTGTTTAGTGAGTGGCAAAAGAAGAGGAGGAGGAGAGGAGGGGAAAAAAAGACAACTGAGCGCCGCCGGACAAGCGGCTCCCCGCAATTTTCCCTTTCCTCCCCCCCAAAAAAACAACAAAGCCTCAAACCCGACCGAGCGAACTTTTTTTTTCTCCCCGGACCGATAACTTTCTGAGGCGCTGGGCCGCGAAGGGGGGGTAAAAGAGGGGGGCGAAAATTCAATCTCTCTCGGACAATAATTCACTGAGCCTCCGCTGCTCAAAATGGCGGCCGAGAAAGAACGGAAGTGACGCGGGCGCCTTATTTGCATAGGGGACTATTGTCCAATAGAGAGCAGAGTTTGAGCAGCACTACTTTCAGGGCAATTCTTCCAAACTAAGAGGTGGTTGCCCACTTATTAATGGTCTTATTTCTGCCCAATAAGTGGTTAACATGGGTGGTGTTGGTGGAAGAATAGGAATGGTTTATGTTGCATAAGCTACCACACCTCCCCCCCCCCCCCCCCGGCTGTATTCTCGCGACGATTGTGCAGACGAGACTCCCCGGACGTCCAGGAGGGGGCGCTACCCCTCTCGACCGCCCATTAGGTTGCTGGCAGGGGCGCGCCACTGCGCAGGTGCGGGACTAGGGCATCTGGCGCCTCCATCTGCTCAGCGTGCAGTCACCGACCTCAGCACACATATGTGCACACAACCTGATTCAGCATTTGGGTTATCACTGCGCCTCCCGCCTGGCCCTGGCCCAGCACTACTTTCTGAGATGCTGGTGGGAAGTCATCCATTTTGTTACACCAAGAGAGGTTGCATTCAGATTCAGGGACAGTTTCTTCCCAGCTGCTATCAGGGAACTGAACCATCCTGCCACAACCAGAGCGCAGTCCTGAACAATCTACTCCATTGGAGTCCCTCGACTCTCTTTGATCGGACTTTATTGGCTTCCACTAAACATTGTTCGCTTATCATGTATCCCTACACACTGGATGGCTCGATTGTAATCATGTATTGTCTTTCCACTGACTGATTATCACGCAACAAAAGCTTTTCAATGTACCTAAGTACATGTGACAATAAACTAAACAATTAATAATCTAGTAGAATAACTGGCTCACAAAGATGGCTGAAGTATTGTGAGCTACAGCCTCCATAAAATGTGAAAAGCTGAAGCATAAAACAAAGCATTCAATTCTTCATAAAGGCCCAACTTTTGTTCAGGTGGGCACATGATTGGTAATAAATTAGGCCATCTAACATCACACTATTAGAGATCATATCCTTGAATAGCATACAGTTCAACAATTGGTTAACATTCCCAATTATAGTGTAGAGATGAGCTGACAAAGTTTCATAACTAGACCACAATTTTAAAAACATTACAACAATGAAATGTGGCATATACGTGGTGAATGTGATCTGACAATTATCATGTACTGTAATTATTCAAATATATGGACACATTCTTGTAATTGAAATCTGAATATAATCAATTTCAACAACCAAAAATCTGATTCTATTCATATGAAAATGATGAAAAGTCATGTGCCTGAACAGTAAAATCTGCTTTTCACTCTATGGATGCTGCCTTGCCTGTTACGTACTGCAGCATTTCCTGTCCTATCTCAGAATGGTAGCTAATCAGAAAATACAATGCAGATTATTAATGGTTCCAATGGTAGCCATATTATCTGTGCAACTGAAAGTATTTTGTATATACTTAAACATTCATGAAATAAACTTCACTAATAATATGCACCTTTTTAGTTTAGTTTCAGAATTTAAAGGAAAATAGAATAAAAATTCCAAG
This sequence comes from Malacoraja senta, assembly GCA_038087875.1. Classification (NCBI taxonomy): domain Eukaryota; kingdom Metazoa; phylum Chordata; class Chondrichthyes; order Rajiformes; family Rajidae; genus Malacoraja; species Malacoraja senta. The sequence goes on along the minus strand of CM075982.1, from coordinate 62,893,261 downwards.
TTTCATTCCAAAAATAATTATGTGGTGAAAGGGTTATGTGAAATGAATATATTATTCTTCTGAGAAAATAAGTAATTTACATTAACAAACATCTAAATTTAATGTTGCCAGCCTAAACATAAACAAAATTTTAAAAATTCTCGAATAAATTAGTTTCAAAATTTCATTCTGGGTCGTGAAGAAATATGAAATCTATTAGTGATAATTTCAGAGTATTCTCATTTTTATGCAAAGATCAAGAACAAAATCATAAATGAACTAAGAATTGTAGACCATCCTTACAATAGTATCCCCCTCCCTCTCCCCTAGTCTTGTCTATCTTGGAAATCCAGGAACATGCACCATAAGAAGTCTTTACAATGATGGTTGCTGGTTAATATGGTATAATTAGCTGCAAATAACAGAATTAAACAAAATTCTTAAGGATAACAGATAAACCTACATTTATTCAAATTTAACAGAGAAACGATGATCACTTAAGAGCCACGTTTTCCCTTCTCAAAATAATTGTTGACCCCCTTATGTATCCAGTTCTCAAGTTTTCTTATCCCAACTTATTACTGGACAGAATAGCATTCATGACAACCACGAGTCCCCTTCATCGCAAGGAAGTTTAGAGACAAAAACAATTATACAGCTAAAACAATTCACAGGGAAACTTTCCCCCCAAACTCTCCTATCATAACAGCTTGAACCCATTACCCCACGCCTGCCTCCACCTCCATAACTTTAATGGTTAACAGTCTGACTTAATTCTGCGATTATGTCAGAGGTGGGAACCATTTGTCACAAGATCAGAAATTCTCACTTCCCACGTCAGATTCCACTCTTCAAAAAAATAAGCTGCATTTGGCCTCAGCTAACGGACAGATAGGGACTGTAGTCACTTTGTGACTAGATTCTTTGAACATCGCTGATGATGAATTTTTTTAAATGCACAAATCTATGTACAGAGAGCATGTCATCTTATTCACCAACAGCAACATACAAATAAAGAGAAAATATGTTTAAATGCTTGATTTCCAACTTTAGTAATAGACTGGAAATTCTTGATTAGGAACGCTTTCAAAGTGCATAGACTGAAAATTCTTCAATAGGAAGGGCTTCAAAGGCTACGGGAGAAGGCTGGAGAATGGGGTTGAGAGGGAAAAATAGATCAGCCATGATTGAATGGCGGAGTTTACTGTATGGTCCGAATGACCTAATTCTGCTCCTACATCTTATGGAAATACAACCAGCATTAATACAATCTCTTCCTAGACTATTGTGAGATCCACAACCTATCATTCAAGTTCAACAAGAGGTTTTGTTCATATTCATCTCAAATTGAACCTCATCAAGGCAAAGTATTAATACCAATTGACTCTTTGGATATATCTGGGGAGAATTAGCGATGTATATGTTATTTTAGCTTACAACAAATCATTTGTTTAAATGGTTGTACATTCATTGCAGCACATTATTTATTTATTTAAAATGTACATTTATTCAGATTTCAGTTCTGCAATGGAGTTTTGTTTCAATAAAAATATATAGTTGGAATATATAGTTGGAAGTTTGTTTTGGTCATTTGAAACAGTTACTTTTTGGTGCTGATACAAAGACTATGTATGGCACTAGTACTTTTGTCAACATCACGCTTGTCCTGTACTCATGCAAAGGCAAGTCTGTAAACTTTCAGTAAATGCTTAAAGTGATAGTTTCAGTGATTTGACAAACTGGAACTGACTTGTTTTATTATGTTGCAAAATGATTTTTTTTCAAAAAAGTGGAGAGCAAACGAAAGCCCTGGACAAAATAGTACATTTATTAGACAGCATGATACTAGATGACTATTACTTTGTAGTTTTTGATCTTACTTTATGAACTCCTCTCCCACTCCTCAAATAATTGTATGGTGGAATACTAGAAGCCTAGCTTGAAGGATTGTAAACATATATCCACAGCCCATCTTTCATAGTCATTGCATTCAGATTCCACCATTCAATACTACAACCCATTCAGTCTAGTTTTTATTTTGGTGCCTCTGTATTTTTGATTAAAATATGATTTGATATCCCATTTTAAATTAATCAGTCATTTTTGGTTGATTTCATGACATTTTTGTTTCAGGAGCACAGAACCTTGACTAAATGTTATGACGATTTGGCAAGTATTTCTGATCACATATGAAGTTTGTTCTGAGCAGACTTTTATCGGGATGTAGGCCTGTCAGATGCTTTGCCTTATATTTTGCCAACTGTCGTGCTGGACAAAAGAGACCAGGCTGAGTTTAATCTAATCAATAATAATGTTTTGAGTTGCTCACTAAGACAATTTTGGGGATTACACCTGATCTCAGTACTTTTGGGGTGGAATATTTATATTATATTGAAACCTGGATTGAATGGATTCTCTGCTGATCTTTGTTCCTTTTGTTAGCTTCACTGGCCTCACTGAAATTCTTTATTCAAGAGTGAGCAAGTTCCTCACTCACAGACCTTTGTAAGCAAACCAAAAGGACATAAAGAATTGTTAATTAAGCTTCCAACCCAAACTTTGCATGTTAATCTCATGAGTCATAAGGTTACAGACATTAGTACTACTATGGATTTAAACATCAAATCCACATGGATGTTTTAAGATAATTTAAGAAGTGCTACCCTTCAGCTGATACTGTAAACCAAGGGCCTGTCTGCTAGGTCAGACATATGTATAACAGTCCAAAGATAGCAGTGTGTTTTCTGTCCTAGAGGTAGTTATTTATTCTTCCATTTGTGTATAAATTGCCTATCAATTCAGTTTTCATAATAATGCACTATAATTCCTTGTTTGTAAAACTGATCATACAGAAGATTTAAAAGCTGATATATGAATGCAAGTTCCTGCTTTCTAAAGATTTTAATTGTGATGCCCATTTAGATCCAGAATTTTTGGAATAAAAATGTTCTAAAACAGTCTTTTTATTAATTTAGTAATATATTACTTTGGAAATAACTGTATGCAAATATTTCATTATTTCATGACATTTTCCACAAATGAAAACTCAAACTAACATTGCTTTTACATAAATATTCAAATTAAGGTTACTGGAAAGATTTCAATCAACATGTGGTATGACAATCCATTGCACCTAACAAATCTTGGATTTGTGATAATTATCTGTTTATTCCACAGGAACAAAAATATAACCTCACATTTCAAAAAAAATTCAAAGACAGTACTTAGATTAGCCATACTAAATAAACTCCTGTCAGGAACTTGTTTCACAAAAATCCTAATGAGTTTGGTATTTGTGAACTGCTATTTTTTTTTACTCACCACAATCAAATGCTTATAACAGGTCCCAAAATTGTTATTTTCAACAGTTAATCAGTATCTGGTCAAATGTGTAAGAATCTATTTAAAGAAAATCATTTTGTTTAGACAGAACTAAAAGGAGTACAGCACTCAATACGAAAAAATTACACCATCTTAACAAAAAATGAAACTGATTAGGGCTTTACGTTACGATGCACACAAGTAGCACTCTAAAGCACAACACAGATCAATTAAATGAAAATGCAATGCACTTTTTCAATGAGACTGCTATAAACGTACCTCTGCAATTTTCACTGATAACCTGAAATGATGCAAAGTTGTAAGGTTAAGATTTCTGGATTCTATTTATAAGAAAGAACTAACTAATAAAAATGAAATTATGACCCCATTCATACATCAGCCAACAAGAGCAAATCACGTCTGCTTGAAAGTAAAACCAATACCAATTTTAGACAATAAGGCACAAGAGGCTGCGGATGCTGGAATCTTATGCAAAAAAACTATTGGAAGAACTCAACAGGCCATATAGCATTTATGTTGGGAAATTGATAGATGGTATTTCATGTCAGGAATCTTCTTCAGTCTGAAGAAGGGTCCCAACCCAAAAAGATTTCTGTCCATTTTCCTTCACAGGTGCTGGCTGACCCACTGAGTTCTTCCAGTAGTTTGTTTTTGCCCAATTTTAGACAAGTTTGTTAAATGCGATACCATAGAAAGTAGGAATGCTGGTTTACATGTATTATTCCCATCACTGCAAGAGTTTGGTAATGGCCTGGTTAGTGAATGTGCCAAGTCTTAGAACGTCATCAATTACTGGCTGAAGTAACAAATCAAACGCACACCATACTTCCTTCTACCAATTTTATTGTGACATTGAGATAGCCTTCAGAGCAAATTCTCCAAATTACATTAAAGGATCTAGAGAGATACAAAATTCAAGCAGATAGAATTACTGAGGTAATGGACACAAAAGTGAAACAAATAGATCTATCCCCAACAGGTTCTCACGGTATAAAATAAATTGTATTTGCATGAATGCTTATATAGATATTATTACATTTTAATTTATCTGTGACAATTGATGGATATATTCCTCGAGTAAAGATAGTACACATAGTTAAAGTGAATAATTATAGGCAAATGATTAATAGACATAAGTGTAAAAAACCCAGAAAACATAATCAAAATTGAAATTTCTGACCAAAACTAAAAATGTAATACCTGGAACTTAATTTAGATAGAAACTCTTAGAACTCCCAGAATGTCCTGCATTATTACATTGATTTTCAGAATGTAGGAATAAATTGCTAATCATGTTAGAATTTGTAAGTGCAATTTTTTTTAGAACAAAACAACATAGTAATGACTAGTATCGGTTAGAGGAAATCCTGACTAAATCATATTTGATATGAAGAGTGTGTTTATCAGGTATCAACATAAGCTAAATGCTTCTATTTTAATTGGGGACAAAAGATAAATATTTGTAACAGCAAACCGTATTAGTGATAAGTCAAAATAAGACCATGTCTCTATTCTTAATTAGTTATAAAATACAAAACATTTCAGCAATATGATTTACGGCAGCAGAACTATAAGCATCAAAATGGATCAAACAAAATTAATATTTAACGACAGTCTTACTCAAAGACTAGAATGAATTATTTCATATTATACAATTGTTCACTCACTGCGGTGTGCCACAGTTTTGTACACAAATTGGAATTTACAATGAGGTTGTTCAGCAGAAAAACAATATAAATCTTCTCTTATGAAAATTTTGGATATGTAAATTTTCAGTGGCAATTCTTAGCTTTGATCATGTGGTAACAAAGAGATACAGCAGTCCTTTCAAAAACGAAACTATTTCATTTCCTCCCAACTTAGATTCACCATACATGCGGTCCACAAATGTTATAGGTACCTGCAACAATTAGGAGGGGGAGAAATGTATTAGTTGAATGTAAACATGAGCATTAATAAGCAAAGGAAACTATCAAGACATGATCAACTATCATGACATATGTTCTATTTATATGAATGCCTTCAGCAATAAGAAATGGACTCGCATTATGTTATCTATAAATTTTACACACCATTTTACTCATGGAAATAGGTTTTTAATGTATCTGGGTCTTTGATAACATAATTTTGAGCAATTTCTTTTACCCATGCTGCTTTAGTTATCAATTTATCATTTGTAATGTTATTCACAGTAATATAGAAATAAGAATGGCTGTATTTTCTGTCCCATTACTAAATTGAACTATGTTTCAATAAAACTAATTCTTACTCAAATAAGAGGAACTGTAAACCTGCTGTCATGATGCAAGATATTAATTTTAAGGTATCTCCATCTTCCTTCTTTAATGTTGTTAAATGTAGATGCATATTTAGAACATATCAAATAAAATATGCATGCTGTTAAAAAACACTGCCTATGTTGTCCTTTCCAAGTAACTGTTTCAAAATGATCAATAGCACACTTCCAACCACATATTCCAACTACTTTTATTAAACCTATGCTCCATTGAAGAACTGAAAATATCGGCATAAACATAGATTTAAAATAAATGAATAAATAAATGATTAGGTTAATTAGCCTCTGTGATTTGCCCCTAGGGTGCAGGGAGAGAGTGAGAAAGTGGGATAATGTAGGACTAGTGTGAACATGTGGGTGATGTGGACCATGCTGTATCTCTACATTAAACTAAACACAACGTCTTTGGAATCAAATTTCAAATTTGGGTTTGAAGATAAAGGAAATGTCTTCCTAATACCACACTAGGTTTATAAAGTAAGTATCTAGGCCATAAGAGGCCAGAAAGATCTTGGGCTCAAATATTAGTTGATGCAAGAGCTGAACTTTACTTGAAGCACCAAAATAATTTCAATTTGGCTTTGTTTCTTTGAGAAAGTACAAAGTAGCTAACATTTTTATTGTCGATTTATATTAAATGATTCCCGATGAAATGACAATGACTGACGATGTAATAAGCTTACAAATTTTAATATACAATCAACATACATGAGCTTGATGTATGTGTGCAAAGACATGGCAGGATCAATTGCAGATATGATATCCCATATATTGAAATAATCTTCAAACAAACATTAAGTGTAAGAAGGAATTGCAGATGCTGATTTACGCCATAGACACAAAATGTTGGAGTAACTCAGCAGGACAGGCAGCATCTCTGGATAGAAAGAATGGGTGACGTTTCGGGTCGAGACCCTTCTTCAGACGGAATTATAAGTCATGGCCTCCAGGGTGAAATACTAGGAAAACTCTGGTGTGGAATGGTATTCAACAAATTGTGGGGGTAGGGGACTATGGTAAGAAAAAAAATAGGGATTTATAAAGAGGGTTGATACTGAGAGGCTGCCTCCTTATGTTGAAGACCTTAGGAACACAGATCACAATCTTAGGGTATTTCAGGTTAGAACTAAGGAGAAATCTATTCATCAGAATTCACCAGATAGACAGGTACATGGATAGGACAGGTTTGGAGTGATATGGACCAAGCACAGACAGATGGAACTAGTATAGCTGGGACATGTTGGCCGGTGTGGGCAAGTTGGGCCGAAGGGCCTGTTTCCACACTGTATCATTCCATGACTCTATGACTAATTATCATATCCATGTAGGTATTGAACTGTAATTGCTTGCTTGTTTCAGTCAAAACTGAGACTCCTATTTCTGGACACAACATGAATAAAGAGGCATGGGTATAGAACAGGAATGGGAATACATTTTAGAATTAACCATAATCTTAGTGAATAGAGGATAAAGTTTCAGAGGCCAGAGAGTCTCTTCCTGCCTGTGTGTCTTAGATTCTTATGTTTTTTTATTCAGTTGTGAATTAATTATTTTCAAGATTGTAAGATGTCAAGTGTCACAGAAGTCATCATAGAAAGTTCTCTCTCTAAATTAGTCATGGATTCATTTTTAATTAGGATACAAGAATATGGAAAAAAGGAACAGTAGGACATTTGACACTTCATTTTTCGTTTTAATAAGATGTTGGCGGATCTTCACTTAATTCCATCATCATGTATCCCCAGATTCCAAGAACTCTACTTGTTCCTAGCTTGAAAATAGTAATCGAAATCAAATACATAGCCATCTGGGATGGAGAATTTCCATCAACTACACTCTAAAGAAACATTTCTCTTTACCGCTGTCCTAATGGCCAAGCCTTTGGCTTTTGGCTCCATCAACAAGGACAACATACTCCTTGATCGATTCTGACAAGCGTTTTGGCAGATAATCTAATTTCATTGAGGTCATCACTCATTCATTTTAACTCAAAGAAAGAAAAAGGCCCAGTGCACTCAATCTCTCCTCTTTCTACATCTGATTGAATCCAGAAAATTAGTTGTGTGAATAAAATTTACACCTCATCGAAAATAAGAGCATTTCGCCTTGGGCAAGGAAATCAAAACTAGTAATCCAGTTGTGCCTTCATAAGGCACCATTTTATCACAGTAAGACTACCTTACATATATACTCCAATTCTTTTACGATAAAAGTAGCACATAATTTCTTAAATTATTTCTATACTTGTTAACTTTGTGCTTTGTGTAACACGACCACCCACGTCATTCTGAAAAACAACAATTTCCAGAATTGTCACCTTTTAAAATTATGTTTTTCTATTTTTCCTCAACAATTTAAGTTGATATTTCTTCCCAGTGTATTCCATTTGCCACATTCTTATCCAGATGCCTAACTTGTCTTTATTAGTTTACTAACTCTTTTCATTCTCCCCATAGTTTGCTTTGTATCGGCAGGGTTCCATTTATTATACTCATCTAAAACTGAAAATAGAGGTCTCAGCACTTTATTTCCTGTGTGACAGTAATTGCAGGCTGCCATTTCAAAGTTTGTCTGCTTATTCTTACTTTTTCTCCCCCTGTCCATTAACCAATCCTCAAACCATGCTAATAAAATTGCCTCCAATTCCACACCTGATACTGTATGAACCACAGTACTTTACACATAATGTCCCCTAAATCATTCCCATAGGAAATTAAAATATTTTTTGAATAAGGACATCAACATTTATTTCACGATTATTCACAACTTGTTAAACTGGACTGAACTGGAACATGTACCATTTAGCTCCTTAATAAACTCCATAATTCAGTTAGTGTCTATTTACTGAACTATGCTCTATATCTCTTAATATATGTACATAATAAAACATTTTGAGATTGTAGCCTTAAATTTTTTAATTGACCATCCATATATTTTTCCAGAATATATTCCAAAGTTTCATCACAATCTGTTAGCCAAGTGAATTCTACTTTGACTCCATCATACCAAAACTAATATTAAGATTAAGATTATACCAGAGGAAGTAATATTTCTAATTAACCCTGTTAAATTCTTTTATCATTTAAAATACTTCAATTAAATAACACCTTCCTGAACCTCATAGAAATACCCGACAAATTTTATTTCACAGGAATACATCCGAAATTACTTTTCTTCAAAAAAAAAATCTAAATTTTGTTTTATCTCACCTCCCACCAAGCTTAACATGAGTGCTGTATAGTCATCTTACAATTTAATTATTCCTGGGGGAAAAGGAAACATTCTTGTCTACGATAGCGCTGCAAACCAACTATTGTGGTTTTTGAAGCATGTGCAACAGTCATAAATCGAAACATTAATTCTAAATCACGAAGCATTACTCAAAAGTAAATTCTGTAATTATGCAAGATATTTTGTAATGGGCAACTGCAGATTTTTGATTATTTTTTGTAATTATTTTAAAGTAATCGTTTCATACCTCCCCAATACTGTAATTCAGCTGTCGAGCCCTAACGATCATCTCCATTTGAAAGACATAGCCTTTGGATACACACTTTTCGACCAGTTTCTGCAGCACATCTTTTTTATATAGTCTGTGAAAAGAAAATGCTTTTAGAATGTACTCAAACATACAAACAATACCTGAAGAAGAAAAATACAATTGATATGTTTCCTCTGATTTCTAATCTAAAACAAGAAACGCCATCTCAGCAACTATAAAAGAGCTATGCCGAGGTATATATCACCTCTGGAAATAATTGTATTACCTAAATGGGCAAATTTAATGTTGCATTGAGCCATGCAGGATAGAAAGCTCAATATTTTGATCTGCATTTCTGAGGCAGGAGAGTGCTTGGAAAAAAAAACCAGGCAAAATGAGCCAGGTTTCTTTTTTCCGATTCCTTTCCTGTGGCCTGTTGATTTTCAGCAAAGTGGTCAGAGCTCATGTGATATTGGAAGAGGATTAGAATCAGCTACAATGCTTCAATATTTTCGAATGAAACAACTATTCCAAAAAATGTTTTAGAAGGGGAAGTGGAGAAAATAAAGTCAAATTGTTTGCTCCATTTCATAGTGTTAAATATCATTGTGTGGCAATAGTAGAAAATCAAAAGCTTCAAGTGAATTGCCAGTTAATGGATCATAATTGTAGCACAGTAAAACAAATGTTGATCTCCTGGCAAGCTAGTCTACCTATACCAATAGCCTCTAGCCATGTACAACGTTTTATATATATGTCATCTGACCATTCTTCAAAATCACCACAATAGAAAAATATCTTTGGGACTTCATTTACCATAATTTTATTGTTTTCTTTTTCACCACTCTACCCACACAAGAGAGCACAATGCAAAAAATTGAATTTAGTACAATAAAATCGCACTTTGCCAGTGATTTGGTAATTATAACTAATCTTCAACATGCCCTGAAGTTAAACAACTACACCCACACAAAATGTAATATAGCAGAAGATATTTAACCACATTCTTACCTGAAGCTACCTGTCAAGTCTGAAGCACCTGGTCTCAACAATACCTGAGTGATAAAATTTGCTCCACGGCTATATTGCAAAATAAATAACATACGAAAGTGAAATCATTTCATTCATTCCTTTAGAGAACTGAGAGCCATGTTTTTTTTTTTTTAATTTCACACTTATTAAGATAGATAAATCAATCTCATTTATATATAAGCATGTAAACATCATCATTAACATTTTCTTGGATGACGGCAAAAAGAGAAAATAAATCCTCCTAAATTGAACAACAGTTAAGTTGTATTTTACCTTAACATTTTGAAAATATGTGATCATATGTAATTTTTTAATAAATGTGATAACTTCCCGAACAGCGGGGGGGGGGGGGGGGGGGGAGGCAAATTCGACCTGCTGAATGGCGCGGAAGTCCCGATGAGGTCGAGATAGGCCGCCTCACCCAGCCCAGGCACCACATTTTGCGGTGACTTCAGCGGGGGAATTCAAGTGTGCTCTCGTGATTTGGTCCAGATTAAAGGAGGAAAATTAGTGGTGGACTTGTAGTTATGTATCTGATCTGATTAGATAGCATTCAAAACAAAAGCTTTTCACAGTACCTCAATGCACGTGACAATAATAAATCTAAACCCAAACCCAAACCATAATCGTACTATTCTCCCAATACCCAGACTTCTCCACGACCATCTGCAAGGGCAGATGATCCGGCGATGGGACAATCAAGAAAGAGGAAGATGCTTGCTTGACCTCCTCATTAAAACTACCTGTTGCAGACCATCTGTCCATTACAGAGTTTCTGTGCCAACTTGAAGTAACAGCACATACATGGTAAACAGTGGAAATTGCAAACTGTCAATTGTGCCAAAGAATTCCACTGCCAACAAACCATATATAGTTGTGAATAGTGGTGGACAATTTCACAAATAATAAGAAGGGAAGTTTTCATGAATATCTTCTTTCAAAATGGCAGAGCCCAACTTGGGATGGCACGGTGACAGAGCAGTAGAGTTGCTGCTTTACAGCGCCAGACACCTGGAGATTAGTGGGCAAAATTAGAGCACATGGTATTGAGGGTAGGGTATTACATAGAAACATAGAAAATAGGTGCAGGAGGAGGCCATTCGGCCCTTCGAGCCAGCACCGCCATTCATTGTGATCATTCATTGACATGGAAAGAGAATTGGTTGGCAGACAGGAAACAAAGAGTACGTATAAACGGGTCCCTGTCAGAATGGCAGGCCGTGGCGAGTGGAGTGCCGCAAGGCTCGGTGCTGGGGTCACAACTATTTACAATATATATTAATTATTTAGATGATGGGATTAAAAGTAATACTAGCAAATTTGCAGATGACACAAAGCTGGGTGGCAGTGTGAACTGCGATGAAGATGCTAGGAGGTTGCAGGGTGACTTGGATAGGTTGAGTGAGTTTGCAGATGCGTGGCAGATGCAGTATAATGTAGATAAATGTGAGGTTATCCACTTTGGCGGCAAGAACAAGGAGGCAGATTATTATCTCAATGGTGTCAGATTAGGAAAAAGGGAAGTGCAACGAGACCTGGGTGACCTTGTACACCAGTCACTGAAAGTAAACATGCAGGTACAGCAGGCAGTAAAGAAAGCTAATGGCATGTTGGCCTTCATAACGAGAGGATTTGAGTATAGGAGTAAAGAGGTCCTTCTGCAGTTGTACAGGGACATGGTGAGACCACATCTAGAATATTGTGTGCAGTTTTTGTAAAGGATTGATATCGAGACATCGTTACTTTACTATCTTTATTCATACTGGACATTATACATTGCACTAGCTGTACGTGGTCTGTCACAGGAACTAGAGAGCGATCTGTGGGTGTGGAGGTTGTAGTTATACTTGTGATATGGGGAGTGGTTAGTGGGTGTGAGGTCACTATGTTAAAGGCACATGCGTATCTCATCTACATCCTTCCTCCCCGAAACGACAGGCAAATACAAAGGTGACATGGCGACCACGGCTCATGCGCTAGGATAGATAGGCAACATCGCCATAGCGGTCAGGCGGTTTGACCAGACGTCCCGCCCGGGTTCGCGTCTCGCCATCCACCCTTCCTGGAGGAGGAAGAGGCACCAGCGGGGACAGACGAACCTGAAAGGGAGAAACGGGAGGAAACGGAAAAGATCGAGGCACCGAAACCGGAGGGGATGCGGGGCCGGGACCGGGGAGAGCGCGGGGAGGCGTGCGAGGACTAGTCGGAGTGTGTTGGAGCGGAGGGGGCGAAGGAGGAGCAGAGCGAGGCATGCAGGGAATCACGGGCAGGGCAACGGCCGGACGGGAAACAGGCAGCGGGGGAGCAAAGGGATCGGCGGGAGGAGGACGCGGCTCGTGGACGAGCCGAAGGTGCTGGCGAGACCGTCGGTAAATGGTCCCAGCGTAGTCGACGAAATAGGACCTGGGCGACCCCGCAGAGCCGACGACAGTAGCGAGCTTGGAGTGACCGGGAGTGGTCTGCATACGGACTACTTGACCGGGGAAGAGGGGCGGCAGCGGGTGGCAGGACCTGTCATGGGACCGCTTTTGGACGTCTTGCCTGAAGGCAATCCGTTTCTGAATCGCCGCAGGTGGAAGGACCGAGGGTATGAGGGATCGCTGGGCCACCGGGAGTGGGAGCCTGGTAGCGCGAGACAGGAGCCGCTGAGCAGGTGAACCCATGGCAGGGTCGCGAGAGATGTTCCGAAGGCTGAGGAGGGCCAGGTGGAAGTCGGAGTTAATGCCACCACACTGTTCCAACAGGTGCTTAGCACTGCGGACCGCGCGCTCGGCCAAACCGTTGCTTTGCGGGTACTCCGGGCTGCTTGTGAAATGGCGAAAGTTCCATCTGGAAGCGAACGCTTTAAACTCGGAGCTCGTGAACTGGCTGCCATTGTCCGACTGCAGGCTTGCCGGGGGGGCCAAATGTGCTAAAGTGAGGGTCCAACCTGTCGATGACGGCCGAAGAGGTCACGGAAGGCAGCCGGTCAACCGCAAACCAGCTGGAGTAGAAGTCAACGAGTACCAGGAAATGTTTGCCCCGCCACTCGAAAATGTCTGTGGCGAGCGCCATCCAGGGCAGTCCGGGCGCGGGCTGCTGTAGAAGCGGCTGACGCTGCTGATGGGGGGCGCGGCTGTTGCAGGTGGAACACGATGAGACCCTCTCCCGGATGTACTTTGCCATATCCGGCCAATAGAACTGTGCCTTGGCGAGAGACAAAGTGGCTTCGGCCCCAGTGTGACCGCGGTGTGCGACCTGAAAATAGTGGTCGTGCAGTGCCGCGGGCACGACCACTTTGTGACCCTTCACCGCCACGCCGTCGTGCAATACGAGCTCGTCCCGAATCAGGAAGTAGGGCACGGCTCCAGCCGGCAGTGCCGAGCGACAGTCAGGCCAGCCCTGCCGGATGACGGCAGACAGCTGTTGCAGGGCAGGGTCGTTAGTAGTGTGTTCAACCAGGGATTTCATCTGTGGCGAGGGGACGAAGTTCAATCGTAGTACTAGTAACTCGGACGTTTCGTATTGGTGGCGAGCAGTGGACGTCAGCGGGGCGCGAGACAACGTGTCGGCTACGAACATGTCCTTCCCCTTACGATAAACCACCGTGAACGTGAAACGCTGGAGCTGCAGCAGCATGCGCTGCAGACGTGATGAGGCCACATGGATCGGTTTGTTGAGGATGGTAACAAGTGGTTGATGGTCAGTTTCAACGGTGAAAGTGTTGCCCACGATGTAGTCCCGGAATTTGGAGCAGGCAAACAGCACGGCCAGTAGCTCCTTCTCAATCTGCGCGTAGTGCTGTTCGGTGGCGGTCATGGTGCGGGACGCGAATGAGACAGGCATCTGCAGGCCGTCATGGACCTGGAGGCAGGCGGCACCGAGTCCGAATTGAGAGGCGTCGCAGGTGAGGACAATGGGATGCCGCAGGTCAAAGAACTTGAGCGTGGGTGTGCTGATCAGTTTAGACTTAAGAATGTCAAATGCCTTCTGATGATTGGGTAACCAAAGCCAGGAAGTGTCCTTTTTGATCAGATCCCTCAGGGGAGCGCTGAGCTCGCTTAGGTCGGGGATGAACTTCCCCAGGTAGTTTACCAAGCCGAGAAAGCGTTGCAGGCCTGCCACGTTAGTAGGAGGCATCCCTGAGATGGCAGTCGTTTTCTGCGGGTCAGGCTTCAGCCCCTCAGCGGTGAATACGTGTCCAACATAGGTGACCTCCGAGACGCGGAATCGGCACTTCTTGGGGTTCAGTTTCAAGTTGATTTGCCTGGCCCGGTCCAGGATCAGGCGGAGGTTGACATCGTGTTCGGCAACATCCTTACCGTAAACGAGGATGTCGTCAACAATTATGGCGCAAGGCAGATCTGAAAACAACTGTTCCATGGTTCGCTGGAATACCTCGCTGGCAGAGTTGATTCCGAAGGGCATTCGGAGGAACCGAAACCTCCCGTAGGGGGTGGCGAAGGTTGTCAAAATGGACGACCGCTCGTCCAGTGGTATCTGCCAGAATGAACTCTTGGCATCGAGGACCGAAAAGACCGTTGCTGGACCAACCCGTGCAGCGACGTCTTCCACCGTTCTCATAGGGTAGTGAGGGCGCCGAATGGCCAGGTTGAGGTCTCTGGGGTTGATGCAGATGCGTATCTCACTCATGTCCTTTTTAGCAGCAACAACCATGGAAGAGACCCAGCTGGTGGGCTCGACGACCGCCTTTAGGACGCCCATTTGTACCATACTGTGTAGGGTCGCCTCCACTTTGTCCCTCATGGCGAAGGAAATACGGTGAGGAGCATGGACCACAGGAACGATCTTATGGTCCACTTCAATCTTGTAGCTGCAGGGTAGTTTGCCTAGCTTATCATCAAAGCGGTCAGGATACTCGGCCAGCGGGTCCATAAGAGCCCGCACGTGGTGGATGTCCCGGTGGAAGGACACCAGTCCCATTTCCTGGCATGCCTGGATCCCCAGCAGGGGAACGCAACTTCGATTGAGGAGAAAGAAGGTGAGGGGCCGAGTGGCCTTCAGTATCTTACAGTGTAGTGTGGCCTTGCCCACAGGAGTAAGGATCTCC
Organism: Malacoraja senta; assembly: GCA_038087875.1. Lineage (NCBI taxonomy): Eukaryota > Metazoa > Chordata > Chondrichthyes > Rajiformes > Rajidae > Malacoraja > Malacoraja senta. Next base: position 62,878,081 of record CM075982.1, on the reverse strand, counting down.
CCACCGTAGGCATGCAGGTTTGAGCTCTGAGAAAATATCTTCTCATTAGTCCTTATCTGGTTGAAAAGAGATGTTGACATAACATTGGTAACCGCCCCAGTGTCGATTTTGGCCGTGAAGGTCGAGTTGTTCACAGTGACTTGCACAGAAGGATCCGTTATCATAGCAGGTGCGTTCACCACGGTAAACAAGCTGGTTTCTGCCTGAGAGGAGTTGGATGTAGGAACAGAATGTTCATCGGAATAGTGCTGGGAGCTGAGATCATTATCCGACTGTAGAAGGTTGTTTAAATTTTGCCTTCGAGCAGCGACAGGCTTCCCACGGGAACGACAGGCTGCAGCAAAATGGTTCAACTTATTACAGGAGTTGCAGTACTTTCCCAGCGCAGGGCACACATTGAACTGATGAGATGTGAAGTTGCAATTAGGGCACCTTTGCTGGGTGTCTCCCCTTGTGGCACCACCGAACCTCGGGGCGCGTCCCCCTCGAGCAGCGAGCGACACCGGGGGTCGCGACTGGGGTGCGTTCATGGGATAGCTAGGAGTGCTGGCAAAGTTGATCGCCTGTTCAGCCGGCGGCGCCGCCGCGGAAACAGCGTCGGCTAAGCGAGTAGCGTGCATTGCATCGGCCAAGGTCAGATCCGGCTTGCGAAGTAGTTCGGACCTGAGCTTCTCATCACGGAGACCGTAAACCAGTAGGTCCCTGATGACATTATCGGGGGTCCACGTCTCGAGGCGGCAGCGCCTGCCCAGGTCCCGCAGCGCAATGACATAGTTCTCAGCCGATTCCCCAGGGAGCTGACGCCGCGCGAACAGTTTAAAACGTTCTAAAATGCAATTAGTAGGAATGTCACAAATAGCGTCAAACTTAGCCAACAGACATGCCGGGTCCCGAGCTGATTCTCCAGGAGCGTAGACGAAGAAGTCCGAGCGAGTCAAGGCGTTGGGACCAGCCAAGTTGAGAAGCAGCGAGGCTTTGAGAGCGTCGGTGGCGCCAGGATGGGCAATCGTGAAATAGTGTTCAAAGTCGCGTTTGAATATGTCCCATCGAAGGGCGATGTCGAAATCGAAAACGAGCGCATCGGGCTTACGGGCAGAAGAGGCCATAACAAAACAGTTAGGGGGGGAAACCAAAAAACTGGGTCAAAATTAAATGATAAACCGATAAACGGGAGGCGCAAGGTAAGTTATTTGACACCATGTAAAGGATTGATATTGAGACATCGTTACTTTACTATCTTTATTCATACTGGACATTATACATTGCACTAGCTGTACGTGGTCTGTCACAGGAACTAGAGAGCGATCTGTGGGTGTGGAGGTTGTAGTTATACTTGTGATATGGGGAGTGGTTAGTGGGTGTGAGGTCACTATGTGAAAGGCACATGCATATCTCATCTACAGTTTTGGTCTCTTAATTTGAGGAAGGACATCCTTGCTATTGAGGCAGTGCAGCGTAGGTTCACGAGGTTCATCCCTGGGATGGCAGGACTGTCATATGAGGAAAGATTGGAAAGACTGGGCTTGTATTCACTGGAATTTAGAAGGATGAGAGGGAATCTTATAGAAACATATAAAATTATAAAAGGACTGGACAAGCTAGATGCAGGAAAAATTTCCCAATGTTGGGGGAGTCCAGAACCAGGGCCCACAGTCTAAGAATAAAGGGGAGGCCATTTAAAACTGAGATGAGGAAGAACTTTTTCACCCCGAGAATTGTGAATTTGTGGAATTCTCTGCCACAGAAGGCAGTAGAGGCCAATTCACTGGATGAATTTAAAAGAGAGTTAGATAGAGCTCTAGGGGCAGGCGGAATCAAGGAATATGGGGAGAAGGCAGGCACGGGTTACTGATTGTGGATGATCAGCCATGATCACAATGAATGGCGGTGCTGGTTCGAAGGGCCAAATGGCCTCATCCTGCACCAATTTTCTATGTTTCTATGAGAGTAGCCTCCCATGCTATTTCCGTCCTTTCCTCCTCCATCTGACTCCATACACCAGAAACACCTTAACATCTGGAGCCACCATCATTTTCTTGCCCATCTAATTCCCTCACTTCTTTACATGGGCTATATCTCCTCTACTATTTCAATCCAGATGAAGGGTCCGACCCAAAACACAGTCCTTCCCTCCAAAGATGATGCCTGACTCGCAAAGTTCTAGAGATGCTGCTCCAGATTCCAGCATCTGCAGTTTCGTGTCTCCATCTGAAAATGAGAGACTGGCCTACAAACAATGCAAGTAGATAATGCATTATTGTTTCAAAAGCAGATTAGTTGAAGCAGCAACAGATGGTTAACATTGCAGAGGTAGCAGTAGATATTTTTTAAATGGATAGAATATAGGATTGTTAGCTCAGCTACAGTTAACAAAGATACTGAGATGTTGGGGATAGTTTGGTTCAAATTAAAACAGATTCAAAATGGCAGTATGAAATAAATTAGAGGGTAACCAAGGACAGCGTTTGTTCTTCACCATGACGGTCCTGGTCTTCATATCGGGATAAGTACCTGGAAGTGCTGGAAAAGGTGCAAAAATAACACTAGAATGATACTATCAGAACTGAGAGGTCATAACCAACAAGAAGCCGGGTAAGCCACTGTGTGGAGTCGGGAGGTGCTGTGTGGTGCGGCTGCCGGTGGTCGTTGAGTGGAGTCCCTCCCTCCCACCCCTCCCCACCCCCCCTTCCCTCTCCTCCCTACACACCCCCCTATCCCCTTCCCCCTCACTCCTTCCCACCCTCTCCCTCCTCCCCCACACATCCCCCTCCCCCCCACACACTCCCTTTACCCCTCCCCGTTCCCCCCTTCCCCCAACCCAAAGGAGGTGGGGGTGGGGTGGTGTGGTCGGGGGGAGGGGTGGTGTCGGGGGGAGGGGTGGTGAGGGGGGAGGGGTCGTGTGGGGGGGGGAGGCGGTGGAGTGGGTGGTGGGGTGGTGTGTGGAGGGTAGGGTGAAGGGGCGAGGAACGGGGAGGGGTAAAGTGGGGTGTGAGGGGGGGGTGTGGGGAGGAAGGGGGGGAAGGAGGGAGGGGGAAGGGAGGGAAGGAGGGAGGGGGGAAGGGTGTGTGTGTCTGGAGGATGTGTGGGGGGCAAAGACTCCACTCAGCGGCCACCGGCCGCGGCACCACACAGCAAGTCCCGACTCCACACAGCGGTTTACCCGACTCCACACAGCGGTTTACCCGACTCCACACAGCGGCTTTCCCGACTCCACACAGCGGCTGTCCCAACTCCACACAGCGGCTTCTTGAACTAGACATTGGATAAAGTGCCAAACTTACCCCCTTAGGACACAGTGAGCAGAAGAATTGTGGATAAGAGGTAGTCAGGAAAAACACAATTAATAGAGAATAGAAATTATGCTAATGGGGTTATAAGAAATCAGTGGAAGGAAGCTCACATGGAGTCTTTTGTACCAAATGACCTGCTTCTGTGCTGTAATCTATACATAACTAAAACTCTGATCTTGTGCTCTTCCGCTTTGCGGAGTTTTTCTATTCGCGCAAAAATGGTGCACGATAGCGCTACGATTTTTCGCCAGGTTATTCACCGTTCTCCTGTGCTGCGAGTGCAACAAGATTCGTTCCGATCAGTGGTATATTGTAAAAGTTATCGAGGTTTAAAAATCTTAAAAACCGCGCGTGCGCAGATTCCTTCAGTCAGCGCCACGCAGATTGGTCTCTTCTCCTGTCAGAAAATGCCACGGCCGGGATGTCGACGGCCCTTCCTGTCCCACTGGCGGTGGCCTGTCCAAACTCCTTACTTTTCCAAACTCCTGCACTTACAAACTCCTCTCTCCCCTCCTCACAATAACTTGTCTATCATCTCACCCATCACCGGTGGCGGCCCAGTGGAGGCCCTGGTCCCATCTCTCTCTCCCTCATCACTCACCCCTCTCCCCCTTCCGCCCTCTGCGGCAATAGCGGTCCCGCCTACCCATCCCCCCGGGTCCGTCTCCGCCGTTGCAGCAATTCACCCTCACGGACTTCTCGGAGATCTTCTCCACCAGCTCATCAAACTCGTGTTGCCCACCGTGACAAATGCCGACTCCATCCCCCCCCCCCCCCCACCCTCGGCCCGGCGGCGGCGGCAGCAAGCAGGCAGGCAGGGCTGGGATGAGCCGAGTGGCAGCAGCGGGCGATCGGACAGGACGGGGACGGGCCAAGCGGCGGCTGAGCTGGGGTGGACCGAGGGAGGGAGAATCAGGTTGCAGGGTGGCCGAGCTGTTTGCACGGAATAACTCACACACAGACACACACAGGGAGGGAGGGTGTGACTGAGGGTAGGGGAAAGGAGAGGGAGGGAGAGGTGAGGGAGGGATTGGGGAGGGGAGGGGAGGGGGAGAGGGGAAATATCCTGGGGAGGTGAGGAGGAAGAGTGGGGGGATTGAGGGAGAGGAAGAGGTAGGGAGGGAGGGGGGAAAGTGGGGGAGGTGAGGAGAGTGGGGGAGGAGAGGGTATAGAGGGAGGGGGGTGGGGGGAGGTAGGGAGTGTGGAATAGAGGGAGAGGAGGGCAGTGGTGGAGGTCAGTAGGGATAGTGGGGGGGATAGGGGGAGGTGAGGAGTGGGGGATAAAGGGATAGGAGGGTAGGGAGAGGAGTAGTTATGGAGGGAGCGAGGGAGTGACTGAGGGTAGGGGAAAGGAGAGGGAGGTAGAGGTGAGGGAGAGAGTTGGGGAGGAGGAGAGGGGAAAGAAGGAGGGTGAAGAGGAGGGGGAGGGAGTGCTGGGGGATGAGGTGAAATGAGCCGTGCCTGCGCAGTTGGGGACTATGCGTAAGTGGTGCAATATCGCGTTGGGGGGATGGGTTGCATTTGGGGAATGGGTGAGTGGTGGAATATTGCATTGGGGAACGGGTTGGGGGACCAGGCCTCCTATGTGACAGGGACCCAGCGGGGCCCACTTAGTCTAGTCATTTGTAAAACCGATCCAAGACAACTATCATTTTTGGTATTCATGATCATGAATGCATTGGAGGGGTTCCAGTGTGTGATAACCTTAACAAGACTAGAAAATAAATTACTTGTAAGCACTCAGAAAAATATACAACAGCATTCTTCCATTCCTATTTAGAATTACACTATTCACATACATATACTATACAATTCAACCACAAGTTCTCCTTTGACTAAGTCACTTCCGATTCTGGGTGGTTGAGGTTGATCAAAAACAGAACTAAAACTATGTTCTGTTTGATGAAACAGTTTGAATGAAAATATTAATAAAACCCAATTAGGCGAGTGATCTTCTAAATTAGAATTGGTATTTTACTGATGTTGTAGTTAATCTATTAGGTGGGAATCCAAAGTATTTATTACGCATTACTGATTATACCCTGATAAGTTTTCTTCTCAAATCCCAGCCGTATACGCCTCCATTTCCTCTGTAGCGTGTGCCAGACACCACATCATAATTTCCTTCCTTCTGTTCTCTGTAATATTTATATAACAAATCCATGATTAAACCTAAATTAATCGAGGTTCTGAAACAGAAAACTTGTTCCAAAATCATTCTATGAAAATTACATTAATGTAATTTCAAAGTTTTTAAAACCTATAACCTCACTTCCACCTAAGGTATCTTTTGAAATTATACTAAAGTAAATGCAACTAAATTTAAGGTTGCTCTTTCTTCCCAAAACCCTTTCTGGCTTAAGTCCTCCCTCCACCACCTCCAGTTCAAATTCCATTTGGAATATTTTGGAGGACCAAGAAACCAAGAAGAAACCAAGAAATATAAATTTGAATAACAAAATATTAATTTAAAATGCATTTCTAGAGTATGATAATGACAACATTGAAGATGAACAATATAATTTAATTATTTTGCACTATAAGTAGAAGAAAACTTGCAACCTGGATGAGTATGGATGAGTTGGGCCGAAGGGCCTGTTTCTATGCTGCATAGCACTATGACTAAAATAAACCATATTTTCAAATTTGAAATGAAATATGACTGCACCCTTGGTACACAAAAATGCTGGAGAAACTCAGCGGGTGCAGCAGCATCTATGGAGCGAAGGAAATAGGTAACGTTTCGGGCCGAAACCCTTCTTCAGACTGCTGCACCGCTGAGTTTCTCCAGCATTTTTGTGTACCTTCGATTTTCCAGCATCTGCAGTTCCTTCTTTAACACTATGACTGCACCCTTTTCCAGTTAGCTAAGTTATGACATGATAAAAAGTATAAGCATAAACCAAAGTAGCCATATATTTACTGCATACATAACAAAGAGATAATTTAATAATCAAGGAGTTTAATTAAGATAACATCCACAGAAAATATGTTGGAATGCAAAACCAAATCCATCAAAAAACAACATTTTGGGATTTTCTCTATAATGTGAGCTCCTGCTCACAGCACCAACAATCCTGACCTCCAGTGCTGTCTGTGTGGAGAAACACCCTATGACTTTGTAGGTTTTCTCCAGGAACTCTGGTTTCCTCCCACATTCCAAAACTGTGTTAATTGGACACTTTGAATTCCCCCGAATGTGTAGATAAGTTAGAGAATTGGGATGCAGTGGAGGTAAGTTAATGAGAACATGTGGAGAGTAAAAGGGGTTAATGCAGGAATACTGTAAAAATGGGTTCTTGATGGTAGGCATGGACTAAGTGTGCCTGTGCATGCTGTACCTTCCCATGTTTATATGAATCTAACCTACAAAATTAGAAGCCAAAATAGTACAATAGCGTAGACAATTTATTCATATAATTTAAAGCAGTTCTTCCCTGAATTTAGTACTAATAAATTGAAGCATGTAAGAGTTGAAGAGTTTAAAATATTTCACTCGATAACGTACTTTTACAGACCTATCTACTGTTGGTTAAATCAGCTGCAGATGGTCCACCATGCCATTGATTCATGGTTTCATGAGAATTTTTCTTTACATTTGTCAGGCAGTGTGGTTAAAAAAAATGTCAGCCCAAAGTGATTAAAGATTTCATCTACTTCAGCGATGAATCTGAAATATTTGCTGCTATTTAGATTTGTGCAGTTCTCTCAATTACACAGATAGGTTTCCAATCATGACCAAGATTGAGTATGGATAGATTGAAGGCTTCATTGAGGTGCTGAGTGCTAACATTTGATGTCACTAAGCTGGAAACCATACAGAAAAGATTCACCAGGATGTTGCTAGGGTATGAGAGCTTACATTATAAGGAGAGGCTGGATAGGCTGGGACTTTTTTCCCTGGGGCATTGGGGGCTGATGGTTGACCTTAAAGAGTTATACATAATGAGAGACACAAATAGAGTGATTGGTCATAGTTTTTATGCCAGCATAGAGGAGTCCAGAACTAGAAGGCATATGAGGGACAATTTCTTCATGCAAGGGGGAGTGGAACGAGCTGCCAGGGGAAGGGTGCAATGGTGATGATTAAAAGTATTTAAACAGGTACATGAATCGAAAAGGTATAGTGGGAAAAGGGTTAAAACACAGACAAATTAGACTAGTTCATTAAACCTGGTCAGCAGACAAGTTGCGCTGATTTCATGCTGTATCACTCTATGACTCTATTGCTATTTGTACTGACACATAAAGAGAACAACAAACAACACTTGCTATCTACTGCCATTAATTTTGCTTGCCTCATAGTGGCAGGTTTGTGTAGCCCTGATGAATCCATATGATATGGCTAGACATAAATAAGGCTCACAATTGTACTTTCAAGGGTGGGAGGCTCACCATGTTCATAAAACTAAAACAGATACATCTACAGCTATCTGGAAAAGCATTCCCAATTTTTTTTGGGGGGGGGGGAAATAATGGCATTTCCTTTGCCTGTTGTGAAGAGGCAAAGGAAATGCCATTATTTCTGTTCTTGAAGAAAGCTTTGGAGAGTTACTTGACAATTATAGAATAAAAATAAAAAACATTAATTGTATAGCTTTGTAATTAATAGGAACAATTTACCAAGAAAAATGAAGTATACATTTGTATTCACACATTCATAATTTGAGTCATTTTAGATTTCAGGCAATACCATTTTAGTTTAGAGAGCATATATATAAGAGTAGGCTCATAGTTACGAACACTAAATTGTAATATTATTTTAATGATATAGAATATTGCGTAACTATACAAACATGATCTGACAGGACAAAAATGCAATGCACCACTTTTGCTTGGGTAGAGGAATGTTATACAATGAAAGTTTGTGCTGAATGTGCACATGGGACGCCATTTGAATTAATCAGGGCAAATATTTATGCCGTGCCTAGCTTTACTTCATGTCCTGTCTCTTTTTAATAATTGTTTCAACAGTCATAAAAA